>CM076575.1:1545890201-1546490201 GCA_034641835.2 Pinus albicaulis
GATGTCTCTCTATTTTCCATTGGGCTATGGATTCAATGTATCGAGAAAACATAATCGAATCAAGTTCTAAAGGAAGTGTTCACAGGGCAAGGTAGCTGAACAAAATAAGATCTTTTAGGCTGGTTGGTGAAGTGGTTTTCAATTGGGATCAAGGAGCAGTTAAGGATTCCTCAAACCGGATAATGAAGGAAGATGACAGAGGTCAATCGGGATGGGAGAGAAATTAAGGATTCTCAGATCCAGATATCAAAAGAAAACATTAAAATGAATAACAATTCCGAATAGAGTGTACTTAAACAAATTCTACAATAATATTATGTTGTGAAACCAGTTCCAAAAATAGAAGAAAAGAGATATCAGCGCCTTAGAAATAAGCCACTTTGAGGGGGAAACCTCCAATACATTACATGAATGAACAATTCTTGGATGATACAAATTACAAAACCTCCTTTCTATATATTGGAGTCCATGGGGCCACAATGTAATCCTAGCCAACCTAACAATAATAATTTAAGGGCACAATAATAACAATATGGGGGTTACAAGGGGTACAATAATAACAATAAGGGACTAGACTAGTAATATAGGGACCTAACATGCCCCTCTCCTTCAAAAAAGTGTTGTCCTCAACGCTTGAGTAGCTCTGGGTGCTTCTGTATAAAATTCTCATCCTCCCATGTAGAATCTTCAGTGGGTAAGTTCTTCCATTGATGAGATACTCTGAAATTGATCGATTTCGTAGCTGTCAAGTTCTTGTTTCTGTGACTGCTTCAGGTTCCAATATAATTTTTTCCTTCCTCGTCAAGTTCTAGCAATATTTTTTGAACTGGAAGATTTTCACCTATAACATTCTTTAAGCATGAAACATGGTAAACTGGATGCACTCGTGAAGAAGCAGGAAGCTTCAATTTTTATGCCATAGTACCAATCTTTTGCAACACCTTGTAAGGACCATAGTAATTTGGCAATAATTTATTATCCTTATTAGCTTGCTTGAGGGATATTTGTTTGTATGGTTGTAGTCGTAAAAATACCCAGTCTCCTACATCAAAACTTCTCTCACTACGATGTTGATTTGCCTGTTGTTTCATTCGATTTTGTGCCAAATTTAGGTTATCCTTTAAGAGTTGGAGAACTTCTTGTTGATGCTCGATGTGATCTTATATTGCTTGAACCTTCAATTTTTCTCTTAAAAATGAAGTGATGGACAGTGGATTATATCCATAAAGTGCCATAAATGGGGTCATTTTTGCTGCAGTATGGAAGGAAGTGTTATACCACCATTCAGCGAGAGGTAACCACTTCACCCATTGTGTTCGTTTATCAGATACAAAACAACGAATATATCCTTCCAAACATTTATTTACTATCTCAGTTTGACCATCGGATTGAGGATGATAAGATGAGCTATGAGCTAATTGAGTACCCAAACAAGAAAATAACTTCGTCCAAAAATTTCTAGTAAAAATGGGATCTTTGTCACTCACAACAACCCTTGGGTTTCCATGTAGCTTTTGAATTGTGTCCATAAATGTAGTAGCAACTGTACTTGCTAAGTCTATCAACTACCACCATGATGACACTCTTTCCTTCGGACTTAGGTAAACCTGTGATAAAATCCATTGAAATATCCTCCCAACGTTGACTTGGAATGGATAAAGGTTGTAGAAGACCCAGGGTCTTAATTGTCTCAACTTTATTCTGCTAGCAAACCAAACATTCCGTCACAAACTTTTGAATATCAGATTTAAGGCCATCCCAAAAAAATTATTTCTTCACCCAGTGGTAAGTTTTTAAAAACCCTAAGTGTCCTCCTAAAGGAGAAGTGTGCAATTCCAAAAGAATATTTTGTTTTAGTTGGGAATTCTTACAAATATATAAGCGATCTTTGTACCATAAGGAATAATTTTTCCAACTAAATGTATGAGATGTACTAGGATCTTGCTGCAACTTTTGAATGAGTGTCCACACATCTTCACCCTTCTTCCATTCATCCCTTGCTTCAGTTATCCAATCTGGTTGGATAATATATATGGCACAAAGCAATGCTTCCACCTCTTCATTCTTTCTTGAGAGTGCATCCGCAACAAAATTTAGCTTCCCTTTTTTGTAGATTATTTCAAAGTCATAACCCAACATCTTTGTGACCGATTTTTGCTGCTCTTCTGAAGATAGTCTTTGTTCCAAAAAGTGTTTAAGACTATCATGATCAGTTTTTACCTTGAAGTATCTTCCCATTAGGTAAGTTCACCATTTCTTTAGTGCATGCAGTATTGCTAACATTTCCTTCTCATAAATAGGTTTCTGTAAATACTTTCCTTTGATTGGACGACTTTCAAAAGCAATGGGTCTTCCTTCCTGCATTAAAACTGCACCAATTCCATTTCTTGGGGCATCACATTCCACAAAAAAGGTTTTTGAGACCGGTGCTAGGCACATTGCTTCTTTAAGATTTTCAAAGGCCTTAGTTGCTTTAGGAGTCCATGAAAATGCATCTTTCTTCAATAATGTTGTTAGAGGTGCTGCTATTCTTCCATAATTCTTAACAAACTTACGATAATACCCTGTTAACCTGAGAAATCCTCGCAATTTCTTTATGGTTGTGGGGACTTTCCATTCCTTAAAGGCTTTAATTTTGTTAGGGTCTACTTTAACACCCTCGTGAGATACAATATGACCCAGATATTCCACCTCTTGTACTCCAAAGAAACATTTGGATATTTTTGCATATAATTGTTTCTCCTGCAATAGTTTGAGCACCCTATCAACATGTTCAACATGATCCTTCCAAGACTCGCTATAGATTATTATATCATCAAAAAATACCAGCACAAATTTTCTAAGGAAGGGTTTGAAAATGGAATTCATCAACCCTTGAAATGTAGAAGGTGCATTGGTAAGGCCAAAAGGCATGACCAAAAATTCATAATGACCCTCATGAGTTTGAAATGTTGTTTTCGAAATATCTTCAGTCTTCATTCTAATTTTACGATATCCTGAACGAAGATCCAACTTGGTAAAATAAATTGCTCCATGCAATTCATCCAATAATTTATCAATCACAGGAATGGGAAATTTATCTTTAATGGTGAGCTTCTTGAGCTCCCTATAATCCGGACACATGCGCCATGATCCATCCTTCTTGTGTACCAATACTACAGGAGCAGAGAAAGAACTTTGAGTAGGTTGAATTATACCAGCCTCTAACATTTCTGCAATCATACATTCAATTTCGTTCTTTTGGACATAAGGATATCTATAAGGCCTGATGTTTGGAGGAACACTTCTTGGAATCAAATGAATAGCATGATCATGATCACGAATAGGTGGGAGTCCTTTGGGAGTTTCAAACACCTTGGAATGATTGTCAAAGAATTTTCGGAGATCTGAAGAAATATATGATTTTGATGTTGGAACTTCTAGTGAGCATAATTGTGCAACTACGCCTCGTTGTTCTTTCTTTAGAAGCTTTGTCATGACATTAGAGCTTATTATATTTCCTGGCTTCCCTGCAATACCCTATAATTCGACTTCCTTCCCTTCTGAAAAAAAATTCAAGAAACGTTCTTGAAAACTAAAAGCTACCATCCCCAAATATTGTAACCATTGTACTCCTAGTACAACATCAACACCTCCCATAGGAATGGAAAGCATTGGAATATTCAATACATATTCCCCCATGGTTAGCTTGATATTATGGCATTTTCCAGAGCAATTTATAGTTCCTCCATTCGCAACCATCACTTAACATTCTGGTGTTGGGTATAGGAAACAATTCAATTCCTTGGCTACCTTACAATGAAAAAAATTATGGGTACTGCCTTAATCAATCAACACTATTACCTTTTTCTTCTTGATATGTCCTTCTATCTTGAGAGTTTGAGGAGTGGTAATTCCTGCCAATGCATTACATGATATGGTCAGACTCATTTCTTCCTCTTCTAGGGTTGGGTCGTGGTGTATACCCTCTTCTTTTGAAGATTCTTGTTCATTTTCTTCTTCCTCTTCACAACCTATGTAATAATTTCTTCTCGTCACACTTATGACCTTTAGTGTATTTTCCATCACAACTGTAGCAAAGCCCTTTTGCTCTTTTTTCTTCCAATTGTTGTGGTGTCAACCTTGTAGGTTGTGAAAATCTAGGAGTAGCAACACTTCCCTCTTTATAGAAGTGAGTGTTAGGCTTCCTTGCCGCCATAATTTTACATTCAATTTTTCTGGCCAACCTGAATGCCTTCTCCAATGAATCAGGTTCCAAAACACGAACTTCAAGTTGGATGTTATCCTTTAAAGTACCTATGAAGAGATCAATCCTGTGTTCCTCTGAAATATCAGTTACCCTTATATTCAATTTTTGGAAGTCCTCAATGTGCTCTTCCACTAAAACCTTATGTTTGAGATTTATCAATTGGCTAAATAAGGTGTTGCTCTTTGTATTCTCATAATGTGCTATCATTTCCTTCGTAAAAATTGACCAAGTGACAATTTTTTTACGGGAGCAAAGCCATCGATACCATACAAATGTATTTTGTTCTAAATGTAAAGTTGCAATGCATACCTTTTGTGTGTTTTTCACATTATTGAGATCAAAATATTGCTCCATCTGTAGTATCCATGTTACAGGATTCTTTCCATCAAACTTCCTCATATCCATTTTTGGAATATGGTGGTTCTTCCCTCCAACATTAGAGTTTATGAAATCACGATTAACATTTATTTTGTTCTCATCATGAGTTTCCTCTACTATCTTTTCACCATTAGGAAAAATTTCTTGTATCAACTTTGCCAAACCTTCTATGTCTACTTTTAGATCATTCTTCATGTTTTCCATGCTGTCTTTGATTTTTTCATCGATCTCAGCTTCCATGTCATCCATCTTAGCTTCCATGCTCACTTCTATGCCATCCATCTTAGCTTCCAAACCATTTATCTTGGCTTCCATGCCTTTCTTCAAACCATCCATATTAGTTTCCATGCCTTTCTTCAAAACTTCCATTTCATTTTTTGTTTCTCTTTGTGAGAGCGAAATTTGTTACACTTGCTTTTGAAATTTTGATATGTCATGTTGCCATTCTTCATCTTCATGAGTCATAATAGAGCCTTCTAAAGGCTTAATGGGTGTTGAATTCTTTTTAGGGGCCATTTTGAGAATCCAATACTCATATCTATTCTACAATATTCCCTTGGAATCAATTCAACTTGATTCTTCAAACAAGACTTATGCAATTCACAAAAGAAAATACACACCTTTTACTTGCTTTTGAGGAGCTTGATATTGAAATTGAATTATCTCTATATTTGTAGATCCTAAATATCTGAAATTTGGCCCCGTAGTATACCACTGAAGCTTCTTTCAAATGCCATAGGTCTAACTTGATTTGGATTATTCAAGACAAAGTTATTTCCACTCTCCCACAATGACCTAATTATGGACTGGTTCAGTAGAGCGAACTTGTATGAATTTCCACGTGTCACTGTTTGCTCCTTTGGATCTGAAACTTATAGATGGGAAACTACATTCCATGTGCTTCTAGTCACGTTTTACAGAATTCCAATCCGATGCTCAGAGAGAGAGTTATGAAGAATCTCCCACGATCACCTCTTTGAGATGAAATTTGGGAGCCTGAAAAAGACGTAACTTCCACAGATCATATCTAAGAAAATATTGTAAACCAAGCTCTGAAATTTTTCGATGATGTTCCTCCAGATTTTGGCTTCGCGCTCTAAAAAATTCAGCTTCTGAACCTTCGCAGAACAAAAGTTATAGCAAAAATTCTGCGATGACCTTTTTAAGTGAAATTGAGGAGCCTGCAAAAATCCCTAACTTTCACAGATCATATCTCCAAAAATATTGCGAACCAAGCTCTGAAATTTTGCGATGATTTTCCTTAATATTTCGGCTTCACTCTTTAAAAATTTCAGCTTCTGAACCTTCATAGAAAACAATTTATAGCTAAAATTCCACGATGACCTGTTTGGAGCAGCAAAACCCTAGAATCCAAAGCTCTGATACCAAATGTTGTGATACTAGTTCCAAAAATAGAAGAAAAGAGATATCAACGCCTATAAGCCACTTTGAGGGGGCAACCTTCAATACATTACATGAATGAACAATTCTTGGATGATACAAATTACAAAACCTGCTTTCTATATATAGGAGTCCATGGGGCCACAATGTAATCCTAGTGGGGCCACAATGTAATCCTAGCCGACCCAACAATAATAATTTAAGGGCACAATAATAACAATATGGGGGTTACAGGGGTACAATAATAACAATAAGGGACTATACTAGTAATATAGGGACCTAACATATTCCTGTTATAACATTTAAATTGGAAAACATACAAGTTTATAGAAAGGAAAAACGTGAACAATTCAAATATACTTCACTGAATTGGCTCAACACATGAATCATATAATGCAATGTCTTTATTACTTGTTATGTCTACTAACTTGAAAATGGTACAATAAACCCTCAGGTTTTTAGATCAATTACAACTATAGAAATGTTTAGAAATCCACACTCAATACTTTGAATTATGAAGTATTTATACAAAATATCCTAAAACTGATTTAGGAATTATTCAAGGAATACAAAATATCTTCATGCAAGAAGATAGAGACACCTATATAACTAATGCAAGTTGTCCCTCTTTTATTGATTTTGATGTTTGCTTTTTTATCTTTTGCTGCTTTATCTCTTTGGCTGTTGCTTTACATTGGATGTCCCTTTTTCTGTTAAGTATCCTTTACATTGCCATGTCATCTTATTTCATTTTTAAACTCTATTACTGCTCTTTAAACTCTGCCTTTCCCTTTAACCTTGACTGTTCTGTTTTCACTTTAACTTTGACTACTCTGTTTACATGTTTTACTCTTCATTGTCTCAGTAAATCATATAACTTTTCCCAAGCCTCTTCATCTGGTAATTTGATTTTTACCATTCTCCTGTAAATTTCATCAGCCTTTGTGTATTTTGAAAAAGTAGGCTTATTCACAAAGAGATGATTTATCTCGTGCTAGAGGTAAAAGAGATTCTCAAAAGTCTGATAGAGTACTTTGCCTGTAGGAATTCCTTTCATGGAGGAATTGTTGGACTATTCTTTGGCCACTTCTCTGATCTTCTTTTCATAATCTTCATGTTTCATTAATATGTCATTGATCACCAAGGGATTAGGAAGACCTTTCTGCCTCAAAACATCAAATTTGACCATGAATCTAGTTATTGCTAACTCCATGTTTTGGCACTTATCTTCAAGTTGTGTCATCAGGTTCCTTTTGGAAATTACCTTTCTTACTTCTAGGATTGTTTCAGTTCTGTCACTTATGCCAATTTCTTTTAATTCCTGTTTGTTCTTGGAATTAAGAAACTTAATTATTTCAGTGGCCTCTTCTGGTTTTTTCCCAAGTTCCTCTTTGACTTTCTGAATAGCTTCACTTGCTTCCTTGATCAAATCCTTCTACTCAAAGATAACTTGGATAGATGGCCAAATATCATTAATAGAGTTAATGATATTGGCCCATAGTTGTTGCTTTGCTTGGCCAAGTGTTTCTTTTAGTGTCAATTATTTCTCTAACTTGTGTACTCTATCAGTCAATCTGTTTGACTTCTGTGTTTCATTCTTATGCATTGTTTGTATCAACTTATTTTCATCCTCTAAACTTTTTACTTGTACTTTAAGTCTATTTATTTCAGTAGTCTGTACTGACATGTCCTGCATGGCTTTGATCAATTTACCTGCTTCATCATTGGGATGAGATGTTGTTGTTCAATCTGTTGTTGGTGTAGTAGTTGATGTAGTTGGAACTGTTGTTGCAACTATAGGAATGGAAATGACATGGATTTCTTCCATGCTGGCCTTTTTCTCCTACAATAATTTATCCATTTCATTCTCCATCTCTTTTAGTTGAGATGTCAATTGAATGATGAGATTCATCATTTCATCTTTCTGTCCTTCATTCTCTAGAATTTATTTATTCTGTGGATGCTCTGTGGGAGGTAATTTCAGCTGCTTCTTCAATGCAGAAATATCTACATTCTTCTTTTTTATAAGTTCCTCAGCTGCTTTGATGTTCTTCGGATCATATATTACCTCTATGACCAATTCTTCAAGTGTTTTAATTCTGGCTTGTAAGGAAATCTTCTCTAGTTTTAACTGTGATTTGATGTTTTCTAGAGAATTTTGCATTTTTTGTACACTCATAGCTTTGTTGGTCATAGTAAAATAGAGCATTTCCCTAGCTTGCTTATGAAATTCTATTTGTTCTATAGGATGAAAAATTTTAGCCATGACTTCAAATGTTGTTTTTCTGCTGTCTGGTGATGACTTTGGACACTAAACTGTTGGCTACAAGAAGGTCATTTGCATCTTCCTAGTCTTGTAATCAAATGTTGAAAGCAACCTGTTTTGGTCGCTAGGAGTCTGTTTCCAATATTGGGCATTGGTGATAGCTTTCAATGCCTCATTTCTCAATTTGATTTCTTTATCTTTTTCCATTATATCATGTTCTTTGTCAACTGGTTTACTTGATGAAGATACCTCTACACTATGTTGCTTCTCAATGATTTTTGTATTAGAGGTTGATGGTTGAGGAGTTTCCTCTGAAACTGACGGTGGTGCATTATCTTTGACCATTGTGTCTGCATCAATAATTTCAATTGTCTTAATTGTTTCTTCTTGTTCAACTATTGGATTCAGCTTGGGCTTCTTCCTATACATTAATTTGAATTTGGTTTCAGTAGTGGTTTGAGCTGAACATGAACCTTCTTATCTTGCTCTTTTGGATTTCCTATCTTGTGGGGTTGGAGTCTGCAAGATGGAACTAGTATCACCCTGCTTCTCTGCCTCTTGCAACATATTTTCCAACCACTCTGACTGGTTGGAGTACTTTTCAATCTCTAGTTTAGACTCGTGAACAAAAGGAGTTAATTTAAATTTGACTATTAGTTTGATGATAACTCCCAAAGGATCATACTGCCATTTAAAACTACTGCTGAACTTGAAATCTTGTAAACACTTTTCTACTTATTGACCAGCATTTCTATTATTGTAAATGAAAGGACCAATCTTGTTTTTAATCTTAAATTGTGTTTTCTTATTTGCTGACAGGAAATTAACTTCATCTGAGTTTAGGATCTGCCTGATATATTCTAGTGCAAATAACCTCATTGGGAGGTATTTGGGCAGCTTGTATGGAGTGAGTTGACATCCATACACCCTAATTTCAGTGTGGTTCTGGTATAAATACTAGTCTCCTGTTCCATTATGTTCAGATAATTGTAAGACATTATTTATCTCATCATTAAGTCTTGGTTGAATGCTACTACTTAGTATGTTGACAATTGGATAAACAAATGCATCAATGAAGTTGTTGTAGGTGAATTATGTGGAATCCTTTCTGATCAAGGATGTCCAGAAGACTACAAATTGGGGGTTACCCTCTGTGTCCAGTTTTTGGAGGCTTGCTACAAACCTTTCAGATTGGAAGTACAGGAACATATGAAACAAAACAAATGAATATTTAAACACTCCTTCCTCTGGTAATTTAACTAATTTCTCATGGATGGCATCTGATAGTTATTGAGCAAAGTTAAATGTAAAATCTGGAGGTTGTCTTGGGCAGAAAATGTACAGAAAACATAAGACAAAAGCATCTACATATTCATCAGTAAAGTAGCGTAGAATGCAAGACAACATTGTGACAATCTGTCTGGTTCTCTCTGAAAAATTGAAGCTGAATAATGAGGGTTACTCTTTGGGGTTTCTACTAATGGAGGTAGAAAGGTTTGGAAGATTTGAAACCTCTTTGGAAATTCAAGTTTCAAGGATTTCAATTGACAAAGGGGCTTCACCATGCTTGGGTTGGATTTGCAACATCTGGTTTATTGATTCTGTAGTAATTGTGAATAAAATATCTTTGCTATGGGTTACTAGGGCTCTTTCAATGGGCAGATAATTGATTTGACAGAGCCTGATGATTTCTGGGAATTGGAAGGTTTGGGGGAAGATATATTTAGGAAAATTTGATTCCCAAAGGTAGATATCATCAGCCTGCTCAATGGATTTATCATGGCTCTAGCAGTGGATGTCCAAGAGGTTGAAATCAGTGACTGTGTCACTGATTTGTAGTCTTTTTCTGCAAGGGGAGTGTGTTCCACATCAATTACAGGGGGTTGCATGGGGTTAATAGCCACAATGCCCTGGGAATCCATTTAAACTTGTTTAATTTATTAATTTATTACTTTCTTTCTTAAGTACAGGTCTTAGGCACTTCAAGATTACCTGTGAAAAGGTTTAATTCTACCTATAGATGGGGTTATGGCCGCAGCAGACCTTAACTCCAGTTTGCAAAGCTTTTAAAGAGGTCGACACTGGCTTTGGTAGGAAAATACTTGAGTTATAATCTAATTTGGCCTCAAAATAGGTCGACAGCGGTTGCTTAGCTTGAAAACAGGTCGGGAGTGGTTGCTTTAGCTTGAAAATAGGTCTGCAAGGCTTCTTGTACGCAAACTTGAACATAAATGATTAACTAATGGTAAAGACCGGGCTTTAATACTTTTTTGACCGAAGGTAATAAATCATAATGTGCGGGGTCAAATTCAAACAGGATGGTTTGTCGCATAACATAATAATGGTATGGCGGGTTATCCCACCGTAAGAAACGGTAAGGTAGTTTCGGAACTGAGGACGCGATAAGACATAGGGCTGCCACGTAGCAGGGGAGCAGGGGTACGAAACCACTCATTTCGCAACCCCCCAATGGTATTAAACATTGGCTATTTGAGAATTTGAAATGGCTCAGGAATGGTTGGATCATATGAGCGCCAATCAGACGGTTTATGGGTGTCAAGGGATGAATTGGGGATTTGATAGGTGGGACCCGGGTATAAATTGTGCGATGGGATTTAATATATGTGGGTCGGGGAAAATTATAAAGCGGGGTAGGGAAATCATATTAATTTAAAAGGTTAGCATACAATGGGGTTAATAAAATGTATACAACAGAAGTAAATATGTGCGGGATCTAATTTAAAGTGGGGCTTGGGGAAATATGTTAAAGCGGGAGTTAATCTATATTAGGTAAGTGAATATGGATGCGGGATTAATATAATAAATCAGATAAGTTAAAATGATATTGGGGGGAATTTTTACTGTGGGTCCCGATATTTTCCAACTTTAATCATTTAAACTATACAAAGTGGGTTTTGTATGTTTTTAATTGAAAAGGAGAATTAATAAAGGGGATTTTACTTTTCCAATGAATATATGCTTTAAACTAGGGAAAGGGGTTTTAGGAAGGTAAAATGGGTGAAATAAGGGGAAAAATATTAGCATGAAGGGAAAGGGATATTTTACAACGGAAAATGCTTTCTAGAAATGGAAAATAGGATTTTAAGCAAGGGGAAGGGGATTTTGGGGGATATTAGTGATATGACATGACCAATTGATGTTCTCCACTACTTGTGAAAGTAATATACCTACCCAGTATTTACCCTAACATTTTTTATTCATTGATTGGGTGCGTTTGAGCTTGCTGACCCTTTAATTTTTCTTTGATAAGCAAACTAATCTAATTCTAACCACTTCCAATGGCTCAGATTAAATTGATGAGCTCATTTTTATTCTCTACCTAACTACTGATCTGCCAAGATTAAATAGTTTGGCTAGCTCTTTATTCTCTAATTATTTTGACATGAAATTTAAAACATGAATGAATCAAGATTAAACTGTTTGATCATCATGGATTGTCGCATTTTTGACAAGTTGCACACAATCTTATTTGCAGAGTAAAGTAAAAGTAGTGGCATTTGAATTTGCAGCACTTTCAGGATCTATTTTTATCTCTTTTGGTGGGGTTCATACTTCATATTTTTTTTTTAATCTTTTTCTTTTAGTCCTTTGATTCTTCTTTTAGGACTTACCCTCTTTACATTTTTAATACGGGAAAACTTTTGCAAAAAGCAAAGTATGTACAATAGTACCAGACTTTGACATAGTCAATTCAAAATTATGATGCCTATTATTATAGGACCCTAACAGCAGGTATGGACCAGTACTATTTTATCATGTTTGTCTCTTAATGCATTTTTAGAAAGGTTATGAAATAAATCTATTATATTACCTTCTCAGCAGTCTTAAAAACATGGCTTCCAATATTCAGCTAATTCTAAAAATATAAAATGGAGTTTCTATTTATTTGGACTTGTCAAAATTTTAGTTAAGGCATTGTTACACCAAAAAGGAGATAATTGGGAGGAATTCTTATGAAGAATAATTTTAAGGAAGCTTCTGAAGTTTCCCAAGGAATAAAAGCTCAAGGGTTTAAAAGAAAACCCACTAAGGCTAGCATTTCAGCAACGGAAACTCTAAATCATGACCCAATGATTTCTCAAGTAGATATTGAGACAATAGACTTTGAGCCTATGATTCCTCAAATAGAGGAAGTAATTGAAGAAAGGGTTTCGATCCCTAAACCATGAGAATCTAAGGAAAAGTTGAAAATAATAATAATAGTAAATAGTAAGAAAGGGGGGACGAAATTAAAGAAAAATGTGAAGAAAAAAAAACAAAACCCATGTACTAGAACTAAAGAACAGTCCAACCATAGAAGAGACCATAGTGAAGGAGGTTATAAAAGAAAAGGTTTCAGAGAAGGAAAATTTAGTGAAAACAAACCCTGAAGAGTAACTCGTAGCATGACCAAAGGATTAAATGAGCATGAGAATGTTGAAGTTACAAAGAAATCAGTGATCAATATTGAATATTATGATGGAGAATGCAATAGCTCACAAGTGAAGGTAAGAACTAGTAGAAAGAAACCAAAGGTGTCTACTCCTTTGTCATCTACAATACTACCAGAACGGAAGGTTACTAGCCCAAAAATTAACGTTACTCACCAAAAATTATATAACACACACACATATATATACAACATAATATCATGCATGAAAACCATAAACCATAAACAATAAATATGCCATAAAACAAGTTTTGAACACTTATCTAATAAGGTATGTCAACTAGTTGCAAACCTCAGATGTTCCACCTAGCCATAGACTATGTTAATCACAATTTTTGAGTAGTGGATTACCCCCAAGCTAGGCCATGGGCACAAGGATTCCTTAAGAAAACGATGGTACGTAACCGATATCGAACATGAACAAGGCCAAGGTAGTAAATCCCAACAAAACCTCAAATCAATAGTCTCGCATCCCCCATTAGCCCACACAACTCAATGTATTTCACCCCCTTCTTTACACTTGCTATCCATCAGGTTGTGCCACTACCCTTCCCGAGCTCCCAACTTGGGTCGTCCTTTGATGTCTCATATCCCCATGGCTTCTATGAGTTCCAGCTACCCTCAAGGGTCTCCAAGTACCCTCCAAGCCCATACAAGATTGTTAATCCCTTCTCATCTCGCTATTGGGCTCTTACCTTCCCTAAAGCCACCCAAGAAAAAGTGAACTAATACCTAGACCCACCTAGGGTGTTCATTGTACAGAAATCAGAGATCCTTTGGCTCTATCCAAAATTGGCCATAGTCATCCCTAATTGAATGTGTGAATCCCCCTGCTTTACCTTTTATTTATAGCTTAGGATAAATAATCACATATTGTATTATAATATATTATGTCCTAATTTTTCAAAATTTACAACGAGTGATCAGGGAAAGAATAGAAGAAACCCTAGCTTCCTTGCTAATGGTTTCAGGTTTTGGAGGAACTGAGCCTCTGCCTCCTCCACCTAATCCTAACGTCGATGATTTCGATGCACTAGTTGCTAGTGGTATGAGGTTCCAGTGTTGTAAGTTGGCCCGATTTGTGAAGAAACTAGATGATGTCCCGAAAATTATTGTTGTGCTGAGAGGCACTCTATAGCCTAGTATGGGGTAGATGTCAAGCATAAATGTTTAACATTTAACAATTTTAATCTAATTTCAATGTTGGATGAGTATATGGGTACAAGTGTAGGTGTAAATGTTTAACATTTAACATTTATATGTCGTCTAAAAAAAAAACATTAAAAGTAATATAAAGTCCAAAACATTTAAATGTTGGCTCAATTAATAACAAAATGTTAAAGTTAAATTCAATTTTTTATATTTTGATTTTGTTATTAACTTGTGAATAGGCTTTGTTGCAATATCATGGGCCAATACCATGGCTTATCAATACCACATGTCCAAAAACCATGGCTTATTTCACAATCCAAATATTCTATAACAATATGACATGATTCTTAACCATGGATATTCACCCCCACTTTATTGTGGATATTATTAACATGTAAATAGGCTTTGTTACAATATCATGGGCCAATACTATGGTTTATCAATACCACCTACTCAAAAAATATAACTTATTTTACAATTTTTTTATTTTAGTTTAATTTAACATCTTTTTCTTTATTAAATCTAAAAGGAAAAATTATATCATTACTTTTGAGATATATCTAAACATGAGATATATCTAAACCCTCTATCTTCACGACTACTAAAAAGATTCCCACAAAAATTAAATCAAGGTTTTAATAAAATTAAAAATGATAATGTTTTATATAGAAAGTTGTGAAATTTATGTAATATGAATAATATTATTAAGAACCAGCACAAATCCAACTTAACTAAGTATCCAAGCGATAAGAGCAAGCAAATTTACTAACAATAATAGAGGAAAGATAGCTTCTAATTGTTTTGAGCTTTTCATTATTATATTTTCTTTGACATGATTAATCGAAAATATAGGTTTAATATTTTACAACCAATTGAGTTTTTTTTTTATTTAAATACTTTCTTAAACACAATATCATGGAATCAAATTTAAGAGAGAGAGATGGAGGGAGATAGTGAAGCTGGAGGGTGAAGAGAGAGAGAGAGAGATTGGGGGAGAGATAGAAGGAGGAAAGAACAAATACATAGAGAGATAGAGGTGGAGAGAGAGAGAGGGAGTGATGAGGGAGATAGTGAGGGAGAGAGGACAAATATAAGGAGAGAAGGGGAAGAGAGATAGGGGAGACACAAAGATGGAGGGGAGAGAGAGAAGGAGAGAGGGAGGGAGATAGTGACAGAGTTAGAGGGGAGAGAGAGAGAGAGAGAGTGATGGGGGGAGAGGTAGAGGGAGGTAATAGAGAATGAATGAGAGAGGAAGGAAGAGAGAGAGGAATCAATAGAGAGAGAAAGAGAGAGAGATAAATATGGAGTTGGAGGGGGGGGAGAGACGGAGTGACAAGGGGGAGATGGAGAGCGAGTGAGGAAGAGAGGAGAGTGGGAGGGAACAAGGAGAGAGGAGAGTGGGAGGGAACAAGGAGAGGGGAGAGAGAGAGGGAGAGAAGGGAAAGAGAGAGAGAAGGGGGAGAGAGAGAGGGAGCGTAGGGGGGTGAGAGAGAGAGAGAGATATGGAGAGAGAGTTTTTTTTGTCTAGGGCTGAGATAGAGAGAAAGAATAAGAAAGAGACACATAGATAAAAATATAGATATTGGTGAGCCTTGGTATTGCACCAAGAGTGTTGCAACTCCCACGAGCTCCTCAAATTAAATTATCAACCCGGGGTTCATACAAACTTAGAGGTGACATTGATATATGCACAGTAGGTTAGGTTCTACTCATGCCACCCTCAATAATGACATCAGATCAAGGTATTCAAAGACCATCCTGCAACTTAACTATAGTGAAAACTTTTGATGAAAGCACAATTGAAAATTTATTTTAACTATGAAAGTGAAAATGCCACTCATTCAACTTGTAGATGTTAATTAACATTACATGAAAGAGAAAGAGCTAGTCTAATTATAGAAGTAAAGATAATCTATTTTTCACATTCCATCCAATTAGTGACCTACTTTCATGTATCATTTATCTACTTTACATTTTCTCTTGAAAATCATAAATCTAACTTGTGACATGCTTGTAAAAAAAAACACTTATTCTACTTTGTTTTACAGTGAGGAAAAGAGGAGGTTGGAGTAGTCTAAGAGCTTCTCTCAATAATCAAATCACAAGTTGGTGGTAATTATTCATCCTAACTAGGCCAAGGTTCAATTCGGGAGAAAAATAGGTGGAGAAAAATGGTGTTACAGGCTTGCTACAAGAGGTATTTTATTGCTATAAGAGGACTTGTATTGCTAAAAGAGGGGTTTTGAAAGCCTTCTTAGGGTGGAGGTGGTGTCCTGAGGGAAGGAAGAGATTGATGAAAGTAAGAGGGAGTGAATGAAGGTTTGGGAAGCCTCCTATCCAAGCCCAAGTCCTCTCAAAGGTCTGTCTTACACCAAGATGGATGCCCACGGTGTCCTTAATTTCCTCAACAAAGTGACTGTTGAAATAGAGTTTTGGGAGCAGTGTGAATAGTGAAGGGAGAAGAAGGAGGAGTCTCAGTGAAGATGAAAGAAGTTCCCTCCCCTGTCGATCAACACAACCCTGCAACTAGCCACATGCATGCATCAATTGATCAATAACACAGTGAGATAAACTATTATGGAAAATATGAGTTGAATTTGAATAACATCTACTCTATTCCACAACACTATTATGATCACTAAAATAACTCCTAAGTTGCAGAAATTAAATATGAAAAAGGACAGCTAACATCTATCTATTTCCAATAAATAATAAACAAAATGTTTTTGGACTGAGATTTTAAATGTTTCCAACCATTCTCCCTCAAGAGAGGTGATAGGGAAGCCTGCAATCACAAGTTTCAACCTAACCTATTATGCATATAGCTCTATCACCTCTAAGTTTGTACGAACCCCGGGTTAATAATTTCAGTTGAGGATCCTTGAACAAGATAGAACAAAAGAAATACATGAAATGCTTTGAACTGAGAACAAGAATAAAATACAGAAGATGGACTAAAGCCTCTAGGTTGGGCCCAAACCCAAGGGTTTAATCCCTCTAGAAATAGCTCAGATGTAACTTAATAACCAAATTCTCATTATCAGAAAATAGTAGTCTCATACATCACATGAAAGTTAACAATAACAATTTCAAGCCTTGGGCTCAATAGATACTCCTAGTTGAATCAAAATTTCGAATCCTAATGAGCATTTCAACTCATTTATTTACACAAAAAGGTTGTTGATAGCAGATCCCTTGAAAATAGGATGATTCCCTCCTTGATCTGGAAAATTGTGGATCTGATCCTTCTTGAGATTCACTTGCACTTGGAGTTACTCAGATGTCAATGAATTTGAGCTTATGAGTGAGGATTTTGTGATCTCAAGCCGAGTAGGGAGTTAAGGAAGTGGAAAAGCCCCCCCTAGATTCTCTCATGGTTGTCTCCATCAAGCCTCTGCATATTAAATGCCTAAAAAATGATTCTTTTTCTTGCATTTAAATCACATTATGCCACACACTATGACAAACACCTTTTAATATTCTTACTAAGTGTATTATAACCAAAAATGTGAGCTAATGTGAGAAGAGGATAGATTTAAGGTTGGATGATAGCATAATGATATTCAAGATATACATACTGATGGGACTCATCATCACCCCCCTGTTGAAGTTGTTTCTCATCCTCTAATCAACTTAGTCATCCATGTGAAGCTCATTCATGGCCTTGGTGGCCTCTCTCACATCCCAAGGCACCTCAGATGGTGTGCCTTCTGGTGGATAAAAACTTGTGTTTGTTTCTATCTTTGTCCATACCTTATCCTCGTTTGCTTGGTTTCTTCCTTATTGTAAGCCTAACAGCAAGGGTGGGTTGAGTTTGATTCCTATCCATTTGATCTTCAATATCCATGTGATTCTTTTGTACCATGGTGTTCTTTCCAAGGCATTCCTTAGCCTTTCAGGAGAGTGATACTCTCCTACTCGTAGATTGTGGGGTAAGGCATGCCATATGCTCTGACAAGCATGTAGACTCTCTATTCCAAACATTTTAAAATTTTCCTCAAAGTGCATAAAGGCTTTATCTTGGTTTGTTATGTACTTGGGTGATAAAGTAGAATCAAAGGATATGAGGTTATGATTGTCGATGACAGCGTTATGGCTTACTAGCTCTTCTATGATATATAAGGGCTCCCTCTCTTCTTTTTTCATCACTTTTTTCTCTTCTTCGGCCCTTGCGTCCTCATGAGTCAACCAAGATGCCAATGCCATTATCTGCATATCTCCCAATATTTAATTGGGGTCCCAAAAATTCAGATATGTTAGAATGAAATTGTGAAAATCAAACTCAGTTAGCTTTTCCCTATCTTCCACACTTATATGTTTTCAATTCTCAATAAACTTCTTGTAGTATTGAAAAGGAAAAGACCCATATTGTGCTAGTGTTTTGATTTGGAACTGTAGCCATTGTTCCTTGAGGAAAAGGGCATATGATTTTGATGGTTTCTTGCATTGTAGGGCTTTGATAGAGAGACTTTCCAGGGTGGCAAGTTGTGTATCTTTCTCTTGCAGCTGCTCTCTCAACCTATGTTTTCTTCCTGTAGTTGTTCCCTCATAATGGAATCTCTTAGTCTCAAATCACTCAACTACGTGCCCATTTCAATGACCTTCTCCTCCATGAGGTCCACATATTCCACATTTCTAGATTTGGCAATTTGCATCCATCTATGTGTTTTTCCTCTCTCTATCTCCAGCTCATAGAGGAGTGGGACTACAAAATTTTCAGGTATAATCCTACCTCCATCAAGAAATTTTTAGTAGGACTCTATTTTGGATTGTGGATTGGGCTCTTGAAGCTCTTGGAGGCCATTTTCATCTTATTTTGAGGTGGCTACTTCTTCCTGTAGCTCCTTTTTCTGGTCCTGTAGCATCCCCTGTTTCTCCTATAGTAGTTTTTGTTTCACTTGTAGCTCTTATTCTTCTACTTTCTCAAGGGAAGTTTGAGTCTTAGGTCTCTTGAAGGTCATTGCCATGGTGGTGGGCCTTACCACAGATGTTGCGAGTGGCTTTGTTTTGGCCTTAGGAGAGGTAATCTCCTCATTTTTTCCTTCACTAGGCCCCACTTCTTCCTTTTTACTTGGTGACTCATCAATAGTAATAGGGATATTTGAAGGAGGTTTTGGTTTCCCCTACCTGATCCAGGTGCTCTTTATTTTTTTTAAATATAGGGGACCTTGTCTTGGCTTCCTCCTTTTGGGCTTGACAAGGGTGCGCAATGTAGCTAATGTTGCATGCACTTCTTGCTCAGTGTTCCCTAGGGAGAGACTTGTTTGATGTCCTTGTTTCTATGCTTCATGGGGCTTAGAAATATCTTCAGGCTTACTTTTTCTTCTACTTATTTCTCTCATTTTTCTTCCTTAAGTTTTGTTTCTTCTTCCTCTATTTTTCCTGCCTCTCCTTCATTTTTTTTCCTGCCTCTTCTTCCTCTATTTTTCCTACCTATTTTTCTTCTATTTTTCCTCCCCTACCTCTAGTGCTAGAGGCTGGTATTTCTCTAGGTGTGATGGCTTGGGTTTCAATGAATACCTCCCTACCTATGTCTACAAAATCAATCTATAGGATAGGGTTCCTTAAGTGGCTCAAATAATCCATCAAAATTAACTTGATGAGGCCATGGTTGGTTATGTGTTCATGCTTTCCTTCCCTCACCTCCTAGCTCATCTCAATGATTGATTGTCGGAGGAAATGGGGAACACTAAGTCTTTGAGGGAGAGGAAATCTTGCCTTGAATATTAACTCATGGAGTAGTCTCAAATAGTAGGAATATACCACACTCAATCTCCCTTCACAAGATATATATTTGAGGATTTGATAATCCACCTCATCCTAAGGGTAAGGTAGGTGTTCCCTTCTCGCTCCATTCTTATCTTCTACAAGTTTCTCTTTCATTATGAAGAAATTTTTCGTGTTTGTGACACTCGCTGTCGTTGTCCTCTTTGCTCCACTGAATTCCCAGGGGTAAGGTGGTCACTCTACTTATGGTTTCATTATTTAAAGAGATGGCCAATCCTCTGACAACAGTATTGGCACTATCTTCTCCTTGAGAATGTAATGATATGGAAAATTCATGAGTGATACCATCATCATATCCTTTTAACGGTTCAAATAAACCCAACTATTGATGTCTTCTAAATATGTTCACTATAGGAGGGAGTTGGTGAATCCTCTTGGTGTCTATGAGTTCTCTTATATTAAATTCTCCCCCCATTTCTTCTACTGCCCCTTCTTGGTGTAACTTAGGTGTGAAATTCAACTTTTTTTCAAAGTAATCTCAGTGGTGGAAAGAATGTTAAACTTATTTTTATCAGTGAGGGAGAAGGGTGCTAGAATAGATATCAAACAAACTCTTTTTTCTCTACTCCTATACACATCAATTTCCAGAAATACCTACTGCTCAATTATCTATTACAGGCTATCATTTCAGGCAAAATTTCTCATGCAATTGGATGGAAAACAAGGAGGGAGGAAGAAACTTACTCCTTTTCAAAGTACCTTTGTATGTGCATGAGAGTTTGAAGACAAATTTGGGTCATTGTGGATCTCTTTCACCCTTCAATTCCTCATGTAACTCCTTCCCGGCCCTCATGTGGCAGTTCATACCCTCCTGTAACACCTGCAAACAGAGTTCAAAACAACTTGGTGGTACCATGGGCAGTCTAATTTAAATAGCTCGTCCTTCCTCTAACTGATTTTGGAAATGAGTGATGGTTCAAATGGAGTCGATCCCAATACATAATATTCCCTTTTTGGTAAAGGATCGGAGTGCTTTGGTGACATGGCACATACACGAGTTTCCTTGTTTGGGTTGTTGTATCCACTCCTTGAAATTGTTTCCCCTCTCCTCATGATTATCACCCCATTCCTCCTGAGCACCACCTCACTATGAGTTGACATCTCCACGTTTCATGGGTGACTAATACAAACTTTAGTTTACTAGCTAAGGGTGGCCAAGTTCACTGCCCACCTCTAGCATATTAAAACTCCTTTCTCAATCATTAACACATTTTAGCATGTTATGCATAGGGAAGAGGTGAGGGTTTTCATACGTGAGCCTACTTGTGGATCGAATTGTTGGAGATGGTTGCATGTTGGATTTGGGCGTCAAAGCATCGTGATCTTGATGGAGTTGATTTCTTTTGCTTGTTTTTTTGCATGTCTTCATAACTTGATGATATCCTGATTGGTAACTTTTTAATGTGTGTGCAAGTGCCTTCTCTATGTCCTAGTTGTTTTTGGGTAGTAAATGGACTGCTTCCTAAGGATGATGTGCCTCCTTCCTATTGCAGAAATGGCTCCATGATGCTCTCTTTGCATGGAAAAATAATTTTTGGGAGTTTTGTTCTGACTGTACATGCTGCTACAGGAGGAGTCTCCTTCCTATAGAAGTAATTTAATCCTCTCTTTAAGTCTTCACTTTACATGTTAAATTGAGGGAAAATTACGAAAGGCATGAGGATAGGAATAGGATCATGAGGAAGTGGTGTATGTGATAGAAGGATAGAAAACATGTTTTTTCATTTCTTTTTTTAGATACAGGACGAAGTTGAAATTTTGAGCAAATTTTGGCTAGATGGAGTAGATGGGTGATGGGGTTGACATTTCTAGCAAATTGTGCTTCTCTTTTCCTTTTTTTTTTTTAGGCGAGCAGGTTTCCCCTGCAGAGGTTTTCAACCTGCATGCTTGCCTTAGGCTTCTCAAAGGAGTTTTTCACCTAGGGATATTTTATTTTTATTTTCTTTTTATTTTCTCATGGGTTGCCTCGGAGAGGTTTTCAACTCAGCAGTTGGCCTCAGATGCCTCATGGAGGTTTTCATATAGGCTCTCTTATTATTTTTATTTATTTTATAATTTTAGTGGACTGGGGGCTATGAGCCTCCCAATTACATTTAACTCTCCACTAACTAAACTAAAAAAATCTTCCTTTGACAGAGGTTTCATGTACAAATTAAACCTATGACCATTGAAAAGTAATGGAATTCCTTCCTCATTAATTGTTCTTATTTGGATAGACCCATTCTCATGACACTTCTCTACTAGATAGGGACCCAGCCATCTTGTCATCAAATTCCCCTTGAAATCTTTGAATCTGGAATCATACAACAACACATTGAAAATTTATTTCTATGATGTGCTTATCATTGAAGGCTTGTTTCATTTGGGCCCAGGTAGTGATGTTTCCCCCAGGCATACCCATAAACTAGCACAAGCCTACATATTTAAGGGTGGAAGGGAATAACTTCAACTTCTGCTCATCAGACGCATAGTCATAGGTCCTACAAACAATAGAAAAGTCAAACATGAAGTTTTCGGGATCCTCATATGTCAAGCCATGGAAATGTGGAAGGGAAACTTGACTTATATTCTTCATTTTAGCCTCTCCATTGGTTTCTCTGATGGAGAAAATCTCATTGTTCCTATTTTCAACCATGGTTTGGGTAGGTGAAGTTGGTTCTTCTTCTTTCCCAACATATTCTTCAGAAATTCCAGGTTGCTCACCTAGAGGGTCTTCTAACTCCCCTGTAGTCATAGAGGGAAGTTCACATCCACTAAAGAAGAATGAAAGTTGGTTGCTTGAGGGTGTGGGGGTTTTTAGTAAGATTTTTCCTTGGTTATCCCTACTCCTACGAGGCGTGAAAGAAAAAAATGTTTTGATTTTCACTTTTTAAAGCAACAATACTGAATGCCAAACAGAAAAAAAGCAATGATTAAGCATAAATAACACCTACTTAGACACATCCCTGGAAACGACGCCAAAAAGTGGTGACCCTTCGTCTTGCACCAAGAGTGTTTCAACTCCCAAGGGCTCATCAACTTAAATTATCAACCCTGGGTTCGTAAAAAATTAAAGGTAACAATTCTATATGCACAGTAGGTTAGGTTCTACTCATTCCGCCCTCAATCATGGCATTAGATCAAGGTGTTAAAAGACCATTCCTCCAACTCAACTATAGTGAAATTTTTTTATGAAAGAACAATTGAAAATTGATTCTAACTATGAAAGTGAAAACGCCCCTCATTCAACTTGTAGATGTTAATTAACATTACATGAAAGAGAAAGGACTAGTCTACTTGTAGAATTAAATCTAATCTGTTTTTCACTATACATCCAATAAGTGGCCACTTGCATGTATCAATGATCTACTTCACATTTTCTTGAAAATTAGAAATCTAACTTGTGACATGCTTGTAAAAAAAAACATTAATTTTACTTTGTTTTGCAGTGATAAAAATAGGAGGTTGGAGTGGTCTAAGAGCTTCTATCAATCATCAAATCACAATTTGTGGGTCATTATTCATCCTAACTAAGCTAAGGTTAAATTCGGGAGGAAAACAAATGGAGAAAAATGGTGCTATAAACTTGCTAAAGGTGTTGCTGCAGGATGTCTTGTATTGCTACAAGATGACTTGTATTGGTACAGGAGGGGTTCCGAGAGCCTTTTTAGTATGGATATGTTGTCTTGAGGGTCGGAAGAGATGAATTAAAGTAGAAGGTAGTGAATGAATGCTGGGGAATCCTCCTAGCCAAGCCCGGGACCTCTTAGAGGTTTGTCTTGCACCAATATGGATGCCCATGGTGTTATGAAGCCAGCTCCAAAAATAGAAGAAAAGAGAGATCAACGCCTTAGAAATAAGCCACTTCGAGGGGGAAACCTCCAATACATTACATAAATGAACAATTCTTCGATGATAAAAATGAAAAAACCTCCTTTCTATATGTAGGATTCCATGGGGCCACAATTTAATCCTAGTCGACCTAACAATAATAGTATAAGGGCACAATAATAACAATATGGGGGTTACAGGGGTACAACAACAATAATGGGGTTACACTAACAACAATAAGGGACTATAATAGTAATATAGGGACCTAACATTCTCGTCTCCTTCAAAAAAAAAAATTCCTCAACGCTTGAGTAGCTCCGAGTACTTCTGTATAAAATTCTCATCCCCCCATGTAGAATCTTCAGTGGGTAAGTTCTTCCATTTGATGAGATACTCTGAAATTGATCGATTTCGCAACTATCGAGTTTTTGTTTCTATGACTGCTTCAGGTGCCAATATGGTTTTTCCTTCCTCATCGAGTTCTGGCAATATTGTTTGAACTGGAAGTTTGTCCCCTATAACCTTCTTTAAGCACGAAACATGGAAAACTGGATGCACTCATGAAGAAGCAGGAAGCTCCAATTTGTATTCCATAGTACCAATCTTTTGAAACACCTTGTAAGGACCATAGTACTTTGGAAATAATTTATTATCCTTCTTAGCTTGCTTGAGGGACATTTGTTTTTATGGTTGTAGCCGTAAAAATACCTAGTCTCATACATCAAAACTTCTCTAACTGTGATGTTGATTTGCCTATTGTTTCATTCGATTTTGTGCCAAATTTAGATTATCCTTTAAGAGTTGGAGAACTTCTTGTTGATGCTCGATGTGATCTTCCACTACTTGAACCCTAGAATTTTCCCTTAAAGAAGATGTGATGGACGGTGGATGATATCCATAAAGTTCCATAAATGGGGTCATTTTCGCTGCAGTATGGAAGGCAGTCTTATACCACCATTCAGCGAGAGGTAATAACTTGACCCATTGTGTTTGCTTATCAGATATAAAACAATGAATATATCCCTCCAAAAATTTATTCACTATCTTTGTTTGACCATCGGATTGAGGATGCTAAGATGAGCTATGAGCTAGTTGAGTGGCCAAACAAGAAAATAATTTTGTCCAAAAATTTCCTGTAAAAATGGGATCTCTGTCACTTACAATAATCTTCGGGTTTACAAGTAGCTTTTGAATTGTTTCCATAAATGCAGTAGCAAATGTACTTGCTTTAAATGGATGAGATAATGCACAAAAGTGTGCATACTTGGTAAGTCTATCAACTACCACCGTGATGACACTCCTTCCTTCGGAATTAGGTAAACCTGTGATAAAATCCATTGAAATCTCATCCCAACATTGACTTGGAATGGATAAAGGTTGTAGAAGACCCAAGTCTTAATTGTCTCAACTTTATTTTTTTGGCAAACCAAACATTCTGCCAAAAAATTTTGAATATCATATTTAAGGCCATCCCAAAAAAAAATCTTTCTTCACCCTGTGGTAAGTTTTTAAAAATCTTGAGTGTCCTCCTAAAGGAGAAGTGTGCAGTTCCAAAAGAATCTTTTGTTTTAGTTGGGAATTCTTACAAATATATAAGCGATCTCTGTACCATAAGGAATCATTTTTCCAACTAAATGTATCAGATGTACTAGGATCTTGATGCAACTTTTGAATGAGTGTCCACACTTTTTCGTCCTTCTTCCATTCATCCCTTGCTTCAGTTATCCAATCTGGTTGGATAATAGAAACAAAGCAATGCTTCCACCTCTTCATCCTTTCTTGAGAGTGCATCTGCAACAACATTTAGCTTTCCTTTTTTGTAGATGATTTCAAATTCATAACCCAACATCTTTGTGACCCATTTTTGCTGCTCTTATGAAGATAGTCTTTGTTCCAAAAAAATTTTAAGACTATCATGATCATTTTTGACCTTGAAGTGTCTTCCCATTAGGTAAGGTCTCCATTTATTTAGTGCATGTAGTATTGCCAACATTTCCTTCTCATAAATAGATTTTTGTAAATACTTTCCTTTTATTGGACGACTTTCAAAAGCAATGGGTCTTCCTTCTTATATTAAAACAACACCAATTCCATTTCCTGAGGCATCACATTCCACAATAAAGTTTTTTGTGAAGTCTGGCATATCTAAGACTAGTGCTAGGCACATTGCCTCTTTAACATTTTCAAAGGCCTTAGTTGCTTCAGGGTTCCATGAAAATGCATATTTCTTCAATAATGTTGTTAGAGGTGTTGTTATTCTCCCATAATTCTTAACAAACTTGCGATAATACCTTGTTAACCAGAGAAATCCGCGCAACTGCTTTATGGTTGTGGGGACTTTCCATTCCTAATGGCTTTAATTTTGTTAGGGTCTACCTTAACACCCTCGTGAGATACAACATGCCCCAAATATTCAACCTCTTGTACTCCAAAGAAACATTTGGATGTTTTTGCATATAATTGTTTCTCCTCCAATAGTTTGAGCACCCTGTCAACATGTTGAACATGATCCTTCCAAGAACTATTTTAGATTAGTATATCATCAAAAAATACTAGCACAAATTTTCTAAGGAAGGGTTTGAAAATGGAATTCATCAATGCCTTAGAAATAAGACACTTTGAGGGGCCAACCTCCAATACATTACATAAATGAACAATCTTATATTCAATTTTTGGAAGTTCTCAATGTGCTCCACCACTGAACCCTTTTGTTTTAGATTTATAAACTGGCTAAAGAAGGTGTTGCTCTTTGTATCCTCATAATGTTCTATCATTTCCTCAGTAAAAACTGACCAAGTGACAATTTTTTTTACGCGAGCAAAGCCATCGATACCATACAAATGTATTTTGTTCTAAATGTAAAGCTGAAATGTGTACCTTTTGTGTGTTTTGCACATTATTGAGATCAAAATATTGCTCCATATGTAGTATCTATGTTACAGGATCCTTGCCATCAACTTCCTCATATCCATATTTGGAATATGGTGGTTCTTCAATCCAACATTAGAGTTTATGAAATCACAATTAGCATTCATTTTTTTCTCATAATGAGTTTCCTCTACTATATTTTTGTCATTAGGAAATCATTTCTTGTATCAACTTTGACAAATATTCCTTCAAACTTTCCATGTCTTCCTTCAAACCTTCCATTTTTCCTTCCATACCATTCTTCAAACCATCCATAGTAGCTTCGACGCCATCCATCTTAGTTTCCACGCTTTTCTTCAAAACATCCATTTCATTTTTTGTTGCTCTTTGCGATTTCAACACACCTTTTTCTTGCTTTTGAGGAGCTCAATATTGAAATTGAATTATCTTTGTGATTTCAGATCTTCAATATCTAAAATTAGGCCATGTAGTAGCACTCTGAATCTTATTTCGAATGCCATGGATCTGACCTAATTTGGATTCTTCAAGGCAAAGTTATGCCCAATATCCCACAATGACCTAATTATGGACCGGTTCAGTAGAGAGAAGTTGTACGATGTGCCACGTGTCATTGTTTCCTCCTTCGACTCTGAAATTGATACACAGGAAACTACAGTTCGTGTACTTGTAGCCACTTTTTACAGAACTCAAATCTTACGCTCAGAGAGAGAGTTATGATGATTTTCCCAGGGTCACTTCTTTGAGATGAAATTTGGGAGCCTGAAAAAACCTAACTTCCACAAATCATATCTCTGAAAATATTGTGAACGAAGATCTAAAAATTGTACAGGATGTTCCACAGGATTTCTGCTTCGCTCTATAAAAATTTCAGCTTCTGAACCTTCGTAGAAAAAGATTATAGCGCAAATGCCACGATGACCTGTTTTAGGTGAAATTCAGGAGCCTACAAAAAGCGTAACTTCCACAGATCATATCTCTGAAAATATCGCGAACCAAGATCTGAATCATTTACATGACATTCCTCAAGATTTCAGCTTCGTTGTGTAAAAATTTCAGCTTCTAAATATTCGTAGAAAAAAAGTTATAACAAAAATTCCACGATGACTTGTTTGGAGCAGTGAAACCCTAGAATCCAAAGCTCTGATACCAAATGTTATGAAACCAGCTCCAAAAATAGAAGAAAAGAGAGATCAACGTCTTAGAAATAAGCCACTTCGAGGGGGAAACCTCCAATACATTACATAAATGAACAATTCTTTGATGATACAAATGACAAAACCTCCTTTCTATATATAGGAGTCCATGGGGCCACAATTTAATCCTAGCCGACCTAACAATAATAATATAAGGGCACAATAATAAAAAAATGGGGGTTACAGGGGTACAACAATAACAATAATGGGGTTACACTAACAACAATAAGGGACTATACTAGTAATATAGGGTCCTAACACACGGTGTCCTTAATTGCCTCAACAAAGTGACTATGGAAAGGGTGAAGGGTGAAGGGTGAAGGGTGAAAGGAGAAAATGGATAAGTACTAGTGAAGATGAAAGAGGTTCCCTCCCTTACATATCAACATGACCTTGCAACTAGCCACATGCATGCATCAATTGATCAATAACACAGTGAGATAAACTATTATGAAAAACATGAGTTGAATTTGAATAACATTTATTCTATTCCACAACACTATTTTGATCACTGAACTAACTCCTAAGTTGCATAAAGAAAATATGAAAAAGGAGAGCTAACATCTATCTATTTCCAAGAAATCATAAGCAAAATGTTTTTGGACTAAAATTGTAAATCTTTCCAACCATTCTCCCACAAAATAGGTGATAGGGAAGCCTACAATCACAAGTTTTAATAGCTTAACATCTACTACAACAAAAGAAATACATGAAATTCTTCGAACTAAGAACAAGACAGAAATACAAAAGAGTGACTAAAGCCTTTGGGCTAGGCCCAAACCCAAGGGTTTTAGCCCTCTAAAAATGACTTATATGTAACTTAATAACCAACTTCTCATTTAATTAAAATATTAGTCTCATACATCACATGAAAGTTAACAATAACAATGTCAATCGATGGGATCAATAGCTACTCCTAGATTAATCAAAATTAGAATCTTCATGAGCATTTAAGCTTATTTATTTATACAAAAGGTAGTTGATAGCAGCTCACTTTATACCAAAATACGACAATATATACCATCCAAAATTTGACAAATTAATAAATTAAAAGATTAACTAACAAAAAGGAAAAATACACCCGCCATAAAAAATGAATTTGTCTGTTGATTATCTTGCCCATTCGTTAATACCATTTTCTCTAAAATTTTGCAAGGTGTTGTTTCCCTCTTAACATAGTTGGACAAGGACAACCATAGTGGACATCACCCCTAATTACATCACAATGTGTTTACATCGTGAACACAAAGTTCATGAGAATCATCTATCTATCTAGTTAAAAACTATATGTTATCCCTTTCATTCCATTCCATTCTATAGTTTTTTCACTTTTTTATTTTCCATGTGTGTTGACAATCCATGCTACAAGATTAGGGCCTTATATATCCTTTATGCCTTTATCAGTCAATTCTTATGTGTGCTTTGTACCTCTGTTTAATGTTTTTTTGTATATGATATGATTTGATTGTGGTAGTTGCAATGCCCTCCAATGCCCTCTAATACTTGCCATGTGGGCAGAACAATTGTAAATAATAGATGGTGGAAGCAACAACATCAAGCTAGCTATGATGAGTCGTGTTGAATCATGTTTTAGTAATAGAACACCATTAATAGGTGTTGAGTAGGTTTTTTCCTGTAATTGGGACAAAATAAAATAGTGAAGTAAGTTTAAAGATAATGAGTTTTCAACTATATTTTTGGCTTTGTGACTTTTGTGTTGTATGAAATGATGGACAACTTAAAGTTGAATAATCCAACTGATGCTCTACACTTGAAGCAAACTTATAATGATCACATAAGGGAAACGATGGACATTATTAATTTGCTCAGGAATCTCATAGTAGTGAAAGGTGGCATTTAACACACTACTTTTGTTGCTATTGGTAATAATTCCTTAGAGAAATCAAGTGATCTAGAATTCCTTGTAGGCTTTAGCCTCCCCTCTGGCTATGAGACTAGAGTCTTATGTATTATGAGATTGCAAAGCAACAAACTCGAGGAATATGAAATTGTCACATTATACATTAGAAGAAGGAAGAAAATTATAGAATATGAAATTAAGCAAACAAACATAACAATTACAAAAGAGATTGCATAAATTTTAACTTGCTCATAAAAAAAACTAAAAATGTATATTATTTCCTATTTTATTGCACTATTTTTACATTTATTAATAGCATAAAACTCCACACACATCATACATTATTTCAAGTTACCAAAATTTTTGTCTTACAGTCAAAATGAGAATTCAGTTGATTTCCATTGCATTGTAAGTATAACTTGTAATCCATCAAAATTCATGTTTAATTTATTAGATAAATATATGATAAATACAATAAGGAGACTGAGCCTGAAGCCTAAGTAGATTGATGCACCTATTAATAAAATAGTACATTGTTTGGGTTGAAGTTAGTTTGTAGGTTAGATGTAGCACTCCTAGCTCTTAAGCAATGACATTATGTAATTTTTCTCCTAGTCTCGTCCATTTATTGAAGTTTGAATGTTAGATAAGCATGCTCTAAAAAACCCTAAAAATGGGTAGCTCGAAAATTATAAGCGCGCACACACATTATTGAGTCATGTTTAATGGAGGAAAAAATTGGAACAACAAGGAATGGGCTTGTTGCAAATCTCTGTGTGGAAGAAACATGACATGCTCCTCTGTGCAAATATTTTCATGGAAGAAATGAGGAATGCATATCTCCAGGTGGAGAGACGTGTCTTTTTCTCTTTGAAAAATTAAGGCCCCATCATTATTGCATGCGATTAATATATGTTGTCTCTACTACACATGTACGCGTTGACACAAGTGTAGAGAGATATTAAAAACCCATGGTGGAAAAAAATAAAATGGTTTCTTTATGGGTTTTGCCACCTTAATGACACTGCTAGGATACCCAACAACTATGTCTAATGCAATTTTCATAATCATGTGGATGATGAACATTCGGGGACATAATAATGATGTTATAAATTATACATTATCAAATCCCCTTGTTAAATCATTTTCATTAACAATTCAATTTTTTTCAAACAGTTAAGGTAAAGGTAACTAAATTGAATTGCTTGCCCTAAATTGTGAGTTCATATTCATCATCCAATTGAGGATGTGGGCCATTTATAGTTACATTACAATAAGATATATATATATATATATATATATATATATAGAGAGAGAGAGAGAGAGAGAGAGAGAGAGAGAGAGAGAGAGAGAGACACACACACACACACACACACACACAGAAATCATCTAATTTGTTACTTAATTAATTATTAATTAATGTGATAAAGTCTTGATGTAGCTCAATGTTAGGTCCCCATAATACTAGTGTAGCCCCCATATTGTTATTTGTGTACCCCATAGAAGCCCACAATTGTTATTGTTGAGCCCTTACATCATTATTGTTATGTAGGCCCTAATTATATTTTGACCCTTTAGACTCCTATATATACCAAGGAGGTCTTTTGATTTGAATCATCTAGGAATTGTTCATTTATGTGATGTAAAGTGAGGTTTCCCCCTTGAAGTGATTTATTATCTATTCATTGATCTATTTTTTGTTATGTTTATATTCTATTTTGGTATGGTTACATAACATTTGGTATCAAAGCTCTTGGTTCTAGGGCTTCGCTGCTTTAAATGGGTCATCGTAGAATTTGTGCTGTAACTTTTTTTTATTTTACTGTAAATATTCAGACCGTGAAATTGTTACCTCTTGGAGATGAAATATTGACAAAAATATGGTTAAAATTTCAAACCTCGATTCGCTATATTTTCAAAACTACGGTCCAAGGAAGTTAGCTTTGTATACTCAAGAATTTAGTCTCAAACAGGTGTCCCAGGGAAAATCGTCATAACATTATCCTCGAGCATCAGATTGGAATTCCATAAAAGTGACTAAAAGTGCACAAAATGTAGTTTCTCGGGTATGATTTTTAGGGCCGAAGGCTGAAACAGTGACATGTGGTATCCCGTACAAGTTCACTCTATTGAACTAATCCATAATCAAGCTATCGTGGGAGATTTGACATAATTTTATCTTGAAGAATACAATCTCGGTCTGACTTATGGTGTTGGAAAGAAGACACGGAGGGCTACCTCAGACACAATTTTAGACCTTGGGAGGCTGAAATCACATAGATACAATAGTTTCAAGTTCAACCTTGTCAACAGGCTCAAAATCAAGCTCTTAAAATGTGTGTATGTTAAAATTTGCATAAGTTTTGTTTGGAAAAAAAATTGATTCAAATGGCATAATGAATCATAAATATCATTAATTGGTTCCAAAACTCCTCCCAAACCAAAAAAATTTACACCCATTAAGCCCCCGAAAAGCTTTAATAAGACGCATGAAGAAGAAGAAATTAATATAACCATATAATGTAATGCACTAGCGGGAATTACCACTTCTAAAACTCTCAAGATATAAGGATATATCAAGAAGAAAAAGGTAACAATGTTAATTAATTTCACCCATAATTTTATTCATTGTAAGATATTCAAGGATTTGAATTGCTTTATATATATAACACAAGAATGTAAAGTGATGGTTGCAAATGGAGGAACTATAAATTGCTCAGGAAAGTTCCATAATATAAATCTAGCCATGTGGTAATATGTATTGAATAGTTCAATGCTTTCCATTCTAATTGGTGATGTTGATTTTGTATTAGGAGTCTAATGGTTACAATCTTTGGGGACGATGTTTTTTAATTTTCAATAACTTTTCTTGCATTTTTTTTGGGAAGGAAAATAAATTAAATTAAGGGACATCACATGGAAACCTCAGAAGATATCAACTCTAATGGCATGACAAATCTTTTGAAGAGGGAACAATGAGGGGTAATTGCACAATTATGCTCACTAGATGTTCAAACATCTAATTCATCCATTTCTCTAAATATCTAAAGAGTCCTTGACAATTATTCCAAGGGATTTGAGACTCCCAAAAGTATCCCACCAATTTGCAATCTGCTATTCACTTGATTCCAGGAAGTGTTCCTTCAAACATCAGACCTTTGTGTTATTATTTTTTGATGATATACTAATCTACAACAAGTCTCAGAAAGATCATGTTCAGCATGTTGACATGGTGTTAAAACTATGGGAGGAGAAACAATGGCGTGCAAAACCTTCCAAATGTTTCTTCGGGTTAAAGGAAGTGGAATATTTGGGTCATATTGTATCTCATGAGGGTGTCATGGTAGAACCTAAAACAATTAAAACCATAAAGGAATGAAAAATCTCCACAACCTTAAGGCATCTTTGAGGATTTCTCGATTTTACAAGGTATTATCGCAAGTTTGTTAAGAACTATGGGAAAATAGCAGCACCACTAACAACGTTGATGAATAAAGATGCACTTTTTTGGGACTCGATAAGAAACTAAGGCCTACGAATATCTTAAAGAGGCAATGTGACGAGCTCTAGTCTTAGCTACACCAAACTTCACAAAAACCTTTATTGTGAAATGTGATGCCTCGAGAAATGACATTGGTGCTATTTTAATGTAAGAAGGAAGACTCATTGGTTTTGAAAGTCGTCCAATTAAGGGAAAGTATCTACACAAACCTATTTATGAGAAGGAAATGTTGGAAATACTACATGCTCTGAAGAAATGGCACCCTTGCCTAATGGGAAGATAATTCAAGGAAAAAAATATCATGATAGTCTTAAATACTTCTTGGAACAAATATTATCTTCAGAAGAGCAGAAAAATTAGGTCACAAATATGTTGGGTTATGAGTTTGAAATCATCTACAAAAAAGGGAAGCAAAATTTTGTTATAGATGCACTCTCAAGAAGGGATGAGGATGTGTAAGCATTTCTCTATGTCATTTCTATTATCCAACCTGATTGGATAACTGAAGCAAGGGATGAATGACAAATGGTGTGGACACTCATTCAAAAATTGCGGCAAGATCGTGGTGCATAGGATACGTTTATCTAGAAAAATGATTCACTCTAGTACAAATATCACTTACATATGTAAGAACTCCCAACTCAAACAAAAGGTTCTTTTAGAATTGCACACCTCTCCTATAGGAGGACAATTAGGATTTTTAAAAACTTACCACAGGGTCAAGAAGCATTTTTTTGAGGATGACCTTAAATATGATATTCAAAATTTTGCGGTAGAATGTTTGGTTTTCCAACAAAATAAAGTTGAGACAATTAAGACCTCGAGTCTTTTACAACCATTAGCCATTCCAAGTCAATGTTGGGAGGAGGTCTCAATGGATTTTATCACAGGTTTACCCAAGTCCGAAGGAAAGAGTGTCATCACGATGGTAGTTGATCAGGTTACCAAGTATGCACACTTTTGTGCACTATCCCATACTTTCAAAGCCAATACAATCACTATTACATTTGTGGAAATAGTTCAAAAGCTACATGGAAACCAAAATATTATTGTAAGTGATAGAGATCTCATTTCACTAGAAAATTGTGGATATAATTATTTTATTGTCTTGGTACTCAATTAGCTCATAGCTCATCGTATCATCCTCAATATGATGGGAAAAATGAGATAGTGAACAAATATTGGGAAGGATATCTTCATTGCTTTATATCTTATAAATAAACACAATGGTTCAAGTGGTTACTGTAGAAATTATACAAACAATATGTATTTTATGTATTAAATCCGATCATACGATATGCTAAAGCAAGATACTGAATACTTCTACAAATCAATTGCAGAAAATAAACACGATCGCCAATCACAACTAGTAAGGAAACAAGCAAATCAAACCCCAACACATATATTTTCCCGGGGAAAGCTTGCTGCTCAAAACCCCTCTATCTTCTATTGTATATTCATCAAGGAATCATGAAAAAATTACAATGCACTCTTCTCACAAGGGTCTCCTCCACTCTCACAATTGTATCACACTGACCTGGAAAAAATCGACCAACACTTAGAAAATTTCCTACCTCTAATAAGCCTGCCTTGCTTGCGCAATTCATGTGGAATGCAATCCCTATTCTTTTTTAATTTCAGCCTTCCAAAACTACGCAATACTCATGGGCAATCCTAGTGATGTCTTGCTGCATGCGGGCAGCCTAGTGATCTCAATTGGGTCTCCACTGGAACTGACATGCATGCAACTATTAATAGTAAATCATCAGTTGCATGGCAGATCACTACATGTGAATTAAATATGATTTAATTCACTTGATTTCTCACTAGTGCAAAAAACAGTTACAACTAGTTCAACTAACTTTAACTCAATAAATTGAGTTAACTGATTTCTCACGCATTAAACTAATACACTAACTACAACTCAAACTCCATAATTAATAGAATTACTCTGCATGCCTCACCAACCACCCTCAACTTGAAATTCACGAGTTAACTGATTTTATCACACTCAATTAACTATTACAAGTGATTATGACATACGATTACATTTTATTGTCCAATTTAATTAATGGAAATTTAAATTAGACACACATTTCTTCTTGACTTTTCAACACTCCCTCTCAACAAGAAAGGGATTATCTGCCACCCCAATCATGCCTCTATGTTATTCGAATTTTCTCCTGGCAAGCGCCTTCATCAGAATATCTGGATCCTGATCTTCCGTAGGAATGTACTGAAGTATGATAATGCGCCTCTGAACACAATCTCTAATATGGTGGTACCAAATGTCTATGTGCTTGGACCTATCATGGAATACTAGATTAACTAAGAGTGTAATGCAACTCTGGTTATCACAATGCATCGCTGTCGGATCCATTTGAGAACCAAACAAACCAACCAGGATCTTTCTCATTCAGATGGCCTCACATGCAGCCTGACTTTCTACCATGTACTCTTACCTCAGCTGAACTGAGTGCCACATATCGCTGCTTCCTGTTGTACCAAGAAAATGTTGTCGATCCTATGTTGAAGAAACCTCCTAATGTGCTCTTTCTGTCTGATGGACTACATGCCCAATCTGCATCCATGAAGCCTTGAATCTTCACTCCCTATGTCTGTCTGTACCATAATCCATACTCTGTAGTGCCCCTGAGATATCTCAAGACATGCTTCCCCACCTTCCAAAAGAGCTTGGTCAGCTTAACCATAGCTTGACTCAGCTGGTTAACTGCGTAGCAAATGTCTGGTCTAGTGTTCACTAAATACATCAATGAGCCCACTAGCTGCCTGTAAACAATAGCGTCCACTACTTCTCCTGAAGTAGCATCCTCTTTCCTCCAATTTCATGGAAGAGGAGTCTCCTCGGGTTTAAAACTCTCCATGTGAAACTTACCGAGAATATCTTTGGCATACTTGCTTTGAGAAACAAATATCTCACCATCCCGTTGTTATATTTCCAAACCAAGGAAATAGTGAAGGAGTCCCATTTCTTTCATTTCGAACTTCCTTGCAAGATCCTCCTTGCAAGAAGTTATCAGTTGCTCATGACCTGTCAAAATTAGATCTTCAACATAAAGTACGATAATCAAGAGCTTACCGTCAACCACAATTTGGTATAGGTTCGCATCCGCTTCACTTTTGGTGAAGCCTAACTCGGTGAAATAGATGTCAATCCGAGTATACCAAGCATGAGGTGTTTACTTTAGCCCATACAATGCTCTCTTGAGTCGGCACACATGCGACTCACTATCAAATATCTAAAAACCTTATGGCTTCTCTATGTACAATTCTTCCTCAATAAATCCATTGAGAAAAGCAGTTTTCACATCCATCTGATGTATCTTCCACCCCATTTGCGCTTAGAGTGCAAGGATATATCTAATAGATGAGTATCTTGCAACCGTTGTGAAGTTCTCCTCATAGTCAATCCCCTCAACTTGTGAGAATCCCCGGGCCACAAATCTGCCTTGCACTTTTCCACACTCCCATCTGCTGCCTGCTTTGCCTTATAGATCCAGCTAGATCCAACCACTGATTTTCTGACCGATCTTGGGACAACTTCCCATGCACTGTTCTTGACGATGGAGTCATACTTCTCAACCAAAGCATCAAACCAAATTGGTTGTTGCACTTCTTCCACAAAGGAGGATGGTTTTGTCACAATACACTTGCTCATAAGAACCATGTACCCAATAAACCTTTCTGGAGACTGTCTCTGTCTGTGCAGTGAAGTAGGTGCTCCTACATGCTATGTCGCATTGAGTCTCAATCTATCAGCTTCTATGGTGCACCTTCTACAAATTATGGTGGATGGATCTACATGAGTGTTTTCTGCCACTCCATGATCCTTCACATGTGGTTGCTCCACAACTTGAGGTTCATTCTTTGGAACCAAGAGTTCCTCATCTGCATGCAAATCCAGCTCCCTCTCAAGGGAAAATCGAATGGCTTCCTCCTCATCAAATTTTATATCCTGTCTCACAACAGTCATCCTATTGTTTGGAAAATACACCCGATAGTTGTGGGGAGTATTAGTGTACCCCAAAAATATCCCAATCTCAATTGTTGGTTAGAGCTTCTTCCTGGAGTCTTTCGTCACATGCACATAGATAGATGAGCCAAAATTTTTAAATATGAAGCATTAGGTTTCTTACCATAAAAATCCTTATCTGGTGTACTCATGCCAAGTATCCGATGAGGACTACGGTTTTGCACAAATACCGTTGTGTTGCATGCCTCTGCCCACAGATGCAACGATAAGCCCCGATCATGCAACATTGCTCATGTTATACCCACAATTATTTTGTTCTTTCTTTTTGCGACCCCATTCTGTTGTGGGTTATGAGGCGCAATCAGCTCTCTCTAAATTACTTCTTTGCTACAGAAGTTCTTGAATTCATTGGAGATATACTCACCATCGTTGTTGCTCCTAAGAGCCTTCACATGCTTCCCCATATCTTTCTCCAACATTTCTTTGAACTCAAGAATTTTTTAGAATGTCTGATCTTTCTTCCGCATGAAGTAGATCCAACACTTTCTAGAAAAATCATCAACAAAGATCACATAGTACCTGTGCTTTGTTGTCGAAGCTGTAGATAATGGTCTACACACGTCCGAGTGAACTCTCTCAAGGATTTCTGAAGCTCAGTTCTCCTTCTCGTGAAAAGTGGCCTTTGCATACTTCCCCATGGTACATCCCTTGCATATGTCTAACTGTGCAAGAGTACCCTTGGGAATACCTGTAGAAATCTGTTGCATGACCATCAAGGCTTCATGGTGTAGATGGCCCAATCTCCTGTGCCATAACTCACCCTCATCTCGGCTCACCACTTTGTCCGCCTTACCCATCAATGTTGTGCAACCATCTACATCAAATTTATATAGAATTTTCACACGAATCCCAATCTTCTTGGCTTATCCTGTGGCTTTGTGTCGAAGAAAAGATTTTCCTTCACTGAAAACCACATCATAGCCTCTATCTCCAACATTGCAACTAAAACTAAATTATTTTTCAAGCCTGATACATGTATTACATATTTTAATAAGAAGGGTTTACCTGACTGTCTCTAGAAGCTAACTGTACCAATCCCGGTAGCACTATACTGCCCGTTATCACCCATTTTGATATGCATCTGGAGGTCCTTCTCCTCCAAGCTACTGAAAATTTCTTTGTCTCCTGTCATGTGGAAAGATGCACCATTATCCAAGTACCACACCGATCCCATTGCACTTGAAACCATGCATGCAATCAGCGAGAATTCCAACTCAAATTGCGAGGCCAAAGCCTCACCAACTGCAGATCCTAAAGCCTTCTTTTTATTCTTCTTTTGTGGACAATTAGTGGCATAATGTCCATGCTCGTGACTGTGAAAACACTTCACTCTGGACATGTCGCGCTTCTTGCCTTCTTTGTCGGACTCAAATTTGGAATAGGATTTCTTTCCTTTCCCCTTGTTCGCCTTAGCACCCAAAGCGCAATTTTCTCCATCATCTATCTTAGATGAAGATCCATCCCTGGTATTCTGCTTGAATTCTTCTTGCACCATCCGACCAAAGTCGTTCCCAATCTGGTAGCGTCTCCCTCCCATTGACAAAGTCCTGATAACTATGCCAAATCTTGGGAAGGCCTAGAAGAGCTAGGCTCACCAAGTCATCATCCACGACAGTAATTTCGATGCTCCCAAGGTCATCTAGACATTGGACAAACTTGGTTAAATATTTCGGAATAGTGTCGCCTTTCTCCATTTTAATTTTCTTGAGCTTGTCCTTTAGTGCTAATTTTCTATGATCACTACTGCTCTAAAACAGATCTGTCAAAGCCTTCCACATTTCATATGAAGTTGCTTTCCCATGGACACTTGAGACAATGTGGTCTCGTACTCCATCAAGTAAGATCATCCTCGCCTTTGCAACCTTCTTTTTCCAAGCATCAAGATTTGTGGCATCTGCTGTAGCAGGTTTGGGAATGTCATTATCAATGAATTCTTTCAACCCATTGTCCTCCAATACTGCCTTCATCTCGTCTTTCCACACAATATAATTGGAACTTCCCTCGAGTGCATACTCCAATCTCAAGCCATTGAAAGTCATCTTGATCCTGATCCGCCTGTCGCACCAAGAATACTTTTGCAAATTCAAATTCTATTCAGTCAGAAACTCAATTTCTTCTCCACTATAGTGTTTTTCTATGCTCTAATACCATGTAGAAATTATACAAACAATATGTATTTCGTGTATTCAATCAGATTATGCGATATGTTAAAGCAAGATACTGAATACTTCTACAAATCAATTGCAGAAAATAAACATGATCGCCAATCACAACAAGAAAGAAAGAAGCAAATCAAACCACAACACATATATTTTCTCGGGGAAAGTTGCTGCTCAAAACCCCTTTATCTTCTATTGTATATTCATCAAGGAATCATAAAACAATTACAATTCACTCTTCTCACAAGAGTCTCCTGCACTCTCACAACTATCTCACACTGACCTAGACAAAATCGACCAACACTTAGCCAATTTCCTCCCTCTAATAAGGTTGCCTTGCTTGCGCAATTCGTGTGGAATGCAATCCCTATTCTTTTGGAATTTCAGCCTTCAAAAACTGCACAATGCTCATGGGCAATCCTAGTGATGTCTTGTTGCATGCGAGTAGCCTACTAATGATACAACTAATAGTTAACATCCCTTTAACCTTTGTCTCAACTGGGTTTCCACTAGAACTGACATGCATGCAACTATTAATAGTAAATCATCAGTTGCATGGAAGATCACTGCATGTGAATTAAATCTGATTTAATTCACTTGATCTCTCACTAGTGCAACAAACAGTTACAACAAGTTCAACTGACTTTAACTCAATAAATTGAGTTAACTGATTTCTCATGCATTAAACTAATGCACTAATTGCAACTTGAACTCCATAACTAATAGAATCACTCTACATGCCTCACCAACCACCCTCGACTTGAAATTTATGAGCTAACTGAGTTTATCATACTCAGTTAACTAATACAAGTGATTGTGAGATAAGATTACATTTTAATATCCAATTTAATTAAGGGAAAAATAAATTAGACACACATTTCTTGTTGAATTTTCAAAAGTTACCTCTAACAGAATGGTGCTACAACACTTCCTTCCATACCGCAGCAAAAACGACCCCATTTATGGCGCTTTATGGATATCATCCATTATCCATTACACTGTCTTTAAGAGAAAATTACAAGGTTCAAGCAGTGTAAGATCACATTGAACATCAACAACAAGTTCTTCAACTCTTAAAGGATAACCTGACTCTAGCGCGGAATCAAATGAAATAACAGAAAAAATCAACATCACAGTGAAATATGTTTTGATGTGGGCGAATGGGTATTTTTACGGTTATAAGCATACAATAAAATGTCCCTCAAGCAACCTAAGAAGGATAACAAATTATCACCCAAGTACTGGCCCTTATAAGGTGTTGTAGAAGATTGGTACTATGGCATACAAATTGGAGTTTCCTACATCTTCGCGAGTATGCCCAGTTTTCCATGTTTCATGCTTAAACAAGGTTATAGCTGACAAGCTCTCAGTTCAAACTATATTGCTAGAACTTGGCGAGGAAGGAAAAATCGTGTTAGAGCCCGAAGAAATCACGGAAACAACAATTTGACAACTACAAAATCAATCAATTTCAGAGTATCTCATTGATTTGAAGAACTTACTTGTTGAAGATTCCACATGGGAGGATGAGTATTTCATACAAAAGCATCCAAAACTACTCAAGCATTGAGGACAACACTTTTTTGAAGGAGGGCACATGTTAGGTCCCTATAATACTAGTGTAGACCCCATATTGTTATTGTTATACCCCATAGAAACTCATTATTGTTATTGTTGAGTCCTTACATTATTATTGTTATGTAGGCCCTAATTATATTTTGTTCCTTTAGACTCCTATATATACCAAGGAGGTATTGTCATTTGAATCATCCAATAATTGTTCATTTATTTGATGTAAAGGAGGTTTCCCCCTTGAAGTGGCTTATTATCTAGTCGTTGATCTATTTTTTCTTATGGTTCTATGCTATTTTGATCTGGTTACATAACACTCAAGGGTTTCCAATGGTTGGAATTCTCCATTGCCGAGATGATCATCTAGAGTTGACCACAAGTCTCTCCAAAGTATTGAATTTTTGTATACTTCCAACCATGCGTCAATTGGTTCCTTTTTTTCCTTAGGCATTTCTTGTATGCACATGCACAAAGCCTCATATAATTTCCATCAAAAGCCATTATTTTGTTATACTTGCCAATTTTTCCTATAAATACAATAATTAATCACAACTCATTATCAAACAATTTTTTTTAACTGGAAATAGTATTGATATTATTTAATTTTGCGCCTAGTTTGCAACAAATACATCAAACATTACAAAGCTAATTCATTAAAAAATTTCAATCATTTTCTCCTCTCCAATAGGAATACATGATTTTGTTGAGGATAATATATCTGAGCAACAAAAATAGGGGTTTTGTAAGCGAATACCTTGGAAAATTGCCTCAAAAAAACACAAAATTTACAACACATAATACTACAAGAGAATTTTTTTTATAGACATCATTCACTAATAGGGAATTATAGTAGGCTTGATTTGGCCATTAATCTTTAATTCACCTATCTTCAATTCACACCCATCATTAGCATACTTGTGTGCTTCTTTGTTGAAGTCCCTTAGGACATGGAAATATGCTTTGGATGGTATATCTTCCGCAATTTTACTGATTATTTTCACGATGATTTCCATAGGTTTCTCCTTTGGGAGGGAGCCTTTGACTAGATGATGCAAGATTAGGAGAGAATCTCCCATAACCTGTGTCCACTATGTTCTTTGGTGAACAAAAGTCCCTAGTAGAGACCATATATCTCTACTTGATTATTTGTCATATGGCCTTGACTTCATGAGTACCTAAACACTTTGTCCTCCTCAAAGCCATAATGTACCCCTCCGCCTCTCCCTCCCCCTCTTAGCAACCCTAAAAAAATCATATTATATCTAAAAAATTGCGGACAATTAAGGATTGAACTCGCAACCTTGACTCATTATCAAACAATTACACCTCAAAATAAATAACCCTTCTTTAATGTCTAATAAATTCAATTGCAACTTTACACAACATTTAATTATTCATCCCTCGTTATTAAACAATTACACCTCAAAATGAACAAATCTTCTCTAATGTCTCATCAATTTAATTATAAATTTATCCAACATTAATAATATGGTAATTTGATAAATATATTTGATTATAAAAATTCCAACTATTTATAAATTATGATATTTTAATTATTGATACACGTTAATTATGACAAAGAATCATAAATGAATTCCTTTAATTCACTTCCTCAATTCACAAATTAACTAACTACAAACATGAAAAGTTACAAACACTAAAACATTCCCCCATCGCCGGTCATGATTGAAGCTCGATGTCATAGAAATGATAAATCAATCTAGAACTCCAGGCCACCTGGTCTGCCATGCACCTCCGTCGCTCCACGGGCCGTTAAATCCTCAGGTGAAGCGAGCATTAACAGTCCCTGGGCGAGATTACCCTTTGGCATACAATCTCATGATGGCTGGGTATTATGAAGAGAAAGGCCTCCCACGTGCATGGCAGATCCCATCATCATTCGACGACGTCACCCCCCATGAATATGCCTTTACAAGCCAAAATCAATATTGTCACCTTTGTTGCGAGCCCATGCATGTTGTTTTTAGGTAGCCATGCCAGTCATAATCTCAACGTTCATGCACTCTTTAGTTGGACCAGCCATAGGCATTTATTGGCTCTCTACAGCATGGAGAATCTGGGTAGCGTTGCATCAAACGTTAAACACTCTTCCTTCGACCGAATTTCCTTGGCTCCTTTGGGGTTCAAGTCGGCTTGTTTTCCTGACGTTGATAATTCACTTATCACATTGACTCTCTTGTATAATTTCAGTGCGTTAAATATTTTGATGGATTCCCCTCTCATCGATGCCTTCGATGCTTCATATGGTAGGATGGTGATTGGGGGTTTCGTGCTGGTCGAACATCATCCCATCCTCCCTACACAATCTTCATTTGTCGGCTGCTTTCATGGTTTCCTCTCTAGTCTGCACCTTTGTGACCAACTCTGGTTCCAATTTCCGGTTCCAATTTCATGGCTAAGCTCTCTCCGATGCTCCTTAATTTCATGATGGTAGTCTTTATAGGGTCCACAATTTCATTTCACAGTTCGTTGACGAGGTTAATAAGTATATTGATTTCCAAATAGACTTTTTAGATTTTATTTATTTTTATATAATTTTCATTTTTTTAAAAATAAAAATCGAAGATTTATATTAAAAGGTCGAGTATTACACATCAAAGTTACATTTTGTTCATGTCACGAGACTCTCTCCATGATTCCTGATTCATAGTGTCTACCATTTCTATAATGCAAAAATTTCATTTTTACACTTTCATTTCTAATTAAGCCATAATAGCTTATGTAGCATTTCCAAAAACTATTTATTAAAAAAGAGAAAGAGCATAACATTTAAAGACTCTATATAGAGGCAAAAAACCATATGAGACTCAGTCTTCATCTGTATTCTTTTGTATCAAATGTAATCTTTTTCTTCTATATCCATATTAGTGATATTCTACTATGGTTGATACGAGAGTCTGTATTCTCCATTTATGAAAGAGACTTTCATGAATTTGGTCTCTTTCTTTTCTCCCTGGATTTGCTTGAACTAGAATTTGAAGTGGAGAATGATCTTTTGATGCTGCTCATCATAATGGGTCTTCGCTTCAATAGATATTTCCTTGTGAGGTAGGTGTAATAGAAAGACAACGAAGCCGTTAAAATTGCACATGATAGACACCTTGAGTTTAATACCCACTGAATTTTCTAGACTATTTGTTTTTTGTCTTGATGTAAGCTTGGAACTCAGAGAGAATTTCATCAATGGCTCATGTATGTGCATAATGCTACAAAGAAACCAAATTTAGGAAGGCCATATAAGTGCCACTCCCACCGACTACCTAGGAGCAACTTAGACTAAAAACATAGCGAGACCATTTATGCAAATATTATAAGGATGCAACGAGGGGACCCAACAGAAGCTCGATATGCAAAGACACAGTTGAGGACAAAACAAAGAGGGCTATATATTACATTTGCAACACAAAATCTAGAGTTGAGAGTCCAAACTAGACACACTTGCACAAAACAACGTCTAGACCTTTAATATCTGCTTCTCTTGGCCAGCGAAGCCTTTCCACCATCCTCTGCCACCTAGCCAAATCATGCTCCTATGTACTATCCTCCTTCTAAGTGATTATATAATTTAGATTGTTCTTCCCATAATGACCACATTCTTCCTCCTTAAGAGAACAACATGACTAGATCTCCACACTCGAGACTGATTAGAGACATTAACTCATACCAGATGAGAGGAGGATGGTATGATACAAGCATTGCTTGGGCATAATTGCTATTTGTACTTTGCAGGTTGCCACACATCTTCTGGATGCCAAATCTAGGCAGGGGCACCTGTGAGTGCATTCTTTGTTCATAATACACGCGGAGGAAGGATCCCGCAACCCACTTTTTATAAAATTCATGAGATAGCGGGAGGAACTCATATATGAGCTAGCCATCCCATTCAAGATTTCCCTAGGAAAATAAGTCCCATGTTTGACTTTTTCATCAGCTTTGGAGTTATTTGCTCTCAATACATGATATGAGTGAGATTTTGGTATATGAGTCAAAATTTTGAGAGTTATTGTAATTATCTAAGTAAGACGAACATCCTGAGGTAGAGATTTTGATGTAGAAGCATCCTACTCAAATGTCATTGTTTATTTGGGTGATTTAGGGAGTGATGTTTTTTTTAATTATTTTATAAACTATGTACATTTTAATAAATCTGAGTGTGAGGTTTATTGTAATATTCTCTTATAACTGAGAATATGAGAGGAGTTGGGTTGTATAGATATCTTAGGGATTATGAACTCCTTAAATAGGAATTAGTTGACTCAAAGGTGGGATACGCTATTTTAGGATTTGGTTGAGTCATTTGTGGAGGAAATCATGGATTCAAATTAATCCATAACCATGTATAAATATGAGCTTCGTATGAGGATGGAGAAGAGATATAGAGGGTGGAATAGGACAGAGGAAAAGAGTTTAGAGAGGAATATTTTGTTTGTGTAAAGAGTGTGTAAGAGGCGAAAGCAATAGGGCAAACAAATGTAATATTTAGCCAAAGAAGAGTTTGAATCTGTAATTTATTGTTATTATTATATGCAAGTATTTTGTTTGTGTGTGGATATTTGTTCAAATATATTGGTTAACCTCTGTTACACAACAGATGCACTAAATTATACCGTAGACAGACCATCGAATTGCAGGTGTAAGGTAGCACTGATTGGAATCAATTCAAACCGGGGAATGCAGATCTCAGGCAAATCACGGTGGAAAGGTGTTATCACATCCAATTGAAATTCCGCACTTGTAATTTTGAGTTCTTAACTCATCACATGATTTTTGTGAGAAGTTTTGAAGCGGGGTCATCGTGAGGTAGGAGACAGATTTGACAAATCGACATTGGGTGCAAACAGTTCTCATTGCTTTCGCACCTAAGCCTCGTCTAGCTATGACATGATCTGGCAGACTCATGTCATCACATAACGTTTAATTAACATTGCAGAGCTTCAGGTTTGATGGCAGCGTTAAGACCTAAAAACCACAACTGTAATATGAAATAGAAATAAGGGACAATTTGTAAATGTGGTTAGAAAGATATTGCTCCGTTTTGGTTGTAGAATTCGTAGATAGAAATCATATGATCTTGATTTAAAGATATTGCTGGATTAATCTGAGATGCATATTAATTTTTGAATGGTGGCTTATTTGAAAATTATGCAAATCGTTATTTGGTATCAAAAGAGTTTGTGAACTCTATTTCTTCCGCGCATATTCTAATTTGTGCAGTATTCACTGCATCATTTTGGTATTAGAGCCTAATGGTTTTTTATCTGCATTTAAGAGTTGCATTCGAGAGTTGAAGAGTCAGTATGGTATTAATTTTAAAGTAATCTGAGCTGACCAAGTTTAGTGTGGAACTATAGGGGTCTATTGCTGCTATGAGAAAATTGCCTTAAAAAGCCATGTGTGAGAACAACAATAGTACAACCTTTTTGTTGTGGCTCTTTGCTAACCAGTGATTTGTTTTGTCTATCGGCAATCGTTTCTCTCCAATTATTTTGATGCGTACCATCAACAAGAAATGAGTAGGGTCAGCGAACCGTTGCAGTTGCAAAGCGTGTCGAAGTATGAGACACGATATTTCATATGTTATATATGGATTGAGTGTGTGGGTGTTTTGGCTCGAGGAGTATATTTATGCACTGTGACTCAGCCATCAGATAAGAGTATTGTTGGCATTTCAGGTTGATGTGTAGCCAATGAGTGGAGCAAAGAATTATACATAGTATGCAATGAAGATCTGTGAAGAATTCCACTTGTAGCCGTCAAATTCTCGTTGAAGAGTCGTTGATCTGTGTGTGGATCCAATGGTAAGGGTGTTGTTAGATAAGTCAATATGTTGGTTTCCAATATGTATGTAGAGTTTACATGTGTGTGCACATAAGCCAGGTGCGGATTATGCGTTAAAGGCCTTCGACAAAACCTGAGTGTGGGCCTTTGAGAGTAAGGTTGTTGTGAGAATTGCGTTGATATGAAATTGTGTTTGAATGTGGATACAAAATGTTCCATGGATTTTGTTCTATCCGCAGGTTAACGCTATGAACGACCCATACAAAAAGATAAAATCCATTAAAAATTGAATGAGCAGGTTGAAAAGGTAAATGGATGATTTTTTTTTTATATATGTGGAAAAGTTTCTTTGTTTTAAAGTGACTTATAATGATTTTTGCACAACATATATTTAAGATGGATTTTTATGGTATAAGAAGTGGGATAATTAATGTACTAGTGTTAAAGTTGAAGTAAAGATTTGTATGTCATGAAGTAAAAGGAGTCTAGTACATTATGTTGAGGTCAACTTCAATTGTTTTTTTTGGAGAAGATTTTTTCAAAATTGAAGAAATTGGTCAATCAAGTGAGTTTGTCAAGACAATTAAAGTCCTTGCACAAGTTGAGCGTCTCTTAATGAAGGGTTGATGTCAAGTCTGGAGTCAAAGAGTCTTAAATCAAGTCAAAGGTTTGAATTTAATTGGGTGCATGATCGGCGGAGCCCGACACCCAAAGAGTTGGTCATTGTAACATAAGAAATACTATAGTTGTTGTTTGCAACAAAGAGGAGCAAGAGAGTTGCCCAGAAGATGATTCCAAGACAGAGAACCAAAATATACCAAGAGGTCAAGCGCAGGAAGAGAGCTTGCATTGTTGGATGGCAAGTATGAAGGATTGCTGAAAAGGGGATTGAATGAAATCCACAAGTGAACAGATGAAGTTCACAAAGGAGGAAAAAATGATTGTTGGTAGTCATTTCAGAGGTTCTGAGAAAAACCACAATAGAAGAAAGAAGAAGGAAGATGCCAAGGCAAATGGCATATGGAAGCAGTTGACTAATGAAGAATATGAGAGGGAGAAGGCTGAGATAACAGTTCACCTTGAGTTATTAATGGAATTATTGCAGAGAAATAAGAAATACCAGAGACATGGTTGGACTCTGAGGAAGAAAGTGAAATGGTAGAGACTACAAGAAAAGAGGAATCAACAGGTAAATATGCAGTTAACAAAAGAGCTGAGAAAGCTTGAGCAAATGATGAGTGTGCAATTGAGATGTGAAGAACTAAGAGAAGTTGAGTTGGAAATGGAAGTTTCCATTTGTGGACCAGAATAGGGTGAAATTCTGGGTGAAGAGGATAATGAGAAAGATCTCATGGACTATTGGAATAGTTCAGAACAATTTGAAGATATGTTGACAAGGGAAGAAGATGAGGCTATGAATCCTTGTATTTTTAAATCTCATAGTTTGTGTGTGTTTGCAGGATGTGCAGAAGATGATGGACACTCTGGTGAAACTGTCACAAATATGAATAAAGCTCTTGAGATGAAGTATGATGGAGAATGCCTTTTAGAGGAGGAAGGTATTGATTTATTGTAGCAGAAAGAATTCATAGATGCATTTCTATTTGGTGTAAGACAATCAATTGAAGTTGTTATGGAGCAGAAGCATAAGGAAAATTTGTAGTGATATTCCAAGGAGGTAAACAAAGGAAATTATTTAATGAAATTGATGAAAGAATTTTGCAATGTGATGATACCGAAAACATGATAATTCATAAGGATTGCCAGAAGAAGAATGAAATTGAGAATGAAGGTTGTGATGGAATGCTGGAAAGATTTTGAATGGAAATAGAGTTCTTGGAAAGATGGCTCAAGGAACTTGAAGGAGAAATGAAGCTTGTAAAACCTGATATATAAGAGATTGCAGTTACCGTACATGATAAAGATGAAATGTCTCTAACGTTTATAGAGGGAATTGAACATAAATTATTTGAAGATGAGATGAAAGATCAGAAGCAGTAAGGAAGTTATATCCTTAGAGACATAAAGGAAACACAAGTATTAATCCAGCAGGATAAAGATGAAAGCAGCCAACAATTTAAAAGAGATGATCAACAACAGGAAAGTAAATTTGAAGAAGGCATTAGATTGCAGGAGTATAGAAATTGGCAGCAGAATGAAGAGAGTGAGATTAGTTTGGCAGTAATGAAAGCAAAAATGGATATATAAACAGAGTGGCTACAAAGAAAGACAAATGAAGACCGAAGATACAAATGGAGAATGAAGAAACGGGTCAAATGGAAGCTACTGCAACAAAAGTGGAATGGCAAGCTGGTGAACGAGTTTAGAGAACTTGAACAAATGCATTTTGATTTGTTAGAGGAGGAGAGACTCAAAGGAATAGAGTCACAACAAAGAGGATCTGCTAAAATCCAGAAAGTATATGATGGGAGATTGGTGCTTGAAGCATCAAAAGAGGTCGAAAGGTCTTGTATTTTTAAAACTAATAATTTGTAGATGAATGCAGGTACAACACCAGATGAGAAATTTGTTACTATAGGGGCATTCAATGACTATAATTATGATCAAGAAGAATTTCTTGATTATTTTTCATTACAGAAAGTTGAGTGTTCAACGCAATTGGAGAAGGAAGCATCAGATAAAGAGCTAGAGGCCGAAGAAGATAAGACCAGAGAAATTGTAACGGAAACAGGAGAAGACATTACAGAAAATATCAATCGTATTGATGTAATTGACAAAGAGGAATTACTCTGAGGAATTGGTGGAAGTAATTGTTGTAAAGGCTGATGGAATCCGGTTGACAGAGTGAGTGATGTTGATGATGGTGAGCTTTCTGATTTAGCTCTTATTAAATTCAAGACTACCGAGTCAGCTGATAAACCTATGAATGTTGATGTAAAGCCAGTTCGAGATTCTTCCAAATCTTGGAGACTAGAAGAATGGGTATCAGCGTTTCTATGTAAGTCTATATTTCCATAAATAAAGATGGTGTGGTATGGAAAACTGAGAGTTACATTCAATAGTGTTCTGAAAATAATATTCTACGAATTCTGTGCAAAAATACAAAATGGATTTGATACTTTAAAAGATCGACGACAAAATAGAGTTTGGAATCCTAGAAGTAACAAGTCATTGAGACTTGTGGCTGTCACATTATTACAGAAAAGTGACAGACCTCATAGACATGAGTCTATGGAAACTTTTCTACATGGGGAGTCTGATGCAGGAGCATCTTACTCAAATGTCATTGTTTATTTGGGTGATTTAGGGGGTGATTTTTATTTATTTTTTAAATAAATTATGTACATTTTAATAAATCTGAGTGTGAGGTTTATTGTAAATATTCTCTTATAACTGAGAATATGAGAGGAGTTGGGTTGTATAGATATCATAGGGATTATGAAATCCTTAAATAGGAATTAGTTGAGTCAAAGGTGGGATAAGCTATTTTAGGATTTGGTTGAGTCATTTGTGGAGGAAATCATGGATTCAAATTAATCCACAACTATGTATAAACATGAGCTTCGTATGAGGATGGAGAAGAGATATAGAGGGTGGAATAGGATAGAGGAAAAGAGTTTAGAGAGGAATAGTGTGATTGTGTAAAGAGTGTGTAAGAGGCGAGAGAGAGAGGGCAAACAAATGTAATATTTGTCCAAAGAAGAGTTTGAATCTGTAATTTCTTGTTATTATTATATGCAAGTATTTTGTTTGTGTTCGGCTCTCCATTCAAATATATTGGTTAACCTCTTTTACACAACAAATGCACTAAATTATACCGTAACAAACCATCGAATTACAGGTGTAAGGCAGCACTGATCGGAATCAATTCAAACCGGGGAACGCAGATCTCAGACAGATCACGGTGGAAAGGTGTTATCACATCCAATTGAAATTATGCACTTGTAAGTTTGAGTTCTTAACTCATCGCATGGTTGTTGTGAGAAGTTTGGAAGCGGAGTCATTGTGAGGTAGGAGACGGATTTCACAAATCGACATTGGATGCAAACAATCCTAATCGATTTCGCACCCAAGCCTCGTCTGGCTGCGACATGATCCGACAGACTCATGTCATCACATAGCGTTTAATTGACATTACAGAGCTTTAGGTTTGATGGCAGCGTTAAGACCTGAAAACCACGACTGTAATATGGAATATAAATAAGGGATAGTTTGTAAATGTGGTTAGAAAGATATTGCTCTGTTTTGGTTGTCGAATCCGTAGATAGAAATCATATGGTCTTGATTTAAAGATATTGCTGGATTAATCTGAGATGCATATTAATTTTTGAATGGTGGCTTATTTGAAAATTATGCAAATCGTTATTTGGTATTAAAAGAGTTTGTGAACTCTATTTCTTCCGCGCATATTCTGATTTGTGCAGTATTCACTACATCATATTTTTGTCTTATCCTTGAAATGATAAGGAGGGAATCTCCTACCACAACAATTTCTTGGATGTTTATTTTCACAACTTGTTTAATGTTTTGAAAAAGAGCAGAGGCTTCACCGAAATTATTGGTTGCTTGGCCTAATCCCCAAACATATCTATATTCCAGTTAATTCTTATTTCTCAAGGTGAAAAATCACCCTGCTCTTGCCACCCCTTTTATTTATTTATTTATAATAAAAAATATGTAAATGAGAGATGAGATTTAGTAAATAAGGTATATTCTCTACCATGTTTAGAAATAAAGAAACGTGATTAAACTCTAAACCTAATCTTGATAGTTAATCAATTTTCTTTTACTATTATTTCAATTATTTTAATAATATTACATATACTTCATAATCATTACTAAATAAATCATAACATTATCATAATAAAATATAATTAAAATAAAAATACATGAACATAAAAAAAATTCAATCAAAGGTTATTATTATTATTAAAATTAATTAATCATTTAATTTATATCACCACACTAATATTTCAATAATTTTATTCTAAAATATTTTTTTCCAGAGAAAAAGTCGTAATTTTTCATTAATTATAAGAAAAATCACATGTTACATTTAGGAGCATAATCATCTATGCTATGATCAAAAGAGTTTACATGTTCTCCGAAGAGTCGGTACTGTCAAACTAAACAGTGGCAGTTTTTCAGCTATTCTACTATAGATATATACATAATAATAAAGTCTATGACAAAGTATTAAAAAAAAAGTAGTAAAAAATAGTCCAGTAGACTGTTTGTATATGCCGCAATAAAAAATGGAGCAATAACAACAGTCAAGAAATGACTGCATCCTGTGCCACAAAATCTTCAATGAATGGGCAATGATAGTACTGATAGGCCATATCCCCATCATGAGTCGTAATATGCCAACGACCCCACTCTAGCTGCGAGGCCTCCTTGGAAAGCTTGTCGGCCACCTGATTCCTCTGTCTGTAAATGTGTGTAGCAGAGATGAAATCAAATAGTGATTTTAATAATAAGACCTCATCCAGTAGAGCTCTAAGCAAGTGAGTGTGACATTGTGCCTTCGAGTTAAACCAATTGATAATAATCTGAGAGTCCCCAAAGATTTGAATTCTATTGCAATCTTGTTCCTGGGTGAAGGTGAGGAGAAGTCTAGGGAAATTGAGTTCAACATAGTTATTAGTACCCAGGCCAAGACCCATCTTAATGTGGAAATAAAGTGTGTCATGCAAGTGCAGTACAACCCCCCCTCGCAACCATTAGCATTGGAAGCACCATCGAAATAAGCCCATGGGAAAGAGTTGTCAATAGTCTCAGGAATGATGACACGGTCATGGGAATCATGGCTCTCCTCAGGGATAAGTTGGAAAATGGTAACAATGTGCCTACCGGTGAGTACCCAATCAATCGGTCTGTTTAAGAAAATAAAATGATTCCTAGTGAGCCAGATACCCCAGGCAATGAGGAGAGGTTAAATTTTGTCTTCTGGCTGCCGGGAGCCATGCCACCAGTTGAACCAAGTAGAACAAACCAAGGTGCCCTACCAGATTTGAGTGCAACCAAGTACGCTAGTTGTAGAGGTCCAGAGTTGAGAGATAGCAGGACATTTTAAGAACATATGATTTATAATTTCTGCCTAGGAGAGGCATAAACAACATCTAGATGGTCCATGAAACTCCCTTTTACATAGGTTGTCTTCTGTGGGAATGCAGTTCGATAGAATGCACCACATATAAATCTGGCTTTTGGGGGAGCTTTCAATTTCCATAAATGTTGCCACCACCAGACCTTGTCCTGGGGCTCCAATTGTTTGGAGAGGGTGATGTATCCGATCTTTGGAGTGTATTTGCCCGACGGAGATATCGCCCAAAGAATCTCGTCCTCCTATTCTGTAATCCCTATGTTGCTGGATTGAAGGGCCCTGGTAAATATGCCCTAGATTGGCCACCATTGTGCATGGAGGTTTAGATCGAGCACTGATAACCACGCTTGGGCAGCCCAAGTGGTATGACCAGGGCAGCTATCTGTGATAAGTACATCTAGCTAGCACGAGCCAGGTGGATCCTGATTTCCGAGGGAAGCAAAAATTCTTGACCATGCATCAATGCCAGTTTTAACACGCTCCCCGGAACCAATGCGTCAGGCCAGGCCCTGCTTGATTAGGTGGATGGAATTGGTGATGGCCTTCCAGATGATGGAAGAGCCTTGAGATCGCTGATGACTACTCCTGATCCAGTCCAAAGTGGAGTTTGTGGCAATATACTTATAATAGGTAACCTGTTGCCACAAACTATGCCCCACTAGAATTTTCTAGCCCATCTTGGCCGCTAATGCAACAACAAATTTGTTGAGATCTTTTAGGCCCCAACCCCCCCAGCTCTTAGGTTTAGCAATTTTCTCCTAAGCAATCCAAACATATGCTCGATCATCTTTCATGCCCCGCCAAAGAAACCTCCGACATATATGTTGAAGTCGAGTAGTCACACCTTTTGGGATCCACGCGAGAGCCATCCAGTATACCAAGATGGCTTCCAGGACGGATTTGATGAGAACCAATCTGTCGGCCCGAGATAACCATATGTGCTACCAAATGTTGATCTTATGCTCAACCTTTGCAATCAGCCAGTGCCAATCCACGATATGGTAATCATTAGGTTTAAGATGAAATCCAAGATATTTTAATCCATCCTCCAGAAGCTTGCGGTCAAATTGAAATAGACCCAGAGCGTGTCGGATTTCATTGTTGGAACATCTAACTAGCATAATGGTGGATTTGCTCTGATTCGGTACCAAACCTGTTGCTTTGCTAAAAGTGTTGAACAACTTATAAAAATTGGAAGTATCATGACAAGAACCATCCAAAAAAATTATAACATCATCTACAAATAATAGATGCGTATAACGAATAAACTCATTAATTTAAATTCCATGAATGGAGCCTTCTTGCTTTTCATGAGCCAAGAGGGCATAGAGGCCCTCAATGATTAAGAGGAAAAGAAGGGGGGAGAGGGGGCAGCCTTGTCGAAGACCCCTCCCGACATGAAAAAAATTTGCAGCATCACCGTTGATAAGGATGCTGAAAGAAGCATTGTTAATGTTGTAAAATGTAACTAGGTTGGTCGTCATGTTGACTATGTAATTATGAAAAGAAGGGGACACAGATAATAAAATGTATTTTTGTCTCACGGGTTTCATGAGCAATATTTTATGTAGATAGACTTCTTCTTGATGTCTACTAGGTTCATGTCTTCTAAAGTATAAATAGGATTAAGGGTCAAAGTCATGAAAGATTCAGTTCAGATGAATATGCTCAAAGACCGTGTAAAGAAGCTCTGATCAGCCCTCCAGAAGTGTTACCAGACAAGCTTAATATATATAGCGGAAACACCTACAACAATATGAGAATATATGTGAAGTAATATGCTGGACAAATAAACTACAGGTCGGCCTAATTTGCAAGCTACCAAGTCGGCCTAATTACCTATAGTATGGTCGGCCTAATAGCCAAACAAGTCATATATATATGAGACTATTTATGCAGTTCATTTGAGGGAGAACAATCATGGTGAAGTCTATGGTGAACAACATGGAAAGAAGGGTAACTAAATGCGGATATGAGGCATCATAGCAGTTATAAGGTGCAGATATAAGGATGGAAGTATGATGTAGATCGAAAGGGACAAACTGCAGAAGGAGCAAAAGTATAATTTGCGGAACGTACAGGAGTATAATTTACGTAAGGAACAAAAGCATAAAGATTACGATCTAGTTTGTAGTGGACAACGTTGGAGAAGGAAATGAATCGCAGATAATTCAAAGATTGTACAATGTTGAAAGAAGCAGATCTAAGGAGAAGAACAGAATGCAGATTGACAAACTATGAAATTAATTGAAGGGTACAGTTTGCAGAATCAATTAAAGGTGACAAAAATTTAGTAAGGTAAATAAGAGATTTACCTTCCTAAACACATTGTAAGATATTTAATTACAAATCAATTCTGTCTCTACATCTTAAGTTTGATAATTGACTTGATGAAGGATTAATTAAAAGAATACATAAGCAAGCTCACAAGTAATTATCAAGAAGAGAATTTGAATTAAACCCCAGTCCTTAAATTCTCAACAGGTAATACAACCCATATCTAGTTAGTGAAATCATGTGGAAAGCCAATATATAAGAGGATGAGGTGGAGATAGTTCCAATTGACACAGTCAAAAGAATTTTCCAAATCGATCTTGAGGATGGTGCCCTTGAGGTGTTTGAGTTTAATGGAGTGTAATGCTTCCTGTGCAATGTTGATAGCTTCATGAAATTGACGATGATGGAGGAAGGCAAATTGTTCTTTGGAAATGTGTTGGGAGAGGATGGGCTTAATGCGATTAGCAACAATTTTGGAAATAATTTTGTAAATGTAATTGTAGAGAGAGATGGGTCTATAGTCATGGAAAGTTCGGGGCTTGTCACATTTTGGAATGAGTGCTATGAAAGTAGAGTTGAAACCATCAAAAATCCTCCCCGAGGCTCTGCTATCCTCAATGACCCGAAGAAGGTCCTTGCCAATGAGCTCAAAAAAAGTGAGGTAGAATTCGATGGGCCAACCATCGGGTCCCAGACTCTTGTCTTTCTTAAGCCATTTTAGTAACCCCTCAATTTCCCCCAAGGAGACCGGGGCATTAAGGTCAACCAAGACATCCTCATCCACAAATCCATGCATCGAGTGGGCAATCTGAAGGATTTCTGGTAGGTTGACATCAACTGGTGCCCTGTATTGTTTAGTGAAGTGTTGAATTCCCATGTCTGAGAGTTGATCATGTGTATGAGCCACCTGCTCGTGATGATCAGAGAGTCCCCAAATGGTGTTGATGCTTTTCCTGCCCTTTGCAAATTGTTGAAAAAATTTAGTTTTTTCATCCCCCGCTTGTAACCAAATAGCTCTACTCTTGAGCTGCCATTGCTCTTTTATGTTCCTCAATATTTTGGCCATTGAAAGTTCCTAAGAAATTAATCTGTCTCTAGTCTCCACCGATAGGAAGCCCAAAGAATCAGGTCCGTTCATCTGACCTAATTCTGATTCAATGATGAGAAGTTCCTCGTCCTCTTTTCTTTGTTTTTCATTTGCCCAACCCATAGTAAGCGCTTTGATGCGAGACAGGTTGTCAAATACAACTCTAGCAGGAGCCAAATCTGGAGATTGTTCATTATGTCTCCATTCTTTTTTTATAATCGATTGAAATTTTGGTTCCACCAGCCAGCTAGAATTGAATTTGAAAGGGGCCCTAGGATTTTGATTGCCGGTTTGAGTTTCAAAGTAAATTGGAGAATGATACGATGAGCTCCCAGTACCCACCCACTGTATGGCCTTATAAAAATGCTCGAGTAATGGAACCTTAATCAGGAAGCGATCTAGCCTCCTAGTAAGGGCTGTTGCACCTATTCGTCTGTTACGCTAAGTGGGCATCTTCTTGGGCATGGCAATATCTAGCAGATCCGCCCTGTCGATGAGCCGTTCAAAGTAATCAGATAGAGGATTTGGGGAGGCACCGAGACCCCATGATTCTGCAAGCCCAATGGAGAAGTTTAGATCCCCCCCCCCCCAAGATGATGTTCTCTCGTTGCATGATAGAGCAAAGCATCCAATCATTCCAAAGGTCCTCTCTGTGGTGACATGGGCCATATACATTTATCAAAGTGATAGCAAGGTTGGAATCGCGGGAGATGATATCAGCACTGAGAATACCCAGTCTCCCCCACCAGCCCAGGGCGAGGATAATTTTGTTATTGGTGCCAATGGCACATCCGCCCGATCTACCATGAGCGTCGAATGTTTGGAAGGACCAGTCTGGCAAGAGGGATGAAAAAACCTTATGAATAGAATCCCCATCACCAAAGTTTCCTGAAGAAAGAGTACATCAATGCGAGAGGATGCGAGGAGCCTCTTAAGAGCCAATTTTTTTTTGAGACTGGCCAGACCTCGACAATTCAGGGAGAGACAGATCATGGTAAAACCCCAGCCCGGGTGTTCTTTGCTCTAAGAACCCGATCAATAGAGGACTGGGTACCGACTACCACTTCCAGGCCAGCTTTGCAGATAGCTTTGTTGATTGAAGATGGTCTACCACGAGGAGCCCTTGAGAGTGACCCCCCTCGAAACCTCACACAGTCCATAGGCAGAGGGATTAAGGGCATGGGAGGTTGATTTGAGGAAATAACGGTGCCCCAAGGAAAATCTATCTATAGAAAGGGGGTGGTCAGCGGATAAGTCCTCCGCCGAGGTGAGGGGGGTGGTTTGCGAAAAGGTGGGAGGAGAAAATGCCATAGGGTATCTCAGAGGAGTAAGATTGCAATTAAAATTAATATTGGGCAGATCAATAGATGACGAGAGTGTAGAAATTAAAGATACAGAACAATGCAAATAGGGAGGAAATCGAGAGGTACCTGGATGCATCGCTACAGTGGACGTGGAGGCTCGAGTGATGCAGTTGAGAGACTGGGGTCTCGTGACGGTGCAGGAAGGCTGAACCACTGCAGGGCATGAGCTTTGTGCCACGTTTGCCTCCACTAGCGGAATAGGCGAATCCTCGAAATCGGTCTAGTGGTCGCATGATGCACCAACTTAGGAGGGGTTGTTGCCGCGCTGATGAGGGGGCAATCCTTGTACAGATGCCCAACTTCGTGGCATCGTTTGCACCGATGAGGAATGCCCTCATAATCTAAAATTTGCTGCCGAAACATCTTGTCGAACTCTATGTGATAACCTTCAATGAGGCCATCGCAAGTGTCCAAATGCACAAGAATTCTGACCATCGAAATGTTCCCAGTCTCCAAATAGGATCGATCATGATCCAAGTATGTGCTGAGATCGGCCCCTATATATTTGAGGGTAGCTTCATTCCAAAATTGTAGAGGAAGGCCTGGAAGTCGGACCCAAATCGGGCCAGCCCCTGCAATGTTCTCCATCCCGATCTCCTGCCCGAGTTTAATGGCCCTTCTAGGTCGACTCTTGGCACACCTATGCTTCTTTTTTATGGTCCCCAGAGGCTTGTGTCGAGCTGCCTCGCTAGCATCCACAACCTCGTCAGATTCTGATGACTTAGGGTCGTCCTCAAGAGGGGCAGTGAGTGGCATGGCCTCAAAACAACCAGAAGCTACCATCGAAGTGTCAACCACCGAGTGCTGGGCAGATATGTTGGGGTAGTATGTCCTGCAATCTCCAGATGTTCAAGACCGATGTTATCCAGTTGCCCAAAAAAATCAAAACCCCCCTCCGATAAATCTTCCACAGGAGCAGATGTGTCCGACGTTTCTTGTGCTTGATGTTCCCAACGCCTGAGTATAGATGGCAAGGGTATGGTGAAAGCTGGAGAGGACATCGAATGAAGTAAAGGTTCATAAATAATCGTCGATGCACTCGGATGAGGAGCAAGCAAGGCTTGAACATCCAAGTCACCAACCTCCATGTCGTCCACATCGTAGGCAGGCTGAGTCGGATTAGGAAGCCCTCCAATGGCACGTCGATCCTGGGGCTTGGTGAAGATCTGGATGCCCTCCAAAGGGTCTGATGAATAGTCCAGTAATTGTTCGTCCGACATCTGCAAAGTATTATCAAACCAAAACCCCGAAATAACAACATAGTGATGGTGTGAGACCGACAAGGGGATAATGGGGTAGCATCTAGTTAGTAACAACCAGTCGTAGCTGTCAGGGGAGCAAATAATGCAGAGAGTGAGAAAAACCCGTGAAACCCTAGCTGTCAGGGGAATGCAGATAGTGAGGAAGCCAACGGTTGAGTAGCCCGGTGCAAATATCTCCCCGACCCCACGAAGACGAAAGTACTAACCTGTGAAACCCTAGCTGTTAGGGGAACAAGTAGAGCAGGAAGTGAAAAACCAAATGGTTGAGCAACCCGGTGCAAAATAGCTTCCCGAACCTGCGAAGACGAGAGACCCACACTTGTGAGAAATTGCATGAGACAACATAGGTCCTGAGATGTAAGGTGGCAATACCACCGCGATGATGTAAGAGGCAGAAAAAACAAAAAAAAACCTGCGGGAGTTGAAACCAGGGTTATAAATAAACAATATGAGAGGCTCCACCAAAAGTCCCACCTGCATACAGGTGGGCACCATGTTCATGGCCCGTAGACCACTATCACCGCACCTTGATGAGCCAGAGAAGAATCGACGAAATCCATGGTTAGGGTTGTAGAGCTGCCTCCTATGATCCTCAAAATTTCACTGATCTTGATGATATCTGCTCAACCAAATAGGGCATTGGAAAAGGCCAAAAGAAATGTGGGAGGAAAGAGTATGTATTTTTAACTCCTCCGGAAAAGTTGAAACAGAAAAACATTTCATTTTAGAATGCGAAGTCTTCAAAGACATCAGAGAAAATTATGCAGGTATTCTGGCAGCTAGTTCTTGAGATAATCTATTCAGCGAAGAGTTTATCGATAAGCTGGGAGCGGTTATTATAAAACTTCACAGGAAAAAGGCTGAATACAAGACGCAGATGGAGAAGAAATCTGTCCCACAAGCTATTTTTAACCTCGTGAACATTAAAAATACTTTCTTCCTATCAAAACTTGTCCATAATTTTGACACCCAATCTAAAATATTATAACCAATAACATAACAATTTAAAGATCAATGAGGAAAACATTTATCTAATTTAAATATCTTTAATTTAATATTTATACAGCTCTATTAATAATTATTAATATACCAAGCAATATGAATTATACAAAATCCAATAGATGACAACCTATCATAACTCCACAAAAATTGGTTGCCCCTATTAACTTCCCCTTGTACCAAACCAAACCTGTATATCTGGTTAATTTTCCTCCTACCTTCAGTTTCTCAGGTTTAATTTCTCATCTTTGAACCGAGTATAAATATCTCATCAACTGAACATTCTTATTTGATGTCAATAACGCTTTCTCGAAACACATTCCGCTAACTACCACATTCTACCCTGTAACTGAATCACCAATCCTCCAGGGCCTCTTTTCCCTGCACCATTTTTTGATTCTCCGTACCAGGTCCTATTTTCGAATCCTATACCAGACGCCATGAAATTCGAAATCGAGAACCTAACAGTATACTTCCCTTACGAGCACATCTACCCAGAGCAATACCAGTACATGATGGAGCTGAAGCGCGCCCTGGACGCCAAGGGCCACTGCTTGCTTGAAATGCCCACCGGAACAGGCAAAACAATAACCCTTCTCTCCCTCATTACCAGCTACCAGTTATCAGACTCCAGCGTGGGGAAACTCATCTACTGCACTCGCACGGTCCACGAAATGGAGAAAGTCTTAGCCGAGCTTCGCCTTCTGAACGATTACCAGCAAAAAGAACTCGGAAGCGCCCCTAAAATTCTAGCATTAGGGCTTAGTTCGAGGAAAAACCTCTGCATCAATGAAAAAGTCCGTAGTGCCAATTCCAGGGAGAGCGTCGACGCGGGTTGCAGGAAACTAACGGCGTCCTGGGTCAGGGCTCTGGCTGTGGACAATCCCAACATCGAAACTTGCCAATTCTTTGAAAATTATGATAAACAGGGGGCCGAAGCGATCATGCCGCCTGGGGTTTATACACTTCAAGAACTGAGAAGCTTTGGGAGGTCCAAAGGGTGGTGCCCTTATTTTTTGGCCAGGCATATGATCCAGTTTGCCAACATTGTGGTTTATAATTATCAGTACTTGCTTGATCCCAAAGTGGCCGGGATCATTTCAAGAGAAATGCAAAAGGAGTGTATCGTGGTGTTCGACGAGGCGCATAATATCGACAATGTCTGTATCGAGGCGCTGAGTGTGAACATCAGAGAGCAGACACTGACTGGAGCCACCCGGAACATTACGAAGATGACGGAAATTGTTGAGAAGTATGTTGGTTCTATCCATAATTTCTATATGCATATATGGATTTTTAATTTATTGTTTGCAGGAGTTGGTGGCCGTTTTTTAGTCCATTTCTTCATTTTTGTTGAGGCTGGTTATTGTTCATCTCGGGAACTCATGGTTTTTTTTAATATATGGATGCCTTTTTACCATGCAACTTTATACCACAGTTATCAAGTTGGAATTCGGTACGATACTGAATGAAAAATTCCACTACCATAGTTGCGAAGTTCGAATTCGGTAAAAAATAGAAAAAAATGGTGGAGAAATTTAGTACATAAAAAATCTGGCCCTATACATCTCAGTAATACTAAAAATATTATGCAATTTTTTACAATACAGATTTTATATAATCTCATTAATACTAAAAATATTATGCAATCTTTTACAATCCAGATTTTATATAATCTCATTAATACTAAAAATATTATGAATTTTTTACAATCCAGATTTTATATAATCTCATTAATACTAAAAATATTATGCAATTTTTTACAATCCAGATTTTATATAATCTCATTAATACTAAAAACATTATGCAATTTTTACAATCCAGATTTTTATAATCTCATTAATACTAAAAATATTATGCAATTTTTTACAATCCAGATTTTTTATAATCTTCATGTTTTGGTAGCTATTAGAACACTTGTTCTAATAGTCAAGAATCAAGAGAAGAAGCTAATTATAAATACTACAAGTTAAAAAACATCACAAGCAATTATCAAAGTAAAAGAGAAATCATCTTTAATCTAGCTGCCGTAGATTTCTCAACAAATCTCTAATGTTCTACTGTTCTTTATGGTTGAATTTCTGAAGAATAATTGCTGAATGATGTATTGGAATAAAGTTAAAAGATCTACATCAAAAGTAATTATCATAATTTCAGAAATATTGTTCTAACCCTAATTGCATTAAGAAAATCAACCAGAAATATTGTGCTAACCCTAATTGCATTAAGAAAATCAACACGGTATCAGAGCTTTGGTGAAGGAAGAAATGAACATTGAGATCACCTTGATAAAACCCTAGTGAGCATTTTATTCAAGTCCTTTTAAGTTGTAGATTGTTTTTTGTGGCTTCCTTTATGAAATTTGAAAACAAGCTAGAGGGAGCATCAAACTTCAGAGCTTGGAAAGCTAGAATAGATATTCTTCTTGCCAAGAACTAAGTTTTGGACATTGTGAAAGGGTTGAAGCGAAAGATAATGTCACTGCAATGAGTCTTATAGTGGACTCCATTGGGGATCATTTGGTTCCGTACACCGTGAATCTTCATACTTCAAAGAAGGTGTACGATGCCCTAATGAATCTCTACACTATCAAAAATGGTGGTCAATTAATGAGATGAAGAATGAACTTCAAAATACAAGGATGACAAATGAGGATATCGTTGCTCCTTACTTCGTAAGGATTTCACAAATAAGAGATCAGATTCAAGCAATTGGTAAATCCATTCTTGATCAAGAATTGGTGATTACAACACTCAATGGTCTTCCTAGAACATGAGATGCTTTTGTAGCTGGTATAAGCAGCTGGAAAGAAGCTCCTACATTCGAACAACTATCGACATCTTGTGCTCAATTAGAATCAAGATTGATGACTATAGATCGTCAAGATGAAGATGTTCAAGCCCTTGCAACTCCGTTCAAGAACAAGGGAAAGTAAATGTTTGGACCTCTAACACAAAAAGTCAGGTAAGTGGTCTTCTTCCTCTAAGAAGAAGAAATACTTATTAAAGATCCAATTTTATGGCTGTCAGGAATATGGACCTTTGAAGAGAGATTGTGCCAATATGGCTAATAACAAGAAGAGAAAAGGAAGACCACATGCTTCCGCAACAGATGTTGAAGATGAAAAACCAAAGAAGACCAAAGCTGATAAGGATTTCTTTTAATTTTCTGCTTTGACAGGTTACTTTGCAGATAATGATGACATGTGGCTGGTAGATAGTGGAGCATCAAGGCACTTGATCGAAGAAAGTGGGAATCTTTAAAGCATGACCAAAAATAAACTGTCTCAAAGGGTTGAACTGGGAGACAATAACAACTATGTAGTCAAAGGAGTTGGAAATACATTCATAGAGCTAGAATCTGGTAACAATGTACATCTCAACAATGTTATTTATGTACTAGGTTTGAAAAAGAATTTAGTCTTTGTTTCTTGTTTGGAAGATAAAGGAGCTAAGTAGCTTTTGTGGATGGCAAAGTGCTTGTTTGGTCCAAGGGCTCTAGTATGGATGATGCTAGGGTTATTGTGACTCATGGAAGGATGTATAGACTTGCGAGTCAACCAAATAAAGTACTAGTGCATGATGAGATAAATCCAAGTGAGCTATGGCATAGAAGATATGGACATCTTTATTTAAGAGCATTGCCTGGGTTGACTCAAATAGTGTCAGGGGTTCTTGAACTGCAGATAAAGAATGACGATGTATGCAAAGACTGTGCTCTTGGAAAGAACATTAAGAAACCATTTCCAAATAGTGATAACAGATCTAAGGAGGCTTTGGACTTTATCGATTCTGATGTATGTTCGCTTTGTGGTTCGTTGTACTATGTGACATTTATTAATTACTTCTCCTGTAAGACATGGATATATCTCTTGAAGACCAAGGATGAGGTATTCGACAAGTTCCAGCAATTCAAAGTTGAAGTGGAAAAATTGACAGGTAGGAAGATCAAGATACTGAGATTTGAAAATGGAGGAGAATACACCTCAAAGAAGCTTGTTGCTTTCTGCAAGCACGCTGGGATTAAGAGGGAGCTAATTGTACCTTATAATCCACAACAGAATGGTGTAGCAGAATGAAAGAACAAGTCCATTGAAGAATTTGTCAAGGCCATGATGCATGATTTGGACTTGTCGCTGCTTTTATGGGGGGAGGCATCATAAACAGCTGTGTACATTTAAAATAGAAGCCCTCATAAAGTTATGGAAGGTATGACTCTTGAAGAAGCATTCTCTAAAAGGAAGCCAAAGGTTGGACACATGAGAATCTTTGGTTGTCCTGTATATATTCATGTTCCCAAGGATAAGAGGAACAAGCTTGAGCCTTCAGGAAAGAAAGGCATATTTGTTGGTTAGAGTGAATCATTGAAGGCCTAAAAAATATATATTCCAGAGCAACGACGGATTGAGGTCAACCGAGATGTCACCTTTGATGAAAAAGTGACATATTGGAAGTCTAAGGAAGTCTCCATGGATTCCTTGGATGAAGTGAAGTAGGAGGCCTCAAGGGAGGAGCAATTGAGTTCTACAGAATGTATTGGACAGTCAGGGCTTCAAGATCCAACGAAACTTGTTATCGTTCCATAGATAAAGAAGAGACCAACATGACTTAGATCTACATCGAAAGCGACAAAAGGACATGCAACTCCTGATGGCACATCTAGAGAAGTTAAGAAACCCAAAATGTTCTCTAGCTATGCAACTCTCATGACAAATCTTATTGATGCAAAACCTTCCACATATGAAGAAGCATCTAGCCAACACGTGTGGAAGGAAGTGATGAATGAAGAGTACCAATCGATCATGAAGAATGACATCTGGGAGATTGTGCCAAGGCCTGAGGGGAAGTCAATGGTGACTTGCAAGTGGATATACAAGATCAAACATTTTGTAGATGGTAGTATTGACAAATACAAGGCATGGTTTGTGGCTAGAGGATTCTCCTAGAAAGAGGGAGAAGACAATGATGAGACCTTTGCTCCAGTTGTGGGGTACACCTCTATTAGATCCATCATTTCTCTTGCTGCTTCTTTGGGATGGAAATTGCACCAGATGGATGTGAAGACTGCTTTCTTCAATGGTGTGATTGAGGAAGAGGTGTGTATAGAGCAATCTCAAGGCTTTGAGGTATATGGAAAGCAATCTCATGTTTGCAGGTTGAAGAAGGCCTTGTATGGACTCAAGCAAGCTGCAAGAGCTTGGTATGCTTGTATTGACAACTATTTGACGAGACTAGGATTTATAAAGAGTGATGCCGATCCAAACCTTTACTTTAAGGTTGTGAAGAATGCACTTGTGATCTTATTATTATATGTTGATGACTTGTCTTTGAAGTTGCTGAGCCTCTTATCATACAGTGCAAGAAGTAGTTGGCTTTTGAGTTCAATATGAAGGATCTTGGGTTGATGCACTATTACTTGGGGCTAGAAGTATGGCAAAAACCTGGCGAAATTTTCCTTAGTCAAGGAAAGTATGTGTTAGAGATTCTTCAAAGGTTTGGTATGATGGATTGAAAATCCATGGAGACTCCCATGGTGACCAACTTGAAAAAGTTAAGAGGCTCTTACTCTACATTGATAGATCCATCCATGTACCAACGATTGATTGGTTTTGTTGATGTATTTGGTTAACACTAGGGCAGACATATGCCTTACTGTGAACACGTTGAGCCAGTTCCAGATTGAACCGAGACATGAGCTTTGGATTGAAGCAAAGCACTGTTGAGTATGTTGTCATTGATGTCAAAGCAAAGCAGGAGCAAAATCAGGTGTGCAGGACGTCATTGATGTCAAAGCAAGAATAGGCGCAGGTATGCAGTGGATGAGAGGATACAATGAAGAAACCCAAGATAACACTAGCTCTAGTGTTTGGTTTCTTGGACGATGGACACACTCAACAGTTGTTGAGGATTTTGATGATGCAGGTCAATTAGTTTGTCTTGGAGACTTTTGCCATCAAATTCTCCTCGTCGAGCCGATTCTGGTGGTATGTGGAGTGTCTCGTGGGCCTTCACGGTTTGAGAGATACGCTTAGTCAAAGTTTGTGCACCCAGTCAGTTGTCCAAAACCCCAAGGGTTGCTGAGGTGGCATCAAATGGTTGGATGAATGATGTGGCATCCTCTTGTTGGTTGGTTGGTATGGCATCACATTATTAATGAATGGAAGAGTTGAGGGTCCCAATATATAGAGGCAACATATATGTCACAAGGATAAATTAAATAAGTTAAATATTTTAATAAAATATGGAGGTGGGTAAAATAAATTTGGTCCAATATAATATAATGATGAACTAAAGGTCCATCATTGATGCACTTGATTCAACGAGGATAAAATAATTTTTAATAATATCATGGGAAAATGTTGAAGAATATTATAAATTTTTTGGGGATCAAAAATTGAATTTCTCCTCTAAAGTTCCATGTTGGCTCCATACTCTATTTGCGTCGATTACATTTTTGATAAGCCCATCAAAACTATATAAAGCATTTTATTGCTCTTGCTCAAATGGTATCAATTAATTGGAGCTTTGAAATCTCTCATTCGGTTTTGCGGAGTTCATTTGTAATTTGGACGAAGGCTTATTTGTCTCATGGATTTCATGAGCAAGGAATTTTATTTTTAGTAATGGCTCCCATTGTGGGCCCTTAGGATTGGTCATAAAGTCAAATTCAGTCAATGTCATATATGAAGGACCCTTCTTGGGCATGTTACATTTGTATATGATTAAATGAAAGAGTTAAATATCTCTCCAAGACCAAGCTCAAGAAGCTCCTTAAAGTCGGCCTTAAATAAAATAATGAATTTGCTCCTAAAGACATGTCGGCTCATCCTTAGTTCAAGTCGGCTTATTATGGAGTCTCCAACAACTATAAATAGGGCAGCTTGGCCTCATTTCAGAGACAAGCCATTCGGTAGGTTTGAAGTATGAGGAAGTGCGAAAATCACCAAGAAAGAAATCTCATAGCCGGCGAGAAGAAGGAAGGAAGAGCGAAGTTGTTGGGATCTGTTTTAGGGCTGTTTTTACTGACACATGTGTGAAGGTGAGAGGGATCATCTGCTGCAAGAAAGGCCGGAAATATTGCAGACCTCTAAGGTAACCGAGTTCAGGAAGAAGTCAAGCCAAAAAGGTAGCCGAGTTCAGGAGAAGTCAAGCCAAAAAGGTAGCGGAGTTGAAGGGAAGAAAGTCTCCTTCTAGAGCGAGGAAGATAAAGGGTCAAAGTTGGTCAAACACATGTGCTAGGGTTTCTGAAATAGAGCTGAGGGGTGCAGTGCTGAACCAAGGACCAAAAATATGAAGTATATCCAAGGTACAAAGGAAGGCAAGCAGTTGGATCAAGTGTTGATTTGCGCACAAAAGAGAAACAGTGAAAAGGAACTTGTGTCTTGGTCTTGGAGTGGTAAATAGGTCAAGGGTCTTGGTCTTGGTCTTGGTATTTGTCAATTGGAGTCTCTATAAGAAGAAGAATTTGTTCGGATTTTCCTCTCAAATGGGAGTGGTTATGGCCATGGCTGATCGCCTACATTCCGTGTCTCTTCTCTCTTTATGGTTTATGCATTGGTAACTGTTTGATGAAGAAGAACACTACAATAACCTAAGTAAAAGAAGATCCTAATCTAAGAAGTAAAAAGCATTCACAAGCAGTTATCATTAATAGAGAAATCACCTGATCTTGATGCCCTAGATTTCTCAACAGGACGTTTGCGGTGCTTAAGGGGGCTCTCTCTCTTACACATGGTTGAAATTCCTTGACGAATAAAGTTCTAAAGATTGCGTTCATCACAATGATTAATCTTAAGTTTGAACCTTGAATACTATTCTTAAATATTTGGAGAATTTTGACTTATCATTAATTCTCTCAGCTTTTTACTTGCGTTGAGACATTGATTACAGTTCCAGTATCACATTTTGCCTCCAGTGCAAAGGATTGTGATTGCTATTATGGTTCTGGCACACACACACACACATATATATATATATATATATATACCTGTCTCAGTGTTTGGAAGAAATCTCCATTGCAGTAAAGAATTTGAAGAAAGGACTAGGCACCATTTTGGACAAGAAGCAATCTGAAGCAGTTTTACGACCTCACAATAACCCTGGTCTTGTTGCATATTAGTAAGATTTTTGAGGCTGACTGTTCTGAGAAGATATAGCTAGCCCCACTCCTTGGGAATCAAACACAAAACATTGATCCTGAGACTGCCCTGAATAACTGATTGACATCACTGAAGAGAATTGTCTCATGCAAAACTGTCACAGAGAAGTCTTGAGTTGGATGTCTGGTACACAACTGAAAAGATACATTCTTAACATGGCAATGAAACTTGTAATTCCCAGCTGTGATTGATCTGGAAGCATAACTAGCGATCTAAATTATCAGTTGGCACAGAACTTGATAAAAACAATAACTTGACTCCTTAGTATATAATCAGCTTATTTACAGCTTATTTACAATAACTTTTTATCAGCTTATTTACAGCTTACTTTTATAATCAACCTTAGTATATAAACAGTCTTAATATGTTGCAGCAAGTATTAAATTAATGTGACATCAAACTTATTATGAGAGTAGCAAACATTAAGCAGATTTGGTAAATCATCTCAGTACATAGGCAACCACGGATAGAGACGAGCGAGATATGAGTGGAAACCCATAAAGGGAGAAAACCACATCTTATTATTGTTGTGATGCAAAGGCAAGCTCCAACTCCTTCTAACCACTATTTTTCTGCACGAACCAACCTACAGGAGGCTCCAACCTCAATTCTGCAAGCTACAGCTTGCAAGGAAGCACCAACTCCCTTCAGTTTTTCTGCGGGCACCAACCTACAGGAGGCTCCAACCTCAGTCAGCTACAACTGACAGCTATCAAGCTTCAACTTGATAGGGAAGCTCCAACTTCCTCAATTTATCAAAAGAAATGTTTGCTGATTTACCTCAGATATCAGCTCTTTTCTGTAGCATCTCTTCTCTTCCTTATCTTCTCTGCCTTAATCTTCTATACTTTTCATTTTCTATCCTTACTCTCTCTAACCTCTCCTTGCTTATCAGGTTGATATTATATATAGAGTTCATCACATGACTGTTTGTATTCCACAAAGAATTTGGAATGAATAGCCATACCCTTTAGTCTTCTGCCTTCTCATTTCTTTTCCAGCTCACTAAAAAATATAACAATATGCATTAATTTTAATATTACAGTGGGAGTTTTGTTTTCCTACCGGAGACTTGCCAATGCATCATAAACAATAAAAATTAATTACAACATTTACATTCACATTTTCAGTTACACACTTCAATTTTACTCAGCTCCTTTTTTGGATTTTGGCTTTACTGGATTTGTCTTTTCTGTTGCTGTTGAGTGACTGTTCTGTATACTTTGGTTCATCTCTGTGTCTATTCATCTGTTCATATATGAGCTTAAACTTAATGGTTGAAATTCACATTACAATTTCAATTCATCTTTTTCCCTGTACAATTTTTGCCGCTGTCTCTCTCTCTTTCGTTCTTGCAGACTCTCTTCTTCATTGCAGTTGTATTAACTGCTGTACATATCACTGTCTTTTAATATAACTGTTGTGCAATTTCGATACTTTTTAATTTCTGCACTGGCAATTTGAATCAATGTTGAAGCTGCTCCATCAGAGGTTACAATCATTGTTGTGACCCAATTAATTTTATATCTGGGCAGAATATTTTCAGTGCGGAAGCTCCTTGATGTTCGGGCTATCCTCACTCTTCTGTTATATTGCACATTTAAAGCACTCATCCAAATTTTTCACTGACTTTAAAATCCATTCAGCACATATACAGTGTTCACTATATAACTCTTCATATTATTTGTTGGTCTATATTACATATAACAATCCAACAATAAATTCTCGCTATTCACATATGTTAATATATACGATGCTTTCAACATTATAATGAACCCTTTGGTTTCGTATTTAAATCCCCAAAGAACGCTTATATAATGTCTTCGAGCCCCATAGCATTTCGCACTGTATTATTGAATCCTCTATTCAATTTTGACTGAATACATTCGAAAGTCAAAAGACTGTAATGTTAACGCCTATTCTCCTTTCGGCATAACCACTTCACCCACGTTGGCCCACACATTTATACAACAATCAAACGCTGGCCCATACCTTGTTTGTCACCTTGCAACTTCATTCACGATCCAATGGTGGATAATTCATCGCTCTTTCAACCTCTGATCCTACGGAAATCACGCGGTTAACTTGCACGAGGGTTAATATTCAATAGTTGCGCGATGGACTGGACCCCAACGCTTAAACGACCTTCCACATCCGACGGCGGAGAGCACGTAGCCTTGCTCCATACGATCCGACGGATATCGCTCGAGTTAATTGCACGAACTTTAACTCGCAATGATGGGTGGTTTTCCAAAATTGCTCAGGGACATGTGTCGCCCAGCGTATGGAATCGGGTTGATTTTCTAATTACCGCTTGCCCGACGAAGGCGGTGCGATCAAAACCGGAAACCTGCCTTTACTGTTCACTCCAGTCACGGTTTCGCTGCTTTCTCCCTTAGGGTTCCATCCGCCTTTATTATTTATGAATTTCGCTCTTCTTTCTCAAGGTTCCACGTCCTTCCGTGATCTGGTTCCGTCTAGTACAAGGTTCCGCCTTTTCATTTGTTGACCTCTGTTTCATTTACATTTTAACACGACGCTTCCATATGTTTAACGCCCAGCTCCATCAGGTTTTCACTGCGCATTCACGGTTCCTCTCTAGGTTCCATTCCTTACCGTCAATTACAATTCTGCTTCTTTCACTACTGTTCTTCATGCGTGTGTTATATTTATGCTTCCATTTTATTCAATGCTACCTCTGCTACCCATTCATAGAACCGATCTGCTCAATAAGATCCTCTCCACTTTCTCCATTGCTTTGATGTCTAATACCTCTACGATTTGTAACCATTCTGACTGTCCACGGGTTCATGCTCCTTTTCGCCTCGCATTGCACAGACTCTGCATCCAAATTTATCCTCGTTCTAATCTTTAATCGAGGTCGTGTATTCGAATTGGATTGAACTAATACCAGTCCTTCTGTAGGATTGTCGATCCCTCCAGTGCGAATAACCTCTCACTCTATCTCTAATAACCTTATATCTGCTGCTATATTGCAAATAAAATCTCACTCTGTTCTTCTCATGCTCCAAATTGAGAGCCCTCTATTCTCCTGTAAATGTTACTACACCATTCACCAAAAATCTGTGCCCCTCTTCTCTACTTCAATTTGCTGCTCCTGTCTTCTCCTTTGCCTTGTTATTGTTTCAGGTGCTACTCCTTTGCCATCTCCTTTGCCATCAATGACAACATTTCCAACACAGTGCAGTATAGTGGTAGCAGATAGAGAAGTATGGTAGTAGTAGCAGCAGTGAAGTGAAGTGGCAGCTGATGGTTGTGGAGCAGTAAAGGGCATTTGTGAAGCGCAGGTAAAGTGACAACAATGGTATGAAGTATTTGAACAGTTAGCAGAGATAGGAGAGCAATAATTGTGGCAACAACAGTAGATGGGGGCAACAGTAGTGGTAATGGCAACAATGATGATGGAAGCAACAACAACAAAGAGTGGACAACAACAGTAGCAGTAGTGGTTGTAGCAGCAGTGAGGACAACAAAGGAGGCTAATTGTAATTGGGCCATTATCCTTAGTACGGGAGCCCAACCACTTAGGGAGCATTTACTTTCTTCTAGCTTGCTGGTAAAACCTCTTGGGAGTCTTGTACTTCCTTCTAGGCTTGTCTGGTAAATGTTGTATGTACATCATACATAACATGACACTTGCTTGGACATTATTTTGGTGTACCGTTCTTCATGTGATGTGGTTTTATGGTTTCTTTTAATGCTCTGAATGTTTTAAGTTAACAAACTAATCTAATTGTGGAAAAAAGAGGGAAATACAGATTCACCCCCCTCTTAGTATTTCCAAGAAGCACATCTTGATATATTTGTGTGGTGCGGTGAATTATGGCTTGAGATATGTTGCAAACAAGGATGTACAATTTCAAGGGAATATAGATGTTGATTGGCTGTGAAGTCTTGGAAGGCATAGGAAGAGTACCGGAAGTTGCTTTCGCTTGGGATTTGCTATGATATCATGGATGAGTAGGAAGCAGAGGTCAATTGTACTCAACACTGTTGAAGCAGAGCACATCACAGCCAATGAGGCTTGTACCGAAGAAGTATGGCTCTGAAAGTTGTTTGCAGGATTGTTTGGCCAAGAGTTGGAACCGACAATGATACACTGCAATAATCAAAGCTGTGTGAAGCTCTCAGAGAATCCCGTGTTCCATGATAGGTCAAATCATATTGAGATTAAGTACCACTACATCCGTGACATACTACAGAGGAGAGCGATAAGGCTCGATTACCTCTCCACCGATGAGTAGACAACTGATGTTCTGGCAAAGCCGTTGCCAAGAGAGAAGTTTGTGCACTTTAGACACAAGCTGGGGCTCGTGGAGATTACCTCTCTCGTTGAGAGGGAGTGCTGATATGCTTGCAACACTGATGGACATTCTCTTGAAAGGGAGAATGCGTCCAAGAGACCTAGAGTGCTCAACAAGCAAGGTTGAGTAAGTGTCACTTGGAGGAGGACCCTGTTCACTAACCAGGAATGGTGGAGTGAGGTCCGAGACCTTGATCACACACCAGGCATGGTGGAGTGAGGTCCTGGACCCTGATCACACACCAAGCATGGTGGAATGAGGTCCTTCATCATCTGGACTTTGATCACACATTGGGAAGGGTGGAGTGAGGTTGTGGACCCTGATCACACACTGGATAGGGTGGAGTGATGTCTTTTTAGCGTCTAGACCCTATCACCAACCAGGACGGGGGCTCACCAGGAAGGGTGAGTGAGTGCTTGCTAGTTGACGATCTCAACATTTTTGGCCCAGGGGGAGGCCATGGGATTCAAGGGACCAATCACTCTGGAGGAGCGAGTCATGATATGTTGATGACATTGCCATGGGTTTGGTACTGCCCCAGATATGGCCGCTAGCAGATGCTAATGATAGATGATGATGCTGGTAATGATGGATGACCTTTTTCATTAGAGAAGTTTGTTCAATTTGAGAACATCTATGACAGTGATTATGAATACCTCCCTAGTTTAAAGGGAGTGTTGAATTTGTAACTATGTTTGGTCTTCATAATGTACTTTTGGTCACTTGATGTAATGATATTTATCATTGTAAAGCATATCTATAAATGCTTGAGTCAAAGGAGAATTTATTTTGAGTCAAAGTCCCATTGCAACTTTTAAAAGATGAAAATTTGAATTTTTGAAATGTAAATTTTGGCTCCAAAAGTGGCAAGTTCGCTTCCCTCCATGTCAAGTCGGCCTTGGCCAAGAGACACTCCCATTCGACATAGACAAATCACTATATAAAGGCTATTCGATCTCCTCCACTTGGGCATTTTGTATTCTCTCACAAAAGATAGTTTCCAGGAAGCAAGTGAAGGACAAGGAGGGCGAAAAGAAGTACGAAATTCATCTCTCTGTCTTCTCTAGCTTGCATGTGTGGATAGTTTCTCTCTTTTTTTGGATCGCAGATTTTCTAGGCATTTTCTGTTGCAGAAAGCCGAGTTTCTGAAGAAGCTGCAAAAAGTCGAGTTTCTGAAGTTGAGACAAAAGACTGATTTTTTTGGGTAGATCAGTAAAGAAAATTGCTGGATCAGATTGGGAGGCTTGACTTGAAGGGGAAGACCAAGCTTGACCATAGGTCTAGGTGTGTCTCTCGTTGAACAAGAAGATTTTCTCTATTGAAAAGGGTTGCTGAGTTTTTTCCCTTTGTCGGTTTTCCCAGGGTAAATCTTGTCTCTCTTTTGTGCATTGTGATCTCTATTGTTCTTTATGGTTGAAGTTCTGAAGTATAATTGCTGAATGATATATTGGAATAAAGTTAAAAGAATATCTACATTAAAAGTAATTATCAAAATTTCAAAAATATTGTGCTAACCCTGATTGCACTAGTGTAACAATACCTCTCTGAACAATATCCCTGATGTGATGATAACACGTGTCGATGTGCTTTCAACAATCGTGAAACATTGGATTCTCAGAGAGCTTGATGCAACTTTGTTTGGCACAATGGATCACGACGAGCTCCAATTCTGTCCCAAACAAGCACATGAGAAGCCTCCTTGAACAAATAGTTTTGCATCTTGCCAAACTGGCATCCATGTACTCAGTCACCTCAACTAAGCTCATTGCAATTGATCTTTGCTTCTGGCTAAACCAAGGAACGACTATTGATCCAACACTGAATCTGCATCTCGATGTGCTCTTTCTCTTTGTGGAGCTCCCTGCTCAATCTGCATTCGTGAAGCCCTCAAGCCTCATCTCATCAACCTGTCTATACCATAATACGCACTCTATTGTTTCCCTAAGATATCTAAATACATGGTTGGCAGTAACCTAATGTGCTTGTGTACGCCCAACCACAAACTGGCTCAAAGAGTTAATTGCAAAACATTTTCCTGGCTGTGTGTTTATCAAATACATTAACAACCTAATCAACTACCTATAAAGTGGGATCTATTTGCTCTGATCTGGATTTATCCACCTTCCTCCATTTTGTGACTGGAGGCGTGGTCACGAGCCTGCAAACCTGTATGTGGAATCTCCTCATAATCTTCAGAGCATACTTGATCTACCCCAAGAAGATCTCGCCATCACCTTGCCATACCTCTGGCCCAAGGAAATAATGCATCGACTCCATATCCTTCATCTCAAACTTGCCTGCAAGATCTCTCTTGCACTCGTGAATGAGCTTATCTGTGCCTTCTAAAATCAGACTGTCCACATATAACACCAAAATAAGCTGCTCACCTTCAATGACATTGTCATAGAGGTTGGGGTTCGCTTCACTCTTGGTGAAGTCCAATCCCTAAAGGTAATTATCTATCCAAGCATACCATGCCTGTGGACCCTGTTGGAGCCCATACAAGGCTCTCTTGAGTCTGCAAATGTGAGTATCCCTATTGCATGTCTCAAATCCCTTTGACTGCTCAATATAAATCTCCTCCTCAACAATCCCATTGAGGAACACTATATTAACGTCCATCTAGTGGATCGTCCACCCTATTTGTGTTGCAATAGCCCTAACTGATGAATATTCGTTATAATCGGTCTCGTCTACCTGGAAGAAACCCTTTGCCATGAATCTTGCCTGATATTTCTCAATGCTCCCATCAGTCTCGTGCTTGATCTTCTAGACCTAGCAAGAGCCCACCACAGATTTGCCCTCCGGCCTTGGCACCACCTCACAAACATCATTCTTCATGATGGAGGCATACTCCTCCACCATGGCTTCTCTCCACACATGCTACGTGGCTGCCTGAAGGCTCGATATCTAACAACTTGATCATAAGTGCCATATATCCTGTATACCTTTGTCACTGTTTTCCTTGTCTAAATGATGTACTAGGAGCATCAACTTTCTCTTCTCATCTCACTCTCCTCGTGCTGGGAGTCATCGTTTGAGTGGGCTTTACTCTCTCCTCCAACTGCATGTCCTCCTCGTCCTTATGCTACTTGGCCTGCCTACCAACATGTATAGCTGTAGTCTGATGTGCTGGTTGTTAATTTCCTTGAAACTCTGCAACTACTTAGGTGAATCACTTAAAACAAGGCAACTGAAAATTGAAATCAAGTTTAACTTTCACCAAGATATGAAGTTCCTTAACATTCAACATGCAACTGAAGATAATTGAGATAAAATCACATGCATGCAAAATTGAAATGCTTCTTTATCCAGTAAACCCAATTGGGAAAACCTTCTTTCTTGTTATGGTATTTTATTGATTGTTCTTTGAGCAAATGGATCTATTACAGTTCACATTGCTACTGGAGTTAATAATTTATCACTGAGAAAGCGCTACTCTTCTTCTCACTAATCTCAGCTCTGCAATTGATCTCGACATGCCTTGATCATTTCTCTCGACCCTTGAGAAGAAGCTCTCAACCCTGCTCTTGATCTCGGTCTTGCATGCAATTGTTCAATGCTCGAGATAGTCTCGACCTACTCTGCGAATCCTGATCCCCTTGCTCCACAATCCTTGCACACTTCTATGCACACTCTTGCTCCTCAATAATATGCATTGCGCACAAAGAATGATTATTTATCTTGTGCCTTCGTCTTTCTCTACATAGTAGAGTTCGATGCATGCTAGGATACCAAGTTCGATTAGTAGTTCACACTAGTGTCACGTGTTTCCTTTAGTTGTGATTGCGATTTAATTGAGAACTTAACCTGTTCTCTCTCCAATCAACATTGAAGTCTTAACTCGTCCTAGCTGAACTTGTCACTGGCACCTCATCTTGTAGTCTAATTGAAGAAGACTCCAACGAACTAAAGCTCCAACACTACGCATGCAGACTTGATGACCATTCTAGTAAACTGGAAATCAACTCATAGTAATTGAAGTCTATCTCATGAATTTGCACTCACGTGAGAGAAAGACTAATTTGTGGTTTTCACTAGCCAAAAGACCTTCCTTCACTACATTTTCAACACTCCCTCTTAGCGAGGAAGGGATTCTGTACAACTCCCAACTTATCTTTGAAAAACACGAACTTGCCTTTAACTAAGGCCTTCGTCGAGATATTCACAACCTGCTCATGTGTTAGAAAGTACGGTAGCTTCACTATCCCTTTCTGCACAAAGTCCCTGAGATGATGATGCTTGATCTTGATATGCTTGGAGCAATCATGAAACGCTGGATTCTTAGATAAGCTTAATGCAACTTTTATTGTCACAGTGGATCACAGTGGGCTCCATCCTCTACCTGAAATGTTCCATAAGCAACTTCCCCATCCATATAGCTTCACACGTTGTCAAGCTAGTAGCCATGTACTCGACCTTTGCTGAACTGAGTGCAATTGATCGTTGCTTCTTACTGAACCAGGAAACAACTGCTGACCCCATGCTAAAGACGCAACTTGAAGTACTCTTCTGATCTGTGGAGATCCCTTCCCAATCTGTATCTCTGAAGCCCTCAAGCCTCACTCCATCAACCTGTCTGTACCATAATCCATCATTTGTTGCGCCTCTGAGATGCCTCAAAACATGCTTTGTAACAACCGAGCGAACTTTGGTAGGATTCATCACGAACTGGCTCAATTGGTTCATTGCAAAACATGTCAGGTCGTGTGTTGTATAAGTAGATCAACAACCCAATGAGTTGCCTATACAATGCGGCATCTACTCGCTCTACTCTACTAGATGCATGGTCATGGGTCTGCAATTTTGCATATGAAACCTCCTGAGGATCTCTGTAGTGTATTTTCCTTGCCCCAAGAAGATTTCCCCATCACCCTGCCATACCTCCAACCCAAGGAAATAATGCATAATCCCTATGTCCTTCATCTCAAACTCTCTTGCAAGGTATGCCTTGCAATCCTGAATCAAGTTGCCTGCTCCAGTTAAGATAAGATCGTCAACATAGAGCACTAGAATGAGTGGAAGCCCTCCAACCGTGCAGTAGATTTTGGCATTTGCCTCACTCTTATTGAAGCCCAATCCCCGAAGGTAGCTATCAATGCGAGTGTACCTTTCTCTTGGTGGCTGTTTCAGCCCATAAAGAGCTCTCTTAAGCAATCGAACACGAGTGTCTCTATTGAAGGTCTCAAACCCCTCTGGTTGCTCCATATAAATCTCTTCCGCAACCACCCCATTGAGAAATGCCGTCTTCACGTCCATTTGGTGGATCTTCCACCCCATTTGAGCTGCAAGTTCCATAATCGTCCTAATGGATGAATAACGAGCCACTGGGGCAAATGTCTCATCATAGTTGATGCCCTCAGCTTGCGAGAAGCCCTTGGCCACAAACTTGGCTTTGTACTTCTCTACACTCCCATCTGCTCCATGCTTCACCTTGTACACCCAACTGAGCTTCCTACAAATTTTCCTTCTGGCCGTGGCACAAGATCCCAAACATTGTTCTTCATGATGGAGGAATATTCCTCCACCATGGCATCCCGCCAAACTTGCTAAGAGGTTGTATCCTCTTAACAAGAAGGCTCTGTGTCCAATAACTCAATCATCAATGCCATATATCTAGTGTACCTCTGTGGCTGCTTGCTCTGCTTGAACATAGAGCTAGGAGTCTCAACCTGCTCCTGGGCCTCCTGAATCAACTGTTGGCCCACTTGGCTCACTTCCTTCTTTTCCTAGAGGTTACTGACTGAGTGGTTGCCTCCACTCATCCTGGTCTCTCCTCCTCATCCTGCAATGACTCCTTGTCATATTGCTATATGACCTGCTTGCCACCTAGCTGAGACTTAATTTGTGATACTGGCCGAGGCTCTTGCTTGGGAGCAAGTAGCTCCTCCTTAGGTACTCCTACCTGCTCTCTCTCCAAGGATTCCCGTAGAGCTCTATCCTCCTCAAACCTCACGTCTTGCCTAATAATCGTCTTCTTGAGTGATGGTATATACACCTTGTTTGCTTGAGATGTCTCACTATAGCCCATGAAAATTCCCTTTTCAGCTGTGGGCTTCGGCTTCTTCCTGCAGTCTTTGGACACATAGCAGTAAAATTTGGTGCCAAAGATGTGAAACTGAGAAACATTAGGCCTCTTTCCTGTGAAATCCTCCTTCGGTGTAACTCATTCAAGAACTTTGTGTGGACTCCTGTTTTGCAGAAATAATGCATTGTTGCATGCATCTTCTTACAAGAACATGGGTAGCCCTTGATCATGCAACATGGTCCTGGCCACTCCAACTATGCTACTATTCTTCCTCTTAGCCACCCCATTTTGCTGGGGGTTATGGGGTGCTGTAAGCTCTCTCCTAATGCCCTCCTTGGCACACACGTCCTTGAAGGCATTGGAGATATACTCCTTGCCATTGTCACTCCTCAATGCTTCGATCTTCTACCTGGTCTGGTTTTCTACTAAGGCCTTAAACTTCTTGAACTTGGAAGATACCACCTCCTTCTTTCGCCATAAAGAAGATCCATGTTTTCCAAGAATAGTCATATATGAAAGTGGCATAGTGTACTTGTATTTCATGAGGGATGGAGAAGAGAAGGGCCCACATATGTCTGAATGTGCTAACTCCAAAATCCCTTTGGCTCTGCTTTCTCAGCCTTGAAAAGATGACTTGGCATACTTGCCAAGTGTGCACCCCTTGCACACATCATGCTAGTCAAATACGCACTGTGGTAGTCTTGTGGCTATCTGTTGAAGGATCTTTAGTGCCATGATGCAAATGCCCGATGCATTTTGTGCGAAAGCTCCCCCACGTCTTTGCTCTGCGCACTTCTTGCCTTGTTGCTCAAGGTTGCACATGTATCAACTTGTAACATGTAAAGATTCTTCATCCTCGCACCAATCTGCTTCATGGATCCAAAAGCTAAGTGCTTGAGGTAAGCCTTACCTCTGCTAAAAATGACATCATAATAACCCTTGTTCTCTAGGGTAGCAATAGAAACAAGGTTCTTCTTAAGGCCTGGAACATAGAGGATATCCCTGAGATGGGGAGAGATACCAGACTCCCTCTCAAAACTGATAGTATCTACTCCCCTAGTCAAGTACTTGCCATCATCTCCTCGTTGAATGTGAAACTGCATGTCCTTCTCCTTCAGCTGGCTGAAATATTCTTTATTCCCGGTCATGTGGAAGGATGCTCCAAAATCAATGTACCATGCAAGCTATCAATGAGAAGTCTTTCTCGAGTTGAGAAGAAAATGCATTTGCCTCAGCTGATGCGACTACATAGTCCTTACTGAACCCCTTCTTCCTGTTAGAACACTTAGTGGCATAGTGCCCAAATTGGTGGCAATGGAAGCATTCGATCTTGCTCAAATATTTCTTCTTCTTCTCGCCCTTCTGATTGAAATCGACCTTTGCTTGGCTCTTCTTGCCCTTGGCTGTGCTACCTTTGCTTGCCAAGACAAAGTTCTCCTCATCCTTTGTCTTTGTTGAACCTCTAGCTCTCGTCGCCCTCAAGATTTATTCTTCTTGGAAGCAAATCTCCCCACAATTTTTCGTAGTTGGGAAAATTTCTCTGCAACTGACTCACAAGGTCTTTGTCTGCTATAGTCTCGCCCACTCTAGCTAGCTCATCCCGAACCTAGATGAACTTGGAATGGTACATAATGATGGGCTCTCCTTTGCTCATCCAAATATTTCTTAACTTGTCCTTCAGAGCAAGCTTTTTGGCATCACTAGATACTTGATACAAATCCAAGCTGATTTTCCACATCTTGTTTGCTGTTGTCTTCCCATGGAGATGAGGGATAATGTGGTCTTTTACCCCCTCAAGGATGATCCTTTTGGCCTTGGTGTCATTCTTGTTATGCTGGATCAACTATAGGGGATTTGTGGGTGCAACTTGTGGGCTCTTCACAAAATCTAGCACCCCATTATCTTCCAACACTGCTGAGATCTGCTTCCTCCATGAGAATAAGTTAGAGGCTCCCTCTAAACAGTGATATACCCTTAGTCCTAGGAACGACATACTGTTATCCAAAAACTCCTCTTCAACTCTAGCGCAAGCCTACTGATTGGTCTGCACTTTTCACTGACTAAACAATTTTGGTGCTGGTTTTATACAAAGCATGACTCTGATTCCATGTTAATTTCCTTGAAACTCTGCAACTACTTAGATGAATCACTAAAAACAAGGCAACTGAAAATTGAAACCAAGTTAAATTTTCACCTAGATACAGAGTTTCTTAAATTTCAACATGTAGCAAAAAATAATCAAGATAAAAACACATGCACACAAATTTGATATGCTTATTTTACCAAGGTAACCTAGACGGGAAAACCTTTTTTGTTGTTATGGTATTTTATTGATTGTTCTTTGAGCAAATGGATCTATTACAATTCATGTTGCTACTGCAACCAACAATTTGTCATTGAGAAAGCGCTAGGCTTCTCCTCACTAATATCAACTCTACAATTGATCTTGACTTGCCTTGATCATTGCTCTCGACCCCTAAGAAGAAGCTCTTGACCCTACTCTTGATCCCAGTCCTGCATGCAATTGTTCTTTGCTTGAGATAGTCTCGACCTACTTTGCGAATATTGATCCCCTTGCTCCATAATCCGTGCGCACTTTTGCTGCTAAATCTATGATTTTATGCGCACTCTTGCTCCTCAATAATGCACATTGCACAAAAAGAATGATTATTTATTTCGTGCCTTCGTCCTTCTGTGCCTAGTATAGTTAGATGCATTCTAGGAGGCCAAGTTCGATTAGTAGTTCACATAAGTTTCACAGGTTTCCTTTAGTTGTGATTATGAGTTAACTAAGAACTCAACTCGTTCTCTGTCCAATCAACACTGAAGGCTTAACTCATTCTCTCTCCAATCAACACTGAAGTCTTAACTCGTTCTCTCTCCATCAACACTGAAGTCTTAACTCATTCTGACTGAACTTGTCACTGCCACCTCATCCCATAGTCTAACTGAAGAAGACTCCAACGAATTAAAGCTCCAACACTACGCATGCAAACTTGATGACCATTCCAGTAAAATAAAAATCAACTCATTGTAATTGAAGTCTATCTCGTGAATTTTCCCTCATGTGAGAGAAAGACTAATTTGTGGTCTTCATTGGCTAAGGCACAAGCCATAAGACCTTCCTTCACTACATTTTCAGCGCTTGCTGAGTTTCCTGCTCGGGAGCCTATTGGTCCTCCTCTTGCAAGGTAGCCTGCTCACGCTCTAAGGACTTACTCAAAGCTCCTCCCTCCTCAAACTTCTGATTTCTTCTATTGACAATCTTCTTGAGTGTTGTTATATATATCCTGTACGACTTGGATGTATCGCTATAGCCCATGGAGATGCCCTTCTTTATTGTGGACTTTAGCTTCTTCCTTTTCTCTTCTGCTACATGGAAATACACTAGGCTGCCAAATATCCAGATATGTGACACATTTGGTTTCTTCCTGGTAAAAGCCTCCTCTGGTGTAACTCGCCCCGACATTTTATGTGGGCTTCAGTTTTGCAAGAAAATTGATGTATTACATGCCTCAGCCCAAAGAAACATGGGCAACCCCTGGTTGTGCAACATTGGTTTGGTCGATCCAACTATGACCTTGTTCTTGTGCCCACCACCCCCTTTTGTTGAGGGTTATATGGTGTAGTCAATTTTCTCCCGTTGCCCTCCTTGGCACACAACTACTTGAATGCGTTTGAAGTGTACTAACGACCCTTATCAAACCTCAACGCCTTGATTTTCTTGCCAGTCTGGTTCTCAACCAAGGCCTTGTACTCCAGAAACTTCGAGAAGATGTCATTCGTCTTCTTCATGAAAAATATCCAGGTCGTCCTCTAATAATCATCTACGAAGGTGACATAATACTTGTATCTACTAATGATACTATAGAGAAAGGACCACAAACACTTGAATGAACAAGGTCCAAGATACCCTTGGCCTTGTTATCTCTATTAGGAAAGGAGGTTTTGACATATTGCTAAGTGTGCAACCCTTGCATACCTCATGCTGATCCACGTTGCATTGTGGCATTCCTGTTGTTATCTCCTTGAGAATCTTTAGCGCACTATGGTGCAAATGCTCCATGCGCCCATGCCACAATTCCCCAAGCTCGCTTCTTGAATCACGACTCCCTCTGCCGGTTAATGTTGTGGCAGTGTCAAAAGGTAATCTATTTAGGCTCTTGCGCCTATCCCTGATTTGCATAGCCACCTTGGAGTTCAAGGGTTTTATAAAAACCCTACCTTGTTTGAAGGTCACCTTGTACCTCTTAGCCTCCAATGCTGAAATTGAAACGAGGTTCTTTTTGATCCCATGTATGTAAAGGACATCTCTAAGAAACAAAGGGTTTTCAGACCAACGTTGCACGAAGCGGGGACCTGAAAGCGTCATTTTCCAAAATCTAGGAAGCAAAGCGTCTACTATATATATATATTGCATTTATATTAAAAAAACATCCAAATACCAAATTAGTTGTAGAAGACATGAAAACATGCATATTTTTACTTAAATCAAGATAGATATGGCATCCATGATTCGATTGCACATCAATGATTAATTATTCGAGCATCAACCATCTATATTCTTGCAATTACAAACATACATCAAATTTTTAAGCATATTATAAAACATAAAACATAAAGCATATTATTTAGCAAGTGAGCAACTATCAACATTAGTCATGTCCAAAATTCAAATAATAATGTTCATAAAATAGGTCACTTGGCCACCACCAAGTCTCAAGTACACACTAAACTAGGAAGAGTAAGACAAAAAATTTCAAATTCACAACAAGCCTACAAGTCTAATCTATGACAAAAGTAGTAAGTTGTGAATATATCTACTAATCTGTCCTCCTTCCACCACGAACAATACGTGGTGGCAATGAAGAAGATGGTGGTTGTGGAAGTTGTGGCACTGAAACTGATGAAGATGAAGCCCCTACTGTTGGTGTTGAAGCATGGAACCTGGGATAAAAGGGACCAGATGGGGTTTGCATCTCAACTTGATCATCATCATCATCCTGGATAAGATCATCCTCTAATTGCTTTAATCACAACACTCCATCCTCCAAATTGGGCTCCTTTGGATTTCTGTCCCAAACCTTAAGGTATTAATTAGTCTTTGAATCATCACAGTAATGGGACAACAACTGCAAGTTGTAGTGAACATAAACCAAGCTCTCTACCCGGTCTAAATTTAACCTATTCCTTTTAACACTATGGATGAAAGAATAAAAGCTCCAACACTTCACCGCAAAAGAAGTGTTTACCACCTGTGATAGCACTTGCAATGCCAAAGTGTGTAGAAGTGGAGTAGCACCTCCATGCATGTTCAACCACTCAAGAGAAGAAAAAGCCTCTCGATCTCTAATTGCATGCATGCTCCCAAATGGACCAGTGCTAAGCGTATAGTTGCTCAACTGTTTTTGTACCATGGCAACCTCTTCCTCATCAGGGACTAATTTATCCAATGCTCTCATATAACTATATAGAACCTATGGATGTAGGTGTGGTTTTTTCCTGCTCCCCCTAAGGTGTTGGTGTTGAAAGCCATGATGGATGATAGTATTTAGGTGTCAGAACATATGCTAAGGCATGCAATGGAACGTTTAACATATCCCATCGTTTTTCCACCTCTGCATGAATATGATTGTACAAGGTGATATCTCTAGGCTCAACAATGTCTTTAATCTGCCCCAACATGCTATCCATTTTCTCATACACCTCCCCAATTATTGGCCGATTTGAATCTGCAAACTTGATCATGTAATAAGTTGTTTTGGTGAATTGCAAAACATTAATCTGTGACCAAAACAACATATCAAGAATAGTGTCCTTGGCTACATTAGCATCATCTCTATCAATGTTAATTTCCTCCCATGATTCAGAGGTCACCATATTAGTTAAAGCTTGTCTCACCTTCACTAGCCGCCTAAAGGTGAGGTAATAACTTGCAAATATTGTTTTTGCAAGTTTAAGCAACTGCAACTTGGATTAAGTACCATAAAAGTAGTTTACCCTTGTATGCCCTGTGATAAATTTAATGAGGTTATTCCCTCTCTTGTAAAGCTCATTAATCCGCCCACATTCTTTATGCTTCACAATATCATGCATCAAAAGGTTCAATGGGTGCACCAAAAGATGTGTGGATGAGTAGTCTCAATAACTTTTCCTGTTGCCTTACAATTTGTTGCATTATTAGTGATCACTTGAACCACATTATTAGGATCAACATCTTTGATTGATTGCAATAAGAGATTTGCAATGTTTTGGGAAGTTGCACTGACGGAGTAGTCATGACATGTAATAAATACTGCACCACTAGCAGAAACACCAAGAACATTTATCAAATTTTGGTTTCTGATAATTGCCCACCCATCTGATACAATGGATACCCCACAATTCACCCACTCATTTGTGAAAAGTGTCAAAGTTCTTTGAATCTTTGCTTTTTCTCTTTCTAATAACATTGTTCTAGCTTTCTCATAGCTGGGGCTCTTACATCCTTTTGGAGCTTCATTTATGGCCTTAACCATATCATGCCAATAGGGAGGGCGAAGCACATTGAATGGTACACCGCAAGCACAAAGAAATCAGACTATTTTTCCATCCATGTCATCCCTCCCAACAACATTAAGGAAATCCCCTATTTTTCTTCTACCTCTAGAGGTTGAAGAAGTACCATGAGGAGATGAGCTACCAAATCTAGAGGTTGCACTTGATTCATAATGAGTTTCTCGTTTCTTGTTTTTTCGTTGTGCAACCTCCTCTATTTGGATGTATTTTCTTCTTTGTTCAGTTGAAATGTTTGGGCAAATTTGTATCCCCACGACACCATTTTTCTCCATGACAACCATGAGGGCACAAAAACTTGTAGCTTCCACCACCTTTTCCCCCTTCAAGTTTGGTCACATAGTTCCACAAGGGTGTCAATGCAAATTTCCCCTCTAGTGTTTCAATGTTCTCTTCAAGTTCATCCCCTTCCTCTTCAAACCCTTCTTCACCATACATTGGGTCACTCATATGGGGACCTCTATCCTGTTGTTCTTCTTCCCTTCTATTCCTACTCCCCCTTGCCATCATGAAAATCAAAAGTGGAATGATACATAGAAGCCAAAAGAACACCATCGTAGAATATGAATATAGGTGGTGGACAACCCGGAATTAAATGAGCAAGAAGAAAGAGTGGGAAAGAGTAGGAGAGGGAGGAGAAAAAATACAAAAAACAATGACAAAAAAATGAGGGAGTTTGGGGTTTGCGCTTACCTCTTTAGCTCTTGTAGATGGAACCCCTTCTTTACTCCTTTAAACTCGTCCTCCTTCATTGCTCCTAACTCCTCCTTCTTCACTCCTCCAAGCTCTCCTCAAGTCTCTCTTCTCCAAGCTCTCTCCTTCTCTCTTCTCCAAGCTGCTCTCCAAAAGCACAAGAGTGAGGAATGAGAGGAGAAATACACTTTTATTCCCTTTATTCTTTTCCCTAACCCAAGGTTAACCCACCCCCACCCACAATTAAAAAAAAGAATTAAGTGGGTCCGCGCGGCGGAACCAACTAGTGGCCAACAGAAGCGGTCAGGATCTGCTCAAAGTCAGCCTTGGTCCGCGACAGATCCACGATGTGATATGACCTCGGAACTGCTTCCCGAGCGTACGGAAACATGGATCGAGCCGAACGGTTCCCATAGGCCAAGAATTGTCTTTCTGGTCTCGATCTGCGTTTTGGTTTTTTCATGACACAATTCCAGGGCCAGATCACTGACCTTTTCGTACGGGACGCGATTATGATGTTTGAGCCAGACGTTTTGTGCAACACTGTTCCAGGCTCCCTCTCAAATCGAACTGTACTATTACCGTTGACTCGATACTTTCCATCATCTCCCATCTCAATGTCGAATTGCATGTCCCTTTTTGACAGTTTGCTGAAATACTTCTCATTTTCCGTCATATGATAGGATGCACCGCTGTCCACATAACATAAATTGGTAGCCACTGAGCTTGCCATGCAAGCAATGAGTGAAAACTCCTCAAAATGAAAAGAGAACTCATCTATATTTGTAGAGGCGACAACTTGTTCTTTCTTGGGCCCTTTCTTCTTGTAAGGCATTTAGTAGCATAATGCCCAAACTGGTGGCCCGAAAAGCGCTTGATCTTGCTGAGATTCTTTTTCTTCTTCTTGCCCTTGGGGCTCAACTCTCCACCACCACTGTTGTTTTTTCCCTTGGATCTGCCCTTTTGCTAACTAGGGCAAAGTTCTCTTCATCTTCTTCGTTCTTAACATGGGACCTTGTCTACGAATCTCTTCTTGGACGCAGTCACCCCATAATCGCTCCTAATTTAGAAGCTTTTCTTCGGCACAAATCCCATATGTGAAGGCTTGCCATGACTTGGTGAAACCCAATCGCCAAAATTCACTAGATCCCTATCTGGAATTGTGTCGCCCACGCCAACCAACTCTTCCTTTACTTGGGAAAAACTTGGTGAGGTAAGACATGATAGAGTCTGACTTTGGTCTTTTTAATATTCCTGAGCTTGTTCTTCAATACTAGCTTTTTGGCCTCGCTCAAAACCTGATAGAGACTAATAATCGTTGTCCACATGGCTTTGGCCCTTTTCTTCCCAGTCAGGTGAGGAATAATGTTGTCTTTGACTCCAGGACGATTCTTCTTTCTTCTCATACTAATTGTTATGTAGAGCCAATCACTGAGGGTCAAAGGGTGCAACTGGGACATTATCAACAAACTCCCAAGCCTCTTGCTACTCCAACACCACTGCTATCCTTTCATGCCGCGAATAGAAGTTGGATGCATCGTCCAATCTGTGTTCAAATCTGAGACCCTGATATGCCATACTGCCAATTCGTATTGCTCAAAACAATCGCATTGCCCATAAACTCTAGCGGCCAAATCGATATGATAAACTCGTTCCCTCTCAATCACAGAACCTACTCTTGAAGATAAAAATTGTGTTTCGTTTTCAATCAGAGGCTATGCTCTAATACCATGTTAGATTTCCTTCAAACCCAGTAACTGATTCACAATTTCCAAGTGTAAAACCCAAAATACAAACAACTGTTGCATTGGAAACTTAAATTGCAAATACATTGAGTTTTCTAACTTAGCATGCACATCAGAAAATAAATAAATCAGAAGACAAACACATTCAACACAGAAAACACATGATATACCCAGGAAACCCCAACTCTAGGGAAAACCTATGACTTTGTGTGTCTTTTATTATCTTCAGCAAGATGGTTTTCTTCAGAAAATTACAGTAAGGGAGAACTTCGCTTTCACCACAAGAAAATAGCTGATCAACCTCCGAGATAACTCGATATTCCTTCTGTGTACTTGATTTGTTGAAAGACCACGTAGAACTGCCTATCTGTGGACACGTGAGCACAAATCTGTCCTCCTTGCGCACATGTGCGAATTGGAGATTGTGCAAATGCTGTTTGAGCAAATGCAATTCAACCCTCACTCAATATCTTCCTCCTAGATGTTGAACCACTGCGATCTACTGAACCCTAGTCCTTTCCTCTTGTTAATCAGACACACTGCTTGTGCTCAACTCACTTGCCACTTAATCGCTCTATCTCCTCTTATAATTTTGACCTCAACCCTAACATCTTTCACAACGGTTGATACTAAATCGTCATGAAGGGCTAAAATTAAATCATAAGTTAACTTACGATTTTTAAATTTTTCCTAAGTATATCTTTAGGAAATATTTAAATAAATTAATATTCTGCTAAAGTGGTTGTCTTATAGGGCCTCTCTGCTATCCTCAACACTTAGGCAAGCAGAACCCTTACTTCTTTGCTCCAATTAGTAAGGGAGGGAGATAGACATATAGATGGAGGGGGCAGAGAGGGAATAAGAAAGAGACACAAAGACAAATACAAATATTATATAGTATTATATAATATTGAACATTATTTGCCATAAAGGAAGATGAAGTAAGGGTTTTACAAAAGGTAGAAGAAGTTGGATTTAGAAAGCCATGAATATTTTGGTTTTTTACTGAAATAGATGCATTGATTTTGGTGTAGATGTTGATTCCTAATTCTATTTGATTGATTGCACTAGATGCATTGGTTTCGGTTTAGTTGTTGATTTCTAATCCTATTTCATTGCTTGCACTAGATGGATTGATTTCGGAGTAGATGTTGATTTCTAATCCTACTTGATTGCTCGCACTAGATGCATTGATTTCAGCGTAGACGTTGATTTCTAATCCTATTTGATTGCTTGTACTAGATTCATTGATTTTAGTGCAGATGTTGATTTCTAATTTGATGTAACTAGATGTATGATGTGCATTAATTTGAAAGTAATTAGATTAATAGTGTGCATTGATTTTAGTGTAAGCAAAATAAATTATCGACAACGTGCATTGATTTCTGTGTTACAATAATTAAAAAATAAATAAAATACTTGAATTTTCATCTTAAATATAATGTTCACTTACATGAAATGTTTGCTTCTTGAAATTGTAAACTATTTGTAATTGACTACATTCTTATTATTCCCATTTTCCATCACTCATCATTGTCAGTCAATTTGCATTCAAACAAGGTAATAGAAATCAACTATTATTAAAACTTACTTTGGGTTTAACACTACACAAGTCACAATGATTGATTTGGAGAAATATACTATTAATATGGGAGAGCAAGAGAGACAAGGTTTGACATTCACTACAATAGTTTGAGTTAAAGATTTGAATGGTTTATGAATTCAACTGTCCTTTTCATATGATCAATATAAAAAATGTAAAACTAACAGGTGTGACAATATAACAATGGAAGAAAATAGTTTGAGATTGGTCACAATTAAGGCTATTTGTAATTGACCACATTCTTATTACTCACATTTTCTATCATTCAACACTGTTACATTTTCACTATACATTCAAAATTTTTATTACATCATTTTTTGTCATTCAAGTTATTAACAGTCTCTATTATCTCAACTAACTGAGGTAACTGAGCAAATTTAAAATTTAAAATGACCAGATTAATCTTAGACACAATTAGCATATTTAAAATAATCAGAATAATTAGATGTTCAATAAATTTTGTGTGATCGTGCACGACTGAAACTAACCTAGATCCATCTTAACCTCAGATCTATTAAGCATCGATAGGGATCAAATCTCCTGAGGTGCAAATCCTTCCTCAATTTTTGCACTCTAAGAAAGAGGTTTGCACCTCGAGAAATTTGATCCCTCTCAGAGTTTGATAGATCCGGGGTTATGATGGATCTAGGCTGGTAGATAGGAATGAAGGACTAATTTAAATTCAAGTGTTTTTTTGTTATAAATATGGGCATTATGCATCATAGTGGCCAAAGGAGGGTAAAGTGGAGCAATAGTAGAAGCAGGTAGTAATCTTTGTAGAAACTCAGATGAATGAGTTTGCTGCCAAGGTCGAGAAGGATTTTTTGTTGGTATCTTGCCTTTTCTACCAACATGATTATGAGGTATGTGTTGTATGTGGATAATGCGACATCTTGATATATGACACAATCTTAACAGTTATTTTTTGTAGTCCAAAGAAGCATGAATCAAGAGTACAGGTGGAGCTTGGTGATGATGTCGAGTACCCAATAGCAAGAGTTGGTACTATTCCCTTCCAGCTCTTAGGTAATTCTTTAGATTTTGATGATGTCATGTTTGTAGTAGGTCTTAGTAAAAATTTCTTTCAGTTTTGATTACAGAAGATAAGGGCTTTGTAGTGGAGTTCAAGAACCAAGGAGCCCTCATCAGATCGAAGTAATCTAGCACAAATACAACTTAGGGTAATATGGGTTAGAGAAGGTAATTTATATAGGTTGTAGGGTGAACCCGTTTGATCCTTGGTGCATAATAATGACAACTTGTCCAAAGTGTGGCACAAGAGGATGGGGCACCTGCGTAACTAGCCATTGCCTATTTTTAAGGAGATAGTCATAGGTCTTTCAAAGTTCAGTACTTAGCAATATGGTGTATGCAAACGTTGCACAATTGGTAAGTGTGTCAAGGCTACGTTCCCAAGTAGTGAGTGTAGGTCTAAGGTGATTTTGGACTTAGTATATTCAAATGTTTGTGGATTGATGTCAATAGCGTCAATTGTGGGTGGCATGTATTATGTTTCCTTTATTGATGATTGCTTTTGCAAGACTTGGATGTATTCTTAAAGACCGTCATTTACATAGTATAACCAACCGTTTTCCATCCTCCCATTTTATAACTTATAAAAAAAGTATTGTCAAAGAAACATTCCATTTTCCCAAAGACAAGGTCTGTAGTAGATTTCAAGAGTTCAAAGCTCTAGTTGAAAACTGAAGATCAAAGTCTTAGGATAGTTTTATACAACCCATAGGAAAATGGGGCTGCAGTGCGAAAGAATTGAACCATCATAGGGGCTACTAAAGCGATGATACATGTCTACAAAATCTTTTGAGGACATGACACTAGAGGAGGCATTCACTGGTGTGAAGCCAAAGGTTTGTCATATTTGCATTTTTGGTTTTCTAGTTTATATCCATGTAATGGTAGAGAAGATGACCAAGTTGGAGCCCTCCAACATGAAGGGTTTATTTGTGGGTTAAAATGAGATTGTAAAGGCTTATAGGGTCTATATTTCAGAGTAGAGGAAGATAGTAGTAATTGAGGATGTAAGTTTGAGGAAGACTTAACAACCAGGAAGTCCCATGAGCTTATTCTAGTGATGGAGGATGAGGAGCGAGAAGCTCCAAAGGTTGAGCTTGGATCATTAGTGATCGCCAAAGTAGTACAACCCCCTTCATTTGAATAAGGGGAGACAAAAGCCCCCCTTATACTTTAGTTAGGAGACCTTGATGATTCAATTGGACATTGAGGGATGCTCATGAGCATGTTGAGACTACTCTTAAAGGCACATTAAGATAGAGTAGACCTTCAAAGAAGTTTCCAAACTATATGGCATTGATAAGAAATATTATAGATCTTAATCCTTTCAGTTTTCAGGAGACAACGAACTGATAGGTATGGCATGATGCCATGGTAAAGGAGTATGCCTCCATCATGAAGAATGTTGTTTGGGACTTAGTGTCAAGACTGGAGGGGAAGTCAATTGCGAGTTCGAGGTGGCTCTATAAGATCAAACATGTTGCAAATGGTAGCATTGAAAAGTTCAATGTGAGTTTGTGGTGAAAGGGTTCTCCCAGAGAGAGGTCCCAGAGAGAGGGAGTGGACTATGAGCTATTACAGTTCCATTAGAGCTATTATGTCCTTGGTTTCATTTATTTGATGGATGATACATTAGATGGATGTGAAGGTAACTTTCCTTGGGGTTATTAAAGAAGAAGTGTACATAACAACCTTAGGGCTTTGAGTTAAATGGGAAGGACTTGCATGTGTGTAGGCTTAAGAAAGCTTTGCATGGACTCAACTAGGCACCAAGAGCATGGTATTCCGTGATTGATGGATATTTATAAATTAAGGGCTTCACTAGGTGTGAAGCTGATTATAACTATATATTTGTTCAATTTGATCTACTTATTTTTGTGTTGTATGTAGATGATTTGTTATTGATAGGTATAGATAAGCTCACTGTAGGGTGCAAAGTAGACATGTAAGTTGAGTTCAAGATGAAGGACATTGGCATGATGCATTACTTCTTGGGGTTGGAGGTTTGGTAGAGACCATGTGAAATTTTCCTTGGGTAGGGTAAGTATGTAGTTTAGATCTTGAACATATTTTTGGATGGAGGAATTCAAACGTATGGCCACACCCATGATCACTAATTGGAAGAAGGTGACAACTTTATATTTAGAGTTGGTTGATCCCATGATGCATGGGTAGCTAATAGGTTTACTTGATGTATTTGGTCAACACCAGGCTAGATATATGTTTTGCAATGAACACCTTGAGTCAGTTCATTGTGGAGCCAAGGCAAGAACATGGGATGGCAACGAAACATGCTCTTAGGTATTTGAGGTGCATAGTGGTGTATGGTTTGAGATATCTTGGAGATGGTGAAGTGAATGTGCAAGGTTATTTAGACTTAGATTGGGCAAGTAGTGTAGCAGGCAAGAAAAGCACCTTAGGGTGCTGCTTTAGCTTGGTATAAATGACAATATCATGATTTAATAGAAAGAAGGTTTTCTCGACGCTTAGCTTATTAGAGGTGGAGTACATGGCAGCTAGTGTTGCTAGTTGTGATGCCAACTGGCTTCGCGAGTTACTTGTAGGGTTATTTGATCAGGAGTTGGAACCTATATTTGTTTACTATGATAATTAGAGTGTTAGGTCCCTATATTACTAGTGTAGTCCCTTATATTTATTGCTGTACCCCTGTAATCCCCATATTGTTGTTATTGTGCCCCATAATAGCCCACTATTGTTATTGTTGTGCCCTTACATTATTATTGTTAGGTTGGCTAGGATTATATTGTGACTCCATGGACTCCTATATATAGAAAGGGGGTTTTGTCATTTGTATCATCCAAGAATTGTTCATCTATGTAATGTAAAGGAGGTTGCCCATCAAAGAGGTTGATTTTTAAGTCACTGATCTCTCTTTTCTTCTATTTTGTGAGCTGGTTTCATAACATTTGGTATCAGAGCTTTGGATTCTAGGGTTTTGTTGCTTCAAATAGGTCATCGTGGCATTTTTGCTATAACTTTTTTTCTACGAAGGTTCAGAAGCTAAAACAAAAACCCATTTGCGCCAAAGTCCGAAGGAATTTCATGGAAAAATTTCAGAGCTTGGTTTGCAATATTTTCGGAGATATGATCTGTGGAAGTTAGGGTTTTTGTAGGCTCCCAAATTTCATCTCAAAGAGGTGACCTTGGGAATATCGTCATAACTCTCTCTTTGAGCATCGGATTGGAATTTTGTAAAACGTGGCCGAAAGTGCATGGACTGTAGTATCTTTTTTATCGATTTCATAGCCGAAGGAGGAAACAGTGACACGTGGCACGCTGTACAAGTTTGCTCTACTAAACAAGTCCATAATTAGGTCATTGTGGGAGATTGGGCATAACTTTGTCTTGAAGAATCCAAATTAGGCCAGACCTATGGCATTGGAAAGAAGATTCAAAGGGCTGCTAAAAGACCGAAGAAAAAATCTCGGGGATCCGAAATTACATAGATACATTGGTTTCAATATCGAGTTCCTCAAAAGTAAGAAAAATGTGTGTATATATTTTAAAAATTGCAGAAGTCTTCTTTGAAAAATCAGTTTGAAGTGATTCCAAGGGCATATTGAAGCATAGATACCAGTATTGGGTTCTAAAATGCCCCCTAAAAAGAATTCAACACTCGTTAAGCCCTCAGAAGTCTCTACTATGACTCATGAAGATATGTCAAAATTACGAGACCAAGTTCAACAAATTTCGCGCTCGCAAAGAGTAACAAAAAATGAAATGGAAGCTAAGATGGATGGTTTGAAGAAAGGTGTGGAAGCTAAGATGTAGGGTTTGAAGAATGGCATGTGAGCTTAAGATGGATGGCATGGAAGCTAAGATGGAGGGTTTGAAGAATGGCATGGAAGCTAAGGTCGATGGTATAGAAGGCAACATGGAAGATTTGAAGAAAGACATGGAAGGCTTGAAGGAAGGTTTGGCAAAGTTGCTACAAGAAAAGCTTCCTAATGGCGAAAAGGTAGTAGAGGAAACTCATAATGAGAACGAAAGAAATGTTGATCATGATTTCTTAGACTTTAATGTTGGATTTAAGTCCCACCATATTCCAAAGATAGATATGAGGAAGTTTGATGGCAAGGATCCGATAACATGGATACTGCAAATGGAGCAATACTTTGAGCTCCATAATACGCAAAACACACGAAAGGTACGCATTGCAACCTTATATTTAGAACAAAATCAGTTTGTATGCTATCAATGGCTTTGTTCTCGTAAACCACTTGTCACTTGGTCAATTTTTACGGAGGAAATGATAGCACATTATGAGGATACAAAGAGCAACACCTTCTTTAGCCAATTGATAAATCTCAAACAAAAGGGTTCAATGATGGAGCGCATTGAGGACTTCCAAAAATTGAATATAAGGGTAAATAATATTCTAGAGGAACATAGGATTGATGTCTTCATAGGGACTCTAAAGGATAACATCCAACCTGACGTTTGCGTTTGGGAACCTGATACATTGGAGAAGGCATTCATACATTGGAGAAGACATTCAGGTTGGCCAGAAAAATTATTATGGGGACAAGGAAGCCTACCACTCACAACTATAAAGATGGAAGTGTTGCTACTCCTAGACTTCCATAACCTACAAGGCTGACACCACAACAATTAGAAGAACAAAGAGCAAAAGGGCTTTGCTATAGTTCTGATAGCAAATACACTAAAGGTCATAAGTGTGCTGAGAAGAAATTATTTTACATAGATTGTGAAGAGGAGGAAGAAAAGGAACAAGAAACTTCAAAAGAAGAGGATATACACCAGGAACCAACCCTAGAGGAAGAATAAATGAATCCGACCATATCCTGTAATGCATTGGCAGAAATTACCACTCCTCAAACTCTCAAGATAGAAGGACATATCAAGTAGAAAAATGTAATAGTGCTTATTGATTCAGGTAGTACCCATAATTTTATTCATTGTAAGGTAGCTAAGGAATTGAATTGCTTCCTATACCTAGCGCCAAAGTGTCAAGTGATGGTTGCATATGGAGGAACTATAAATTGCTCTTGAAAGTGCCATAATATCAAGCTTACCATGGGGGGAATATGTATTGAATAGTTGAATGCTTTCCATTCCAATGGGTGGTGCTGATGTTGTATTAGGAGTACAATGGTTACAATATTTGGGGACGATAGCTTTTAATTTTCAAGAACTTTTTTTGAATTTTTTTTGGAAGGAAAGGAAGTTGAATTACGGGGTATTGCAGGGAAGTCGGGAAAGATAATAAGCTCTAATGTCATGAAAAAGCTTTTGAAGAAAAAACAACGAGATATAATTGCACAATTATGCTCACTAGAAGTTCCAACGTCAAAATCATCTATTTCTCCAGATCTCCAAAAAGCCTTGGACAATCATTCGAAGGTGTTTGAAACTCCCAAAGGACTCCCACCTATTCGTGATCATGATCATGCTATTCATTTGATTCCAGTAAGTGTTGTTCCAAACATCAGGCCTTACAAATATCCTTATGTTTGAAAGAGCGAAATTGAACATGTGTTTGCAAAAATGCTAGAGGTTGGTATAATTCAACCTAGTCAAAGTTCTTTCTCTTCTCTAGTAGTATTGGTGCACAAGAAGGATGGATCATGGCACATGTGTCCGGATTATAGGGAGCTCAATAAGCTCACTATTAAAGATAAATTTCCCATTCCCGTGATTGATGAATTATTGGATGAATTACATGGAGCAATTTATTTCACCAAGTTGGATCTTTGTTCAGGATATCATCAAATTAGAATGGAGACTGAAGATATTCCGAAAACAACATTTCGAACTCATGAGGGTCATTATGAATTTTTGGTCATGCATTTTGGGCTTTCCGATGCACCTTCTACATTTCATGGTTGACGAATTCCATTTTCAAACCCACCATTAGAAAATTTGTGTTAGTATTTTTTGATGATATATTAATCTACAACAGGTTTTGGAAGGATCATGTTCAACATGTTGACAGGGTGCTCAAACTATTGGAGGAGAAACAATTATATGCACAAACCTCCAAATGTTTCTTTGGAGTACAAGAGGTGGAATATCTGGGTCATATTGTATCTCAGGAGGGTGTTAAGGTAGACCCTAACAAAACTAAAGCCATTAAGAAATGGAAAGTCCCCACAACCATAAAGCAGTTGCAAGGATTTCTTGGGTTAAGAGGGTATTATCGCAAGTTTGTTAAGAATTATGGGAGAATAGCAACACCTCTAACAACATTATTGAAGAAAGATGCATTTTCATGGACTCCTGTAGCAACTAAGGCCTTTGAACACCTTAAAGAGGCAATGTGCCAAACATCGGTCCTAGCTACGCCAGACTTCACAAAAATCTTTATTGTGGAATGTGATGCCTTAGGAAATTGAATTGGTGATGTTTTGATGCAAGAGTGAAGACCCATTGCTTTTGAAAGCCGTCCAGTCAAAGGAAAGTATTTACAGAAAGTTATTTATGAGAAGGAAATGTTGGCAATACTACATGCACTAAAGAAGTGGCGACCTTACCTAATGGGAAGACAAGGTGAAAACTGATCATGATAGTCTTAAATATTTTTTGTAACAAAGACTATCTTCAGAAGAGCAGCAAAAATGGGTCACAAAGATTTTGGGCTATGACTTTGAAATCATCTACAAAAAGGGGAAGCTAAATGTTGTTGCAGATGCACTCTCAAGAAAGGATGAGGATGTGGAAGCATTGCTTTGCTGGTTGGATAACCGAAGCAAGGGAGGAATGGAAGAATGACGAAGAAGTTTGGACATTCATTCAAAAGTTGCAGCAAGATCCCAGTACATCTAATACATTTAGTTGGAAAAATGATTCCTTATAGTACAAAGATCGCTTATATCTTTGTAAGAATTCCCAACTAAAACAAAAGATTCTTTTGGAATTGCACACCTCTCCCTTAGGAGGACACTAGGGAATTTTAAAAACTTATCGCAGGGTGAAGAAATGATTTTTTGGGGATGGCCTTAAATCTGATATTCAAAAGTTTGTGACAGAATGTTTGGTTTGTCAACAAAATAAAGTTGAAATAATTAAGTTCTCAGGTCTGCTACAACTTTTATCCATTCCAAGTCAACGTTGGGAGGAGGTTTCAATGGATTTTATCACATGTTTACCCAAGTCTGAAGGAAAGAGTGTCATCATGTTGGTAGTTGATATACTTACCAAGTATGCACACTTTTGTGCATTATCTCATCCATTTAAAGCGAGTACATTTGCAACTACATTTATGGAAACAATTCAAAAGCTACATGGAAACCCAAAGATTATTGTAAGTGATAGAGATCCCATTTTCACTGGAAATTTTTGGACGAAACTATTTTCTTGTTTGGGTATTCAACTAGCTCATAGCTCATCTTATCATCCACTATTTGATGGGAAAAACTGAGATAGTGAACAAATGTTTGGAAGGATATCTTCGTTGCTTTGTATCTGATAATCAAACACAATGGGTCAATTGGTTACCTTTGGCTGAATGGTGGTATAACACTTCCTTCCACATTGCAACAAAAATGACCTCATTTATGGCACTTTATGGATATCATCCGCCGTCCATCACATCATCTTTAAGAGAAAATTCTAAGGTTCAAGCAGTGGAAGATCACATCGAGCATCAACAACAAGTTCTCCAACTCTTAATTGATAACCTAAATTTGGCACAAAATCGAATGAAACAACAGGCATATCAACATCGCAGCGAGATAGGTTTTGATGTAGGCGATTGTGTATTTTTACAGCTATAACCATACAAAGAAATGACCCTCAAGCAAGTTAAGAAGGATAATAAATTATCGCCAAAGTAGTATGGTCCTTACAAGGTGTTGCAAAGGATTTGGTACTATGACATACAATTTGGAGCTTCTTGCATCTTCTTGAGTGCACCTAGTTTTCCATGTTTGATTCTTAAAAAAGGTTATAGGTAAAAAATTTCCGGTTCAAACAATATTGCCAGAACTTGATGAGGAAGGAAAAATCATATTGGAACCGGAAGTAGTCAGGGAAACAAGAACTCAACAACTACAAAATTGATCAATGTCAGAGTATCTCATCAAGTGGAAGAACTTACTCACTGAAGATTCCACTTGGGAGGATGATAATTTTATACATAAGCATCCCGAACTACTCAAGCATTGAGGACAACACTTTTTTGAAGAAAAGGGGCATGTTAGGTCCCTATATTACTAGTGTAGTCCCTTATTGTTGTTAGGGTAGCCCCCTTATTGTTATGGTTGTACCCCAGTAATCCTCATATTTTTATTATGGGGCCCCATAATAGCCCACTATTATTATTATTGTGCCCTTACATTATTATTGTTAGGTCGGCTAGGATTATATTGTGACCCCATAGACTCCTATATATAGAAAGGAGGTTTTGTCATTTGTATCATCCAAGAATTGTTCATTCATGTAATGTAAAGGAGGTTGCCCCCTCGAAGAGGCTGATTTCTAAGTTGTTGATCTCTCTTTTCTTCTATTGTGAGCTTGTTTCATAACAAAGTTGTATCAAACTCTCCAAGAATTTAGTGTTTCATAACAGGTCTAAGCATATAGGGATCAAATACCACTTCATACAAAACAAGGTGTTGAAAGCAGCAGTGAAGCCCCAACAAATCCCCACAAATTAACAGGCAATTGATATTTTGATCAAGCCCTTGGAAAAAGGGAAGTTTGAGGCATTCAGAGACAAACTTGGATTGTTGTAGAATTTGATCCTCGTTAAGAGGGAGAGTGTAGAATTATAGCTCGAACAAGAACTTTCGTACAAGCTTAGTGTGAATATGCGAGAAATAGTTTGAAATATTTTTGAAAAAGTAATTCTATTTTGTAATACGCTTTATTAAAAACTGTGAGTGTTTTATATTTAGGATTTGTTAGAATTTACCGAACTCAACACCTAGTATTTGGTTCCCAACAAATATTAACTGAACAAATACACAACTAGATTCTTAACTCAAAAAATATAGCGGAAGCAAAAATTCGATTTGAATCACATACACAAATAGCTTTTTGCCCAATCAAATCAATTCTTCATTAATAAATTAATAACAAAACTTACAGGGGCTGTAACGACCCATTCCCAAGTTATACGCAAAATAATATTAGCGTGTGTACGATATAGGCATTTGATAGCTACACCTGCCTATATCGCACACATCACACTAGTACACCTACCTACTAATATCAAGATTACATAAATTGGGAACTTAATATTAAGATTTCAGATTAATATTAAGTTTAACTAAGTATAAATTTTATGAAAAGAACTAATAAAAGGAAAATGATATAATAAAGTTAACTCCTTAAGTTAAAAATGAGTATGCAAATATTAAAGATTAATATTAAAATACTTAAATATAAAGTCCCATGCTCTATAAATGAAACAACTATATAGTCCCACCTCCAGAAATATATTCTTACCCACATTAATGTGGATCACATCACCATAAAAACATGTAATACCAACATTCAGGTGGATAAGACCTCGAGAGGAAAGAGGCGGTAGGGGAAGATTATTTAAATCCACATTAATGAAAATATCACACCACCATAAATACATATAATATCACCATTAATAAGGATAAGGCCTCGGGAGGTAAGAGGCGGTGGGGGTGGAGATTATTTAAGTATGAAACATGGAGGAGAAGGGGGGGGGGGGCGTTTTTGTTTTTGGGAGAACAAAGGAAAAATGGATTCGGCTGGAGTTAGAAAAACTTTGGAAGGAGTCTCGGGGTTCTTGGAAATCTGGGCACGGGGGCAGAGGAGACATCCTCTGGTTCTGGGATTGTTCCTAGACTGGCTGGGAGGATTTGATTGTTCCGGTAATCTGTTCATGACATCACAAGGAGCTCAAAAAATCTTTAGCCTGCTTCAAGATTTGTGCTGATTTTTAGGTATTCCTCTATGTATAAATTAATCATGCAAGCTGAAATTTCAATTTAGCTGTTACAATGTTTCATTGAATCTTTTTTTTTTACTTAAATCGAAGTTCAGATAGGTACAGTTTAGAAATCAGGGGATAGAGTCTTTACAGGGGCTCTCATCATGGGATAATGGCCAATTGAGTAAATACAAATTACAAAACTTCTCTCTCTCCCTCTCTCTCTCTCTCTCTCTCTCTCTCTTTCGTAGATTTGGATATCCAGCCTCTCTACACTCTTTCAGACCCAGCACACTCTCAATCTTGTGCTGCTGCTCTCAATCTTGTGCTGCTGTTGTGTCTTATCTCCTCACCTTAGCCTTTCTTTATAACTCGACATTGAGCCAAAACTCTAATCCTAACCCTAACCCTAATCTCAAAGTGATGGATGACCGAGATTAGATCTCACCTCACTTGAGATCGACGACTAAGATTAAAACTTAATCTCTCAAATAAATAATTTTCTTTATCTAAGTTTTAGTTTAGCTCCATAAGCCAACATATAATTATGTGCTTGTCCTAAGTTAAACTTAGGATAAGTTACATCAACAAATATTCTAAGGTGAAATTTTGGGCGACTTTTGCACGCCTAGACACAAGGCTTGTGTAAAAGTAGTTGCTCGAGCGACAAAGTTCAACATGATTTAAGTCTAAAAAAGCAGGAGTAAACTCTAAAATAGGTTAGGGTTTTGGTCTCAACTAAAAGTACAAAGATAGGACAAGGTAGAGGTTTTCTAACGCAATTGAGTAGGTTGAGTGATTAAGAGCAATAGAGAATGTAGGTGGCCAGGAAAGATGCACTTCTCGATAGCGCACAATTTTGTATGGTTGTTTGGACGAAGCTGTACTAATCCATATAGTCATCCAAACAACAATAAGTACAAAAGACGCACAACATGTACAATTGGGTGTACGATTCATACAATAGGTTGTGCTTCTCAAGCTATTGTTTTGTTCAAGTTCCAGATGATTTTGGTAAATGTGCAATGTTATTCTTGTAGGCATCTTATGGAGGTTTCCTTGTAAGTTTTTTGAAGGAATGGAAAGTTATTTTGAAGGAGTGATTCCCCGTGTATGTGTGAAAATGTGTTTTATGTTTTTGCTATTTTTTCTAACGATTGTGTGATTGATGCTATGGTTTGAATATAATGTATACAATTTAACAATTTATTATTTAATTGAGATCACAAGGACAATGGTCACATAGGCTTGGAAATTTTCACGCTCCATATGCTAAAACCAAATCGTGAATCAAAGTCTCGAACAATCACGCAAGTCACAAATTTTCTATTGATTGAATTATCGAAAGCTAAAATATGATGAACAATCAAAATTTCATCCTCAAGATATCATCAAACACCTGAAAATCCTTAAAAATATAAAGTGCTAAAGGCCAAACTAACCAATCCAAAACTTTGAGTGATTCCTATCAAAATCCTGAAATTTTTAAATTATTATCAATTCATTATCTTGTCTTGATTCAATCCTCGATCCACAAAATACCAAAGTAAAATCCTGAATTAAAAAAAAAGTGAAAGTAGAATCCACAATCCATCATCCTAAAGAATCATGGTAGTCAAATCACTAAGTAAACTTTGAACTTTGAAGTGTAACAACCGTCACCAATATGTTCCCTCCAATTAACTGAAAGGTGAGAAGTCTTGGCTCTTATAAATCAAACAATATCATCATACCCCCTTGAAAGTGGAAACGAGTGACTATAATGTCTTTGAGTGTAGTTTGAAGACTCGATTCTCAACTCAAAAGACTATATCAAGTGAGCCTTGATCATGCCCTGAATCACATTTCCCAAATCAAAACATTAATGGCCATTTGTAGTAGACACCTATCTAGTTGAGAATGCCTAAACTTGTATATGAACTTGACATTAACACCGCTCCAACAACTTGGCTTCCAAAGTCGAATGCCAAGTATTTAGCCATTCGATATTTAGTTATTGTCAATCAATGTTTACCTATTGATGATACTTTTTTGGAAAGGTGATTTGTCTTCCCATAGAAATTTGTAGGGGGTAAGATCGAAACAATGCAATTTGGTATGGTTAGCTTGGTGATTGTTAAGAATTAGAACATGGACAAGCACAACCAAAAATTTTGGAGGAAAAGGCTTTAATCCATTCTCTACAACTTATTGTATTGATCTCATGATAATAATATATAATATACAACTTTGACCACTTGTCGATTTATATCTCACTTGCAACTCATTAGTAGATAATGATAGTATGTCATCAATTTATAAGGATTACAACTTTGGCAAATCTTTAGTAGATAATGATAACATATCATCAATAGATAAGGATTACAGCTCATAAGTACTTGATCTCGGACTTCTTGGTTGTCTGGGGTCTCACAATTAACATTCCCTCTCTCAATCACAAGTTTGAATAATTGTATCTGTAAAGAAACAATAGTTGATATCATCTTTAGTCTTCAATTTGAAACTTTTGAACCGGGACTCGATGAAGATATGCTTAAAAAACCACCAATATGGATGCTGAAAGGTTCATCTGAAATGAACTTTTGAAGTGAACAATTACCATGTTTGAACATTCACTTTGTAATCTTGTGAATGAATAGGATTGCAAAATTTCTCTTTGAATTTAGGCATATAAATAGGTCTCAAACAACATCCCAATGAATAGTTGATTTGGTTGATTGTAAAGAGCATGTTGAGGAGACTAGTTTTGCTAGAATTCCCAATTGCTTGATAAATTTCTAGGACTTCGAAACTTCGACTATCATTAGTGATATTTGATATGCCCCTTGTTAAGTGTAAGTGAGAAGTTTTTAAAGGGATCCAAGCTTGAGATTTTGGATTCTTCTATTCTTTAATGATATGATATATCTAGTGGTTTTTGGTTGACCACTAACATTTTTAGCTTGAACAATGTGGTGGTTGATTGCTAACCTTCTTCAAAATATGTTCCCCCATTGAAGGTTCTAGAGAGCATCTTGTTATGTTATGAGTGTACTACCCCCTTGAGTTGTAGAGAGTAACATCTTTAACTTGTTGTTGAATTAAAAGCTATGTTGCCAAGAAACGTGGGTTCGGGGACGAGGACGGGGACAGGGATGGGTACGTCATTTTTTGAAACAAGGTGCGTGGGTTCGTCGGGTGTATAAATTTATATATATAATATATAAATATAATAATATTATATTTTATAAATTATAAATTTATAAATTGTAATTTATAATATATATGAATTTGTATATTTTTCAACTTTAAACAAGAAAACTCAAATATTTATGATTTAAAGTTTTAATTCCTCTCCGTAACGGTAATACAAATACTACTCAATAGTTATAAAAAAGTTTGCTATTGTTTATGATCCTCATTGTTCGGCTTGGGTCAAGTTTTATGGATCTTGTAAAAGGGTAAATTTTTGAATTTGCTGAAAGAATTGAGGCAAGCTTTAGTTGGTTCTTTATTCATAGGATATTATGATTTATCATATTCCTCCTAAGTTTTCTCAAGGTAATAATAAGTAGGCTTCAAATGGAGTGGCATTCTACTTTAATTTAAATATCCAATTCAGACTGTCCATGCCCATTTTGGAGATATCTCACACTTCCTCATTCACTGCAGTAAACATAAAATTTTCGCATTTTTAAAACTATAAACATCTACCATCTAACTGTGCAGTTTATATGTTGATGTCATTTATCAAGAAAATTTGTTTTTCTGTGGAATATAAGTTCATTCCTTGCCTTTATATTCCATTTCCTCCTTGTTGAGAATCAAATTCAAGTCCTCTTCAGGTATGAGAGAGACAAAGTTTTAGATTCCTTCGAGTTTTAAGTTCCCAACCTTAGAAATTCAATAAGAGTCCTTTTGAGGGAACATATTTAATTGGTCATTCCCTAGCCTTTGTTGATGATGGATAGAATAATACTTTTTTTTGTTATGATGTTGTGCGGGTGGAGTGGGGGTGTTGAGGGACTTCTCTTTCTCTAAGTGCCCTAAGGATAGTTAGTTGCCTTCATTCTAGAACCTCTGCAGAACCTCCCTTTTTGTTTGTGCTATTGCAGACTGCATTGTTGTGTTCGATATTCTCCCTTGAGGTTTCTTGCCTTCATCTAGAACCTTCTCTTCTTCTTGTGCACCTTCAATGGTTTGGGTTGATCTCCATTCCCTTTATTTGTTTTGGATCTCTTTTTTACTTGTGACTACGGGGAGGTTGACTTGAGGAGTATTTTGAATGTGTGGATGTAGTTAGGTCCAATTCCATCCTTGTCTCTCTACCCTCCAAGATGGAGATGTTTATGCTAACTAAGGAAGAGTGAAGATAGGGATGTGTTGTGGGTATAGTTCTAGATCTCTTGTTCTCTAACGAGGTCTACCTTGAGGCGTCTTGCAAGGCCTATTTTGATTGAAGATTCCATTTTTTTTCCATAGTTTTATTGTGTATTTAGGATCTTGTTTTAATATATGAAGAAACCTTTTGAGTTCTTGTATGGGATTGTCAGCAATGAGTACTTGTGATCTTAAAGGATCCATGGGGTCCTTACCTTTCCCTTTTTGATGTTTAATGTTTGGAGTTGGTTTGCTTAAAGGAGGGTCTTTTGGAGGGGGAGAGTTAAGAGGGTTGTAGAGCTTACCTAGGTCTTGGTATTTTTCTTTTACATATTTCCAAGCCTCTTTTGCCCTCTATTAGCCTTTGAAATTAGGTGTACTCGAGGTCCTTGTATTCTTCACATATTCAACCTCCAAACAAGATGTTGAGGTCCTCTAGCATTTTTCCAGTGAAAGCATGTTCTAACATTCATCGAATCCCTTTCGGAAAGCCCTTGTTGAGGTTCACCCCGATACATATTTGGCTATGGTAATGGGGTGCTTTGCTAGTGGATTTTCATCTATTTTGAGGAATGTACCCAACTTTTTCATTATGAATCCAGAGTCCTTGGGTTTTGATATTTGAGTGAGAAATGGGAAAGTTTGAGCCATATATGTAGCTAGTTGATTTTCTCTCATAATGGGTTGAATCTTGGTTCCCATTCTTTTATATCCAAACAAGATGTATGGCTATAATATGGACCATGTAATTGAGTTTTATTCCTATTTTCTTGATTGGTAAAGATGAAAGTGATAAAGCCTCTTGGTCCCATGTGAAAACTAGGGGCATATCCTAGCGACTTTCCCAAGGTCGTCAATATCCAACCTCTAAGAGTCTTTTTAAGAGAGGCTTTTGCCACTAAAGTTGCACGTGAAGCTCTGGTCTAATTATTTATGGATGATGTCTTGTACCATTCCTTCATCCAACTCTAATTGTCTTTCAGGATTTTGTCATTTTACACACTTGATGGATTTCTTTTTCCTCTTTTTTGGTGCAATATTCATGTTGGTATCCGTAGTTTGTAACTTCGTTCATTCCTCCACCTAGGATGGGCTTGCTCCTTTGTATATGGTGTCTTTTGATATGGGTGGGGACCTCTTTTGTGAGAATGGAGATGATCTTGTGCGGGAGATAGTTTTTTTCTTTGGGGGGGTGGTGCATCAAAATCATCATGATGTGGGAGGTGTGGTTCATTTCTCTCTGCTTGTGACGAGGGATAATGATTTCAAGGTTGTTGCTGTTGGCTTTTTGAGCATCTCTCCCTTGCTTGTCGTTGTAGTATCCTGATTGATCTTTGATTTGGACCTAGAGGCGATTAAGGGTCTGTTGCCATTTGATTTCTTTCCACAGGTATGTCATTTGAGTGAACTGCCATGATCCCCATCTCTTAGTTCCACCTTTCCTCTATCTGCTTCTCTGTTGGCAGGTTGAGTAATGAAGCCTCCTTGTGAGAGGGCTCCTTGGAGTTTTGACCCAGTCTTGCTCTTCCTTCCTGGTTTTGAAACCATAGTCTTAGTCTTAGGGTTTTGCCTCCCTTCTTCCTACCAGCCATCATGCTGCCTTTCAACACGGGCTTATACCAATGAAGAGTCTATCAATGCCATCAGGTTTGTCCATGAGGGAAAGGCAAGTGATAACATCCTCACACTTCAGAAAATGATAAAATAAATGGAAAGAATCCCGGAGATTCTTGTTCTTATAGGAAGGTGAATATTTACATGGAGCTAAATATTCCTGACCTCTTCTGAAACTGGTTTATGTGGAGGCAATTCTTTGCACTGAACATATGGAAAAGAAGCTAACCAGAAAAATGAAACTGTCAAGCAGTTGATAAAATATGAAATAAGACCATTGTCACCATTGGATGAGGATGAAAACCTGGAATTTGATTCGGGGAGCAAAGAGAAAATTGTGTAGCTGCATTGTGATGCTTGTGATACTGGGATTTTGATTCCAGGGAAGGCATTACCACCTTTGTTTAGAATGTACATGCAAGTAAGTGCAATTCATGTTTGAAAATATGGCAAAACTGGACTTGGTCTTGCAATTTGCAAACAATTAGAGTTGATGGGAGGATGTCTCACAGTAACTAGTCTGGAGCATTGTGTTTCAACATTTTCTATCATTGTACCTTCCAAAGTTCTTAGAAAAGTCTCTGGTGATGAGGCAATGATGATGTGCTCTATGATATGGCTTTCCTTGACATGAATCCACAACTAAACCTACCATTGAAATCAATAAAACAGCTTATTTTCAGTTTCAGCCATGGATACAAGGTTCTTTATTCTCTTCAGATGGGGCTACTTCTATGTCCAATCTAATATTTGTAAGTCACATTGAATCAAATAGTGCCACCGAAACAAATAGCTTGCATGCAAACCATATGTTTCTTACAAGTAAATCTACTTCAACAGAAAGAACTTAAGTAAAGTTCCAAGTGTTATTAATTTTGGAAAGCAATGTTCAGCACATGGTAGCAACAATTTTTCTGTAAAACTAAAAGGAAAAGGTTCATAAAGAGTACAATTATTACTCGTCAGATGATAGCAATCAATGTTGAGATCCATAAGAGATTAGGATTGAAAAAGGATGCTCTAGCACAGGTGTGCTAGAGAGATATATCTGCAATAACAGTGAAGATAATCCTGAAACAGCAGCATTAGAGTTGATCATAAGTCCGCTAGAGAGAATAGTACTTGTATGTTAAAGAATGATCAAGGTAGATCTGACGATGATAATTTATGAAGGATTTTTTGAGTGTGTTTTTATACATAACTCAAGAGGTACATTGTCCTTCCCTATTAGGGTGATGGGTGCACATATCTTTTGAGTAGTCTGACCTTAGCCATAGCCTAGTATTATGATAATTGAATATTGGCCATAGCCACATATGTCAATGATATAATATGTGTCTGCTGTAGCCGCATGTGAAGTTTACATAATTCTCTACAATCAATGTTTGAGAGGGTACCCTGCATCTATTAGTCACAAACCAGTGGCTTTTAGGAAGAGTCAGCTATCAAAGAATCTGACCTCAGTAGATGGTACATGGGAAGGAATTAAAGGACCACACCATCCAAACACTACAATTGCTTTGGGACAAAACAATTGAAGGAGGGTGGATTCTTACTATGTCTAGAGATAACTGGCTCTGTTAGTGATTATATAACTCAAGGACATTTACTTTTCTTTTCTTGGCATAAAGAGTTACTAATGCATGATCTTAAAATGCTATCATTGTGCATCCTCACATTAGTAGATGCTATGATGCATGTTCACATTTTTATTTCTCTCACTTCTGAATCTTTGGTAACTCCCCCTATATTTTGTAACTTCCACTCATATCTGTTACTCATGGAGGATTGTAATTCATCTTTTTGAAAAGATCTGGAATTGTTAGCTATAAAATGGCTCTTAGAGTAGATGTTGTTGTGAAGTGTGCTATTGCAGGTAGTCTGGAACGGACTATTTAGGCCAATCGTAGCTTTCATACTGCCTTGGAGTTGGCCTGAGTTGGCATCCATATTTCCTCAGGAAAGTTTTGGACTTTTATGTGCTGAGGATTCAGGTCCTTTTACTCCTAGCTATTGTTGGTTTTTCTTCTGTTGTTAGTGCTATAAAATCTGTTAACAAGTCTACTGCTGAAAAATTGCCGGAGTTTCTGGTGTTTGTGCTGATCTGCTGTTGCTGGTTTTTATGATTGCTACCGCATGTTCTTGTTTCTGTTGTTTGCTTCTGCTAGCAGCTGCTGGTTATCAGGTTTTTTTATGTTTTAAATTAATCAGATTCCAGGCTGTCTCTCATAACATTTATTGCGCAAGACATTTTTGTGACATGCGATCTATGACTTGACATCTTATTGTCTACCATCTCATTTTGTTAGCAACAAGGGTTATCTTTGGTCTTGGTTATTTCTTCACATCTCATCACACTTCTGTATTGATTAGGAAGGTTCAAGGCATCAGATGCAAACAGACTCCGAGCAGAATATAACAGGCTTGTGGAGGGATTAGCTCAACGCTCAGATTTGCCTAGTATGTAAAACGTTTCCTTTAACCTTTTCATGTGTTTTGTGGTTATCAATCTTGAAGATTCTTAAGTAGTCTCTAAAAATGATTTTATAACTTTTAGTACTGTCCTCGGAAATGGGAGTTTAATTTTTCCTATATCTCAAAACATATGCTCTAAATTTCAGGAATATGGTTAGCAAAGTCCTTCCATAATATTTTACTATTTTTGAAAATTTCCTTTAGTTGCTTTCTTCTATAAAAAAATTCCACATCGACATTTTGTTCTATATGAATTGATGTAAGTGTCCTGCTTGGTACTGCAGAAGAAATATTTTGAGTTGATTGCTCTTGAAATGAACAACGATAACATCTTGCTGTATGTTTTCAATACGTGACAAACAATGCTGGATATGCTTGACCACATGTAATGTAGGAAACTAATGAATATTCATAGGTTACTTAGAGACTAAGTGATAAGGCAGATACAGTGTTTTTACAGTCAATTGCAGATTCTGCATAGATGTTGATGATTGCTTTAATATAATCAGGTGGATAAAAGACACCTAAATTTCTTGGAAAATTAGTTTCTAGATTAGTTGCCTGCCACTGTGTGTAAATGTTTCCTTGCTCTATAATTTTCTTGGAAATAAGGTGAATAGAATAGAATTTTTATTTACCATCTATGGATTACATTCATAAACATGATTTAAAACTACAAAGATTTCCTAGGCTAAGAGCATAGCAGTTGATTTACTGTAAGAGGAAGCATTCAATGGTCAGTTTTGACAAATAGAGGTTTCCCTAGGACCTTGTTGGTTGATTAACAGTAGAGCTTCAAGTGACTACTGGGTGAAATCCTATCTTTTACTTCCAGTTGAAATATTGTTTCAACTGTGTAGAATGGAAATTGGATCATACCTAATTTGCGTTCCTTTCCAGGTGTAGCTATTCGTGTCAGGGAATATTTGCAGTTTGTAAGGTCATATGTGTATCTATTCACATAGCTAAAGGGGTTTATTAACAGTGTGTTTATATTAGTCAGGATAGAGTAGTTGCTGGTCTTGTAATGTTCATCAATTGGTTCTTAGAAAAGAATGCCTCAAGAGTCCCTAAGAACTTGGAAGTATATCAAGGGTGACACATTAGGGGTGGGGGTGTCAGGAAGAGATTCGGGAACTTAACCATTTGATAGCTAAAGATGTCTAAATATCTGCATGTTGTTTACTGTCTTAAGTGGGATAAACAATAGGGAAGAACAAAATGATCCTCTCAGAATAATCTGGACAGGGATGAACCTGTTTATATTGTGATCTAAAGCTGAGAACCTCCCTTAGGTAAACATCGTTGATATGGCAATTGGAACACTGCAGAGAGTGATCTATTCAATCTTGACAAAGACTAGAACTTATCATAGATCTCATTCTAAATGGGGCATTTGAAAGTGAGCTTATCTAATTTGGAATGGATCATTATATAGTTTGTCATCTATATTGGTAGTTTCTGTGGGGGTGTCAGGAAGAGATTTGGGGCCTTAACCATTTGATAGCTAAAGATTTCTAAATCTCTGCTTGTTGTTTACTGTCTTAAGTGGGCTAAACAATAGGGAAGAACAAAATGATCTTCAGAAGAATCTGGACAGGGATGAACCTGTTTATATTGTGATCTAAAGCTGAGAACCTCCCTTAGGTAAACATCTTTGATATGGAAATTGGAACAATGCAGAGAGTGATCGATTCAATCTTGAAAAAGACAATAGAACTTATCATAGATCTCATTCTAAGTGGGGCATTTGAAAGTGAGCTTATCTTATTTGGAATGGATCATTGTATAGTTTGTCATCTATCTTGGTAGTTTCTGTGTGGAAAAATTGAAGCAGTTGGTCTGTATGGCTGTTACGCATCTAGTTACATTGGTAACCCTAGGAGAACTTTTTTTCTCCCATCTGTAGTTTGTCGGCCAGATTCCATCCCATGATCCACAGATAGCTAGCCTAAGGTGCCTGCCATCCAAGATTCTGTCAGTAGTCATTGATCTAGCCTACTCATCTGATGAAGGTGAGTCACCTCTTGTGAGGTGCTTTAACCATTTTTGCATTCAAGTGCTTTTGTTTAATGTTTAAGGCATTCTAGTATGGATCACAGGTTGAAATTAGATTATAAATTTCTATTGGCTGTGTAGTTGTTCGCTTACTTCATCTTGCTGGTTATCATGTGTTCCTAGTCTAGTGTGAACTTTTGTAACATGCCCCTATTTTACCCCTGCTATTTTAAATGTAGCAGTGACGACAACACCAGCGTGGAGAGAATCACGATTGGCCGAAAACCTAATTAGTAATTAACAATTGATATTAATTAATTAAAAATTAACTTAATTAGCACAATTGAAGGTTGAACTGCCTTACGGATCCTTGGTCTGAGTGAAGATTGCCAGGCTTTGCTTGTTGTCTTGAACAACCATACCACACCCTGTTGAAGTAAATGACATACCCCTTTTCGGCTAGGAAAAGTCATCCCCTGTTCTGACTGGATTTTTTTTAATGTGACTGGGCCGACTTTTTTGAGTTGGCAGAGCCACCGACTGCGGATTTATGAAAGGACAGGTCGACTGGGTGGTGCCAACCCAGAATTTTAACTTTTTACGAAGAGACAAGGTGGAGTCCTCTGGACTTGTGCATGCGACACACAAAATAGCATAGATACTTGCTTCAAAAAAGATAGCAGACATATCTGGAAACTCATATGTCTGATACCCGCCTCTCACACGATCTCTACCATAACTGCCTATTGCTTTATGTCTCGAACTGACTTAAGGAATTGAATGCTCGACGTCGGTGAAATTACTGGTTAATCCCGTGCTTAAATTTTATCAGCTTGCAAGCGGAGAATTGAACTGGACATTTGCTAATTCGCTGTCAATCCACCCGCGATTTCCTTAGACCTTGTATCTGAAATGGAGGTGACCAGCTGCAATAGGTTCACGTTGCAGCTTGTCTATGGTTGGGAGGAGAGTGGAAGTCCCTCGTTCAATTGTTCGAGAAAACCATCCAGATACGTGAATTGGTCTGATTTATGTTTCTGAATACTGAGTTAAATTGTTTTGAAAATTCCTGGAATCCCTGAATTGAGGCTTTTGTGGTTCATTATCATATGTCAATTCTCTTCTGAATCAATCACATATAGTATTTTTTGGTCAAAGCGTTTCAAACCACTTACTGTGGTTCATCATCAGGACAGAGATGAAATTCTCTCTCTTTACGATAATTTGGATATCCAATAGAGATGTGACAGTGCGTAGTTGCATACAACTTGAATATTTGAATTTTATATATGAGTGTCAATAATGTTTAACTGTGTCCAAGTCTTACCTTTCTAATTCAGGTGTGCTGTTAAAATTCTATGTTAATAGGATTCTATATTGTATTGTGCATATCTTGGGTTATATGCATTTTTGTATGCCCATATATATATATATATATATATATATATATATATATATATATATATATGGGGATACTGGATCGACGTTTCGGTAGATCTCAAAGGCCTTGTTAAACAAATGCATTCACCTACTCAATTTACGCCTTGTCGAAATAGCGTGGTAAACAGTTGAGAAAATCATGTACATTGTGTCTTGAAAAATTGACTAGGCTGCATCTCAACTTTATTTTAGCTTGGCAATATTGGAGGTCTGCTCTGTCTTTATACATCCAAACTGCTGGTTTATGGCTCCCACTATCATATGCATGGTTTATTGATTAGGTTGACGCTGGAGTGTGAGTCAGGAATATATATACATACCAACTTGGTCATAAAACTGTCAAGGCAGCAATCTTGTTTCGCTGCACTTAGCGTACCATCCTTTTTGTTTAAAACATAAACATGCAACTCTTTTATTATTATTCTCCTTTGAAGTAGGAGGTTGTTTTGTTTGTTAGTTTTTGATGGATTTGGTATCAGCGAACAGGTTTTCTATTCTCAGATGATGTCTGAGAGGCTAAGGAACGTGAGAGATCTAAAACCGAAAAAAAGTTTCGCGAGATATGACTAAAAAATGCCTTAATTAAATTAATCAGCCAATAATTTAATTATTTCCCAAGTCTAACTTAGGGAAGTTGGTTAATTAAAATTAATTAATTAAGGTAATTCGATTTTGCTCTAGAGATTTCTATTGATGGAGTCAATGTGATCTAAGCCATTGATCGGGATTAGATCTAGCGGTTGGTTTCCCAACATAAGATTATAAGAGCAAGTCGAGGGCTTCGAGAAGAGGCATAAGAGAAGATCAGAGTTGAGTAGTTCGACTACCCAGTTGTAGGTATTTAGCAGGGGCGTAGTTGAAGCGAGGGAAAGCATCGGAGTGAGGGATCAACAGAGATTTGGGAGCAGAGTTTTCAGAGGAAGATTTAGTGTCTGGGAGACAGGAAAAGAGGGAGGTCAGATTATTTGCATTGGAGGCCGTACACCACTGTGCGAACAACCAGAAACCCTAGTGCAAGTTGCCAGAAGAGACTTGTTTCAGTTGCCAATTGTCAGATCAGGGTGTCGGAGGCAGAGCGAGTACATTTCAAAGGTAAAGGAAGACTATATGTCACACTTGTACAAAATTATTAGCGCAGGCAGTGCACATTCTTGGATTGTAGAGCGAGTACCATGGAAGTGCAAGTTTGCCAGAGAGGGCCAGATCAGTTGCAGAGGGAGACAAGGGTGTCTTACAGTTATTTTGCTAGTAGAAGATTGCCAGAGCCTTGCCAATTTGGTAAGCAAATTATTGTGCTCTTGAATTTGCTAAAGAAATAATAAACCCTCATTTGCAACACTGGTTTTCCCTTAGGGGTTTTTCCAGGGACAATTGTCCAAAAACAACGATGTCAATTTTGTGTGTGTGCATCTATTTCTCAATTCCAGTGTTTTATATTCCGCAATGTATTTTTTATTGTGAAGAATGCAATTATGAAATTATCATTATTTGTCGAATAATTAATTCAGAAGACAAATAAATTGCTAATAGTGAAAAGATAAATATCCAGTTAATTGCATTCAGGGAATTATTTCAGGTCTCTCCCCTTGCTACTGGTGCTGTTGATTAGTGCCTTTGGAGAATTTTAGCTGCAACTGATACAATCTGTTGCTTTGTGTTAGAAAATGTAACTAGTTTTGGTCTTGATAATTGTCAATGGACTCAAGTCATTATGTATATTTTATGTTACAAGAAAAAAAAGAAAGAAAATTATTATTTTAAGCATGGGTTTCATGCTCCATTTTGATGGTCATCTAGGTCAAGCATGTCCTTTATGCTTCTAGGGTTTGTCATGTCAAAAGAATATTTTTCTTGAGTCGAGAGAGTCCTTGTCAATTGTATAAGGCCCTTTTGGGCAAGTTGTAACATGTAAAAAAAATATTTTGAGTCTAGAAAGACTAATATGCCTCAACCACAAGTTGACCCCAGTGAAGGACAAGTCGGCTTAGTGAGGGCTAATTCGACCTCCTGAGAAGGCTATAAATAAGAGGAGCTCTACCTCATTTGAAACACACTTCTGCAATTCACATTCAAGCAAGCAAGGCACGAAGAGAAGAACAAAGAGGCTAGATGGAAGGAGAGTATCCCCAAAAAAGGATAGAGAATAATTTTTTTACTTTTCTGCTCACATGTGCGAAATCTAGGGTTTTTGTTCTGCTGCAGGAGGTCGAAAGTTGCATGCTAAGTCTTTGAAGTCATTGCAGGTCTAAAGTTCTAAAGGAAGGGCCAAAATCTGTGATTTTGAATAAGTTTTGACTACTAATGACTTGAAGACCTTAACTTGCTTAAAGGAAGATCCCAAGGAAGGTTGTCACGTGCTAAATACTAGGGTCTCTACTAGCTAAAGTTGCAAATCCATAGTAGGAAGCCAAAGTTTTGAAGTAGAGAAGATTAGAAGGAGGTTGACTTTTGTTGACTCGTTTAATCTTTGACTCGCTTGTAGAAGGTTGTCTTGAGGGCCTCACTTGGTGCTTGGATGAGGTCTTGGTCTTGAGGTTTGGGTTTAGCTTTTCTCATTTGAAGCAAATTCTATAATAAGAGAAGAGATTCTTTTTGGGTTTTCCCCTTGGAGGGGTTTTTGCCTTGGCCTAGAGCATATATATTGTGTTTATTGTGTTTACTGTTTTTCCTCTTGATATTTGTTTGATGAAAGGATCCAATAACGAACACAAGAAGATAAATAAAGTTCACAAACAATTATTAAGGTTAAGGAGAAATTGAATTAATAGCCTGTCCTATTGCATTATCCAACACTTCAAACCCCAACCTGCTTCACCTTCGTCCATTTTTGGTTTTTGTTGAACACCTTCTCCCTACAAAGTGGTTTCATAACCTTTGCCCTGTAGTTCTGAGACTGAAATTAGGTTCATTCCTAAGCTTGGCACATGCATCACATCTGAGACATTGGTGCTTGCATCTGACTCCCTCTGAATCTCGATGGTACCTCTCCCAATTGGAGAACATTTACTTTTGTTTTTCATTTGGATCTAGAAGTCGATATGATCCTCCCTATAGTTGGAGAAGTAGTGTCTAACTCTTGCCATGTGTGCTGACGCTCTTGAATGCAATTATGGCATAGAAGAATGGGTCATCTACACCATGGAGCATTCAGGATGATCAAGGAGATAGTGATAGGTGTTCCAAAATTAAGCATAAAACACGATGATGTGTGCAGGGGGTGCGTACTTGGGAAATATGTGAAGGCAACGTTCCCAAGAAGTGACAATAGATTAGATAGGGTGTTGCAGCTTGTACATTTAGACATTTGCGGCCAAATGTCCAGTAGATCTCTTAGAGGGTACAAGTACTTCATCACCTTTATAGATGACTACTCTCGGAAGACCTGGATCTACTTTTTGAAGATCAAGGATGAGGTCTTCAGCGGGTTCCAAGAGTTTAAAGCTCTGGCCAAGAACCTAACAGGGTAAAAGGTCAAGGTACATTGCACGGATAATGGAGGGGAGTACACATATAGTGACTTCACTGAATACAGTGCAAAGGAGGGGATTAGGAGAGAATGCACAACTCCATACAATGCATGACAAAATGGAGTAGCGGTGCGGAAAAACATGAGCATCGTTAGGGCAACAAAGGCCATGCTATATGATTAGGACTTGCCCAAGTTTCTATGGGCAGAGGCATGTAACACAACGGTGTACATCTAGAACAAGGTTATTCACAAGGTGTTGGGGAAGACAACATTAGAGGAGGTTTTCTCAAGGAAGAAGCCTGAGGTCAGCCACATTAGAATGTTTGGTTGTATAGCATACTACCATTTACTAGATGAAAAAAACACTAAATTTGATTAGACTGTAGAGGAGGAGTTCTTCGTTGGGTATAACGATACCTCAAAGGCATACAGGATCTACGTTCGTAGCAGTAGGAGGATTATCATGAGACAGAGCATGAAGTTGATGGAGGAGAGGGCCTTCAGAAGGTCTTGTGAGATGCCGACAGATGATCGGAGTGAGCCAACAAAAGTTACATTAGTCCAGACTCCAACCATAGGCACAGTCGCAGGGGTCTAATACAATTACAACTACGAGCACTAGTTTAGATGCAAAGGATCCAACGAGTTCACAACAAAGGCAGGATGAGGAGCTGGTTGAACCACCCACCACTAGCAATTGCACCAACAGAGAAGCTTGTCAGACGTTGAAGGATGCGTAGGAGTTTATGGGAGCTTCTAGGATAGGCAAGAGAGAGTGCAGATAGCCAGACATGTACCAAGCATTGGTGTTACAGGTTGTAGAACCTTCTAGTTATCAGGAGTCTACACAAAATCATGTGTGGCAAGATGCCATGTGGAGGAGTATAGCTCCATCATGAAAAACGATGTATGGGAGGTAGTTCCTAGGCCTATGGATAGGTCAGTTGTGGGCTTTTGGTGGGTTTATAAGATCAAGTATGCTACAGATGGCAGTGTGGAGTAGTACTAGGCTAGGTTCGTGGCGAAGGGGTATGTGAAAAAGGATGGCATAGACTATGAGGAGACCTTCGCCCCAGTTGCCAGATATACTTCCATCTAGTTAGTGATATCTCTAACAACACAGATGGAATGGCAGTTTCACAAGATGGATGTCAAGACAACATTCTTGAACGAGTTGATAGAGGAGAAAGTATACATCGAACAACCAGAGGGCTTCGACACACATGAGAGGCGAACACACTTGTGCAGACTGAGGAGAGCGTTATACGGGCTCAAACAAGCTCCGAGGGCATGGTATGGTCGGATTGGCAACTACTTGTAGCAGATGGGATTCGTCAAGAGTGATGCGATCCCAACCTTTACTATCTAATGGTAGAGGGTGAGCCAGTCATCCTAGTGTTGTATGTGGATGACCTCTTTCTGATAGTGTGATTAGGGCTTGTAGAGGACTACAAGAGGAAGCTCAAAACAAAATTTGACATGAAGGATTTGGGATTGATGCATTACTTCCTAGGCCTGGAGGTATGGCTTAAAGAAAGGGAGATCTTCCTTGGTCAAGGGAGATATACTACAGAGATCCTGAAGAGGTTCAGGATAGAGGATTATAGGCCTATGTCCATTCCTCTGACTACTAATTAGAGGAAGATAGATGCATCAGAGGACGAGGACGTTGACCCAACCTTGTATGGACAACTCATTGGTTCACTCATGTATCTGGTCAGCACTAGGCCAAACATGTTTCACGGTCAACATTCACAGTGAGTTTATGGTGGGACCTAAGAGGGTGCATTGGACAATGACGAGGCATATATTGAGGTACTTGGGTGACACAGTCGAGTATGGGTTGAGGTATACTCGAGTTGGTTATATGGATGTAGACTGGGCAGGTAGTTCAGTGGATCGGAAAAGCAGATCTGGGGTTGTGTCTTGGTGCAGCAGGAAGCAGAAGTCCATGGCAGTGAGCTTTGTAGATGCAGAGTACATGGCAACTATAATGGCCACAAGCGAAGCATTTTGGCTTTTGAAGATGCTAGTAATAATTTTTAATCAGAAGATGGAGACAACCAATATCTACTGCGATAATCATAGTTGCATCAGGCTCTCTGAGAATCTAGTGTTTCCATGATAGGTCAAAGCATATCGAAAGATGATACTTCATCATAAATTGTACGTAGCGTGGATTAGTTTGGCTACAACATGTTCCCACAGACCAATAGGTGGCTGATATGCTCATTGAAGCTCTAGGGAGAGCTAAGTTTGTCTACTTCAGAGAACATAAGGGTATATTTGAGAACACCTTCCTCGCTAAGAGGGAGTGTTGGTTTTTGATGGATATGGTAGCAGTGTACATGTGTTCTAGTCTCAAATGATGTCTAAGAGGCTAAGGAACATGAGATATCCAAAACCCAGAAAGGTTTCGTTAGATAAGGCTCAAGAACACCTTAATGAAATTAATTAGCCAATAATTTAATTATTTCCTATGTCTAACTTAGGGAAGTTGGTTAATTAAAGTTAATTAATGAAAGTCCATTGATTAGGTTTATATCTTAGCCGTTGGTTGCCCAACAAAAGATTATAAGAGCAAGTCGAGGACTTGGAGAAGAGGCATCAGAGAAGATCGCAGTTGAGTAGTTCGACTACCTAGTTGCAGGGATTTAGCAAAGGCGTAGCTGAAGCTAGGGAAAACATCAAAGCAAGGGATCAACAAAGATTTCGAAGCATAGATTTCAAAGGAATATTTCCTCAATATTTACAATGTTTGGGAGACAGGAAAGAGGGACGCCAAATTATCTGTAGAGGAGGTTGTACACAACAGTGCAAATAGCCAAAAACACTAGTGCAAGTTGCCGAAAGAGACTTGTTTCAATTGCCTACTGCCAGATTAGGGTCTCGAAGGAAGAGCGAGTAGATTTCATAGGCAGAGGGAGGCTAGATGTCACACCTGGATGCAATTTTGGTGATGTACGAAATTCTTTGCTTAGGCAGTGCTCATTTTTGGACTACAAAGCGAGCAACAAGGAAATGTGAGTTTGCCAAACAGGGCCAAATCAGTTGCGGAGGGAGACAAGGTTGTCTATCAGTTATTTTGCTAGTAGAAGATTGCCGGAGCCTTTCCTGTTTGGCAGGCAGATTATTGTACTCTTGAATTTGCTGAAGAAATAATAAAACCCCCATCTGTTGTACTAGTTTTCCCTTCAAGTTTTTTCTCAATTCCAATATTTTATATTCCGCAACGTAGTTTTATTGTGAAGAATGCAATTGTGAATTTATCATTATTTGTCGAATAATTAATTCATAAGACAAATAAATTGCAAATACTGAGAAGATAATTCTCCAGTTAATTGCATTCAAGAAATTTTCACACTATTTGTAGTATAGTCTGTTGTTATTATTTTCATTTGTCGTCGGTACGCATTCTATTCTTTGTGTAGTCTGGTGCTTTAGAAGGATTGTATGATGATGTTTCATTTACTGCATAAACCTATAACTACAAAGCATCTACGATCTAATAAACCACACAACTATGTAGGTTCTGTATTTTGAATTGTGTTCATTGTCGTGAACACAATCATTTTACTTAGGGAGCTTGGGATTTTCCAATGGTATCCTTGCCTCCTTGTATTGTTAGCATAATATTTAGATCTGATTTCTAATTGCTCTCATTATATTAGTTTCATGTTCATTGTACTCAAGTTCTAATCTTTTGCATTGCTTCATTGTAGGATATATCGTTGTTGCTATTTGATCTAAGTTGCAATCAAGTAACTCTTGTCTTGTCTCATTTTTGTTTAGATTTGAATATTATATCTCTAAGTTGCTAAATAGAAATCTCATTTGCCATCTTCTAAAGTAATTACTTGTGCTTCTAATTTATATTTGCTCGATTGATCTGATAATGAACATCATAAGTGGAGTGAAAATCCTAATCTAATCAAAACTCATTTCACCTAAGAGTAATTTCTATACTAAAAGCATTTGTATTGGTATTTCTCAATTGCGCTTTCATTGCCTAATCTTTACTTGTTTCCAATGTTTTAAACAAATGAAGAATATCTTAAGAAACACTTTTGAGTTGTAATTCTAATTGTCATTTTTGATTCATTGAGCAACTATTATTTGCTTCATTGGTTATCTATTCGAAGCTAATCTAATCTTGTTCTAAGTGTTTATTATTATCTTGTAGATTGACATCTTTTTATTGAAGCATTGCAATTTGACATCTCATCTTGCATTTTAGATTTTGTTGCATCTCTAAAAAATTGACCGCCAAGCATAAGCTTGGTTGAATAGAAAGTTAGGACTACCTTCTACACCATTCAATTTAAGTGCTAGACCCTTACTCAACGATTAAAAAAAGTGACCTTGTAGTTCTCTTGTGGGCAATCCTTTGTAGGAACGAAGACACTTGGGTTGTTAGAAGTCCTCGGTGTTAATTTTTTTCCATCAATTTGTTTTATGCTGCAACTATCATTTTGTAGCAACAAAACTAGTAGATTTGTTGACTTAATAGCAAAAATACGCAAAAGGTATTTATAATAATAATTTATTAATAAAATATGATATGATAAGATATAATAAGATGATTGAAAGTTACAATGAGGCCCTACTTATATACCTATGCAGGTGGCCTTTCACGAACAAGCATGTCTTTTAGACATGCCTTTTCAGCTAACAACTATTTAACATAATCACTATTTGATTAGTTAGTAATTATATTTATTCTATTTTATACAAATTATATTTGTTACATTGCCTCTTCCTTTAGAAGCTTTGTCCTCAAAGCTATATTATTGGCAATTGTCTTCATCTTGCGATAGTCACCGATACCTTCTTTATATATTTCACTAATACATCGTCTTGAACTCCATGTTCTTGTTACGATTTTTTTTTTGGTTTCTTTTCTTTAATTAATTAAATCAATATTTTTATTTATTTATTTAATATTAAGTTAAATACATATATTATATTATATTATATAATATAGTTATATATTTAATTTAATATTTCATTAAATATGTTTGATTATGTAATATCCCCAAAGGGAAATAACCAGTAATAAACAGAAATATGCCAAGCAGATAAAGAAAATATAACGCTGAACCAGATCACTGAATCATGACACATAGAATACCAGAAACTGAGCCATTTTATTAATCAGAAAGTACATAGAGAGGAGTACAAGTAAATCAGAGTAAGTGCACCTATCCTTGCCCTAGGCAAGTGGAGACCCTCTCAACAGATAATGGCTGTACGGCAAGAGACTGACGATCGGCACTACTCTAGTCTTAAGATGAGCTGGCAGTACTAAGTTTGGCGATAAATGGTATTCTCCCACTTTGCCAAACCCTACAATAAACAGCTGTCTCTGTTAGTGACGGTATGAAAGCAGTGGAGCACAGTCACCCAAACCTCCCGGAGCAGATAGATCGGCTCAGAGGCTAAAAATTTTGTTTGAGCCTACCTCACTAGGCACACTCAGTGGATCGAGCGTCCTACCAAGTGGTCCCAGCCTCCTGAATGCTCGAGATCTGTGGATCTGAAGCCTCCAATCAGATCTGCGTCCTTCCCTTCCTGTTCTGCGTCCTCCAATACCAGATCTGCTACCAAACCTCAGATCTATGCTGGATCTGACAATATCTCTTCAGATCTACAGCCTCTAGGGCTGGATCTGATGTTACCCCTTCAGATCTGGACTAGATCTGACAATATCTCCTCAGATCGGCAACTCCCCAAGCTGGATCTAGTGCTAAACCTCCAGATCTGCAACATACAAGACTAGATCTGCAAGTATCTGCTCAGATCTACCCCTTTCAAGGTTGGATCTATCAATGGCCCTTCAGATCTGCAACCCTTTCCTTCAGAAATAGACAGCGTCCTCACTCCCAGGCTAGTCAGCGTTCTTCCTCCTCCTGGACAGCGTTTTCTCTTCCTAGATCTGGACTGCGTCCTCCCTGGGACAGCGTCCTCACCCTCCTGAATAGATCAGCGTCCTCTCTCCTGATGAGACAGCGTCCTCTCCTCTCTGAACTGCGCAGCCACAAGAGGGCTTTCTCCTCCTCAGATTTGCTTCAGAACCTGCTGTTGCTTTGCTCTTTGGAGCGAAAAGTGTACTCGGAACAAACCTTACTAGGGGGCGGGCACTTTCGAAGTCCCCAGAAGCTAGGGTGAAACCGAAGAAAAACCTTACCGGGGCGGAGCCCTTTCCCGAGGTCTCGAGGCTAAGGGTGAGATCTCCGTAGGAGACACTCGTGCACTAAACGGTCTTGAGGCAGAGCTAAACAACCGTCTTTGAAACGGAGACAAAGTCTAGCTATCGATAAGAATATCAAATCATGAATGATCCAAATGAGGTGAGAACCTCTCCTTTTATAATGTCAAACTCCCTCCAAAACTTAACTCTCCCTGGATCTTCGCAGTTTACCTTGGGTTAGCCTGATGCCTCCCCCATCATACTCAAGTGGACCCCCAAGGCCCCCTCTCTAAGTTACAACGTCAATCTACTAGGAAAAAGAACACTTTATTATAAAAGTGAGGTGACTAAAGTGAGAGTGACCCCTCTTATTTCTCACTTTATTTATTATTTCTAGCTAAAGCGGCAAAATAAAGCAAAAATGCAATATTCAATTAGCAAGAGCTAATTGGGAATTATTCTGATCCTCCCAAACAAAACGTTGCTTGTTCTCGAGCAGGCGAGTGAGGATGTTGTAAGATCTTCTCATCTTCCCAAGTGGCATCCTCATACGCGATTCTTCCATCTCACCAAGAACTCTCTGATCTTCCTGCTCCGCAGCTGTCTCTCCCTGGTGTCGATAATGGCCTCCGGCTGTAATACCAAGTGCCCCTCATCATCTGTCGGTGGTAGCTCCCCGGTGACTGTCTCGTGCTGGCCCAGTGCCTTCTTCAGGCATGATACATGGAAAATGTTATGAATCCGGCTGCCTTGGGGCAGCTCCAACTCATATGCAACCTGTCCGCTCCTACGAATCACCCTGTATGGGGTCCATAAAAGCGAGGCTTAAGCTTCTCTGCCCCCTTCTGTTTTAGTGAAGACTGGCGGTATGGCTGTCACCGTAGGTAGACCAGATCCCCTACCTCAAAGTGTCTCTCCACTCGGCCCCTATCTGCGTACAATTTCTGCTGATTTTGTGCGGTGGCTATGTTGTCCTTGAGAGCCCGGAGGATGTCTTGGCTCTCTTGGATCCATAATTTGGCTCGTGGAGCCCTGCTAACACCAAAGATCACATCCACAAAAGATAAGGAATGGTATCCATACAACGCATAGAAAGGTGTCATGCCAATGGTCATGTGGTGGATTGTGTTGTAGCAGTACTCGCCCAGATGTAGCCATTTCAACCATGCTCTCTGCTGCCCACTGACGTAGTTACGCAAGTAGCATTCCAGCCACTTGTTAACTATCTCTGTCTGCCCATCTGTCTGGGGATGATAGCTAGTGCTCGGTGTTAACTCGGTCCCTACTAGTCGAAAGAGATCCTGCCAAAAACCACCCATAAAACGGCTGTCCCTGTCACTAACGATGGTCTTGGGCAGACCATGTAATCTGAAAATCTCCCGGGCTTGATAGCATTGTATTTACTGTGTGTAATGTGCCGAAATGGCGAAAAAATGAGCATACTTCGTTAGCCGGTCAACTACTACGAAGATGCAGTCCTTGCCCTGTACTGTGGGCAAACCCGTGATGAAGTCCATCGAAACACTCTCCCACTTCCCCTCTGGGATGGGAAGCGGCTGCAACAACCCTGCGGGATGGTTCATCTCCCCTTTGTTCCGCTGGCAAACCTCACACTCCCGAACATGCTGGAGCACGTCCTCCTTGAGGCCCTTCCATGCAAATCTTTCCCGGATGGCCCTGTACATCTTGGTGAACCCCTGATGGCCCGCCAATGGTGAATCATGAGAGGCATGGAGTATCTTCTCCTTGAGCTGAGATCCCTCAGTCAAGAAGATCCTATCCCTGTAATAGATGACCTCATCGGCCACCCTGTATCTACTATCCGCTACCTGTCCATCCAGCACCTCACATGCGAATCTATCCTTGGAATACTCAACCAGTAGTCGAGCCTTCCAATCAGCGTCCAAGCTCATGAGGGATAATGTGGCTGGTCTACGGGAAAGGGCATCTGCTACAACGTTGTTCTTCCCCTTGACATACTCTATGTCAAAGTCGTAAGCCTGGATCTTGCTGATCCACTTCTGCTGCCTCTCCTGTAACTGCTTCTGCTCCAGAAAGTACTTCAGGCTGTTATGATCTGTCCTGACCCTGAACCTGCCACCTACCAAGTACTGCCGGAATTTGGCCAATGCATGCATGATGGCCAACATCTCCTTGTCATAGATGGGATAAAGTCTCTCATGTGGAAGGAGCTTTCGGCTCTCGAACGCAATCGGATGACCCTCCTGCATCAAGACTGCTCCAATCCCTTCCCCAGATGCATCGCACTCTAGGACAAAGGGCTGAGTAAAATCGGGTAATGCCAGCACCGGACAACTACTCATCACCTCCTTGAGCTTATCAAAAGCTAGCTGGGCGGTATCCGTCCAACTGAATGCCCCCTTCCTCGTCAGCTCTGTGAGGGGTGCAGCAAGCTGTGAGAAGCCCTTGACGAACTTCCTGTAGTAAGTACAGATACCAATGAACCCTCTAAGCTCTGTCACATTCCGTGGCTCTGGCCAGTCCCTGATAGCCCGGATCTTCTCGTCGTGGACTCTCACCCCATCCACTCCTATGATGTGTCCCAAATACAGCATCTCTGTCAATCCAAACTCACACTTGGAGAGTTTGGCAAAAAACTGCTGCTCCTCCAAAATGCGCAAGACTGTCTCAATGTGCTGGAGGTGCTCCTCCCAGGTCCTGCTGTATATGAGAATATCATCAAAGAAAACCAGCACGAACTTCCTCAGATGATCCCGGAAGATATGGTTCATGCAAGACTGAAAAGTGGCAGGTGCATTGGTCAGTCCAAATGGCATGACTAGAAACTCAAAGTGCCCATAATGACACCTGAAAGCAGTCTTGGGAATGTCCTGTTCCCTCATGCGTATCTGATGGTACCCGGACCTCAAATCAATCTTTGAGAAGAAGCGTGCTCCTCTCAACTCGTCCATCAACTCATCGATCCTGGGAATAAATTTTTGTTTTTGAGGTCTTGATGAGCCATATGTCAATGCACATGCGTGGCGATGCGTCCTTCTTCTTCACAGTACTCTTTTAAAGAAAGCGAAAGGGCCCAGGGTGAAGGTCGAATGTGCCAAGGAGCGACAACTCTGAATGGCGGCTACATCTCATCCCGATAGGCCTTGGATGCCTATAGCCAAATTGGTGATCAGCGCTGTATCCCCTGCTCCAGCTCGATCGTGTGCTCAAACCCCCGATCTGGTGGCTGTCCTGGTGGAATGTCTCCAAAAACTACTGCATACCTGTCGAGAAGAGTCTGTAGATCGGGGTGCACCGCCCTTCCCGTATCTACTATCTCTGAAGCCCGCAACTCGACTGCCCACTCTATATCTCCCCTGCGGAATGTCGCATCCATGCTGTGTGCCGATACTGTCTGGGGCAGATATGTGTTCTGTCCTCGGATCTTCTCATGCCTCCCCGTCTTGGGATCATCCCACTCCATTTCCAAGGCCTTCCAATCTGTTGTGACCTTCCCCAGAGTGATAAGCCACTGCACTCCCAATATCACATTGGTGTCCGGAATGTCCACCACAAAGAAGTGATCGGTCGATGTATAGGTGCCCATCGTTACTGATAACTCTGGTACATATCGAGCACAAGCCATGGTCTGATCTCCTGGAACCAAAACTGAAAACCCATCAAAGCTCTCCGTGGGTATGCCTCTCCGTGCGACCATCTGGGCATCGATGAAGTTGTGGGTGGCCCCACTGTCGACTAGAACTGAAACACGCTGTCCGCGCATTGTCCCTCGTACGCGCAATGTCAGATACTTGGGGACTCCTCGTAATGCTGCTAGAGCTCCCCCAGTAGGTGCGAATGATGCCCCCCCTGCATCGGGTGGTGGAGGTGGTAAGGTACTCTGCGCTGCATAACATTCTCCTGCCTCCTCATCATCCATCTCATCCTCTTCCCCGCTGCCCTCGGAGAAGACCTCTATGAAGTGTGCCTTCCCTGCTGTACACTTGTGTCCTGGTGCCCACGGCTCCTGGCAGGTGAAGCATAATCGCTTCCGTCTTAGCTCTCTCCTAGCCTCATCATCATACTGTCCTCGTCCGGGATTCGCCTTGGGAGGCGGAACCCTCGTGTCCTTACCCTTAGGCTGGAAAGCCTGTCTCTGGGGATAAGGTGGCCGAGTCTTAGGCAAGACATCTTGTAGGTCACGGGCCCTACTGATAGCGTCCTGAAGTGTAGCCGGTTTGTTCGACCGGACTAGACCACGAAGTGGTTCTGACAGCCCCTCTACAAACATCGTGATCAACCGAGCTGCTGATATGTCAGGTACCATCACTGAAACCCTCAAGAAGTCGGAGATGTATGCCTCTGCACTCCCTGTCTGTCTGAGCTTGGTCAGCTCGAGGAAAGGCTGATCCGGGTCCTTCTGGTCAAAACGTTCCACCACTCTCCTGGTGAACTCAGCATATGTAGTCACTGCGGAATGCCCTAGTGTCGTCAACCCATGGAACCACCAGTTCTGGGCCTCACCCTCTAGATGTAATGCAGCCATCTTAATGGCCTCCCTCTCTGGCATCTGGTTAAGCTGAAAATAGAGGTCTAGTTTTTCCACCCAAGACTTGGCCGTAGTCTTCGGTGAACCATCAAACATCGGCAAATGAAATTTGCTGGCTGCACGGTTACTATCACGGTGGGAGCCCCGTCCCTTATTTCGATCATGAGACTTGCCGCCACATCGGAACTGGATATATTGATTAAAAGGAAAAGCATCCATGAACTCCTGTCCCATGCTCCGCCAATCTGCAAACAGAGTCGCATGCTGAGCTAGATTCCCATCTTGTGGTGTTGTCTGCTCCTCTTCCTCTACCGGAAAGGTAGGCATGGTAGGTCGTGTGGGTGCGGAATCGACCCTCTGTGCTGTCACAATGGGAATAGCATCCGCTATGTAGCTAGACACGCCCGATCCTTCCCCCACCTGGAAAACCCTAGGGGGTTCCTTCTGCGTTCCCTCTGCAATCTTCTTCACATCCTGCATGAATGCATCCATCTTCTAAGTAAACTTTGCAAACATGGCCTCCATTGGATTCCGCTGTTCTGTCTCTGAATCAGAATCACTCCCCCCAAAGAAACGGGGGTTACCCCTGGATGTCATAGACTGCTAGCACCACAGGCTGAGCCAGAAATATGCTCTGATACCACTGTAATATCCCCAAAGGGAAATAACCAGTAATAAACAGAAATATGCCAAGCAGATAAAGAAAATATAACGCTGAACCAGATCACTGAATCATGACACATAGAATACCGGAAACTGAGCCATTTTATTAATCAGAAAGTACATAGAGAGGAGTACAAGTAAATCAGAGTAAGTGCACCTATCCTTGCCCTAGGCAAGTGGAGACCCTCTCAACAGGTAATGGCTGCAACAAGGACAGCGTCCTAGCTGCTCTGAATGCTGAAGATGAACTGCGCTGGTACTAGGGCTGAAGACTGATAAATAACTGATCTCCCACTGCAAAACCCTCTCCAATGAAAAACGCTGTCTCTGCTAGTGACAGCGCAGAAACAGATGGAGCACCAGTCACCCAAACTTCCAGACAGATAGATCAGCTCCTGAAAGCTAGAAAACGCTGTTGAGCCTACCTCACCCAAGCCTGCTCATCAGATCAACGTCCTACCCAGTGGATCTGCTCCTGAATGCTCAGATCTGCTGGATCTGAAGCCTCCAAACCAGATCTGCGTCCTTCCCTTCCTGATCTGCGTCCTCCACTATCAGATATGCTACCAAACCTTCAGATCTATGCTGGATCTGACAATATCTCTTCAGATCTACAGCCTCTAGGGCTGGATCTGATGTTATCCCTTCAGATCTGGACTAGATCTGTCAATATCTCCTCAGATCTGCAACTCCCCAAGCTAGATCTAGGGCTAAACCTCCAGATCTGCAACATACAAGACTAGATCTGCAAGTATCTGCTCAGATCTACCCTTTTCAAGGTTGGATCTAACAATGGGCCTTCAGATCTGCAACCCTTTCCTTCAGAAATAGACAGCGTCCTCACTCCCAGGCTAGACAGCGTTATTCTCCTCCTGGACAGCGTTCTCTCTTGCTAGATCTGGACTGCGTCCTTCCTGGGACAGCGTCCTCACCCTCCTGACTAGAACAGCGTCCTCCCTTCTGATGAGACAGCGTCCTCTCCTCCCTAAACTGCGCAGCCACAAGAGGGCTCTCTCCTCCTCAGAATTGCTTCAGAAACTGCTGCTGCTTTGCTACTGGAACTGAAAAGTGTACTCAGAACAAACCTTACTAGGGCGGGCACTCGAAGTCCCCCGAAGCTAAGGGTGAAACCAGAAATAACCTTACCAGGGCAGGCACTCGAAGTCCCCCGAGGCTAAGGGTGAGATCTCCAACCGGAGACACTCGTGCACTAAACAGTGCTGCAGACCGACTAAACAACCGGCGTGCTGAAGCAGACAAAGTCTAGCTATCAATAAGAATATCAAATCATGAATGATCCAAATGAGGTGAGAACCTCTCCTTTTATAATGTCAAACTCCCTCCAAAACTTAACTCTCCCTGGATCTGCGCAGTTTACCTTGGGTTAGCCTGATGCCTCCCCCATCATACTCAAGTGGACCCCCAAGGCCCCCTTCTCTAAGTTACAACGTCAATCTACTAGGAAAAAGAACACTTTATTATAAAGTGAGGTGACTAAAGTGAGGTGACCCCTCTTATTTCTCACTTTATTTATTATTTCTAGCTAAAGCGGCAAAATAAAGCAAAAATGCAATATTCCAATTAGCAAGGCTAATTGGGAATATTACAGATTAAAAAAAGAAAATTAACTGATAAGCCATGTCTCACCCCACTCGACAGGACTTACTCCATATTTGCATGGCTCTCAAGGTTTTCCTCGATATCCCATAGACGGAATAATTTTTAAGTCTTAGTTTTATTCAGTGACCCACAAATTCTCCCTGTTAGTCCAGAGAGTACCTCTCGATCTGCCTTTGTTGTAAAAACATAACATAATAAAATAAATGAAAACATAGAAGTCTTCCTCTATATGACCTCGACATTCCAACCAGCGAATCACTCCCACGCTATCTTCATATTTCTTTTCCAGACAATCAGGTGTATCTGATGAAGATTCATGAATACCATTAAGTAGAGCCCCATCACAGCCGTGCAAATCACCATATGTAGTACTTAGATTTCTTTTCCTTGAGACACCATTTTGTCACTCGACAGTAGGAACTTCTCTGATTGGCTGCACAGCCCAATTCTCTGAGTCACTACCATTAGAATGTGCGTGTCCGTTCCTTAATATTCCAGCTTTTGGGTCATCTGATTTGCATGTGTCCAGAGGAAAAACAGGATATGAACAATCCAAAGGCAAAACTGCCATGTCATTTGGAGCGAATAGAATACACTTTCTCTTAATCGACATTTTCTTTGAAAATGTCACCTTAGATTGATATTCTTGATCCTTTTTCGACAGTTTGATTGCATGACACTGAATATTTGATTTTGTTGAATCCTTTTGAGATCTTTGACGAGCATGCGACATTTTCGCTGTTCCCATTCCTGCCATGACACTTTCCTCATTTAAAGTAGAATTTGACTCCGCTTGTCCACCTTTAGGTTCCGCAACTTGAACTGAGTTACAGCCAATCTGATCATCTCTAGATACCTCAAACGGTGATGTTGAAACAATATTTACTCCACCATCACTGGAGACGAATGGTTTATCTGAATCACAAGCCTCAGTACAATCAATTTTGGAAATTAACTGACGTTCCTGGACCAAAGCTGCACGGTAAATCTTGCCAAGGTCTCTAACTTTAAAACTTGAGAAACCTTCATTAGGCTGGCTTTCATGTTCACCCTTTGCAGTCGGGGAGTTGAAATCTTCCGTGCCCACGTTTCCAGGCTTCCTAAGGACTTGTTTGGTCGATGGTCTAATATTTCTGCGAAATACCTCTACAATTTTGGTGAAGCATTTAGCCTCATTGAGACCTAAGTCCCCTCTGTTAGTATATGAAACAATCTTGAAGGCATACTCTGTGCAGGGCCGCAGATTTGAAATTCGAGCTCTTGTTTGTGTTCTGGGAAGAACACAATTAATTTCCTTAGGATATTTCAAGTCTCTGCTTGTATGGTGCCACAATTTGTAACCAATAACATCTTGTGATGACTTTGGTTCAATTTCTTTCAACAAAACTACAAGAGATGTTGGTGAAATTCCTTCAAACTCTATTCTGCAAGCAGCAGGTAAGGAATTCTCTGCTTTCAACGTCAAATCCTTTCCTGGCGAAGATATCATTGAAACCAAAGATTCCATTTTCTCAATAGCCAGCGCACAAAGTTTTTGCACTTCGTTGCCAGAGGAAAGCCTATTGACAATGCCGCGAGCCATCGTTGAAGATATGCCATTTATAGGTCCCACCTCCTCCTCAAGTTTTCTTGCTGCCCTGAGCACAATGTCATGGGGTTCTTTGAACTGTTCAATACCATTGAGAAGCCTCTGGGCCAGACAAATACGATAACAAAGAATGTCCACCCTCCGTGTCTCTTTTGCAATGGTCAATTGTTTTTTCCAGCATATATTGAGCCCTTCAGTCTTGTTATTGCATGTATGTGCGTAAGGGACCCCGCTCAACGAGGCACTCAACGAACAGGTGTGCCGTATTATCTGCCACGCTGTAATGATCCGGCACAGCGTTTGAATCGACCATGAAACCCGCCAACTATCATTTTTGTATATCTGGAGGAATTCCGTAAAACGTTCAAACAAAAACATGCTGATGTCAAGGGAGTTAAAGCGGCTGAAACTGATTCTGACATGATAGCGTTGATTTTCTGCAGACAAAACAGAAAGCCTCTTACAAAGATTGTTACGTTTTTTAATGGAGCCTACATTGGCCAATGCTAGATCTCGGAGCTTAGGAATTTCCTTAAAAGCCAAAAGTTGGAAAGCTTGCAGCCGAGAGCAATGAGACAAAATTCCAGTGAGTTCAATCTCAAACCTAACACACCATTCACTGTGTGCAGAGTAATACACGTTACACCACCTCTGAATGTCATCTTTTATGTTGTGTTCAACCATGCGGGCATCGCACTTTTTTATGGTTGGAATCTCATTGCTTGCTTTTTTCCATGGCTGGCATCTGCTTGGCAATATTGAAACCGGGCGACAGTGAGGGTAAACTACTGTGAGTCGCATATTGTACAGATTCAGTATCAATTCTATTTCTCATGGGAACAGAATTTGCAAATGCCATTAGAGGCCTTTTCAATCTATTTTCACCAATTTCCATCTGTTTTCCACGGACATTGTGATCTTTATTTGACGGCATAATCTCTCTGTCTGAGCCTACACTCCACATGATGTTTCGAGGGTGCTGCTGCTATGATTCTTGCCATTGAAATTCATTCAGCTTTCCCTCCTTATGCATAGAATGGTTAGCCCTACAGTGTGACTCAGAAGCCAAAATGGGCTGCTTCAGACAATCATCCATCGTTACCTTTATGTGTTTAAGGGAGCTTATTGTCTCTCCATACGTACATTCATCAAGAATTGGAAGATGTGAATTATTTTCTGTGTGTGGAAACTTTGTGGCTGACTTATGGTGAGATTCTCCCTTCCAGTCATAGTCCCCATCAACTAAAAAAACCGAGATGTCTTTTTCCTCATTGTCACCAACAATGTCTTCCTCCTTATTAAAATCAGAATCATCCTGATCTTCATAATATTCATCCACATCAGGACCAGCTTCATCTAGATCCTCGTCTTCTTCATCCTTATCAAGGATTTCTTCATAAATTTTCTGAAGACTGGTTGTAACTTCTGCACATGAAATTTCTAGTCGCTGAAATACTTTTTGAATTTTTTGTCTTCTCACTTTCTTCAGGATCTTCACATAATGGCACATTGTATGGTAGACAATGTTCATAGGCTCGTACACTACGTTCATAGGCTTGTAAGACGATGTTGTACGACATGGCTCTGATACCACTGTAGCAACAAAACTAGTAGATTTGTTGACTTAATAGCAAAAATACGCAAGAGGTATTTATAATAATAATTTATTAATAAAATATGATATGATAAGATATAATAAGATGATTGAAAGTTATAATGAGGCCCTGCTTATATACCTATGCAGGTGGCCTTTCACGAACAATCATGTCTTTTAGACATGCCTTTTCAGCTAAATAACAACTACTTAACATAATCACTATTTGATTAGTTAGTAATTATATTTATTCTATTTTATACAAATTATATTTGTTACACATTTCAACAAAATCCAATAGTACCCCGTTTAACAATTTACTTCTTCAATTATCCAATGACAGTAGAGCAATCGTAGATAGAACAATTAGACAAATGCAAAATGAAAGACAATCAAGAGACAAGAGACTTAAATTTGGTCAATGACCAGGGAAAACCCTTGCAAATATTCTTCTATTAGATTGGCTTCCAATGTTCAGCGGAGAGAGTACATCATCCAAGAGTCAAAGTCAAATTTTGACTAGCCAATATCCAATATCCGAACAATCATATCAATATATCAATGTCAAAGATGATGAGGAAGAGTCAAATTTGGTCAACTGTCAAATCTGTAAAAAGTCAACAATAGTTGACTACACTAAGCAGTCAAGTGAACTATTTCAGTATATGGTGGGACATAAGAGGGTGCATTGGACAATGACGAGGCATATATTGAGGTACTTGCGCAACACCGTCGAATATGGTTTGAGGTATACTCGAGGTGATGGTCTTATGTTACGTAGTTATACAGATGCAGACTGGGCAGGTAGTTCAGTGAATTGGAAAAGCACATCAAGTTGTTGCTTCTACGTTGGATCTTGGGTTGTGTCTTGGCGCAGCAGGAAGCAAAAGTCCTTGGCACTAAGCTTTGTAGAGGCAGAGTACATGGAAACTATCATGGTCAGATTCGAAGCTATTTTGCTTATGAAGCTACTAGTAATTTCTTTTAATCAGAAGATGTAGGCAACCAATATCTACCGGGATAATCATAGTTGCATCAGGCTCTTTGAGAATCCAGTGTTTCCATGATAGGTCAAAGCATATTGACATATGGTACTTCATCAGACATTGTAAGTAGCATGGATCAGTTCGGCTACAACATGTTCACACAAACCAACTGGTGGCTGATATGCTCACGAAAGCTCTAGGGAGGGCTAAGTTGTCTACTTCAGAGAACAAAAGGGTATAGTGGAGAACACCTTTCTCTCTAAGACATAGTGTTAGTTTTTGATGGATTTGGTAGTAGTGTACAAGTGTTCTAGACTCAAATGATGTCTAAGAGGCTAAGGAACACGTGATCTCCAAAACCCAGAAAAGGTGTCGTGAGATAAGACTCAGAAACGCCTTAATGAAATCAATTAGCCAACAATTTAGTTATTTCATATGTCTAACTTAGGGAAGTTGGTTAATTAAAGCTAATTAATCAAGGTAATTCGACTTTGCTTTGGAGAGTTCTATTGATGGAGTCGAAGTGATGTAAGCCGTTGATCGGGATTAGATCTTAGCCTATGGTTGCCCAACAAAAGATTACAAGAGCAAGTCAAGGGCTTGGAGAAGAGGCATCAAAGAAGGTCAGAGTTGAGCAGTTCGACTACCCAGTTGTAGGTATTCAACAAGGGTGTAGTTGAAGCTAGGGAAATCATCGGAGCGAGGGATCAACAGAGATTAGATTTGGGAGCAGAGATTCTAGAGGAAGATTTCCTCAATATTTATAGTGTCTAGGATACAGGAAAGAGGGAGGTCAAATTATCTGCAGAGGAGGCAATACACAACAGTGCGAATAGATAGAAACCCTAGTACGAGCTGCCAGAAGAGACTTGTTTTATTTGCTTACTGCCAGATTAAGGTTTCGAAGGAAGAGCGAGTAGATTTCATAGGTAGAGGGAGGCTAGATGTCACACCTGGAGACAATTTTGGGGCTGTGCGAAATTATCTGTGCAGGCAATGCACATTTCTGGATTGCAGAGCAAGCAACATGGAAGTGTGAGTTTGCCAGATCAGTAGTAGAGGCAGACAAGTTTGTCTTCTAGATATTTTGCCAGTAGAAGATTGTTGGGTCCTTGGCAGCTTGGTAGGAAGATTATTGCACCCTTGAATTTGTTGAAGAAATAATAAAACTCTCATTTGCTATATTGGTTTTCCCTTAGAGGTTTTTCCAGGGATAATGGTCCAGAAACAACAGTGTCAATTTTGTGTGTGTGCGCATCTATTTCTCTTTTCCAATATTTTATATTCCACAACGTATTTTTGTTGTGAAGAATGCAATTGTGAATTTATCATTATTTGACGAATAATCAATTCAGAAGATAAATAAATTGCTAACAATGAGAAGATAAGTTTCCAGTTAATTGCATTCCAGGATTTAATTCAGGTCTCTCCCCTTGCTACTGGTGTTGTTGATTAGTGCCTTTGGAGAATCAAGCTGCAACTAATACAATTTGTTGCTTTGTGTTAGAAAATGTAAATAGTTTCGGTCTTCATAATTGTCAATGTACTCAAGTCATTATGTATATTTTATGTTACAAGAAAAAGAAGAAAGAAAAATATTATTTTAAGCATGGCTTTCATGCTTCATTTTGATGATCATCTAGGTGAAGCATGTTCTTCATGCTTCTAGTGTTTGTCATGTCAAAAGAATGATTTTTACGAGTCAAGAGGGTCCTTGTCAATTGTTTAAGACCCTTTTGGGAAAGTTGTAACATGTAAAAGAATATATTTTGAATCTAGAAAGACTACTATGCCTTCAACCACAAGTTGGCCCAAGTCAAGGACAAGTCGACCTAGAGATGTTGATTTTTGGGTAGCATCGAATGTGTTCTAGCTCCAAAATTGTGTGGAGGGGCTAGAACACATGAGATCTCCATGACTCATAAATCGTTTGGAGAAATTCCACCCAGAGCTTAAGTTATTCAAATAAGTAATTATTTTCATGGGGACCCTAAGTCTAAACTTAGGGAAATTATATAATTAAAGTGAATTAATTTAACATGTGAGTGAGTATGTTCCTAGTGACGAAGATCAAGTCTTTTCTAATCTTAGCTCTCGATTTGAGAGTAGATCACAACCGTTGATTCGTCAATAGGAATAGTATAAAGGAAGGCTTGAGGGTCAGTTGGAGAACACACACAGAGATTGAATTTAGAGATCGAACTCTTCTGATGGAGCAGTGCTAAGATGAAGATCAGATCTAAGTAATCCAGTGCAGTGAGGGGTAGTTCGGCAGCGGGACTTCAGTCCAAGGCCGAGAATGCAATTGCAGGGAGGCAGATCAACACCAGGAGGGACAACGCAACTCTTGAGAGGGTGGCACAGGCCCAACAGGGCTCACGCAGAGCCATAAGGGTGACGTAGAGGCTGAAAAGGTGACGCAGTCACTTGAGTAGCTGCGCTGGGGTTTCTGTGGGGTAGATCGAGCAACCATCCAGCAGATCGATTTTTGTGTTGGGAAGGTTGACGAGGAGGGTTACACAACCACTAGAGGAGGTGACGCAGTGCCAACGCAGAGCTTGCTGCAACGCAGTCACCTTGGGGTTTCTTCATTCTGCTGATGGATCAGCCAAAATATCTTTCTCTGGTTAGAGTTACTTCTGTCGAGGATTTTCTCTGTTGGGTGAGTCGGATTTGGCACCCTAGATTGTATTTAGAAATCTGCATGATAATACAAAACCTCATAACTACTGCACCGATTTTCCCGCATTGTGTTTTTCTGGGGACATTTGTCGGAAAAATTAGTGGGTCCTTTGTTTGAATGTCTTACTTATTTTTCAATACTTGATTTGTATAATTGTGTAGGTTGCAGTGTATTTGCATTAGTATTTTTATTGTAGATTCAAAAAAATAACTTGTAATTTAAATAAGGCAAGTAGGTAATGCAAATCAGATTTACTGCAGTAGGATTTCTGGGTTAGATTCAGAAATTTTCACATGGTATCAGAGTGGTTGCAGATCAAGTAGAGCTGAAGCCATGTGCAAAAAGACGGAGGAAATTTGCTGCAGGAAGGAAATTGTCCCGAGTGACAGCGCAGATCCATAAAGAGCTGGCAAGAAGTGGCATTTACAGTCACCGTAGAAGGGCTCACGGCTAAGCCCGTTGTTTAGTAACTAAGGTGACGTCAGAGATGCAAGAAGGCAACACAATGTTTGTTGCCAATTATTTGTCTCATTCCTTTCTACATACTGAAGAATGATTTCTTGATTTTCTTTAGGAGTTGTTGGTGGGGCATTGTTTTTGTTGGTGCAGAATAATGTCTAGTGGGGCAGTGGCAAAGTAGAGGGAAGCAGTTCCTCAGAAGACTTCTTGCCAAGAAGTCTAGATCCAGTGCTGATCAACAACAAAGAGTGATCAGAGAGGATTGATTCGACATTAGTTGGTGAAAGAATTTCCATGAAGGAAATCAAATTTTAGAGGGAGCTTCTTCCTTAGAGGGTTTCTTGCGCCAAAGAAACCTAGATCCGAGTTTTGCTAGGGCGGCAGCAAAAGAGGGAGAAGAGAACCAGTTCGACATTTTCTGTTGAGCATAGATGGCCACACATGGACTAAGGGATCAGGACAGGTTGGATGGAGCATCCAGCTTTGTCATCTGGAAGGCCAAAATCTTGTCAGTATTGGATGAGCATCGTATCAAGCATCGTGTTGTGACCGCACTTGCTGTTCTTGTTGATGCTGATCCTCTCAAGAAATACGAAGAGGTTCAAGCAAAGGAAAAACGCTTGATCATGGACGGTGTCAAGGATAATGTGATCCCACACATTGCTGAGAAGAGCACAACAAATGAGATGTGGATTTCCTTGACCACTTTGTACCAGGGGACTTACGTTCAACGGAAGATGTTACTTGAGAATCAGCGCAGACTATTCCAGATGCAGAAGGGAGAAGAGATTGACCCCTTCCTTATTTGAAGGCGATTTGAGATAAGCTACTTGCTGTAGGGGCTACACTTGATGACGGTCTTATGGTAAGGACTGCCTTGAATGCAATCTCTGAAGATTGGGAGAACTTTGTCCAATGCATTTTGGGTAGAGAAACTCTTCCAAATTGGGAAGAGATGTGGGCAACTCTTCGACAAGAAGAGATCAGGCGGATAACCAAGGCAGGAAGAAGCAATACAGGGATCAAGATCAAGGAGGAAGAGGAAGATGCGACTCTCGCATCTAAGGGACAACATGGGCAGTAGAGAAGGAAGAAGAAAGACCTTTCGAATGTCACATGCTTCAATTGTGGAGAATTAGGACATTCTGACACATAGTGCCCTATGAAAAAGAAGGGTAAAGAAGGTTTTGATTTGAAGGCTGTTGCAGCTGAGGACGATGATGGGGATGATGACGATGTTGCCGTGAGTGCTCACATGCCTCGAGAGAAGAGGTGGGGCGAGATAGATTTGTAGCTCTTTTTGAGCTTCAGTGAGGGGCAGGATCCTTGAGGTGCCCAAACTCTTGGATCGCATACGAGCTACGGGAGCCCTTAATGACAGTAGTAGGATGTCTGGAGTCGGTGCGAGGAGGATGGAGCAACAATGGCAGAGCTAGGACGCTAAAGTTTGAAGCAACGCAAAGTAGAGGCAACAACAACAACGTAGTGGTTGATGGACTTCAACAACGCAATGGAGAGCAGCAACAACGCAGAGCACCAGAGGGTCAACAAAGAATTAGTAGTAGAGGGAGTTTCACCATCGAGATGCATCCAGATTGACTTGTATGTTAGGATTTTGGGATGTTTTTAGTTGCTTAGCTCTCAGCAATTGATTTGTAGTGCAGCAGTTAGCAGTGGCAGTGCTATGGGCAACATGATGCAACATTTGAGAGGGTGATGCAATATAGATGAGGCAGTGGCAGTGGCAGTGTCGTGGGCAGCAGTACAAAAGGTAGCAACGTAGTGGGTGAGGGGCAACAATCGAGCATCATCAGCGCAAAGGACCAATGCCGTGGATCAGAGTAATGCTTCTTGTGAGAAGTGTTGCTAGAGCACATTCCTTGCTACGAGGGAGTGTTTATTTTTGGGTAGCATCGGATGTGCTCTAGCTCCGAAATTTTGTGGAGGGTCTAGAACATATGAGATCTCCAAGACCTAGAAATCGTTTGGTGAAATTCCACCTGGAGCTTAAGTTATTCAAATAATTAATTATTTTAGTGGGGACAGAAATTCCACCTGGAGCTTAAGTTATTCAAATAACTAATTATTTTAGTGGGGACCCTAAGTCTAAACTTAGGGAATTTAAATAATTAAAGTGAATTAATTTAACACGTGGGTGAGAATGTTCTAAGTGACGGAGATCAAGTCTTTTCTAATCTTAGCCATCGATTAGAGATTAGATCACGGCTATTGATTCGTCAACAAGAAAAGTATAAAGGAAGGCTTGAGGGTCAGTTGGAGAACACACACAGAGACTGAATTTAGAGATCGAATTCTTCTGACGGAGCAGTGCTCAGACGAAGATCAGATTTGAGTAATTCAGTGCAGTGAGGGGCAGTTTGGCATTGGGACTTCAGTCCAAGGTCGAGAATACAATTGCAGAGAGGTAGATCAACACCAGGAGGGACAATGCAACTCTTGAGAGGGTGACGCAGGCCCAACAGGGCTCACACAGAGCTAGAAGGGTGACGCAGAGGCTGAAAAGGTGACGCAGTCACTTGAGTAGCTGCGCTCGGGTTTCTGTGGGGCAGATCGGGCAACCATCTAGCAGATCAATTTTTGAGCCGAGAAAGCTCACGAGGAGGGTGATTCAACCACTAAAGGAGGTGGCACAATGCCAATGCAAAGCTTGTTGCAACCATCGCTGCGCAACACTGGGGACAACTCAGTCACCTGGGGTTTCTTCATTCTGCTACTGGATAAGCCAAAATATCTGTCTTTGGATAGAGGTACTTTTGCTGAGGATTTTCTCTGTTGGGTGAGCCAGATTTGGCACCCTAGATTGTATTCAATAATCTGCATAATAATACAAACCCTCAAAACTGCTGCACCGATTTGCCCGCATTGGGTTTTTCCGGGGACATTTGTCCGAAAAATTTGTGTCCTTTGTCTGAATGTCTTAATTATTTTTCAGTACTTGATCTGTATAATTATGTAGGCTACAGTGTATTTGCATTAGTATTTTAATGGAAGATTCAAAAAAATAACTTATTATTTAAATAAGGCAAGTAGGTAATGCAAATCATATTTACTGCAGTAGGATTTCTAGTTTAGATTTAGGAATTTTCACAAGAGAGGGCTAATTCGACCTCATGAGAAGGCTATAAATAAGAGGAGCCCCACCTCAATTGAAACACACTTTTGCAATTCACATTCAAGCAAGAAATGCATGAAGAGAAGAACGAAGAGGCTAGAAGGAAGGAGATTAACCCCAACAAAGGATAGAGGGCGAGATTTTTACTTTTATGCTCACATGTACAAAATATGGGGTTTTTGTACTTCTGTTGGAGGCCGAAAGTTGCAGGTCGAAGTCTCTGAAGTCACTGTAGGTCCAAAGTTCTAAAGGAACGGTAGAAATCTGTGATTTTGAATAAGTTTTGACTGCTAATAACTAGAAGACCTTAACTCACTTAAAAGAAGATCCCAATGAAGGTTGTCACGTGTTAAGAACTAGGGTTTTTGTTGGGCAAAGTTGCGGATCTATAGTAGGAAGCTGAATTTCTGAAGTAGAGCAGATTGGAAGGAGGTTGACTTTTGTTGACTCGATTAATCTTTGACTCGCTTGAAGATGGTTGTCTTGAGGGGCTGACTTGGTGCTTGGAGGAGGTCTTGGTCTTGAGGATTGGGTTTTGGTTTTCTCATTTAAAGCAGATTCTATAAGAAGAGAAGAGATTCTTTCTGGGTTTTCCCCTTGCAGGGGTTTTTGCCCTCGCTTGGATCCTATATCTTGTGTCCATTGTCTTTATTGTTTTTTCTCTTGATAATTGTTTGATGAAAGGATCTAATAAAGAAACACAAGAAGATAAATAAAGTTCACAAGAAATTATTAAGGTTAAGGAGAAATTGAATTAATAGTTGTCGTATTCTTTTCTCCAATACTTCAAACTCCAATTTGCTTCACCTTCGTCCACTTTTGGTGTTTGATGAACACCTTCTCCTTACAAAGTGGATATCGTAACCCTTGCACTGTAGTTCCGAGGCTGAAATTAGGTTCATGGCCTAAGCCTAGCACATGCAACACGTCTGAGACATTGGTACTTGCCTCCGACTTCCTCTGAATTTCGATGGTACCTCCCAATTGGAGTACATATACTTTTGGTTCCCATATGGATTTGGAAGTCCATTTGATCCTCCCTATAGCTGGAGAAGTAGTCTCTAACTCTTGTCATGTGTGCTGATGCTTTTGGATACATTTATGGCATAGGAGCATTGGTTATCTACACCATGGAGCATGGAGGATGCTCAAGGAGATAGTGATAGGTGTTCCAAAATTGAGCACGAAAATGCAACACGTTTGAGACATTGGTACTTGCTTCTGACTCCAACTGAATCTCGATGGTACCTCCCAATTGCAGTACATATACTTTTGGTTCCCATCTGGATTTGGAAGTCCATCTGATCCTCCCTATAGCTGGAGAAGTAGTCTCTAACTCTTGTCATGTTTGCTGACGCTTGAATACATTTATGGCATAGGAGAATGGGTCATCTACACCATGGAGCATTGAGGATGCTCAAGGCGACAGTTATAGGTGTTCCAAAATTAAACACGAAACACGATGATGTGTGCAGGAGGTGCGTACCTGGGAAATATGTGAAGGCAATGTTCCCAAGAAGCGACAATAGATTAGATAGGGTGTTGCAGCTTATACATTCAGACATTTGCCCTAATGTCCACCCGATCTCTTAGAGGGTACGAGTACTTCATCACCTTCATAGATGACTACTCCAGAAAGACCTGGATCTACTTTTCGAAGACCAAGGATGAAGTCTTCAGTCGGTTCCAAGAGTTTAAAGCTCTGATCAAGAACTTGACAAGGCAAAAGATCAAGGTTCTTCACACGGATAATAGAGGAGAGTACACAACCAATGACTTCACTAATTAATGTGCGAAGGAGGGCATCAAGAGAGAGTGGACAACTCCATACTATCTATGAAAAAATGGAGTAGTGGTGCAGTAAAACAAGAGTATCACTGGGGCAACAAAGGCTATGCTATGTGATTAGGACTTGCCCAAGTTTCTATGGGCAGAGGCATGTAGCACAATGATGTACCTCTAGAACAGGGTTACTCACAAGGTGTTGGGGAAGACAACACCAGAGGAGGTTTTCTCAAGGAAGAAGCTCGAGGTCAGCCACTTCATAATGTTTGGTTGTATAGCATACTGCCATGTACTAGATGAAAAATGCACTAAATTGGATTAGACTGCAAAGAAGGTGTACTTCATTGGGTATAGCGATACCTCAAAGGCATACATGATCTACATTCTTAGCATTAGGAGGATTATCATTAGATGAGACATGAAGTTCATGGAGGAGAGGGCCTTCAAAAGGTCTCTTGAGATGTCGACAGATGATTGAAGTGAGCTAGCAAAAGCTCCATTAGTCCAACCACACAGATAGTTGTAGGGGTCTAGTACAGTTACCAGTACGAGCACTAGTTTAGATGCAAACGATCCAGCGAGTTCGCAACAGATGGAGCAACAAAGACAAGATGAGGAGCTCGTTGAACCACCGCCACTAACAAACACACCAATAGAGAAGCTCATCATACGTTGAAGGATGCGTAGGAGTTTATGGGAGCTTCTAGGACGGGCAAGAGAGAACGCAGATAGCCAGACAGGTACCAAGCATTGGTGTTACAAGTTGTAGAACCTTTTAGTTATCTGGAGGCTACGCAAGATCAGGTGTGGCAGGATGCCATGCTGGAGTATAGCTCCATCATGACAAACAATGTATGGGAGGTAGTTTCTAGGCCTGTGGATAGGTCAGTTGTGGGCTCTTGGTGGATTTATATGATCAAGTATGCTACAGATGGCAGTGTGGAGTAGTACTAGGCTTGGTTTGTGGCGAAGGGGTATGTGCAGAAGGATGGCATAGACTATGGGGAGACCTTCGCCCTAGTGGCTAGATATACTTACATCTAGTTAGTGATATCTCTAACAACACAAATGGGATGGCAGATTCACCATATGGACGTCAAGACAATATTCTTGAACGAGACGATAGAGTAGAAAGTATACATCGAACAACCAAAGGGCTTCGACACACATGAGAGGGAAACACACATGTGCATATTGAGGAGAGTGCTATACGAGCTCAAATAGGCTCAAACAGGCTCCCAGGGCATGGTATGGTTGAATTGGCAACTACTTGTAGCAGACGAGATTCATCAAGAGTGATGCAGATCCCAACCTTTACTATCTAATGGTAGAGGGTGAGCCACTCATCCTAGTGTTGTATTTGGATGACATCTTTCTGATAAGGTGATCAGGGCTCATAGAGGACTGCAAGAGGAACCTGGCAACAAAATTTGATATGAAGTATTTGGAGGTATGGCTGAGAGATGGGTAGATATTCCTTGATCAAGGGAGATATTCTACAGAGATCTTGAAGAGGTTTAGGATGCAAGATTATGTGCCTATGTTGACGTCTATGATTACTAATTGGAGGAAGATAGATGCATCGGAGGATGAGGACGTTGACCCAACCTTGTATAGACAACTCATCGGTTCACTCATGTATCTAGTCAACACCAAGCCAAACCTCTTATTCGTGGTCAACATTCTCAGTGAGTTTATGGTGGGACCTAAGACGGTGCATTGGACAATTACGAGGCATATATTGAGGTACATGCGCGACACAGTCGAATATGGGTTGAGGTATACTCGAGGCGATGGTCATAAGTTATGTGGTTATACAGATGCAGACTGGGCAGGTAGTTCAGTGGATCGGAAAAGCACATCAAGTTGTTGCTTCAATGTTGGATCTGGGGTTGTGTCTTGGTGCAGTAGGAAGCAAAAGTCCATGGCACTGAGCTTTGTAGAGGTAGATTACATGGCAACTATCATGGCCACATGTGAAGCTATTTGGCTTCTGAAAATGCTAGTAATTTTTGTTTAATCAGAAGATTGAGGTAACATATATCTACTGCGATAATCATAGTTGTGTCAGTAGACCAACAGGTCGCTGTTATGCTCACGAAAGCTCTAGGGAGAGCTAAGTTTGTCTACTTCAAAGAACATAGGGTATAGTTGAGAACACCTTCCTCGTTAAGAGGGAGTGTCGGTTTTTGATGGATTTGGTAGCAGTGTACAGGTGTTCTAGTTTCAGATGATGTCTAAGAGGCTAAGGAACACGAGATCTCCAAAAGCCAGAAAATGTTTCGTTAGATAAGGCTCAAGAATGCCTTAATGAAATTAAGTAGCCAATAATTTAATTATTTCCTATGTCTAACTTAGGGAAGTTGGTTAATTAAAGTTAATTAATGAAAGTAATTCAATTTTGCTTTAGAGACTTCTATTGATGGAGTCATAGTGATCTAAGCCATATATTAGGTTTATATCTTAACCGTTGGTTGCACAAAAAAAGATTATAAGAGCAAGTTGAGGACTTGGAGAAGAGGCATCAGAGAAGATCAGAGTTGTGCAGTTCGACTACTTAGTTGCAGGGATTCAGCAAGGGTGTAGCTGAAGCTAGGGAAAGCATCAGAGCAAGGGATCAACAAAGATTTGGAAGCATAGATTTCGAAGGAAGATTTCCTCAGTATTTATAGTGTTCGGGAGACAGGAAAGAGGGAGGCCAAATTATCTGTAGAGGAGGCTGTGCACAACAGTGCGAATAGCTAGAAACACTAGTGCGTGTTGTCGAAAGAGACTTTTTCAGTTGCCTACTGCCGGATTAGGGTCCCGAAGGAAGAGCAAGTAGATTTCATAGGCAGAGGGAGGCTAGATGTCACACCTAGAGGCAATTTTGGTGATGTACGCAATTATCTTCTTAGGCAGTGTGAATTTTTGGACTACAAAGCGAGCAACTAGGAAGTGTGAGTTTGCCAGAGAGGGCAAAATCAGTTGCAGAGGGAGACAAGGTTGTCTTGCAGTTATTTTGCCAGTAGAAGATTGCCGAAGGCAGATTACTGTACTCTTGAATTTGCGGAAGAAATAATAAAACCCCCATCTGCTGTACTGGTTTTCCCTTTAGGGTTTTTCTAGGGACAATTGTCCAAAAACAAAAGTGTGAATTTTGTGTGTGTGCATATTTTTCTCAGTTCCAATATTTTACATTCCGTAGCATAGTTTTATTGTGAAGAATGCAATTGTTTCTTTTGTCCTTCAACACATGGAAATACACGAGGCAACCAAAAATTCGTAAATGACCAATATCGGGTTTGACACCTGTGAATACTTCCTTGGGAGTCTTGTTGTCCAAAGCTTGATGAGACAACCTATTTTGAACATATACCGCTATGTTTGTTGCTTCAGCCCAAAGGAACTTTGGCATCTTTTGATCATCGGGCATGGCTCGGGAAGCTTCTACAATGGACCTGTTCTTTTTCTCAACTACTCCATTTTGCTCCGTAGTGTAGGGCACAATGGTCTTCTTCTTAATTCCTTCCTTCTTGCAAAAGTCTATAAATTCATTTGAGATGTATTCCCCGCTGTTGTCGGACTTGAAGATCTTCATTTTTTGCCCTACATGATTTGCAACCAAGGCCTTGAACTCCTTGAATATTTCTAATGCCTCATCCTTGTGTTTTAAATAATATATCCATGTCTTCCTTGAGAAATCGTTGATGAAGGTGATGTAATAAAGATGACCCCCAAGTGAACGCTCAGGCATTGGACCACATATATCATAATTAATAAGATGAAGGATGTCTTCTGTCTTGTTTTTGCTAGAGGGGATTGGTCCCCTTGTCTTCTTTCCATTAGCACACTCGAGGGATACTCCATCATGTTTAGCTTGAACGTCGGGGATCCCGGAGACCAATTTCCTCAATTTTGAAAGAGCATCATAATGTAGATGGGCCAACCTTCGGTGCCACAACTCGCTTCGAAGATTTGTATTATGGACCATAGCTAGAAGAGGTGTTATTGTGATTTGTATTATGGACCATAGATTTGTATTTGTATTCAACATGCCAAGAAAGTACTTTTTTTAAAATGTATGGAACCCTCATTCCTTGATGCTCCAAAGCAAATATCGAAGCCAAATTCTTATTTAATCTCGGCACATATAATACATCATGAAGCGAGACAAAATCCCCGGAGTCCAAGTGAAATTTGATAGACCCAAAGCCATTTACGGGATGAGTGGTATTGTCACCAAGAATAAGGTTCAAAGTGTCCTCCCTTTCTACCAAATTAGAGAGAACCTCCTTATATCCAGAGAATTGATGATAGGCCCCACTATCAACTAGCCAACTATCCCAAGAATCCGGAGGAGATGAACTAGATAATGCGGAAATAAGAATATATTCAGAATTTCAGATTGATTAGTATCATTACCTTCATACCTTGACTTCCTTGACCTTGTTGGAGGACAATAGCTATCTTCACAATCATTGGGGGAGTGTCTTCTTCTTTCATTCTTTCTTCTATCGTCTCTTATTTCATATGACCTTTGGTTGTTGAAGCCACAGTTATTGTTGTAGGACCTTGAAGATTTTCTTCTTGAAGCATCTATCTTTTTGGGGCAATCTCAAGCATAATGACCCTTTAGATAACAATTGTAGCAGTCAACGTCTCTATCTCGCCTTCTAGAATCCCTGGAATCTTGATTAGATTGAGGAGCTTTTCTTGATTTAGATAGCTTTCCCTTTCCTTTCTTTGCATTCTTTTTCTTTCCTTGAGCAACATAGGCAGTGGGCTGTCCTTCCTTTGATCCTTGAAATCTTCCTCTAGATATCATCCTTGATTCTTCTTGAGCGAGCTTTCCAACAAGCTCATCAAATGAAGGGAAGCTATTGTTATTGCTTATAGTAGTAATAAATATTTCCCAAATGGGAGGGAGGCCTTTTAGAGTTACAATCACTGATTCCCTATTAGGTATGGTTTCCCCAATTCTTTGCAATTGAAGACGAGATATCCTCATAATGTATGATTGTATAGATTTTCCTTTGTTCATCTTTGTGTCTTTGAGTTGATCTTTCAAAGAGATGATTTCATGCAAATTGTTGATTTCATACATGCCAGCAGCCAACTATCTTATCATACATATCCTTATACCTTCTCAAATTTCCAACATACGCAAGTAGATTATCTTGTAAACCATCAAATATCATTTTCTTTGCTTTTAACTCACCTTTCTCATTCTTGTTTTTAAATTTTGACAGCAACAGAAGCATTTTTCAGAGGCTTAGGTACTCTTCCTTGAATGAAGTCCAAAACATCGTTGTTGTCAGACTGTCAGTTATGATCTCCAACCTGACTTTCCATGCAACAAAGTTAGATGAGTCACCCAACTTCTCATGCTCCTTGAAGAAAGTGGACATTTTTACCAAAATATTTTCCCTTTTTTGTTCGTCTGCTAGAAAAACGGATGCTCTTGCTCTATGTCTCTTGGGCTTGTCTTCACCTCAACTCCGATACCATGTTAATTTTTTTCATCAATTTGTACTGTCACAACTATCATTTCAACAAAATCCAGTAGTATCCAATTTAACAATTTACTTCAGTTATCTAATGACAATAGAGCAATAATAGATAGAACAATTAGACAAATGCACATTGGAAGACAGACAAGAGACCAGAGTCACAAATTTGGTCAATATCCAGGGAAAAACCCCACTAGGTGGAAAACCCTTGCAAATCTTTTTCTCTTAAGTTTTCTTCAAATTTTCAGCAGAAAGAGTACATCATCCAAGAGTCAAAGTCAAACTTTGACTAGCCAATATCCAATGGCAATATCCAATATCCAAACAATCAAATCAATATACCAATATCAGAGATGACGAGGAAGAGCCAAATCTGGTCAACTGTCAAATTTGCAAAAGTAAACAACAATTGACTGCCCTAACCAATCAAGTCAACAACAGTCAAATCAAGGTCAAATTTGCTCCAACTTAATTCGGTCAATGCTTAGTCAATGTGGTCTCTTTTGCTGGTCAAGGATCAGTGAAAACGACTCCTAAACTTTGGTTAAACTTGGTGAATGGATAGAGAAAGTCTACTGTCACAATTTGCAATTTTTTGTGGTCAAACTAGAAAGTCGATGTCAGTGAAACTGCTTAGAATTCCTCGATTTGCGTGTCCTTCAATGTGGCCCACAAAAATCAAAATTTTCTACCCAAAACGGAAGTCAAATGATGTTAATTTCACCCTGGTCAACTCCCTGCAACAGACCTGCAATTTTTCTGCAACTCGACCCAATAAAAAACAACCACTTGTCCTTCGCACGAGAGGGAAAAATTCTTCCAATTTGAGTTGTATAGACCAATAGGAATAGGAGAGAAGATGTGATGTGAGGTGATGAAGTTCCAAATGAGGATGAAGGTCTCTTGTATTTATATGAATCGACGAGGGTGAAAGGTCATGTAGTTTGGGCTTTCATGAGCCTACATGATGTTGATCTGACCTTGTTAATTTACATATGAGTGGGTTTTAATTAAAAAACACACTTCTCCTTGTCCGATTTGAGTGATCTTTAGGTCGATTTTGGTCCTCTCGAAAAGAGAAATTTAATGCAATAATTATTTCCACCAAATGAGCCATCCAAAGTGGAATTGGACCCTAGTTGCATAATTTAACGTTGGGTAGGTATCGTTAATGAGGTCTTAGCCTCCTTCCCCAACATTTGTTTCTACAGCCTTGTTTAAGACTAGTTTCTGACAATTGAGGAGAAGGATTCAACTATAAGTTAGGCATTTTTACTAAAATTAACCAAGATTTTGCATCTCACCTAGCTTAGTCTTGCATTCATTCTAACTTTCTATGGTTTGGCATATTGTTGATCTGTGAGCATTTTATTTTACTTGCAATATTTTATTACTGCTCTTGTACTTGTCATTTAAATTCCTTGCTCATTTTCCTTTAATATTTTCATATTTTATTTCAGCACATCTTTGAAGTGAAGTAGATGTTTTCATTCATCGTGCAAGTTTTACTTTTTTGCTCATATTTCAATATTGTCCTATCTTTTGTACTAACACTTGCCTTGCAACATTGTTGTTATTGTAACTTGAAGGATTCATTTATTTGCAACTATCTTGATTTGTATTTGAGCATTGTTTATAAGGGACTAGTCTATCACATTTCATCTTGTTTAATGCCATATCGATCTTAATTGAATCTTTCCTTCACATTGCTCATAATATTTACACTTGCTCTAATTAATCAAGTTACATCAATAATAATTTCCTTGCCCGTAGTCTCCTAGAGCTTGTTATTTCAACAAGTTTTCCTTCCACCATCTTTGTTAGGGACTACCCCCCTTAGCTTGTTTAGGTGTGAGCTTAAACAAAGTGAGTAGGGAATTGGCGACAACCCCTGCTCTCAGCATTGCGCCATAAAGATTATACCTTGTGTGGTTGGAAAAATTTTCCATACTTAGGTGTACATCTTAGGCGACAACACTTATATTAACCTAGAAATTGAAATACTACTGATCAGTGTGGAAAAAGTTGCGAGTAAATCGACAAATTCCGATTTTTTGGACTAGCCAATTTAATCAATCGACGTTTTAGCGATTTTTTCCTTGTCGAAAAAGTCGGGATTAAATCGCGATTTGATTGAAAAAGTCATGGAGCCCTCCCAGGCTGTGGATATGTGAGGGAAAAGGCAAAAAACACTCATTTTTCACTCTTCTTTCTGCCATTAGTCCCTGTGGAGAGAGGAGGTGTTTTCCATTGCCCAAGGGAAGGAGATTTGCTAGTTTTGTGGTGTGGATTTGAAGATTTGTCCATTGCTCAACGTGAGAGATTCAAGGTGCTGATTTGTTGCTGCCAAGTATGTATTTTAATCTCTCTTAGTGTCTTTGTTACACAAATGGCTTCTTAAATCTTTCTATTAGTTTGTTTTTAGCTTATTTTTGCTTAGAAATTTGAATCAAAACATTGTTTAGAATCTAGATTGAATCAAAACTTCAACTTTCAACTTTGAAGAACCAAATGAGAAAAATTCAAACCCTTGTGTAGTGAATCTGAGTGTGTTCAAGCGAGTGAGAAGAGACATTTAAAATTTAAAATGAACAATTAGATTTGTGTTTGCTTCTTATGTGATGGGCAATTTTTTTTAATTTTTTTTTTTTTTGTGCCTAGGTTCAAATTCAAGTTCAAAGTTTCAAACAAAATGCCAAGGAATTTGGACCCTATGTGGGAATATGGTGAACTTGATACTAACCCGAATCTGGGGGGTCAATAGAATGTATTTGACTTGCAAGTTGTGTGGCAAACATATGATAGGGGGTGTCAACAGATTAAAATTCCATTTGGGGCAAATTTCGGGGTAAAATATAGAACTTTTCCCAAATCCAACTCCAAAAATCATTCGACAGGCCATTAAATCGTTAATGGATAAAGAGGAGAGAAAAGACATCGGGGCAGCAATAAAAAGCCAACCTGAAGGGGCCTCAAGAGTGGGGGGAAGTGAGAGTGGTTCTTCAATATCACTTCCACACCCACATGTCCCAACCCCTCAACTTTCAAATCTTTTTTTGTTCCTAGAACCACACCTGGTACACAACTTGGCATTAAATCGACACTTTAAAAAAAGGAAAAGGTAGAAGCTGATAGATTGGTTAGTAAATGTCTTCTATGGAGTGATGTTTCTTTCAATATTGGTAAGACAAACCTATTCTACCAACCTTTGTTTGATGCTTCTTAATTTTAGGTAACATTGGTATGTTCTATGCTTAGCATAATTACTTCAATGTTCCTTTAGCAGCCTAAAGATAATTTCCAATATAGATTTCCAGTAGCAATCACATTAACCATTAATCACATTGACAATGAAAGTAGATAAAACATGTAATAAAATGTAGAAGACAAGAGGACACTAGATTTGGCAGATGCCAGGGAAAAACCCTTTGATCAATTCTTCTTATTATTATATCAAAATGTTCAACAAAGAGAGAGAGTACAAAAGTTAAATTGACTTGCCCAATTCAAAGTCAAAACAACCTTGTCAATTTCTGCAATCAACTACAGTCAAACTTCAGCCCTAACCAGAAAGTCAACGCTGGTCAAAGCAGCAATAGAATGTCCTCAAAACAACTCGGTCTTCCCCAATCAAACTCGGCTTGATTGGGAGGTCAAGTCAGCCCAAAACAGTGACCAAGTCAATAGTCAAACTTGGTCAAACTATTGTCCTGAAATTTGCAATCAACCTCCAATTTTGGTCTACGGTCAAACTACATAGAAAACCTCAGTTTCTGTGCCAAAAGGTGCAGCTTGCCCAAAGAGATAATCTCCTAGAAAATTGAAGTCAAACTCTCCTTGGATGGTTAAAGTCAACGCTGGTCAAACTGCAATCAACTCTGTATTTTTGTCCCTATAATTTTGCTTTTGAAATTCGTCGTTCTTAATCCACACGTATGAGAGAAAAGAATGCCCAATGTTGTATGAACCAATGAGAAAAGGAGAAAGAATGTGTGAGTGATGATGATGTCGAATGAGATGAGAGTTCACTTGTATTTATGCAATTCGTTGAGGGTGAAGAGTCACGTCCATTGGGCTGCATGAGCCTACATGTTGATGTGGCCGACCAAAAATGTACTTCTGCTTGTCCAACTTGGATGATCTTTATATCAATTTTGGTCCTCTCGAAAAGAGGAACTTAATTCAATCATCATCTCCATGAAATGAGTTGTACCATGGTGGAATTTGGTCCTAGTTGCCAATTTTAACACTCTCTCTCAACTAGGGAGAATTCCACCTGCCAATCCATCTGTCGTCATCGATCATCATGCCATCACGTCATCATGTACCATCTCTGTCATCTCATCTTTGCTCTGCTGAACCATGATGTAATAATGAAGAATTGATCGATAGTGAGTCACAAGGCCTTACCACTCTCCACTGACCAAAATCTGTCCAGAGGTAGAAACTTAATTGATCCCAGATCAAGTTGTTGAACACCATGCATCCTAGACATAAGGAGTACAGTAGTACACGATGCGTTCATCGGTAGTGCTATGGCCCCTATCCACTTTTCCCAACTCATTTGCCAGATGAGAGGTACTTCCCATGAGTCCCAGACTACATGGGTAGGATGTATGCTGGGGCATCAACAGGAGAAGGTGAACCACTCATCTTGCTCATATGCCATAGGAGAGGGTGAACCACTCATCCTATGCATATGTCAATCGTAGGGGAAGGTGAACCACCCACCCTACACACATTTGCCTTCCTACGTAGGGGAAGGTGAACCACTCACCCTACACACATGTCAACCATCATGGGGTATCACATGGGAAGGTGAACCAGTCACCCTATACATAGCGCACCAATAGGGGAAGGTGAGCCACTCACCCTATGGTCGCTCATAGCTCCAAGAAGTACTCGTAGCCACCAGGAGCTCCCAGAGCTCAGTGTCCAACTCAAGTGGGACCCTCATAGGAGGGCGTTTCCACGACTCCACAAGTCTTTCTTGGAAGGCTAATAATTTGACCTTCCCTAAGGGCTTTGTGAGGATGTTTGCGACTTGCTCATTAATTCTTATGTGCTGGAGCCTTATTGCTCCTCGCTGTACCATATCTTGGAGAAAGCGGTACTTGATATCAATGTGCTTGGAGCAGTCGTGGAACACCGAATTCTCTGAAAGTCGGATCCCACTTTGATTGTCGCAATAGATCACGGTGGTATCCAACACATGCTCCTTAACTCACTAAGGAGCTTCCTCAACCAAACAGCTTCACAATACTAGCGGCAATGTATTCGACCTCAGTGGTGCTTAAAGAAACCGATTTTTACTTCTTGCTCATCCAAGATATTGAAGTAGACTCCAATGAGAAGCAACATCCAGATGTGCTTTTACGATCCACCTCATTGGCAACCTAGTCAACATCAATACATCCATGTAGCCTCAAATTCCCGGTAGTGTATCTCAAACCATAATTGATTGTGCCACTAAGATATCTCAAGAGATTCTTAGTGTTGAAGAATGTAACTAGGTTCAGTCTTCATAAATGTATTTGAGTCATTATGTAATGTACTTAACAAAAGAATGAAAATAAAATTTTATTATTATTACAATGACTTATTAATGCATGGGTTTCATGCTTGGGTTATCATGTTCTAGGTCAAAGTCCCCATTGAGGACTTCTAAGATTTATTCTGAGTCCATAGAGTCATTGTACATTTAAAGAGACCCTTCTTCGGCTTTTGAATCATGTAAAAATGATTATTTTTGAGTCAAGAATGAATTATGTCACCTCCACACCAAGTCGGCCTCAAGGAGATCAAATAGACCTCAAGGAGATTAATTTGACCTCACCAGAAGTGTATATATTGAAGCAGTTCGATTCATTTGAAGACATCACTCTCACACAAGTTCGATATCACAAGAAGAGCTGGAAAAATTGCAAAATAGGGAAGAAGGGCTAAAAGAAGTGCGAGGTTGGAAAAAAAGAAAGAATAGGGAAAAATCGTAGTTTTGAACCCTCTCTCTCTCTCACGTGTGGGCTCCTCTAGAAGATCAAAGTCTTTTTGTCTATATCGAAGTTGCTACTGCCAGATGTTGCCTATTGCTGCGTGATCAAAGTTGCCACTACTAAGTCGAAGTTGTTGCTGCCAGTTTTTGGTATCAAGATAAAAGTCATTGCATTAAGATTAAAGTCATTGCATCAAGATCGAAGTGATTGCATCAAGAACAAAGTTATTAGGTCGAAGATAAGTGCTGCTGCAAGATCGAAATTCTAAGATAACTCACTTGGTGTGGAGGAAGTCTTTGTCTAAGTCTAGAGTCTTGGATTATCTCATGAAAACTATTGAAGGGAGAATTCTTGATTGGGTTTTCCCAAAGAGTGGGGTTCTGCCCTGGATGTCCGCTTATATCTAGTGTACTAATCCTTGTGCTACTATTTTGGTAATTGCTTGATGAATTAAGATAAAAGGAGAACACAAGGATAATAAGATTATACGAACATCACAAGTAATTATCAAGAATAAGAAAATATTTCTACCTTTTTGATTTTCTAACACTTAGCAACAATGCAATGTATGTGATGAGGCTCGACCATAAATCGACTCAATGTATTCACGACGAAGCATATGTCCAGATTGGAGTTTACCAAGAACATCAGTCCCCCCACAAGTTGTCGATACTCAGAAGGATTTGCCAATGTGGGCTCGACAACACTTCCACATAGCTTCTTGAAGTTGAGTTCCATCGGAGTAGACACAAACTTGCAATCCACCATCCCACATCTTTGGAGCAGCTTCACAGTGTATTTTCCTTGAGAAAGGAAAACCTCACCTGTCAGAAAAAGATCATCTACATAAAGGACCAGAATGGGAGGCATGTCCTTTTCAACCTTGAAATATAGGTTAGGATCGACTTTGCTCCTGGTAAATTCCAACTTCATAAGATAACTATGAATCCTCTCATACCAAGCCCTAGGGGCTTGCTTCAACCCATAGAGGGCTTTCTTCAACTTGCATACATGTGTCCTTCAATCTTGTACTTCAAACCCCTCGGTTGTTCCACATAGACTTCCTGCTTAACTGAGCCATGCAAGAAAGCAATCTTTACCTCCATTTGGTGTAGGCTCCATCCTTGCGAGGCAACGAGAGCAATAATAGATCAGATAGTGGTGTATCGGGAAATTGGTGCAAATATCTCATCCTAGTCCACCCCTTCCTTTTGAGAGAAGCCTTGAGAAACAAACTTGGCTTTGTATTTCTTCACGGTTGATTCGTACTCCTCATTCATTGCATCCTTCCATACTTGGTGTTTCAAGACTTATTTGAACGTACATGGCTCAGGTTAAACAATAGTATTCATAGCAGCTAAGTACCCTTGATACCTATTCAACTTCTTACTTTCACGAAATGTCCCTCTTGGAGCAATATGTCTTTTAGCATCTTTGAGAGTGCCTTTGAGCCACAAAGGCATTTTCCTTGAGGTAGAGGGATCACCATGAGGTGGATCAATGGGATCCATTAGGCCTTCAACATTGGCCATCAGTTCACCTATTCAGCTTCTTACTTTCACGAAATGTCCCTCTTGAAGCAATATGTCTTTTAGCATCTTCAAGAGTGCCTTTGAGCCACAAAGGCCTTTTCCTTGAGGTAGAGGGATCACCAGGAGGTGGATCAATGGGTTCCATTTTGCCTTCAACATCGGGCATCAGTTCATCTGTTGGAGGTTCATCCTGCTTTCCTGCAACATCATCATTGTCCTTCCTTGGGATGGGGAGATCTTTGGCTTACCCAAGGGAAAAATATTCATCGAATGTGACATCATGGCTTATTTCCACTTCTCTTTGACCAGGCACATAGTTTCTATATGCCTTCGAATTTTCACTGTAGCCCACAAATGTACCTTTATTCCCAGATGCTTCTAACTTGTTTCTTTTCTCTTTAGGCACATGAAAATAAATGGGACATCCAAATATTCTAAAATGAGAAACATCGGGTTTCTTACCTGTGAAAACTTCTTCGAGTGTCTTGAAATCCAATGCTTGATGCATGCTCCTATTTTGAACATATACGACAGTGTTGGCAGCTTCTCCCCATAAGAACTTCGGTAGGCCTTGGTTATGGAGCATGGCACGGCTGGCTTCTATGAGTGTTCGATTCTTCCTTTCAACAACTCCATTTTGCTCAGGAGTATATGGAGTTGTGGTCTCCCTCTTAATGCCAACCTCTCTAGAAAAGTCATTGAATTCATTTGATTCATATTCGGTTCCATTATCGGTCCTCAATATTTTGATCTTCTTCCCTATTTAGTATTTGATTTTCAACCAAGGCTTTGAAAGAATGGAACCACATGAACACTTCGTCCTTCTTCAAGAAATAGATCCATGTTTTGCGAGAGAAGTTATCCACAAAAAATGCATAGTATAAGTATCCTCCTAATGATGTTATGGGCAACATACTAGATAGATCATAATGGACCAATTGAAGAATGTCACTTGAAGGGAATGGTCCCCTCGTTAGTTTTCCAGTTGCACAACCGTGACAAACACCTTCATGATTCATGTTGAATTCGGGCACACCCGTGACCATCTTCCTTACCTTAGGTAAGGCTTTGTAATGAAGGTGAGAAAATCTCCGGTGCCATAATTCAGATTGAAGAGAAGTATCACAAGTCATAGGTCCTAAAGGACTTCCTCCAACTTGATAGAGACCTTCAACTCTAAATCCAAGTGTAAATGCATCTGTATGGTTTCTTTGTCAAATACGTACCTTTCCATCAATGAATGCTACCTTGAAGCCTTTATCTACCATCATAGAAATAGACACTAGGTTCTTCTTCAAATCGGGTACATAGATGAAGGGGTTGACCTTGATTTAAGTGAAGAGTGACAATCCCTATCCCTTTCACAGGGTAGGTGGCATTGTCTCCTAGTATGATCTCCAAATTAGTCTTCTTTTCAATCAAATTTGAGAGGGCCTCCTTGTACCTAGTGAAGTGCCTTGAGACCACTATTAATAAACAAATGATCCAAAGTATCCGGAGGAGAGGTAGTAGTGAGGGCGGAAATTAGATACAATTCTTTTTATTTTTCGACAACATTAGTTTCCTCATACCTAGAGTTTCTCAACCATTTGGGATGTCGACCATTACAATATCGAGCAATGGAAACATTCCTCTTTTTTATTGTTGAATCTGTTGTTCCTTTGATATCCATTGCTTTTGAAATTGCTCTGATTGTTGTTGTTGTCGTCGTCGTCGTCATCCCTGTTAGAAAATCGGAAAGGTAGAAATATTTTCCTATAATTGATAATTACTTGTGAGATGCTTGTGTTCTTATTAACTTTCTTATGTTATTCTTTTATCTTAGTTCATCAAGCAATTACCAAAAACAATAGCACGAAGATCAAGGACACCAGATGTAGGCAGACAACTAGGGTGAAACCTCAATCTTGGGGAAAACCCAGTCAACAACTCTTCCTTCAATAGTTTTCCTGAAATAATTCAAGACTCTTGAGTTAGATACAGACTTCCTCCACACCAAGTCAACTCTTTTCTTTTTCAGCAGATGATCACTTTCCAGTACTGTCTTTGACCTAGATGCAACAACACCAACAAAACACTTCGATGCAATAGTATCTTCCACCTAACAACTTCGATCTTAATGCAATAACTTCAACCTTGAAGCAACACTACTACCTTGAAGCAACCCTTCGACCTTATGTGGTACTTCGACCTTGATGCCGTAACATAACTTCGACCTTGATGCCGTAACATAACTTCGACCTTGATGCCATAGCATAACTTCTTGCTGTCGTAACAGAACTTCGATCTTGATGTCGTAGCAGAGCTTCTTGATGCCATAACAGAACTTCGATCTTGATGCCGTAGCCCATAAAATCACTTGTGTGAGAGAGAGAGAGATAACTCCTAACCTTTGATCTTGCAATTCTCCTTCTTCCACTGCAACTTCACACTTTTCCATGACTTCCTTTATATGATCAAACTTGTGTGAGTGAGAGAGTGTGATCCAAATGAATTCAAATTGCTCCAATATATAGGATTTTGGTGAGATCGAATTGCCCAGTTTGAGGCCGACTTGATCTCCTTGAGGCCGACTTGGTGTGGAGGTGACATAATTCATTTTTGACTAAAAAATAATTTTTTTTACATGATTCAAAAGCCCAAGAAGGGTCTCTTTAAATGTACAATAATTCTAATGACTCAAAATAATTCCTAGAAGTCCTCAATGGGAACTTTGACCTAAAATATGATGACCCAAGCATGAAACCCATGCTTTAATAAGTCAGAATAATAATAATAATAATAATAAAATTTTCTTTTCATTCTTTTTCATAAGTTCATTATGACTCAAATACAATTATGAAGACCGAACCTAGTTACATTTTTCAACACTCCCTCTTAACTAGGGAGGTATTCATAACAAGTGCAAGGAAGATCTCAAACTATATGAACTATGAAGAGTTTGGGCACCGCAATGCCATGGACTAGATTCCTGCAATTTATCCAAGGTTTCTCAACAGTTTAGGCACCACAATGCCACAAACTAGATTCTGACTAGGGAAATCTATCTGAGTGGGACTAAGATGGACTAAAGCTTTTAGCCTCTCTAGGTACCATCAGGCTTACTTGCTAACCATCAACCTGGGGATCTAGGTGCGTATCCGAGGTCATAGCTCTATGGCCAATGTTACTCCGTATTTTGGGATCTATACATCAACACATAGTGTCGACTTGATGTCCTCCCAGACAATATTTCACTCACAATGCCTCAACACCCCCGATTATTCCAATCGGTAGCAAATCCTCTCTGATCAAGTAGATCGGAAACAAAAAAATTCTCTCGATCAAATTGATCGATAATCAACATGTAAATCATGTTATCAAACCTCTGAGAGTTTTACCTGTACAAACATAACCCAATTAATAACAAACTTTCATATATTCGTAAGCAAACACAAACCTCTGGGGTCTTTCAGAGATCTTGATGTTGCTTTTCATTTGATCACAATAGGACTTTCAAACGAATCTTGAAAAAAGATTCCTTAATCGTACAACTTCCTTTCCTATTTCCCATATAGCAACATATTCTACAACCAAATCCTACTTTCCTTCTTTTAGCAACACCTCAAAATGCATTCTCCAGTTTCTTCTTTCAAGGTATCTATTATGACAATAATATGCCCTACCTCTAAATTTAGGGAGATCTACTTCCTTTTATAACATTGGAGAACCTTTCATGGCTTCCATCCTTCTTATCATAGTCATCATGACCATCATAATTTATATATCTTCCTTCATCATGCTTTACTTACGAACATCTTCACCATCTTGAAGATTATGTACCTGCACAACTTAGATAGCCGGTACAACCAAAACTATAGAAGCATGGATTTAACCGTATCAAAATCATATAATAATGGGATTTTTAGACTTTACAAACGTAATCAACAAGAGACTTTACTTCAATAATTCAACTTCTTGCCCAGGTTTTGTTACGAACCCTAAATCACATCAACAACTCAATCAATATCAATCTCATTATATGCAGGGCTTCAATATATCTTTCAACGATATGACAAACTCTTTCACATAGAAAACCCTAAAACCAATTCAAACAATTTAACAATGCATCTAACAACTTTTAGAATTCATATGTTAGATGCCTTTTTAGGATTTAGTGCAAACCCTAGATTTCATACATGAGCCTTTAAGCTTCAACAAAGAAAACCAATCACAGCTCATTTTCAGATTTCAACAATCTTTCATAAATTGTCATCATATATTAGAGAATTGAACTTATATTAAGGTTTAGTTACAAAACCGTAGAATACACAAACACTATCATCCTAGAGTATCAAACTTTGACTAGGGCTTAGTTCCAAATCCTAGGATTTATGGCCACCAATAATTAGGTCAACACATATATCTAGGATTCCATCATCATCCACAAACATATCGTGATAACATAAGTTAGTCCAACCCAATGACACAAACACATTCAAACATCTAACATATTTGATTAGATGGACAAACATATGCCTAGGGTTTCATTCCTAGGACATTATCTAAATAAGGGTCTTGCTCATAAACCCTACCAAACCCTAGGCTTTCAAAACATAACACAACAAACCCTGAGTTACCAAAACTTCAAAGGTTTGGGATTTCAGACATCACCATTCAACCCTAACAAGTTAGGGTTTTCATAACCATACCAAAACCCCAAACATGACATTATCAAAGCATCAAACATTTTCTTCAGACTTCATCAATAACCCTAAGTAGGCTAGGGTTTCACATATTATCATCGACATACCTTGTCAACAAGAGAGAGTGATGCAGATGTACTTTCGAAAAGCAAGGGGGTTGGGCCTGGTGAGTGTCCGAAATAGTTCAACTATCTTAGTACATGTGAAAGCAAACATGAAATACAAACATCCACAGAATAGTCTTACAAACATTCATAAGTCATGCATGAAGAACGTGCTGGCCTTGATAGGATTTTGTTATTAAGTAAAAGTTCCAAGACACATGAACAATGAAAATCACTAGCTCCAATAGTGGAGTGTTGGAGCCACTCCTTGCTCCACAAAAGAACTAGCTTATCTCTCTATTGCTTCGCTGTTGGAGCCAAGGTGAAAAGTCCTTTGCTCATACAATGAGGGAGTATATATAACCAAGGGTGACTCTTTTACTACCCTCATGACTACAATGAGGGAGTATATATAACCAAGGGTTTGTCTTCCATGAATTTTCAAATAACATGACTCTAAATAACCCACAAATTAGCCTTGAAAATAATGGAAATTCCGGCAAGATTATCACAAAATTCGGCAGAAATTTTTGAAAATATGGGTTACAGTTGTCAAACTTCAGGATTTTGGGTGCCCTTGGGGTTCTTGAAGGTGCTGAATCCATTTCGAACATAAAAAAACCATTCAAACACTCTAGCATTCTGATTTTTTGAATTTTTTTTCGCCGGATTCTAGCAAGAAAACTGCCATCCGGGCTATTCTGTTGCGGTAGACAACGCCTATAAAAAATATACCCACAAAATAGTCTTTTGTCATTTATAATCTGAATATACAGTGAGCAGATCAAAAGGATAGAACCTGATATTCAATGAGATCCAATAGCAAAGATACATACATTATTATCAGTCCTCTTGAAGCAATATTCCAGCCTTTATTTGAGAATAATATACTGCCCAGGTAAAAAGTATCGAAACAGAACTCCCAGGTAGAATGGCTCGCTAAATCAGAAGCTGATAGATGGAAATAATTAGTGATATTGGCCACAAGAAAGATGCTATGGCCTACCCAAATCACCAGCAAAGGCCCACACCCCTGCATAACTAGTAACAGACCCAAAATCGAGCCCTGATATTGTTCATATGCTGCCTCAACACACAGCAGAAAAATGGCATCCAAAAAGAGGTAAACTCGTCCCACAATGACAACAATACGTTCCAAGAAAGCAACGACTTGTTCAACAACAGAGGAGGGATTTGACTCGTCACTCCCTTATTCCTCAGGAAACTCGCTTATACTATGGCCGCTACCCAGCAAATATAATGGAGTGACTAGCCTCACTGAAATGGAGAAAATCATGCCACTAGTGGACAAAATCTTGTCCCCTTGGCTCTCTTTTCAACCTCTGTCTCTTCCTCAAGAGATTCGTCCAACAAATGAGAGGAACACGCCCCTCCTTTCAAAAGTGACTTGATTCCTGATCAGGGCTTCGATATTTGGCCCTCACAAGCTTTTCTTCAACCTGAAAAGTTAGATGAAATAAGATAAATCAGGGTTTCAACTGATATCACTTCTTCTAGCTCAAATCTCTAGAAAATCCTTTTCTCCTTTGAATTCAGACAGTGAAATCTGAGTGCACTCCTTGAACCGGCTAGAGTGTTTAGTTTCAACAATGAAAACAACTATGGCGGCTAGGGTTTCCAAACCCTAAGCTTCTCCTCGAGAAAACTCTCCACGAGCTCTTTTCTCCAAAAACTCAAATGCACGAATGAGGAGAGACCCCCTCATTTCCCTTTTTATAACTCACCTTTTTCTTACAATTAAATATAAAAGGTACTATATATATATATTTGTTAATAAAGTGACTTTTATTAAGTAATTAAAGTCACTTTTAATGCCGGTAAATGCTTAATTTGTTTCCGTGGTCATCTTGGCCATCCAAAACCCATTTTCATCATCCTGCTCGCTAGATATTTTCACCCCGATTCCAACGAGCTATTACACTAAGGTGTTTCTCCAAGTAATTGGCCTGAAACAACACCTTAAGCATAATAAATTAAAATATGCCTGTTAATAACTCCATTTTACGGAAATCGTTGGAATGCCGCGAAACCAAAAGTTAACTGTGCAGAATTGATCTTGATGGTGAAATATGGTAAGCGATCTCAGTCGAAACCTGTAAAACTCTTCAAAATCCTCGGGGTCCGATAATGTAATCCAAGTCCTGTGACTTGGATAACACAAGCTTTGGAGACTCCTCCGAATCTCATCACAAGATAATGTAAAAAATGGGGACATTATATTATCGCAGACTCTCGTGACACTTGGGACATAGCTTGCAGCCATGATCTTAGAATTTACCCATCTGCAACATGTTTGTCTGAAGCTATACTACTCTACCTTTCATGATCACCTCTTTGCCTCTGAACACCTTTCTTACAAAAATTAGCGATCATATCCAACTATGCTCCGCTGCACAACTGGAGAACACTTACCTTCCCACCATATTCTTTTTCTGCCTTTGCTTTGAACTTCTTTAAAAGAATTAAACTGTCCGCCTTTTTCCTATGAAAGAAAACTCATAATCATTGTGAGGAATCACGAATGAGAGGCAAAAAATGCATTGCACTTGATCTTAATGGTGTTCTTGTAGGATCACCAATTTTGACACGTACAAGCTCCATTGCTTTGCCTGCTTCCATGTCATTATACCGAGCATGCTGTATATCTTCCTATCTTCCTTTTGTCTTTTCAATATCAGGTAGGCAATCAACCATTTCTGACGCAACAAAACTGAAATCAGCCCCAAGGAGAGCTGGTCAACTTTAGCGTGGCTCTGTCAGCATTTCCCTTTGGTTTACCCCACGTGGCTCTTTTATTTTCTTTTTAATTTATTTATCAATTTCAAAGAAATTGACAAATAAACATTTTCACAACTTCCGAACGTTAAATTCTATCTCCCGGCTTATATATATTATCTCCGAACTTTATAACCAATGTTTAACTTTCAAAGCTTTGTATTAATACTCCACGCTTTTTAAACAAATGACTTATAATAAACCCTTAGCTCTGGACCCCACCTCTACGATCAATTGACCATTTAACGCATGCACCGTACCTCGTTTATCGTTCGCGCATCTACAACAAGCGACCACCGTCCGATGGCCCTTTCCCAGATCAACGGCTCTCGGCAATATCGCTCAGCGTCCTGGTACGAACGATAACGTGCAATGGCGCGGTTTAAACGGTGGTTTTTCGGGGGTCCACTTTGCCGCGCGTCAACAGGTCTATCGAATCACTCCACAACCAGAAAATACCGCCTATACACCAAAAGCGGTGCGATATGGGAAATCCGCCTTGCAAATCCACTCGCGGTTTTTGTACAGGGATTAACCAAGGTTAATCGGGTTACGCTCTTCCTTTTAATTCATTAACTCAGGTCAGGTTCCGAACTTCAATTAACAATAAACGAATTCATCTCTTTATTAAGCAGCTTCACCATTATTACCAGACCTCGCCTACACACGGGATTTCTTCACAGGGTTTATCCAAACTATTACAGGGAAATAGACAGAGAAATGCGGACTTACACAACTCCCACATTCAACGATTCCACACGGAACCAACGCACAATCGTCTCACAATTAAACAACTTCTTCACAATTTATGGTTTGAGAAAATACAATGGCCAACGAGCCCAAAAATTATTTAACTGGAAACAATCGTTAACATAGAGACTTTATTACAGAAAACTCTTCTCTCCTCCTCCTCCTCCTCCTTTAACACATCCGAGGGATTACATTTATATACATAAACATATGACTCTTCGGTTCCTCTGAGAGGACCGTTCTAGAAATCAAAGGTCTAATTACAACTCATTCCAATAACTGAACTGACAGCTAGATTGTGCCTAACTGTTCGACTTCTACAACTCTAACTAATCTAAATGATACAGTCAGCTGAGGTATTGACACCTAGCTGTTACAATTCAGATGTTTTGAACCCTCCTAGCCACAACATGTGGACAAACTTCCTACATTGCTGGCTAGTGTCTAATGCCCCTACATCAGACTCCCGAGGGCAATTTTCTTCATGGGCTCCTGTCCATGAGCTCTTCCACTGATCTGCCTATCTTCTGCAACATCCCTTCAGTCATCCAAGTGGCATCTTCCTCTGGATTTTCCTTCCATTTGATCAAGTAATGAAAGTACTCTTGTCCTCTGGTCCTTTTGAATGGTTTTTTATCCAATATCTTCTCTGGTTGTAATGGTTGTGCTGGAGGTAGCTGTTCCCTCCACTCAATCTGTTCCTTTTCTGCTGCTCTTTCTTCTGCGCCATCATCTTCATACTTGTACAAATCTGCAACATTAAAAATGGGAGATATTCCAACATCAGGAGGTAATTCAATCTCATAAGCATTTGCAGAAAACTTCCTAAGTATCTTGCATGGCCCAATCTTTTTGAACTTCAATTTGTTATACTGCTTCTTTGGGAATCTCTCCTTTCTCAAGTGTGCAAAAACCAAATCTCCTACTTCAAAGTGAACTTCTTTTCTGCTCAAGTCTGCTCTGCTTTTGTATTTGATGCTGCTGTCTTGTAGTTGCTGTTTCACTTGTTCATGTATGGCCTGGATCTCTGAAGCAAATTCCTCACCATCTGCACTCCTTAGCTCTGCCTTTCCCAGATTTCTTAACTTTGATATTCCTCTGGGGTGCATTCCATAAACAATATGAAATGGACTCTGCCCTGTGCTCCTGTTTGGTGAGTCATTATATGCATATTCTGCCTGAGGCAAAATATGATCCCACTGCTTGGGATGCTCTCCTACAAGACTTCTTAACAAATTTCCCAGAATCCTATTCACCACCTCAGTTTGTCCATCATTCTGGGGATAATAAGCTGAGCTGAAACTCAGTTTGGTACTAAGTTTCTTCCACAATGTCCTCCAAAAATGACCCACAAATCTGGTATCTCTGTCTGAAACAATACTCTTGGGCAACCCATGCAATCTAACAACTTCTTTGAAGAACAAGTTAGCAACATGGGTGGCATCACTAGTTTTATAGCATGGAATAAAATGTGCCATTTTGGAGAATCTATCCACCACAACAAAGACTGCATCATTCCCTCTTTGAGTCTTGGGTAATCCTAGAACAGAATCCATACTCACCATGTCCCAAGGTCTGTCTGGAATAGGCAAGGGAGTGTACAATCCTGCATTCTGGCTCCTTCCTTTAGCATATTGACAGATTTTGCAATTCTTCACAAACTTGTCCACTTCTGCTCTCATCTTGGGCCAGTGATAGAAATGACTCAGCGGTTCATAGGTCTTATCAGTACCAAAGTGTCCAGCAAGTCCACTACTATGCTTCTCTTTGATCAAATTTTCCCTCATGGAACATTTTGGTACACAGTTGGCTTCTTCTGAATAACAAGTCCTCCTGCAGGAAATAATCCAGCCACTGGTTTCTATCTGTTAAAACAGGGTTACGACATGCCTCAAATGCTTCCTTAAAATCTGGATCTGTTTTATACAATTCTTTCAGGAAATCAAATCCTACAACTTCAAAATTTGTTTCTTGAACAAGCATGTGCCTCCTACTCAAAGCATCAGCTACTTTATTGGCTTGGCCACTTATATGTTTCAAAACAAAATTAAAACCTTGGAGATACTCAACCCATTTAGCGTGTTTATGTTTCAACTTGGGTTGCTGTACAATATACTACAAAGCATGATTGTCAGAATACAATACAAATTCCCTGGACATCAAATAATGTCTCCACTTCTTCAGTGCCTGAACAATTGCATAGAATTCCTTCTCATAAGAGGAGTACTTTCTTCTGGTGTCATTAAGCTTTTCACTGAAATAGGCTACAGGTCTATCATCCTGACTCAACACAGCTCCAATGGCCTCTCCACTGGCATCACATTTTACTTGAAATGGTTTAGTAAAATCAGGCAGAATCAAAACAGGGTTTTCCGTTATCTTTTGCTTCAAAAGTTTGAAGTTTCTTTCTGCTTCAGCAGTCCACTTAAATCGCTGTTTGTTCTTTTTTATTGTCTCAATTATGGGTGCATTGATCTTACTGAAGTTTCTTATAAACTTTCTGTAAAAACTAGCAAGTCCATGGAAACTTCTTACCTCAAAGACATTCCTGGGTGAAGGCCACTCCACAATTGCCTTAACCTTTTCTGGGTCCATCTTCAACCCTTCTGCAGAAACAACAAACCCCAAATACACCAACTCTTCCTTCATGAATGAGCATTTCTTCAAATTTATCAACAGTTTCTCTTGGTGCAGCTTCTTCAAGACATGATTAAGATGCCTTAAATGTTCTTCTTTAGTTCTGCTGAAAACTAGTATATCATCCAAATACTCTATCACAAATTTGCCAATGAATTCTTTCAATACTTCATTCATAAGTCTTATAAAAGTACTAGGTGCATTTGACAACCCAAAAGGCATTACCATCCATTCATACAGTCCTTCATTTGTTTTAAAGGCAGTTTTCCACTCATCACCCTCTCTTATCCTAATCTGATGGTATCCACTCTTCAAATCTATCTTTGAGAAATATTTAGCACCACTCAAACAGTCCATCAAATCCTCAATTCTAGGTAAAGGGAATCTGTACCTGATTGTGATCTTATTGATTGCTCTGGAATCAGTACACATCCTCCAGCCTCCATCTTTCTTTGGGCTCAATACTACTGGTACTGCACATGGACTCAAACTTTCTCTAATCAGCCCCTTGTCCACCAACTCCTATACTTGTCTCCTGATTTCCTCATTTTCCTTGGGAGTCATTCTGTAGGCTGCCTTATTTGGCAGATTTGAACCAGGGATAAAATCTATCTGATGGCTGATCTTTCTCACAGGTGGCAGCTCATCAGGTAAATCATCCACAATAATGTCACAATAATTGTCTAACATCTCTTGGATTTCTACTGGCAAATCAGAAATCTTTGTAGAATTAAGAACTACCTTAGGTTTGCAAACTAAAGCAAAGCTTACCTCTTCTTCTTCTATCTGCTGCAGATATTCCTTCCCGCTCAGCAACAAGGTCTTTGGATCAATCACTCTGCTGGATGGCTCTCCTTCCTCCATGGGTATCAATGTATGACGTACCCCATCTTTGAAGAACTTGTAAGTGTTCTTCTTGCCATCATGCACTGCTGCTCTGTCAAACTGCCAAGGTCTACCCAGCAGTATATGACACAAATCCATGGGCATTACATCACACAGGACCTTATCTTTGTATTTGCCCATTTGCAGCTCTATCTCACACTGTTCTTTCACAACTAGCTGGTGCCCTTCATGCAGCCAGGACACCCTGTAGGGAGTTGGATGCTCCCTTGTCTTCAACTTCAACTTCTCTATTACTTCAGTGGAAACCAGATTCTCTGTGCTGCCACTATCAATGACTAGCTGGCAGCATTTCCCTTGGACTTTGCATATGCTCCTAAACAAAGTCTTCCTTTGTGCAGGCTCAGTGACCTCTTTGGCTTGCTTCAACAGGACCTTATTTACCACCAAGGATTCTCCCCTCTCTGGAAGAATTTCTTCTTCAATTTCTGCCTCTTCTCCAGCCTGGGCAACAACAACATTCCTTGGACCAACACCCACATTCTCTGGACACTCATAGTGCTTATGTCCCACATGCTGACATCTATAACACCTCAACTCTCTACCCCTGCCTCTGTCTCTGCCTCCTCTTCCTTTTCCTCTGTAAGAACCCCTTCTGCCCCTTGCATCATCCTCTGTAGATGCATTCTGAGGTGAGCTACTGTTAGCTCTATCCCTCGGTGTTGTAGGCTTTCCTCTACCACCCTGACTTCCCTTCCCACGGAAATAACCTCTCTTCTTGGCAGGCTGTTTCTTCAGGAGTTTCTCCTCTGCTTTCAAGGCCATCTAATAGGCCTCTTCCATTGTCTTAGGAGATAGGAGACCAATCTCATCTTGGATCTCCAGCTTGAGACCATTCACATATCTAGCAGTCTTCTCTGGTGTGTCTTGGAATTGCCCAGCTCTTATGCTCACTCTGTAGAATTCCTCTGTGTATTCCTTTACTGTCAGCAACCTCTGTCTCAGGTTCTGCATTTGCTTATACAATGTCAGCTGGTAATCACTAGGCAAGAATTTACCTTTTAATTTAGCCATCATTCTGGTCCAGCTCTTGATAGGTTTCTTGCCAACTCTCCTCCTCTCTGCCTGTACTCCATCCCACCAAAGTGCAGCATGTCCTTTCAGCTTTGTCACTGCAAACTTGACCCTTTTATCTTCGCTTATTTCTTCATAATCGAAGCATTTATTCATTTCATTTATCCAATCCACCAGTTCCTTTGGATTCAGTGCCCCTGCATAACTCGACACTTCAATTCTGGGCTTGACTGCAGATCCCAGAGAGTTCTGAGGAGCCTCAAGTCAGGAGGAATTTCAACATTTTCTTCAGCTTCTTCTGTTTCAGGTTCACTGATGTCTTCAGGATCTCTGGGCTGTCTTCGCTCCATGGCATCCATTCTGGCTTCGACCCTCTGCAACATCCCCAACACCTCAGCGTTGGCAACAGGTCTCCTTCTGCCAGCGCCTCTACGAACTCGGATTGCCATGTCAGCTCTTCTGCAAAAACAACCTTAAAACAATGGCTCTGATACCACAAATGACGCAACAAAACTGAAATCAGCCCCAAGGAGAGCTGGTCAACTTTAGCGTGGCTCTGTCAGCATTTCCCTTTGGTTTACCCCACGTGGCTCATTTATTTTATTTTTAATTTATTTATCAATTTCAAAGAAATTGACAAATAAACATTTTCACAACTTCCGAATGTTAAATTCTATCTCCCGACTTATATATATTATCTCCGAACTTTATAACCAATGTTTAACTTTCAAAGCTTTGTATTAATACTCCACGCTTTTTAAACAAATGACTTATAATAAACCCTTAGCTTTGGACCCCACCTCTACGATCAATTGACCAATCAACGCATGCATCGTACCTCATTTATCGTTCGCGCATCTACAGCAAGCGACCACCATCCGATGGCCCTTTCCCAGATCAACGACTCTCGGCAATATTGCTCGGCGTCCTGGTACGAACGATAACGTGCGATGGCGCGGTTTAAACGGTGGTTTTCCGGGGGTCCACTTTGCCACGCGTCAACAGGTCTATGGAATCACTCCACAACCGGAAAATACCGCTTATACACCAAAAGCGGTGCGATATGGGGAATCCGCCTTGCAAATCCACTCGCGGTTTTTGTACAGGGATTAACCAAGGTTAATCGGGTTACGCTCTTCCTTTTAATTCATTAACTTAGGTCAGGTTTTGAACTTCAATTAACAATAAACGAATTCATCTCTTTATTAAGCGGCTTCACCATTATTACCAGACCTCGCCTACACACGAGATTTCTTCACAGGGTTTATCCAAACTATTACAGGGAAATAGACAGAGAAATGCGGACTTACACAACTCCCACATTCAACGATTCCACACGGAACTAGTGCACAATCGTCTCACAATTAAACCACTTCTTCACAATTTATGGTTCGAGAAAATACAATGGCCAACGAGCACAAAAATTATTTAACTGGAAACAATTGTTAACACAGAGACTTTATTACAGAAAACTCTTCTCTCCTCCTCCTTCTCCTCCTTTAATACATCCGAGGGATTACATTTATATACATAAACATATGACTCTTCGGTTCCTTTGAGAGGACCGTTCTAGAAATCAAAGGTCTAATTACAACTCATTCCAATGACTGAACTGACAGCTGGATCGAGCTTAACTGTTCGACTTCTACAACTCTAACTAATCTAAATGATACAGTCAGCTGAGGTATTGACACCTAGCTGTTACAATTCAGATGTTTTGAACCCTCCTAGCCACAACATGTGGACAAACTTCCTACATTGCTGGCTAGTGTCTAATGCCCCTGCATCAATTTCTAACCTCCCTAGAAGGGAAGAATGCAGAAAACACAAATTCTTGTATTGCTGATGCCAAAATATATTGGAATCAGCTTCATTGCTATCAACCATTTTCTTCATTCACAACTTTGCTGTTTCCTATCGCTTCATTCCAGTCATTCACAACCCTACTGGTGAAATTACAGCAAGAAACTCTAAACCTCTAAACTGTTCCAGAATTGCACTAAACAATTTTTTCTATTGGCACACAATTAGTTTCCAATCTCATACACCAAATTCCATAAAAGAATTACAGAATTTCTGTCCTAAAAAATTGTTCTAAGCCCAAGCAAGAAAATAAGCTCTCTTTTGAAAACATAAATTTCAGTTCTATTAACACTTTTGAGTGAAAGAAAATATAACTGAAAACCTACTATATAAACAACTCAGCGCCTACTTTTCTTTGAATTTGTGCGTCTAGATCATAGAATTGCTTATAACTGTGCTTTTCCTTCAAATTTTTGTCTTGTATAGAGCATTTGTTTGGGTCTCATGGATTATGATATGTTCACATATGTTTCTGGCTGCTTCAGAGGCATTCTCAGACTCTGGCAACTTCTTTTATGCTGGTTGCGGCCTTGATCTCATAGTCCTCTGACTCTTGTTACAGTAGTAGTGGCTGTCATCTCATACACCTGCTATTCCTGTTATTCTGGTTGTGGTTTCTATCTCAGACTCCTGCATTTTGCAGCTTACTGTTCTGACCCTGGTGTATTGGGTCCTTTAGTCATTGTTTATTATCCTCAGTTTGTGAAGTTAATCCATATTTACAATGAGCCATCTCTTTTGGTTACAGTTGTTGTGTCTCAAGTGAGGACTGTCTCCCTTTGTGAGGTGTCAACTCGATTAAACCTACTTTACCATCTATTAAACCTGCTTTTCAATGGTGTCTGTTGCAAGTGCAACTTGGTCATCTTTGTTTGATCCCTTATCTGTGCAAATGGATGTAATGACGTTCTGAATGGATGCTATCCTCTTAGTGTGTCTAAGTTGTGGTCCTTTATGTTGTGATTTCATTCATATTGGATGGTGTGTGCACTCAAACCCTGCGGCTTACATGCACTCATATCTTAAACCATACTCAAAAAAACCTTGTCTCACATGTGCATCTCCACACTCTCTCAAAGATCAATTCTTTCATAAGTTTACACGCTTTAGGAGCTTACAAAGATTATTTTTTTAATAAAAATTCATACTTAGGTTTGTTTCAAGTGGGATTTCCCTTGCCTAATTCCCCAGTATCAGATTTTGTTTTAACAGGGCTTCTGTTTGTGTCTAATGAATATCGTCCCAGGCTGTTCACCCTCTTCCTCCTCTGTCACCTTTCAACCATGGCTTTGATACCATGTCATAAAACAAAAATATGCAAACAACCAATACAAGTCACAGTATAAGAGAGGGTTGTATATTCGATTCAATAACCTGTCTGGTGGTTGTCAATACATATAAGGGAGATAATGCCTGGTGCCAAAATTCCAGACAACCACTTTATTACCTACTAAATATGATTTATTGACATTAATTGCATGTTACACACACACACACATATACATATACATTTCTTTTTTGAGAGACATCATTTCCATCATAGGGTGGTAACCAGAGTAAACGGTGAGTGCCCATGTTCCAAACACATTTCTCTGAGGGGATCAATAAAGTCAAACCCGTGGCCTCCACAACTTCAGGGGAGAGATCTCAGTTTGGTTTATGGTCGCTTGAGCTAACCCTTGGGGCTAACGTGTGATTTACATATACTTAAGTCACTCTATTGTGAAAGTAAACATAACTTTATCAAATTATGTGATCATTATGAAACACTAATTCTGCAATAACATTGTATCCATCCTTTATGCAAGCTACTCTGTGCCCTGAATTGGGTCCTTTGTCTGTGGTTGATGTTCAACATGCCAAACATTTGTTAGCCGGATTGAATGTTTCTTCCACATTTATTCTGGCTTGAGCAAGTTGTTGAAGCTGCCACTCCTGAGCTCAATGACTTTGTGCAATCAACCTTTCCCAACCTCTATGAAACTTACTGTTCTGTCTATGACTCTAATAGCAGTTTGCCACCACAAAATCTGACTAGTTTTGCCGATCAGTCTAGGCACAAGATTCTGGATCTGAGAGTTCAATACATTATTGTGATTCCAGTAAAGAATAAAATGAAATGTTGATGAAAAATTCACTGCCTCTCAGTAGAAACAGTGGGACTGATTGCTAAATGGTGTAGAACAGTAACAAAAGCGGCAACTGCAATGCCATGTCAGGAGTGTGCTAGTATGAGTGGCCTGTTGCATGTTGGCATAAACTCTCTGCAAAAATGTGTGCAGGTGGTCCAGGTGGTCTGCCGAGATGTATTGTACCATCCACCATTCTCTGGTGTTTTTTCTGAGATGGACATATGAAATGCTAAGTAGCAACTAACAATGTAACCAGGTGTGTTTTTTTGTGCACTTGAGAGTAGTATTAACACCCAACATTGTAGAAATTTATAGTTTCCACTCCGGTTTTCAGTTTCACCTTATTTCTCCAATTTGTTAAATGCCCTTTCCCATAACTTTACATTCAACACTCTGGAAAATAAATATTGCTGAAAACACAAATTCTGGAAATTTTTCAGAATGTTGGAAAATGCGGAAATAAAAAATCAGCAGATACAAACAGCCATTCAACACATGATAACACAGTGTTTTTGGTCAAGGTGACCCTGGAAAAACTCCCTACAACTCTTGGGGAAAACCAGTCTGAAAGATTCTCTTCATTTTTCTGAAAAATGCTTTTTACAGTGAGACAGAAATATACACAGCAAAAATTACAGCAACCTCAAAAATTGTACTTATCTCGAAAACCGTGCCAAAACTCCACCTCGGTTTCCGTGCCCACAAAAAACAGAAATTACAGCAAACAGTCCAGCATTAAATGCTGTACGGACAACATTGAAATCTGTGCTGTACGGCTGTATGGATGCCTCGAAAAACGTGCTGTACAACCTGTCAAAACTGCTGTATGGCTGCCTCGAAAAACGTGCTGTACGGCTGCCCTAAATCTGCTATATGGCCTCGATTTCAGCGCTGATTTTTCTGCTGTACGGATTCAGAAAACAGCCCTCTCTCCTACTGTACGGACCTTGATTTCCGTGCCTTCAAACTGCTGTACGGACCTAAAAAACGTGCAGCATTAAATGATGTATTTCCTCCCTCGAAATTCGTGCCCTCTTGCCTCAAACTTCGTGCTCTGCTCTTGCTGTACGGATTTGCTGAATATCACTGCTGCTGCCCTCCTCCTTCTCACTGCTCAGAAAAATCTCCAGCTCTCTCCTTCTCCTTCTCTCAATCTGCTCATGAAAGAATGAATGACCTTTTCCTCCTTTCCCTCCTTTAATCTAACCCTAAGTGACTTTTGGGGAATCCCTAAATCCAATGGCTGAGATAGATTGAGATCTAGGGCTGAGATTAAATGCTCATTTAAATCTCACTTTCTATTTTTTAATTCACCCCACTTAATAAAGACCCACTTAGTCATTTATTTCCAAAGTCACTTTTTCCTTTCTAATTTTACATTGACTTTATTAAAAGTCACTTTAAAATTAGACTTTAGTAACTTTATCACTTAAAGTCACTTTTAAATTAGATTTGACTTTATAACTTTATAAAGTCACTTTTAAATTAGATTTGACTTTATAACTTTATAAAGTCACTTTAGGAGAAAAATTAAATTCTTTTGGACACTTTTCCCTAGGCCAAAGATCAAAGCCTTATGGAACCACCTGTCCTCCGGTAACCAAATTTCAACACTCCCTCTTACCGAGGAAGGTGTTCCTCACCACACCCATCTTGTCTCTGAAGTAGACATGCTTGCCTCGTGGTAAGGCTTTGGTAAGAATATCTGCAACCTGCTCATCAGTTGGAATATACTCAAGCTTCACAGCTCCTTTATGAACATAGTCTCTGATGAAATGATATTTGATCCCGATATGCTTTGACCTGTCATGAAATACTGGATTCTCCGTGAGTTTAATGCAACTCTGATTATCACAGTAAATCACCGAAGGTCTCAACGGCTGACCAAATAAGCCAAACAACATCTTGCGAAGCCAGATGGCCTCACAACTAGCTAGACTGGCTGCCATATACTCGTCTCGTCAATTAATGCTACCGATCGTCGTTTACCGAACCATGACACCACCGTTTCTAACCCAACCCAAAACAACACCAAGTGCTCTTCCTATCGTAAACACAACCCGCTCAATCAATCAAGCAACTCCACAATCTCACTCCATCCCCTCTCGCCTCGTAGTCCACACTATAACCACCTGTCTCTTTAAGTATCGTAAAAAATGTGTTTTGTGGCATCACCCAGTTGAACCTTCCTAGCTCACACATAAACTGACTCATCGTGTTGACTGCAAAACAAATATCTGGTCTAGTGTTGACCAAATACATCAAGGAACCAATCAGCTGTCTGTACAATGGGGGATCCACCAACTCGGAATCCGAAGCATGAAGCTTCTTCCAGTTGGTGATCATCGGTGTCGACATGGGTCTACAATCCTCCATGTGGAATCTGCTAAGGATGTCCACAATATACTTCCCCTGCCCCAGGAAGAAATGCCCCTCCTCCTGCCACACCTCCAAACCCAAAAAGTAATGCATCAAGCCGATGTCCTTCATCTCAAACTCCGCCACAAGATCTCTCTTGCAGTGCTCTATGAGTCTCTCTGCACCCGTAATGACCAAGTCATCCACATACAGCACTAGAATGAGAGGCTCCTCACCTATCACAATATAGTAAAGGTTCGGATCTGCCTCACTCTTTGTGAAACCCATCCCCTGCAAGTATGTATCTATCCTGGAGTACCAAGCTCTTGGAGCTTGCTTCAGGCCATAAAGGGCCTTCTTCAGTCTGCACACATGGACTCCTTCCCATGCACCTCAAAGCCCTGTGGCTGCTCAATGTACACCTCCTCCTGTATGAAGCCATTGAGAAATGCGGTCTTCACATCCATCTGGTGGATCTTCCAACCCATCTCTGCTGCTATCGATATAATGGAGCGAATCGAAGTATATCGAGCCACAGGAGCGAAGGTCTCCTCATAATCAACTCCCTCTACCTGGGAGAACCCTCTAGCCACAAACCTCGCTTTGAATTTCTCAATGCTGCCATCTGCAGCATGCTTTACCTTGTAAAGGCATCTGGAAGTAACCACGGATTTGCCCTCAGGCCTCGGCACCACCTCCAAACATCATTCTTCATGATAGAAGAATACTCCTCCTGCATGGCCTCTCTCCAGACCTGCTGGCTAGCTGCCTCCTCATAGCTAGAAGGCTCAGAGTCAAGGATGCTGGTAGCCATTGCCATATAGCTACAAAACCTCTCAGGTGGTCTGCTCTCTCTGACCGGCCTCTTAGGCTCAGCAACATATGTGGCATCTCTCAAGGTGTCCTGAAGCCACTTGGGCTTCCTCTTCCCTGAGTGCACTTCTCCCGCCGGAGAATAAAACTCCTCCTCCTCAACATCAGGAGCCTGAACTCCTGACTGTCTGTCTGCTGTCCTCCTGCCTGCACCTGAACCTGTAGATGCCGAGGTACCGTGTGAACTGTCCATCAAAAGGGACTCCTGAATCGCTTTCTCGTGGATCGCTTCCGCATGTCGCCCGTAGGACCACTTCTCCACTCCTGAGGCTATCCCACCGACGACTCCGATACATCGGCCATAGATGTACCTCCCGATCCTCCTGATCCCTGCCCACTGGATACCTGCGACTGACTCAACTGCTGCTGAGGGTCTGGCTGATCCAGATACTCTAACTCCCGTGACCTCCTAAAGGCCCTGTCCTCCTCGAACTTCACATCCCGCCTGACAACAACTTTCCTCAGTGCAGGAATGTAAATCCGAAAGGCCTTGGAGGTCTCACTGTAGCCCACAAAGATACCCTTCTCTGCGGTGGGCTCTAGTTTGGTCCTTTTCTCCTTGGGTATGTAGGAGTATGTAATGCACCCAAAGATACGAAGATGACCAATATCAGGCTTCTTCCCAGAAAAAGCCTCCTCTGGAGTCATGTGCCCCAAGGCACGATGCGGACTCCTGTTCTGCAAGTAAACAGCTGTGTTGCAGGCCTCTGCCCACAAAAACAATGGCAACCCCCGATCATGTAACATGGCTTTGGCAGCCCCTCCGATGGATCTGTTCTTCCTCTCCGCAACCCCGTTCTGCTGGGGGTTGTAAGGAACAGTGAACTCCCTCCTAATGCCTGCCTCCGCACAATAGTCAACAAACTCTCCAAGGGTGTACTTCCCCCATTGTCCGACCTCAGGGACTTGATCTTCCGACCTGTCTGTGTCTCCACAAGAGCTCTGAACTCCTGAAACCGCTTGAAGACCTCACTCTTGGTCTTCAAGAAATAAATCCAGGTCCTCCTGGAGTGATCATCAATGAATAACACATAGTACTCATATCCACTCAAGGGAACATGAGACATCCGACCGCTCACATCGGAATGAATCAAATCAAGTATCCCAGTCGCTCTGCTGTCACTGCTGGGAAAAGGGGATTTGGAAAACTTGCCCATCGCACATCCTCCTGGGCATCAAAGTGATCGCATCGAAATCCGACACACCCGTAAAGTGATCTCCCGCAAGTCCTCAAGGCTCCATGATACATGTGCCCCCATCCATGTGCCCCATTCCGCGGTGCCAAATCTCACACAACTCGTAACTGCTAGCTGTCAAGTATATCGCTCAATGCCAAAAGGATCGAACAAATCTTAGGCTAATTTTGTATAAGTAGCACTTACTCTAGCTGACCACTGGAGCGTTCGGATACATCAACCCTCGTCCCCCTGAACAGTATCTCATATCCTCTATCCTCCAAAGCTGAGACGGATATGAGGTTCTTCCTCATCCCTGGCACATAAAGAACATCTGACACTTTCAAGGGAGGTTTAGACTCCCTCTGAAATGTCAATGTTCCCACACCGACCGCTCTAACAACTCTTTCATCACCGAGTACTACCTCTATATCATTGCCACTCTCTAAAAGCTCTGAGAAGTACTCACGGACTCCTGTCATGTGACGTGAAGCCCCACTGTCCACATACCAGATACCCGAAGATGCTCCGCTAATCGAGGGAAATGCATGCTCCCTCTGAACCTCTATGGCAGATGATCCCGCACTAGAGGACTCACACGCAGTGAACCCAAACTCCCGGTCAAAGCGATCTGCAAAGTCCTCAACCTCTGCTGAAGCTGCCATGCTCTGGTTCTTCCCCTTCTTCTTCTTCTTCTCCGGACACACAACTGCATAGTGTCCCATCTTCTGATAATTCCAACACTTCACTTTGGAATAGTCCTTCTGTGAGTTATCCTGTTTACCTTTACCTTTGCCTTTGCCCCCACCATTGCTTGTGGAAGCCTGCTTCTTCCCTTTGCCTTTCTTGCGTCCTGCCAACAGTGCTACATCCTCATCCTGCTCAACTGGCTTGGCTGCCCCAAGCCGACCTTTCCTGATCTCTGTCTGAATGCAATCATCCCAAAACCTCTCCCATGTGGGAAGGGTCTCACGTGCACAAACCCCATCAGCAAAGTTCATCCATGAACGGGGGAGGCCATTCACCGCAATCCGCACCAACTCAGTGGGTGGAATGGCCTCTCCAATCGCTGCCAACTCATCTCTCACATTAGTAATCTTTGTGAGATATCCAGCTGCACTATCAGTCTTACCCATCTTAATGTTCTTTAGCTTCTCCTTCAGGACCATTTTTCGGTTCTCATTGGTACTCTGGTGGAGGTTGGTCAATGTTGTCCACATCTCATGAGCATTTCTCTTTCCTCTCACATGAGGAATGCAATGGTCTTTGATTTCGTCTAGAATCAGTCTCTTACCCTTGTTGTTCTTTTTATTATATGCTGCCAACTGAGTAGCATCAATAGGCACATTTACAGGGTTCTGTGCGGTATGCACCATTATGTCCCAGACTTCCGCCTCCTCAAAGATACTCTGCATTCTCTCCTTCCAAACACTGTAATTGGTATGCCCATCCAACCTATCCTCCACCCTCAGTCCCAAAGACATCCCGCTGTCCTAAAACTGAAAAATAGCACTGCTGTAGTAAAGGTAAAAATTCTGTTTGTGAAAAAATCAGCTTGCTGGAATTTTCTGAGTGAAAAATCAGCAGGCTGTATTTTTCTCCTTGCTGTCCCAAACTGCACTTCAGCACTCAAGCTCCGATACCATGTAGAAATTTATAGTTTCCCACCCCGGTTTTCAGTTTCACCTTATTTCTCCGATTTGTTAAATGCCCTTTTCCATAAGCTTACATTCAACACGCTGGAAAATAAATATTGCTGAAAACACAAATTCTGGAAATTTTTCAGAATGCTGGAAAATGCAGAAATAAAAAATCAGCAGATACAAACAGCTATTCAACACATGATAACACAGTGATTTTTGGTCAAGGTGACCCTGGAAAAACCCCTACAACTCTTGGGGAAAACCAGTCTGAAAGCTTCTCTTTATTTTTCTGAAAAATGCTTTTTACAGTGAGACAAAAATATACATAGCAAAAATTACAGCAACCTCAAAAACTGTACTTATCTCTAAAACCATGCCAAAACTCCACCTCGGTTTCCGTGCCCACAAAAAACAGAAATTACAGCAAACAGTCCAGCATTAAATACTGTACGGACAGCATTGAAATCTGTGCTGTACAACTGTACGGCTGCCTCGAAAAACGTGCTGTACGGCCTGTCAACACTGCTGTACGGCTGCCTCGAAAAACGTGCTGTACGGCCTGTCAACACTGCTGTACGGCTGCCTCGAAAAACGTGCTGTACGGTTGCCTTAAATCTGCTGTAGGGCCTCGATTTCAGTGTTGATTTTTCTGCTGTACGGATTCAGAAAACAACCCTCTCTCTCCTGCTGTACGGACCTCGATTTCTGTGCCTTCAAACTGCTGTACGGACCTCAAAAACATGCAGCATTAAATGATGTCTTTCCTCCCTTGAAATTCGTGCCCTCTTGCCTCAAACTTCGTGCTCTGCTCTTGTTGTACGGATTTGCTGAATATCACTGCTGCTGCCTTCCTCCTTCTCACTGCTCAGAAAAATCTCCAGATCTCTCCTTCTCCTTCTCTCAATCTGCTCATGAAAGAATGAATGACCTTTTCCTCCTTTCCCTCCTTTAATCTAACCCTAAGTGACTTTTGGGGAATCCCTAAATCCAATGGCTGAAATAGATTGAGATCTATCGCTGAGATTAAATGCTCATTTAAATCTCACTTTCTATTTTTTAATTCACCCCACTTTAATAAAGACCCACTTAGTCATTTCTTTTCAAAGTTACTTTTCCTTTCTAATTTTACATTGACTTTATTAAAGTCACTTTAAAATTAGACTTTAGTAACTTTATCACTTAAAGTCACTTTTAAATTAGATTTGACTTTATAACTTTATAAAGTCACTTTAGTAACTTTATCATTTAAAGTCACTTTTAAATTAGATTTGACTTTATAAAGTCACTTTAGGAGAAAAATTAAATTCTTTTGGACCCTTTTCCCTAAGCCAAAGATCAAAGCCTTAGGGAACCACCTGTCCTCCGGTACCCAAATTTCAACAAACATGATGGGCATCCCACCTCACCATGTTAAAGTCTCTGTGAGTAATCCATTCAGTAGTTGGGAAGGAAGGAAGTATACATTCCCACAGTTGGGTTCTACTAGTCATCGGGGACATAAACTGAATAAATCCCAACTGAATTGCTGCCAACAATACAGTGATGTAACAACAGTGGGCAAAGGGAACCACTATCAATAATGGAAGGGGTTATTCAAGTCACATAAAGTTCTAAAATATAGAAAACAAGCTGAATACATAAGCAATTCTGATAAATTCCTTTAGTAATTGACTTTTCTCTTGATTAGATACATCATATATCTGAGGCACTTATAATTATATAGTCTGATTTCGGTATGATACTACTGTCAAGAAAAAATGAAAGAAATGTTCTAATTTGTTGCACCTCCAGCTTTACCAATATCTGTGGACTTGAGACTCGAGAGTATTAGCACCCAACATGATTGCCATCCCACCTCACCATGTTAAAGTCTCTGTGAGTAATCCTTTAAGTAGTTGGGAAGGAAGGAAGTATACATTCCCACAGTTGGGTTCTCCTACCATAGTCATTGGGGGCATAAACTGAATAAATCCCGACTGAATTCCTGCCAGCAATACAGTGATGTAACAACAGTTGGAATAGGGAACCACTATCAATAATGGAAGGGGTTATTCAAGTCACATAAAGTTCTAAAATATAGAAAACACTCTGAATACATGAGCAATTCTGATATAATCCTTTAGTAATTGACTTTTCTGTTGATTCGATACATCATATATCTGGGGCACTTATAATTATTTAGTATGATTTCGTTACGATACTACTATCAAGAAAAAATGAAAGAAATGTTCTAAATTGTTGCACCTCCAGCTTTACCAATATCTGTTTTAATAGATTGGAAAGCTTTTTCTGCGAGCTACGAAAGAATGCATATCCTTTTCAAATTGTTGGAACAAAATACACATATAGGTGATATGTTTTCCATGTTAGAAATTTCTTAAGGTTTGAATTTCTAGCATTATTTTGTAATAAGTTATAACAGTTGGAATGTGCTTGTATTGCAGTCTCAGACACATGGATTGCTAATCCTGTTCTAGCAGATGATATAGTAAAGGAAGCTGTACCTGGAAATATTAGGCGAGCTGAACATTTTTTGTCCGTTTTAAGAAGATTGGTACAATATCTGAAGATCCGTCTAAGAACTGAAGATGTACAAACAGAAGGGCTTGTGCCATTTGTTGCTAATATTAATACGCAGGCTGGCATCGACCAGAAAATGTTGAAATTTTGCTATGATCGATTGCATTCTCTTCTGGTGACACTGGAAATAACTGACACAGATGAATTTCTGCATATCCAAACAGTGTGTGATTTTGCAACACTGATAGGTACATACAACCATGGGTTTTCTATTATTATTGAGCCTTTTGATGACAGAATGCCCGATGTTCCAGATCCTATTTTGCAGGTATTCTTTCTGTTATCTAGAATGTTTTATAGAGAATTTAAGTACCAAGGTTCTTTATTCTATTTAAGAAGGTGAATTCTTGTCTATAATGTACTTATGGTTTTGCAGCTTAGTTGCCTTGATGCTTCACTTGCGATACAGCCAGTGTTTCAGCGTTTTCAATCTGTGATAATAACATCAGGGACTCTCAGTCCAATAGATCTATACCCACGTCTGCTGAAGTTCAATCCTGTTATTTCACGGACCTTTACAATGTCTCTGACAAGGGATTGCTTATGTCCAATGGTGTTGACACGTGGCAGGTTTGCATCAAATAATAAATCCTTCACTTTGAATTTTGAAAAATAGTCACCATTTCTATGTTTCATATATTAAAGTATCTGACTTGAGTGAAGGAAGCTTTTCATGTTAGACAACTTGTAGACTTTTGGATGCAAAATAGTCTGTGTAATTCTTACATCACTTGACCCAAGCCATATGTTTTGAGCATTTTGCATTTTGCTAAAAGTTTCTCGAGAATAAGTGTGTTTTTCAATCAATTAAAATGGTATTGGGATTGCAATTAGGTTATTTTATTAGTACCAGATATTTAGTATTAGTAAAAAATACATCTCTCAATAATCCTACGAGAATTGAAAAGAAAAGGCATACATAGACTTTGATCAGTACTTTTCTTTTTTGTTAATCTCTTCCTGTACCTCTTTTTAAGAGCAAGGATGTGATAGTAGGATGGTAAACAAGGTCTGCCAGTTGGTTAATTGAACTACATAGATGTTGAAATTACCACCTTGAACAACAATTTTAATACCATAATCATCATCAGTTGGAAACAGGAACATAGGCATGAACTATAAACATAGGTCAATAAAATTTTATTGCATATCGAAATGGTGATTAGGTGCTTTTGGAATGATCAAGAGATCGTGGATATACAGTGAACACATCCGCAACCCTTTATGCAGAAGAAAAACTTTCTTTGTTTGAGGGGGAGGGAATTTTTGAGGAGAAGCGAATTTGTAGACATTGTATACACTTCTAATACAAAGTCTACAAGCAATTTGAAGTAGTAGAAGACATGGGGTGTGCAGCCTCCAGAATCCAGGCCATCACCCAAGACCAAACCAATGCACGTTTCTGAAGGGAACAACAACTGGTGTTGTTGCTTGAATCAATGTTGAAGGAACAAGTGTGTCTCGATCATTCATTGTGCCTTCTGCTGTTTTCTGGAGTTAATAGAGTCAGTAGCACCTATTGTTTGTATTTGTTGTACTAGTTAGACCACACAATAGTAATAACAAAGTACTGTTGAGTATGCTAAGCTGGCTAGAGCTTCTTTATATAAATTATTGGGCCTTCTTCGAAATCATGATATACAGTTGGTGATCTGGTGATGGAATTTGCAGAATTTTTTTATCCTTTTCCTTGTTAGTAAACTGATAATAGAGCTATCATTTGAGTTACCATCTTTACCTCTGTTTGAGTCATATTGTTTTTGTGATTGGCACTGCTTGCACATAATATGCCCTTGGCACTAGGTGCATGTTATTTATTGATAGTCAAACTACCTGACCATCTCTTTTGTTGAAATAGCCAGCAATTCTCCCTATCTTTATTTTGAATTTTAGCTGAATTGCTATATATCATAAATTGGCTCTGCAGAAAGTGTAATGAATTAGTTTTTCCTGTAATTAGTTACTGGCAATAGTGTTTCAGTTTGTGATTAGTTAGAAATATTAATAGTTGTGATTTGTTGGTTGTTAGTGATTAGTCTAGCTTGTTGTCAATTTGCATTGAAAGCTATTCTTGAGTCAGAATGCCAATCATAATCTGTTAAGTGCTCACATCAGTACTCAAGGAAGGACTATGTAAAAGTGGGATAGCCAAATTGAGATTAGGTGGACAAATTTTGTGAGTTATTGGACTGAGTTTGGTATTTTGTTTCTATAGACCAGCTTTATGTTTTCTAGCTTGCAAAAAGTTTATCTGCTTATGAATCACAAGAATTGATTTGCCTACAGTAATCAACAGCTTCTAGTCTCTTTTCTGGTACTATCGAGTTTTGAATATTTATAGCCATAGTTTGATAAGATGCAAGCAAAAGTTTTTTAAAGCATTTTCATTTGTAGTCCCAATGTTGATTTTCCACGAAATCTTGCAACTGCTATGATGAACAATCTGAAACTAACTTCGTTTCACCGAGGCACAAAATTTCTCTACTCTAGATAAGCAGCAGAATAAAAAATAGAGATAAAGTGTGAAAATTTCTGAATATACTTATGCAGAAAACCTACTGTTAAATCTTGATTTTCTTGTCCTACTTAGACAAGTTATTAATCTGAAATATTCAGCATTAACATTGAAGTAAATACATTAACATTCTACACACATACAGATCTAAACCGTAAACATGCACAATGATAAAATGACACACACGGATTTTCTGGATAACTGTCCCTGGAAAAACCCAATGCGGTAAAATCAGTCTTCTGGCTGCTGGAGGGTTTTATTATTAAGTAGAGTTTAAGTACAACAAATCTGGGCACCAACCTGGTTAACTTGGCAGAGAAATAAATTGCAGCTATACCTTTGTTCCGGAGACAGAAAAACTAACTGATTCACACCCTCAAAAGGGATTTACAGAATTTACAGAACTCAACCCTTATTAGTCTTTAGAAACCCCAGCGCTGCTCTGAAGCCCTCTGCGTTAGCTCTGCTAGCCTGCTTCAGCCCTTGCGCTGTTCAGGAAGGGCCTGTGTCACCCTAGACTGGGTTACGTTGCCCCTACGTTGCCTTGGCTGGGCTTGCGTCAGCCCTGCTGCCCTCCTGCTGCCTCTGGGCTGCCCTTTTTGGGCCTGCGTAGCCCCTGAAGCCTCTGTGCTGTGCTGCTGCTGCTCCCTCTACGCTACTCAGTCTGCTGCTTCTCTGCCTCTTGCTGCACTCTTTGCCTGGGATCAGATCACCCGTTCTGCCAATACTGCCCCTCGTTGCAGCTGAAACACTTCTAGAAATTCTTAGCAAACCACGCCCTAGAATTCTAGCTTAGTCTCAGTGCTCTGCCACTGTGTGTGTTCTCCAACTGACCCCAAGCCTGTCCTTTATACTTTTATTGTTGGGAAACCAATGGACGTGATCTAATCTTGGATCGACGACTAAGATTAAAAGATAGCTTGATCCATGTGACTTAAGTAATGTTCATCACATGTTTAATTTAATTAACTTTAATCTTTTAATTTTCTTAAGTTAGACTTAGGGTCCTTAACTAAAAAGATTAATTAATTAAATATCTCTTAAACAGGATGGAATTTATCAAATCGGTTTCTAGGTCTTGGTGATCTCATGTACTAAGTCGAACTAACTCTCTAACATGTCGTTGCCTCAATTAAAAACTAAAGCTCCCACTCATCCTGTTCTAAATTTGAACTGGCACTCGGAAATCCGCTTAACTGTCTCTCCAACTCTGCCCATGAATAAACCATCTCCATGAACACGTCCTCTTCACCACGAACTCGTCCATCGTAAAAGGAAGACTAATAATTTTCTTTCTTGACTAAGGCACGAGTCAAGAAGACCTTCTACACTACCATTTTCAATACCCAATTTTATTTCCAATAATATTTTGCATTAGTGAAAAGAGAAAAATATGGCAATGTTCACGAGTTGTATCATAACATTTCTTGCTATTTTGTGGAAAGAAAATCGACTGTGTAGTCTTGTGAGCATGAACCATCTTCTTCCCCTTGCCTATGCAAAACCTATCATCAACTCCTTTGCTATAAAAAGTGACCTTTCTTTCTTTCTTGAAGGAGATGGGAACTTTGTGAGGCCCTTTGCCAGTCCTTGAAACCTTTTGGCGTACTCTTTTTCCTAGGCATCACAGCATCTCACTTGACCTTGACCCCCAATCCTTGATCTCCCACACAACCTCCCTTTATGACATTCCTGGACAACGTATTATTTTCATCCCCTCCCGACCTCCTCATGCCACCTTTTCTCTAAGGGGGACTTGAGTAGAGTAGTTAGAGCTATGAGTTTCAACAAAGCGACATATGAGAAAGAGCTTCAAACCAAATTCCTTAAACATGGCATCCGATTTCTTGAGTCATGTATTGCCAATTTATTTAAGTATGTGGTGTGCTTAGGATTTTCCCTTCCTGGACGAGACACATTATTCATCCAATCTACAAATTAGGGAGTAGCTCTGATCCAAACAACTATTGAATTATCACGGTGGGTCATACATTCCCCAAGATTTATGCCACAGTCTTATACTGATGGCTTTTTGAAGAGTTGGAGGGTCGTCGTCTTTGAGCTTGAGGACAACTGGGTTTCTAGCCAAACTACCATATGGTTGATCACATTTTCACTCTCCAAATCATTATTGAGGAGGCTTGTCCTCGCTCCTTGAAGGTTTATAGTTGTTTTGTAGACTTTCAGAAAGCATTTAACACAATTTCGAGGGAGGCATTGTTCGAAAGGCTCCTTGACATTGGCATTCCAAGACCCTTTTAGAAGCCATTATGAGAAGATACGAGTCAACTTTGGGATGACATAAGATGGAAAACGACCTCTCCAGTTTCATCTAGAGTAACTGTTGGGGTAAAAGAAGGTATGATATCCCCATTTTCAGTTTCCTCTATATTATAGCCAGGATGGATTTCCAAGGCACGGGATGGCTAGGTCACGGGAGTAGGATTATGTCATCATGGGTCCTGGGGGAGTTTTTGAGGAAGTTTACATAGTCCGACGATGTTTGCTTGGTGTTTTCCACCATCAGGGCAGTTTTGCACAATTGATTTTGGTTCCATTGCATTATGATGATTTTCGTTATTATTGAGCATAACTTAATTAAGGTGGCATTCCAGGAGGAATATTTGATGGAACACCTTGGTGTAATAGCTTGTTGGAATTGAAGCGAGAAGATCTATAGGATGAGATGCTGAGAAGTGACTTCTAGGGGCTAAAGAAAGTATGGTGAGCAATATACCATTTTCCCAAATTAAGAGTGACTTTAACTACTCACTTAATTAATTAAAAGAAAAGGGAAAATGACTAATTGAGGAGAAAAACAAAAAGTAACTTCTAGAAGGATAATAAAATGATCAAATAAAAATACTTATGGAAGATTGGAGATCTATCTATTGGGCCTTTAAAAGGAGGGTGAGATCATTTTGGGATAGCTTGGTTTATGGATTATTTGCTATATTGTGGTTGGTGAACGAAGTTCCCAACTTTAGCAAGTCCCATGACAGAAGCCCTTGGGATTCCGTTGTGAGTGTGTTGGATGAAAACTCAACAGTCTTTGAGGAGATTTCACCCATAAATCTCATGATGCTTCAATGGAGTTTTGGAGAGCAGATTTGCAACAGTAGATTTGTGCATTGGAGCGGTGATCACACAGATCTCCAAATTGGGCGATATTTTAATTTTTTAGTTATAGTTTGGAGGTCAGATTAGAGTGGAGTAGATTACTTAGGAGGCTAGTTATTTATCCGAACCATTTTTTGGAGCCGAGTTGGGCAGAGCTTCATACCAACTGGCTAGTTGGGCCACCCGCACTTATGGGGGTCAATTTCACTACCTAGAATCAACCCAAGCCATTTATGGGTTTTTGTGTGTTTGGAGAGAGGAGCCCATGGTTAAATTTGCAGAATTTTCTGGGCAATTTTCAAAGCAGAAACCCCTATTTCATTCTTTAACGAGTAATAGTTTATTTATTGGATCACTTGCTACAACATTTCAGAGATTTTTGCCACTTGAAACAACATTCCATTTCTGGGTTTTGCCTAGCTTGCTTGGCAAGCCTAGTTTCTACCATTGTATATTTGATGTACTCATTTTCCATGGTTAATAAAATGTTATAGCGATCTTGCTGCTTATTTCTTGTATAAAAATCGCATTTGGTTATTTTGTGGCTATTTTCTAGTTGTTTCAAGTTTCATCCCTGCAATTTATTGTGTTTTCAAGCATGAATATTATAGAAGGATGCCCTATTTCATCGACCCTCTTCGGGATCTATGTTCATTGTTGATGAGTTGGAGTCTTCGCTATACGAGCATATCTAGGAGGGGGATGGCTATCTTTTACACCAGGTGTTGATTTCGCTTGTTCTTTTTGTTGATGGTTTGGTCTTGTTGGCTTCCACCCCTGAGGGCTTGTAAAAACATATTGATGCACTGTCCAACCTTTGTGACCTTTGACAGTTAATGATCGACCTAGGTAAAACGAAGGTTTTGGTCTTCAATGCATCGAAGAGATCTCTTATGGACTTACATTTCTACTACTAGAGTGTCGAGATTGAGATTTCCACAATTTATGCTTACTTAGAGGTGTAGTTCACGGGGCCTCGTTTTGGTATGCGACAAGTCCTCCAGTCTTGGCTAAGTAAGGGATATGGTTTCTTGGCCCTTATTGAGAGACAATGTTTCGAGAATTAGTTTTAGGACATATCATCCAAATTTCAACTCATGGAGGCAATTATTAGACCCACTGTGCTTTATGTCTTCAAAGTCAGGGGGCTGAGCTTGTTGTAGACAGATTGGGCTAGATTGAGGAGTGTCCAAAACTTATTTCTCAGACCATCATCCACTGTAAGTAGATAGTTCCATATACCATTATGAATGTCCACCCATTCTGCCTCAAGATCATTTTTTGTTTGGTTTCTTTCCCTCATAGAGTCATATTTTTCAGAGACTCTACCATCAGTAGAGAGGCATTCGTATCTTGCTCTTTTCTCCTCAAAAGGCTCTCACCTGGAATCAACCCCCCCAAGGACGTGCTTGAGGGTGGTTCTTATAGGCATCTCAAATTCTCTACCAGGTGTGGTTCTAGGAACAAAAAATGATGATGTAGCTATGGGGTTGGGAGATGATGATGAAGGAGAAGAACCGGTACCACTTTCACGATCACCTCCCAATCCTGACACTCCATCCCTTGCTATTTGACTATTAAGAACTACCTTGGTAAGTTTGGATGTCTCTATTCCTTCCAATGATTTGAGGGCTTTTCAGATGATTTTTGGATTTGTATTTGAGCAAGGCCCTACCTCATGTCCAGAAATTTGTGTAAGTGGAACTTCAATCTATATACCCCCTTTGTCATATGTTGTCCACATAACTTGCAACTCAAATTTTATTCGTCAAACCCCCCCATCAGGTTCACCAAATTCCCACAGAGGGTCCAATTTCCTTGGCATGTTTGTAACTTTGTTGAGTTTTAATGTAAGATTGAAGTTTGAAGTTGTACCTAGGGCACACGAAGAATTTCAAGTTAAACAAATGAAATTAAAATTTGCATACAACTATTTGAATTTTTGACTAAAAAACCCTCAACTTAATGCAACAATAATGGCAAAAATTACACATTCAAACTCAAGCAAAAATGATAGAAAAAAATTAAGGCACCAGAAGAATTTAAACAAATAAAACTAATAATCAAGATTTTGCATTTTTGACCAAAAATTCCCTCTACAATAAATGCAACAAAAATGACAGAAAAAAGCACACTCAAAATCTTGATTGTTAGTTTTGACCAAAAAAACTCTCTCCAATAAATGCAACAAAAATGATAAAAACACACTCAAATCCAAACAGAAACCATGGAAAATAAATGAGTAATGGAAACCCAAGGAAAAACAACAAAAAAAACAAAAAAACAGGGCAAAATTTGATGCACATACCCTAAAACCATGCTCGAAGAAACTTGGTCCAAACTTTATTTTTTTTGCTTGGGATGCTAAATTCCTTCACTTTTCTCCTCTGTTGCCCTTGTAGATGAATTCTCCTCTTCCTTAGCTCTCACTCTTGCTCTTTGTCTGCAAAATGAACAAAAAAAAAACCGAATTTAGCCTTTAAAGAGGTGTTGTTTCCACCCCCCACAATTTCTATTGATCGGATCACGTGATTTTTTGGTAAAAATTGCGATTTTTTCATGTTCAAAAAATCGCTGATATAATTGGGTGATAAAATCGCGGGCATGAAAAAATTGCAATAAATTCACGATGTTTGCAACATTAGTTTGGAGAACTAGTCTATACAACGCTGATGGCTTGAATAGTATTTATGGACTGTCTTTGTAAGATTTGGTGGCAAGATCAGGTCACATTTATTATGAATATTGCAGAAGGATCATGGCCCCTGTAGTGCACTGTTTGGAGGGGTCTAAATGCCTTAAACAAGTTTAGATTAGGACTATTTAGCCAACAAAGAAGTCTCCTTGAGGAAAAGAAAAGGACCGCAGTTGTGGACAATATTTGAAGGCCTGTTGTGAGTTTTTTTTTGTGGTTATCGAAGCCCTAATCACAGGGCCAAAATTACCATGTAAACTTTAGAATCACTGAGAAGTTTTGTTGAAATAGGCTTAGATCTATAACCTAATTTTTTGTGGAATCCAAGGCTAGAAGTAGCCCCATAGTCCAATGAAGTGAGGAAAATTGTAGAAGATATGAGACAGCATATTGAAGAGGCATTTCAAGTGACTGTGATAAGCCCTAACTAGAAGGGGTGAAGTTGTAGTATGACAACATAAGCTTGATTTCAAGGTAGCAAAGTAAGGAATGGTTGATGTGTACCATTGAATGTTCGTTTGAAGCAAATAGTTGTAGGAGTCTAGTTCGAGGATCTAGCATCTACAACATACTGTAACCAAATTCAATAGGAGCACTAGTTAGCCATCTTGAAGAGCATCTTTTTCTTGAAGGCACTTTTTGAAGAAAGTACAACTTCAATTATGAGATCTAGACTATATCCTTGGGAAGAAGTCTCCATGCAAGAAGGGACAAGGTAAGGCTACAAAAATGTATTGTATGATCATTTGTAAGGCTTTGCTCAAGGGTCTACATAAAGTATGCATCAAAGTTTTGCTACATGTTTGGAATGATAAGAATCTAGGGTTGATAGGCTTCACTTTGTTGAAATTTTTTGATTATAAACTGTAGATGGGACTTGATTAAGAAACCCTAGTCTATGTGAAAACCCTAACCCTAATTTGTTCCCTCAGAGAAACCCTAGCTCTTAATTTCTAGGGTTTGCAGATAATCTAGGGTATATGGTGCACTTGAGCGAGGGTGGAATTGAAATCTAGGACATGACATTAAATCCCTAGGCCTGATGTTTCCAAAAGAAATATCAAAGAAATTTAGGGTTTGTGTCTAAGAATCCTAGGAAAAATCCCTCTATGAAAACCATGGAAACCTTAGATTGTCATCATGCTCTTGTACTTGTATATATTTTGCTTGGTTGTTCTTGTCGGTGAATGTTGTAGAATGAAAGAAGCGAAGTGAGAAGCACGGATGAGCAAAGCAATCCTTGTGCTTGTTAATGATAAGCATGATGGAAGGAGGGAACTGTAAGGACCCTGAAGAAATTGATGCTAACAAAGTCATTGAAGGAGTAGGAATGTATCATTGTATTTTGTAGAAGAATCTTGTTTTGGCATGGCATCATAGATAAAAGCAGGTGACAGTAGCATATTGAGAGTTTACTTGATTGAATTTCTTTGTAAGAATCATATGGTATTTCAAGAATGAGAAATTTGGGAACCATTTTGCGTAATGTCCATTCATAAATTGTCTAACATTATGTTAGAGGTAGTCATTTTGCCAAGGTGGATCCTCAAGATCCTATAAGAACCATCATTTTGAGAGGTTCTTGGAAAAGGCATTATGACAAGGATTAATATATATATTCCATATTGTTTGGAAATAATACTCTTAAGGTATGGAGGATTGTAATTGGTCAAGTTGCAGGCTCATAACTAGATGATTGTGTGAAAGATTAAGAATGCATGTTTTTGGATAGGATTCACATAATCTTGTAAAAAAGGCTGGTCATAAATCATGCATGGTGAATCCTTCATTTGGTCATATGATGCCTAATAGAATGAATTTGACTTACTCTAGAATGAATAGAATATTAAGACTTTCTTGCTAGAATAATAATCAACATCTAGTATAATCTACAGAAGAAAATGGTAACTTGGTAATCAATTTCGATCCTTGGGCACTCTGATGCATGAAAGAAGATTCATGTGGAGATGGACCTTGAGGATGTTGATGATGAGAGAGTTGTCTCGATGAGGTAAGTCTGATATAAATAATTATTATTGGTTATCTGGTTAACATATTGTTTGCTACCTAGAAAGATGTTGCAAAAATACATAATGACAATTGAGGCAAGTTCAACTGTATGGATGGAATGTATGAAGAATGTTGAGGGAAGCTCAATATATGGTACTTGGAAACTGTGAAGTCAAGATGCACTCATCTTGGGATTGAAAGGTAATAGAGCGAGAAGATACCCTGAAGGTCAAAGGAGATCACTTTCATGAGAAAGCTATGATCTACTTAAAGTTTGGAAAGGCTCTATACAATGCCTTCATTAATGATGACAAGATGAAAGTGTTGTGCAAGACAGATGACTTGGAACCTGTCACAAGATTAATGGAAGAAGATGGCTCTATGATATCGGGAAGGAAGTAGGCTCAATACGATGAGATGCAGAAGAAAAAGGGAGCCATGTTGTAAGCTGAAATTCTTATAAGGGTAAGCTAGATAGCTTGTGTATATGACTTCCCAATTAGAAAGGAAGTCAGGAATCTCCTCTAGATTTGAGAGGGAGTGAAGGAGACTCCTTGAATAGGAGCAAGGATCTATTCTCAAGTTAAAAGGAGAATAGGGATATCCTCTTTGGTTGAGAGGGAGTGATGTTGGATATCACATGTGCATTTCTATCTTCGTGTGTCATGCACTTGACCAGGACTAACAATCGTAAGTCTATGTGAAGGCCTTGAAGAAAGAATGGCGTGGGATTGGATAAGCATCTATGGTTTTCGTGAGGATAGAACATCCAAGAAAGGAAAGGAACCGACACTCTTTGAGGATAGGACATGTATCCAAGATAAGAGTGGTCAAAGAGGACCGATAGTCTTTGAGGATTCAAGATTGGAAATTGAAGATAAGAATAGTCCTAAAAGGACTGTCCTTGTGGACATCCAGATGGGGTATGTGCCTCGTAGAGGTAGTGCGATATCACATGTAAAGACTCCCAGCATAATGCCCTTAAATGGGGTAGAGCTTGTCTAGTTAGGCCTCAAAGATAATGCTGGTAGATGTTAATGTTGATGCTTACTATCCTTGTACTGATTGGACAATTATGAATACCTCCCTAGTTAAGAGGGAATGTTGGAAAATGTAGCTAGTTTCGGTCTTCATAATAGTCATTTGACTCATGGCATAATGTAATTCTTTTGTATCGATCAAAAGAAGAAAGAAAATGATTTTTATAAAGCATGGGTTTCATGCTCAAGTCATTTGTCACTAGGTCAAGCATCCATTGAATGCTCCTAGGGTTTGTCATGAGTCAAGAGTCCTTGTCATATTGTAGAAGACCCTTTCGGGCACTAAAATCATGAAAAGGAAAAAATATTTTTGAATTTGAAAGTGTCTAGAAGGCTCCAAGACCAAGTCAACCAGCTAAGGAGAAGTCGGCCTAGAGAGGGTTGTTCGAGCCTCTTGTAAGGTTATAAAAAGGAGGCACTTCAACCTATTTGACATACACAAGAATGCATCTCTTGGATTCGATCTAAAGTTGGAAAAAGGGTGCGAAGGCCTTGAAAAGCAAGGAGAAGGAGATCGAAGCAAGGAACAGGCCCTGGATAATTTCGGAAGTTTGAAATCTTCCTTCTATTGGTCACACATGTGAGTACCCTAGGGTTTCTAGGGTTACCCCAGGTCCGAAATTGCAGGCTGCTTTGGCAATATCGAAAGAATAGAAGAGCCCTCATCTTGAAGATATCTTGTCTCGCTGCCTTTGGAGACCTTGTCTTGCATTGAAGAAAGATTGGTTGGTTGACTTGGTTCTTATTGGGAGGCCTGGTCTAGGTTTTTCGTCTTGGAAGTCTCCTTTGAAGTTGATTCTATAAGAAGAAAAGTTCTTTCTGGGTTTTCCCCTGGCTTGGAGCCTATATGTTGTGTTCATCTTTCTTGATTGTGATCTTCATGATTTTGGCATTTATTTGATGATAAGAACATATGCATTGAAGAAGAACATACTGTCACAAATAATTTTCATGTAGGGAAAAGTTAAATTAAATGCAACTTGAATTGATTCTTGCAACATGCAGAGCTACCTGCTCGAGCTACAATCATCAACACTCACTCTTAGTGAGGGGTGCTTTTGCTACCTAGAATTGACTTTGACCCTGGAAATGCATCTGTTGCTGTGGCTGCTCCCTTCGAACTAATAGCCTTCCTCGCCTCCTGGTCTGGAAACATCCTTGAAGTCTTGCTCTCCTTGGCTTGAGTCCTCGAAGCCTCCTGCTCTTGAACATCCTGTAAGGTCATCTGGTACCAAGAGACCTTCTTGACAGATGTGGAGGAATCTGTCGATTGTTCCTCCTTGAACCTGAAGGCTGACTCCCTTTGAATTGCTCAAATTTCGGAACTACTTGCTCCTTGTTTTCTGTCACTGCTCTGTTTCGTGCCATTGCTCGAATAGGCTGGCCCTTTAGCCTATTTGAGTTGCTCTCTCTAACTCCAGTGACATGTCCCTCATCCGAGCTAGATTCCCTTGGTTTGATCAGTACCCTCCCATCCTAGAATGCTACAAAGAACCCCTTCTTCTACATCATGGAGACTGAGAGCAAACTCTACCTGAGTTCTAGCATCGATAACACACCTTTCACTTCCATTCTGCTTCCTGACTCAAGTTGGAATATGACTGTTCCAATCCCTTTTATTGCATGTTTGGTATCAATACCATTGAAAATTACATAGTAGCCATCTCCTTTTACCACATGTTTGGTATCAATACCATTGAAAATTACATAGTAGCCATCTCTAAATCCAAAGTGATAGAGCCTGTGCTTTACAACAAGGTTGTTGTTGAGAGCTAGCTATTGAAGTACCCTCGGTTAAAAACACGTTAAAGATCTTTCCAGCCATTTTTGCTCCTTCTGTAAGTTTATGATTTTTGAAATTCCATTGGAATTTAAACTAACATGTTTCATTACATCCTGTTGAGATTTTGTGTATTTGGGGTAGCATCAGTTGTGCTCTAGCTCCCAAATTTTGTGGAGGGACTAGAGTACACTTGATCTACAAGACCCAGAATTTGATTTGAGAAATTTCATCTATTTTAGGAGATATTAAATTAATTAATTATTTTAATGTATTTCCTAATTTAAACTTAGGAAACTTCAATAATTATAGTGAATTTAATTAAACATGTGATGAAATTGTCTTAAGTCACACGGATCAAGATTTCTTTTAATCTTAGCCATTGATTCAAGATCTGATCATGGTTGTTGGTTTCCCAACCAGAAAAGTATAAAGGAAAGGCTTGGAGTCATTTGTAAAGACACACAAACGCAGAGCACTGAAGCTAAGCTGAGATTCTAGGGTGGGTTTGCTAAGAGTTCTCAGGAGTGTTTTAGCTCCAGAGAGGGGAATTTAGGCCAAGGGGATGCTCTGATCCCAGCGTCTAGAATCAACAAGAGACAAAGATCAGCTCAGAGAGGCAGCGTAGAGAAGCAGGAGAGCAGCAGCAGGAAGGGCAACAATTGTGCCATGCAGGTGCTGCACAATCCCTCAAGGACAACGTGATTTTCTGCAGGAAGCCCTCAGGGGTTACGCAGAGACCTAAGGGGCAGCGTAAGGACTGCGTCACCTAGTCTGGGGTAACGCAACCCTTTCTTGAGCAGCGCTGGCGTTTCTAGGCCCTAATATTGGCCGAGTTCTGTTAATCTCATTTGAGGGTGTGGATCAATCACTATTTTGGCCTTAGAACAGCCAGTGAGATGTAGATCTATTATTTCTATGTTGGGTTTTCCAGATCTGAAACCCAGATTTGTTGTATTTAGAAAATTCTTAATAATAAAACCTTCCAGCAGCCAGAAGACCAGTTTTCCTGCATTGGGTTTTTCCGGGGACTATTTGTCCAGAAATAATTGTGTCACTTTGTCTATGTGTGCATGTACTTGTTTTAGATCTGAATTGGTGAAGATCTGTTATGTGTTTTGCTTCAATTTTAACTTGAATTTATTCAGTTAATAACTTGTCTAAGTAGGAGGAGCATAACCAGATTAACAGTAAAGATTTCTGCATAAAGTGTAAAGATTCAAAAATTTTCAAATGGTATAAGAGGAATTGCAGATCTAGGAGGGTCACCAGGAAGAGACTGAAGGTTCTAGCTGCAGAAAGCAGTTGGAAAAGCAACATAAACATAGATCTGAAGGGACAACGCAATTTTCAGAGGCAGATTCATGCAGAAGGAAGGGTGACGTAGTCTAACGTTATCTCCTAGCAAGCCCAACAATTACTGCGCAGAGGCAGTTCAAAAACAACGCTGGATTGGTCTGAAGCCAGCCAGTGTGATGTAGATCAGAATCTGTTAGATCCAGAAAAGACTGAAGATTAGCTGCAGAAATTCAGATGGTGTTGGTTGGGTTAAATTTACGAAGTTTTTAGATTTTTAGTCTAAGTACAAGTGACAAAGAGCGGGAGGGGATCAACTTCTCAGAGAGTTTCTAACCAAAGAAACTTGCAGTTTGATCAGAGGATCAAAGAGAGCTGAATCGTTGTTGATTTGGCAGACTTCCAAGGAGGGAAATCAGTGGTCAGAGGGAGCAGAAGGTGCTTGTTTCGCCAAGGGCCTTAGATCCAGTTCTCTAGCAAAGAGAAAGGGAAGTTTCGACACATTTCTGAGCAGATGCCTCCTTATGGACTGTGTGATCAGGACAGGCTGGATGACCTCTCAAACTTTTCAGTTTGGAAGGCAAGGATCTTGATAGTCCTTGAGGCATACAATCTTAGAGACCATGCAGAGCAAACTCTGGCCACTGTCGACCGATCTGGATCTCCTTCGGAAGCATAGGGAAGCTGCTGGACATGCCAAGCAGCTGATCATGGATGGAATTGAAGACCATATTGTACCACACTTAGCTGAGAAGAAGACAACTAATGAGATGTGGAAGGCCTTAATCTCCCTATATGAGGGAAAATATGTCCAAAGGGAGATGCTGTTGGAGACACAGATGAGGTCATTCATGATGACGAAGGGAGAAGGCATGGAGCATTTCCTCTTCAGATTGCAGTCGATCAGATATCAATTGACTGTAGCGGGTGCCAAAGTGGAAGACGATGTGATGGTCAGGAATGCTCTCAATGGAGTCACAGATGAGTGGGAAACCTTTGTCCAAAGTATCTTGGGCAGAGTGGACCTCCCAGATTGGGACAACTTGTGGGCAATTTTGCGTCAAGAAGAACTCCGCAGATTCACTAAGAAGCAGTACAGCTCGGGATCAAGCAAAGTGAAGAAGATGCAACCTTGGCATCAAAGAGTCAGCAGGGAAAGAAGAAGAAGGATCTATCAAAGATCAAGCGCTTCCATTGTGGTGAAATGGGACATTTTGCTAGCAATTGTCCTAAGAAGAAGAAGGACAAGTAAACTTCTTCTTCCAAGGCTGCTGTGGCAAATGATGGGTCGGCAGATGATGCAGCCATGAGCGCTCATGAACCACGAAGTTGGGACTGCATGGACATGGACAGGAGCTACAGAGCCTAAGGCAAGATCTTTGAGCAGCTCATCTCTTGGATCACATGCGAGCTACGACAGCCTTAAGACAGTAGCGGGACAAGTGGAGCAGTGGGTGCATAGATCACAGATGAAGCAGAGGCAGATCTGAAGACTGGGAGGAGCAACGCAGAGGAGAGCAGCAGCAACAATGCAGAGGCTGATGTGACTTCAACAGCGCAGAGCAGAGCTGCTTATGCAGTGCAGAGCTGCAACAACGCAAAATGCTTCAGAGGGATAATGCAGTGCAACAACAACATGAGAGATTTTAGCACAAGGGGCTGATGTGACTTCAGTAGTGCAGAGGGAGTCTGCTTACGCAATGCAGAGCTGTAGTTGTGCATCATTCTTCAGATGCCAATATAGATCTGTAGCCTATGGAGCTTCAGTGATGAGGATGCAACCCATCTGACTTGTCTATCAAAGATTGGGTAGGAGATTCAATTGTTTCTCTCAACAACTGAAGTTGTAGTGCAGCAGATTAGTAGTGGCAGTGCTATGGGCAGCACAGATGCAACAAATTGAGAGGGAGCTGCAGTACAGATGTTGCAGTGGCAGTGGCAGTGGCAGAGTTATGGGCAGCAACAGTGCAGAGTTGAGTGGCAGCAGGCCAAGCATCAGCAGCACAAAACTAGTACCCAAAATCATGTAATGCATAGTGTGAAGTATTGTTAGAGCACACCCTTGATGCTAAGAGGGAGTGTTGAGATTTTGTGTATTTGGGGTAGCATCAGTTGTGCTCTAGCTCCCAAATTTTGTGGAGGGACTAGAGTACACTTGATCTACAAGACCCAGAAATTGATTTGGGAAATTTCATCTATTTTAGGAGATATTAAATTAATTAATTATTTTAATGTATTTTCTAAGTTAAAATTTAGTAAACTTAAATAATTAAAGTGAATTTAATTAAATATGTGATGAAATTGTCTTAAATCACACGGATCAAGCTTTCTTTTAATCTTAGCCATTGATTCAAGATCTGATCATGGCCGTTGGTTTCCCAACGAGAAAAGTATAAAGGAAAGGCTTGGGTCATTTGTAAAAACACGCAGACGCAGAGCACTGAAGCTAAGCTGAGATTCTAGGGCGGGTTTGCTAAGAATTCTTAGAAGTGTTTCAGTTACAGATAGGGGAATTTAGGCCAAGGGGATGATCTGATCCTAGGGTCTAGAATCAGCAAGAGGCAGAGATCAGCTCAGAGAAGCAACGTAGAGAAGCAGGAGGGCAGCAATAGGAAGGGCAACAACTGTGCTACGTAGGTGTTGCGCAATCCCTCAAGGACAACGTGATTTTCTGCAGGAGGCCCTTAGGGGTTACGCAGAGACCTTAAGTGGCAATGTAAGGACTATGTCACCCAGTTTGGGTTAACGCGGCCCTTTCCTGAGCGCTGAGGGTTAGAGGGGTTTCAAACGCTGGCGCAAAGGCTTTTCGGGGCAGCGCTGGGGTTTCTAGGCCCTAATCTTTGCTGAGTTTTGTAAATCTCGTTTAAGGGTGTGGATCAATCACTATTTTGGCCTTAGAATAGCCAGTGAACTGTCGATCTATTATTTCTCTGTCGGGTTTTCCAGATCCGAAACCCAGATTTGTTGTATTCAGAAAATTCTTAATAATAAAACCCTCCAGCAACCAGAGGTCCGGTTTTCTCGCATTGGGTTTTTCCGGGGACTATTTGTCCAGAAATAACTGTCACTTTGTCTATGTGTGCATGTACTTGTTCTAGATCTGAATTGGTGAAGATTTGTTATGTGTTTGCTTCGATTTTAACTTGAATTTATCCAGTTAATAACTTGTCTAAGTAGGAGGAGCATAACCAGATTAACATTAACGATTTCTGCATAAAGTGTAAAGATTCAGAAATTTTCACACATCCACATATATGAAGTGTTGTCCGTTCCACCTCTCTAAAATTGGGGATGTTATTGGTATGTCAAACACCTGTTCAGTCTCTAGTCAATTATATTTTTCTATGAAACCTCAAGATATCAACAAGCACTGTATGAAAGTTCTATGCAGAAATATGAATGTACTTGCAGAAAATTGAATGCACTTTGCAGAAAACGAAATGGAACTGAATGTACTTTGCAAAAAGTTGAATGTACTTTGCGTAAAACTGAATGTACTATGCTGTTAAAAATACTTATAATGCATATTTCTTCTTCACAACTTTTCAGATCAGAAATTGTAGATAGAACATAAACTTAAGGATCGTATAAAGACAACCAAGCACAATTATGAGACATTGAGAGTTAGGTCCAATGACTAGGACAAAACCCATAGGGGGAAAACCCAAATGATTCTTCTTCTATTAGATTTCTTCAATTGTTCAATAGAGTACAAAGAGAGAGAGATAATGGGAATGAATAAAGTCACCAATGTTTGATCAACTTGCAACTGAAGTGCTCTTGCTCTATGCTTGAAGATCTCCTCCATCTCTTGATTAGATCTTGTTCTACACACAAGCTCCGACTCTTCCCTTGCTCTTACTTTTCACTTGCTCTCACACTTCTTTTGCACACACTCAACTCTAGCTCTCTTTCTTCACAATGAACATATTACACTCAACTCTCACTTGCTCTTGCTTAAATAGATGAGAAAGGAGAGAAGTTACAAAAGGAATTCATTTCTTGAGCCAATAATAGGAGAATTGAATTCCATGAGGGAGGAGTTACTTGAGAAGTGTAACTCATCCCAAGAATAAACAGAAAGATACACTTGTGTTGAGGAGTTACAATTCGAATTAGGGAGTGAGAGAGTTACACTTAGATATGAGAGAATATTTGGTGAGAGTTACAAATCGAATTGAATGAGGGAGTTACAAGTGCATTTAATGAAGAGGAGTTACATTCTCTTAAGTGTGGAGTTGCTATTTTATTCCAAGAGAGAGGTTCAATTTGCGAAGTAAGATATTCTCAATTAAATTTATTTATTTCATAAGAGAATTCCTTTTTAATATTTATTAATCCATTAAAGGTGAATGACTTTAGATTATTTTATAAATAATAATATCATAATAATAATAATACTAGTGACAATAAACGTATTAATTCTTGAATTGTATGATTGTGATTGATTTGATTTTAAAGTGGATTTCATATGTCGAGATCATCCTTGGTCATTTAGGCATGACTTTCTATTTTTGGAAAGTCACTTCCAAATTGAGATGTGACTCACTATTTTTGGAAAGTCAAATTAGAATTGTTAGAAATGAAATTTTATTCTAAGTGGTTCAAACAGAACTTGAAGATATGATTTCTTCTAGGAGAAATTCATCTATGATCTGTCAAATTTTAACGTTATACTGATAGAATACTGTGTCAAATTTTTTTTTTTGTCTTGCGTGTTTGGAGATTGGAAAATGATTTTTCTGAGAACTGTACTTAAATATCATTTTCATCTCTGTCAGCATATTATTAGCTTTACAGATATGTTTCTTATTGAGAGATAGGTTCAAACATAACTCTGTGTTCAGCTGTTCTCAAATTTGTGTGGTTGTAAAAGAGATATGCTGGGTTTTTGTTCTGACATAAATTCTTATTTGTTCTAATTTCAGTGATCACCTGCCATTGAGTACCAAGTTTGATATGCGCAGTGATCCTGGTGTTGTGAGGAACTATGGACGTCTTCTGTTAGAGATGGTAGCTGCTGTGCCTGACGGTGTTGTCTGTTTCTTTGTCAGTTACTCTTATATGGATGGCATTGTTAACAGTTGGAATGAAATGGGCATTTTGAAGGTGGATATAACCTTTCCATTTCCAAATGAAAGGATCTTTTCTTTACATATTTGGGAATTTATTTTTGTATAGTTAACTTATCTTTCCTCTTATGCTAGTATTAAATTTCTATGATGTCAAAAAAAGTGTGGTATAGAGATCAAATGCATCGTAAGTATATAGGCAGTTATAATGCATGGAAGTACTAGAATTTTATTCTTATTTAATTGGCACTATAATTTTCTGTTTGAGATTCGGTGCTCTATGATTTTGTGTCTTGAACTTAAAAACCCTCATCTGTTGCTTGTTTCTAAGCATTATTATCATCAATGATGTTAAACTTAACATAGCTGAAAATTTCTTTGAATATGATCGGAGTTTTGTATGTTTACAACTTTGCAAAGTAACATATTCAGACAGAAAAGAAGCTATACAGTAGGAAGAAACACGAGCAATTTTTACAGAGCATACATAAATAAAATGTAATTCTTAATATTAGATGGTCAGCAGTCCTTGAAGGGGATGATGGTATATGCTGTATTCTCTGTCAAAAATTTCTAGTTCAAATAGGCAATCTACCTTGTATATTTTAGATTTCATTCCTTTAATCATTCTTATTTACATCATGGGGAAGTGCCTTAACATTTTCAATGATTCAATTGCTTCTCGAATAAGGTACCTTTGATATTTCTCATGTATTATTGACTGCCTCTATAATAAGGACATAATTTGAAGAATTTTTTGGACAGAGTGACACTTATCATTTATGGTGAGTAGTCTTTGTAGTACACAGTTGCACAAAAGGGAATACATATATCTATATCAGGGCTATGAACCTCATCATAGGCATTGAGACCTTCAATAGGGCATACATTCATTCCGTTACTACCGTTCCTGGTATACATTATTGCCAATAATCTTTGACATTAGATTCCCCATCTTGCAACCATTCTAGGTCTGTTTTAGCTAGTTCCCCATTGCTAATTCAAATTAGCAGCATTAAATTATAATGCAAGAACAAGATCATGAGTTCCAGATGATTTTTTTACGATGAAGATTGTCCTAGAAGTTACATAAACGTTGTGTATAGACATGTATATGCACATTATTTTGGCTCTTGACCTTTGGTTTCCATGACACTTTGCATACTTAAGTGATCTATCACTTCACATTCTCATACACTCTTACACATGTATGTGTCACCTCTAGTTTTCCTCATATATATTTTGACCTATATTGATAGGTTCACACACATTCATTTTAATATTTATATACAAATGTGACCATTGGGTCTAAACCTGATGTGACAAATACTTAACTTTAATACCCCCTTAATAATGGTTATAAGATCAGATTCCAATCAACTCCAATCAGACTCTAATCAACCCCAACTCCTCAATCCTTCTTTCAAGCCTCCCCATAATCAGCTCCACAAATGACTGCGCAGTCCCAGGACAAGACTACGCAGGCCCAACTACACAAATCCGTCCTGCTGAGAAAGGCACCTTCTGCTCCTATAAATTCTTTTCCTTCACCTGCAATTTGGACAAGGAATTGCCCAACAATGGTATAGCTTCTAATTTTGGCACCATACTTCACCAAAGAACTGCGTGGTTTCTTCCCTGCATCCCAGCTGAGCAAGGAACTCGTGGTATCTGTGTGATGTCTCTCCCAAACATAGTTTTAAAAACCAGAACCAGTGACCGGACTGATCCACCTAATAAACCAGGTTTCAAACTGGAATCGGTCAAACTGGGACTGGTCAGATCTCAATTAACCAATTTTTAAAAAAATATTTAAAAAAAAATATTTTTAAGATTTAAAACCATGATTCCAAGCAAATAGAGACAAAATATGTAAAGTTTGCTCATCTATATACCATGTAAAGGTGAATATATCAAAATGGCACCGAGTGCAATACATATCATCGACAAAATACAAAAGCCACGATGCTCTAAAGGGCCTATAAAGTCCAAAAACAATGCTACAAGCTATGAGGCCATTGGCCTACTACAAGACTACAAGTCTACACATGATTAGTCATCAAATTCATCACCACTACTAGACACAAGATCATCACTAGGAGCTACATAGACATCATCTGGTTCAGATTCTGAGGATGCCTCAGCTTCATCTGCAACCTTAGCAGTAACATTGCCACCAATAACAATAGAAGTGGACCTAATGGAAGCACCAGTTGGTCGAGCTGCACGATAGTTCCTTCCATTGGTTGTTTGCCTTTCCTTGATGCGGCTACTAATCTTGGTTCTGATGTCGCCACCAAATTTGATTCATCCCCCGCTAATGCCATGTCAATATCAAAATCAGCATCAAACACAGGATCTTCAGTCTCCTCCACTCATTTTGATGTTGGATCAATATTGTCCAACACAATGGGCTCTAGATCAAGTGTTTTGTTCATCATTTGGTTCCACCTAAGTCAAAGGTTGTATTGCACAAAGACAAGATCATTTAACCATTTTTGTTCCAAACGATTTCTCTTCTTCGTGTGTATGTGCTCAAAAACAAACCAATTGCGCTCACAACCTGAAGCACTACAAGTTTGGTTGAGGACTCTAATTGCAAACTTTTGTAATTGAGGACATTGGTCGTCAAAAAACTCCCACCAATGTGCTGAAAAGAAAAAGATATTAATTAGTAACTTAGTTCATTTCATTACTTATTTACAAATTACAAGTATTTATAGATAATTTGAATTGTAAGTTTCTAAACAATTTAACTTGAAAAGAAAAACAAATTGGATTTGTTTACCTGGTTGATCCGCATCTCTTGCCATCTTTGCCAAGTTTTTTCCAAAGGTACCAGCTGCCATACTGAAAAGAGTAAGTTGTTTATGTATTTCCAACTGGTCTCCATGGATAGGGACCATGCGCTCCAAGCAATCAATCAATCCAGCTCTGACCTCCCCATCTTGCAGATCTCCTAGATGAGCTTTATAATGATACTTTGGGTTCAAAAAATACCCAGTTGCATGTATAGGACCATGGAGTTGATTGTTCCATCCGTTATCAATGATCTCCCATATACGGCCATATTTAGCTAACCTATCTTTGTAAGCTGCCCGTATCTGCTCCTTTGCCTGATCCATAGCCTCATAAATGTAGCCCATGGCCAATTTTTCTCCATCCACCATCCTTATCACCTTAACAAGGGGCTCAATAATTTTCACAAGGTCTGCAGACCTCATAGTATTAAAAACCGAAACCACTGACCGGACCGGTCCACCTAATAAATCGAGTTTCAAATCGGAACCGGTCAAATAGGGATTGGTCAGATCTCAACCAATATTTAAAAAAATATAATAAATAATTAATTTTAATGAAAAAAAACTATTTTTAAGATTTAAAACCATGATTCCAAGCCAATAGAGACAAAATATGCAATGTTTGCTCATTTATATACCATGTAAAGGTGAATATATCAAAATGGCATCGAGTGCAATACATATCATCGACAAAATGCATAAGCAACAGTTGAGAATTTGGAGGGCTTGAGATTAATACAAATTCTCTTCTTGATAATTACTTGTGAGCAGCGTACTTATTTCTTTTCTTCGTTATCTTGTTTAGTATTTCATCAAGTCAATTATCAAAATAAATAAGACACAAACTTAGGCTCCTAGAGCCAGGGAAAAACCTCTCCCTTTTGGAGAGGAAAACCTGCAAAGAATTCTTCTTATAGATCTTCAAATGATAAGTACCATGACCAAGATTCAGACCCTTGACCTAGATATGCTTCCAAGACCTTGATACAACTTCTTTAGATGATCCAAAACTCGACTCTTCTATTTTATAACAATCTGCACTGTTCTGCACTTGTTAAAGTTGGACAACTAGGTCCAAACTCCATGTTGTGATGCTCAGATGAAGACACCAATATTTTTATTGGGTTCGTCTTTCGAAGAGGTGCAAGATCGATCTAAAGATCATCTTGATCCAATGAGCAGAACATTTATTTTGAATTTATTTTTAATACTTTCAAAATATGTGCAGGTCGGCCTTAAGGTTTTACACCCCCAGCAAATGTGTCACACACCCTCAGTGATTGATATAAATAGAGTCAACGTTGGAGGACATTTCAATCATCTCATCCTCACACATCATCTCTCCTCTTCTGATTGGTTCGAGCTCCTTGGAGGCAGTTTCAGTTCACACATGGGAAAGAAGGACGAAGAGGAAGCTGCTACAGCTAGGGTTTCCACGCATGGTCCAAAGGAGCTAATTTTTGGTGGAGACTTAGATTTTGGAAGGCCGTACATTTTGGCACAAGAACCAAGGTCAAAGGTTGATCTTAGTGTTGCGTTGAATTTTACTTGTTGTTGCTGGTGTTGCTGCTAGTGTTGCTGTCGTTGCTGCTGGTGTCGTTGCCGTTGCTGTTGGTGTTGCTGGCGTTGGGGCAGTGTTGACTTTTTTGGGGTTGACTTTGAGTTGACCGTGTGGCTGTTTTGAAGGTTGTTCTGACATATGCTGGGTTGGCTGACCAAGGAGACTTTGCTGGTTGAAGCATCCTGTTGACCGCCGTAACGCACCACCACATTTTTCTGTTTCTGGTTTGTCTTCTGTAGATCCACTGGTATGTTCTATTAGTGTTTTACTTGATTGTTTATGTGATTGCTGTAGTGATAAGTAAAGTTGCATTAAGCATAGAACATCTACATAAATTTATATGGTATCAAAGCTGAGGTGAAGATGAGCCCTAATTTGAAGCAATCACCGAAGAAGAAAATGGGTTCCACAAACTATGGCTTCAAGGAGGATGACAAATTGACTGGGAAGGATGACTTTCATGCTTGGAAGATGATACTGGATACTAAAATTGGAAGACCAAGATGTCATGGACTATGTGCAGGGTAAAATCCAAGAACCTCCATCCACTGCTACTGCTGCTGCCAAATCAAAGTACAAGAAGGGGGAGATCAAATCAAAGTTGATGATCAGGGAATCCATTCAGAAAAGTCCGGTGGCCTACATCTCTGAGTTGGGCACATCCAAAGAGATGTATGATAAGTTGGTCCTCATGTTCAAGGCCAACAATGCAAATCAAGTGCTATTCTTCAAGAATCAATTGAAGAATTTGAAAAAAGGTAGTGATGAGTCTGTCCAATCATACTTTTTGAAGCTGACCGAGATCAGGAACAATCTGCTGGCTATTGGGGAGACAATAGCTAATCGAGAGATGGTACTCACCGTACTTGGAGGGCTCCCATCCGAATGGCATGTGTTCAACACTACCATTCTCAATAGTAATGTGATACCTGACTTTGACGAGGTACTGTCGAGATGCGTTCAAGAAGAGACGAGAATGAAGGAGTATGAAAATGAAGGGAATGCTGCCTATGCTGCTCATTCTAGAAAGAAGAACTTTGGTGGTCCAAAGAACAAAGGAAGAGCAGGGGCACAAGGAAAGAAGGGCAAGTGTTACACTTGTCATAGGCCAGGTCACTATGCTAGAAAATGCCCTTTCAAGAAGGATTCTCCTGATGATGATGACAATAACAACAACCGGAGGGATGGAAATCAAAGGAGCAACAAGTTCCAGGGAAAGAGGAAGGCTCCCTCCGGCGGAAATGATCAACCTTTCAAAAAGGTCAAGAAATTCCAGGTATGAGGAATCAAATGTTGTTGATAAAAGAAATGAATTCATTCTTGTATCTGCCCTCTCTGTTGCATCTCCACCCGACACTATGGATGTCTGGTTGATAGATAGTGGTGCCTCAAGGCACATCACTGGGTTCAAGGAAGCACTCTCTGATATGGTTAAGAAGGATACTAATCTAGAAAGTATCCTTAGAGATAATGCCACATATCTCGTGAAAGGGACAGGGACTGTGACCCTCCACTTGTCTCAAGGTCAAGTTCTCCACTTGTAGGATGTACTCTATGTACCTAATTTGAAGAAGAACCTTGTGTCTATATCGGCCAAGGAAGATAAAGGTTTCAATGTGGCATTCAATGATGGAAAGGTGCGCATGTGGAAGAAGAGCTTCAAGGAAGCTATCACGTTTGGGTCTAGAATTGATACACTCTACCAGATTAGAGGAAGTCCACTGGGAGCAATGACATGAGATGCTATCCGACAGATCGATAATGGCACTGAATATGAGACGAACGAGTTCAAGAACTTTTGCAGAGGAGCTAGCATCAAGAGGGAGACAACAATGTTTGTGGGCTACAATAAAACTTCGAATGCCTATAGATTCTATGTGCCTGGTCAAAGGGAAGTGGAGATATGCCACGATGTCACCTTTGATGAAGATGCTTCCCTGAGGAAAGTAGTCAAGCTTCTGAGATCTGAGGAAGATCATGAAGCAAGGCCTAGAAATCAAGAGGAACCGAAGGATGAGACGATGCCTGATGTTGTAGGATCAATGGACCCGATTGATCCACCTCCTTCACTAGGAAAGAGACCATCATGGCTCAGGGACACTCTCGAGGATGCTGAGGGACATATGGCCCCAAGGGGGACTTTCCGTGAAAGCAAGAAGCGGAGTAGATACCAAGGGTATCTAGCAGCCATGAGTATTATTGTACAATCCGAGCTTGGATCTTTTTGAGGAAGTCGTAAAGCATTGAGTCTGGAAGGATGCTATGCATGAAGAGTATGAGTCCATAATGAAGAATGATGTCTGGGATGTGGTTCCTAGACCGGAGGACAAAGCAGTTGTCACCTCAAAATGGCTCTACAAGATCAAGCAAGGATTTGATGAAAGTGCTGAAAAGTTCAAGCCAAGATTCGTTGCCTGTGGCTTCTCTCAAAAAGAAGGCATAGACTATGATGACATATTTACACCTGTGACCACCATCCGATCTATCATAGCCCTTGCTGCTACGCAAGGATGGAGTCTTCATTAGATGGACGTGAAGACTGCATTTCTGCATGGTGCGATAAAGGAAGAGGTGTATGTGGAGCAACCTCTGGATTCGAAGTCTAGGATCAGGACACCCATGTCTGTAGGTTGAAGAAAGCCCTCTATGGGTTGAAGGAAGCACCCTGAGCTTGGTACGAGGGGATAGATAGCTACCTGATGAAGCTGGGCTTCACTCGTAGTAATGCTGATCCGAACCTTTACTTCAAGGTTGATAGAGAGAAGCCTCTCATTCTGGTGCTGTATGTGGACGACCTCATCCTGACAGGTGCTGGCCCTCTTATTCATCAAGTGCAAGAGGGAGCTCGCTGCTGAATTTGAGATGAAAGATCTAAGACTGATGCACTACTTCCTAAGCCTGGAGGTTTGGCAGAGACCTGGCGAGATTTTCCTTTCTCAAGGAAAATACATTGTGAAGCTTCTAGAAAGATTTAGTATGGTGGACTGTAAGTCCGTGTTGACACCAATAGAGCTCAACATTAAGAAGTTGAGTGGCAATGCTGCTGGGCTCGTATTAGCAAATCCTACTAAGTATCGTCAACTCGTAGGGGCCTTGGTGTTCTCAGTGAACACCCGTCTGGACGTATGTTGTGCAGTGAACACTTTGAGTCAACACATGGTTGATCATAACATTCATTGGGTTGGTGCCAAGAAACTCTTGAGATATCTCCGAGGCACGATAGACCATGGGCTGAGATACATTGCCGGGAGTATGGAACTCCATGGATATACTGATGCCGATTGGGCTGGCAGTGTGGTGGATCGCAAGAGCATATCTGGATGCTACTTCACATGTAGATATACTTCGGGCAGGAAACTGAAGTCGGTAGCCTTGAGCACCTCTGAGGCCGAATACATTGTAACATGTATGGCCTGTTGTGAAGTCACTTGGTTGCGAAAGCTCTTCAGTGAGCTGTTCGAGCATGTGCTAGATGCCACCGTTATCCTTTGTGATAACTAGAGGGGGATTCGTTTGTCATATAATCCCGTGTTCCACGAACGATCCAAGCATGTTGATGGCTGGTACCACTTTATCCGGGATATGGTACAGCGTGGCGCCGTAAAGCTCGATCATATAGGAATTGATGAGCAGGTCGCGGGTATTCTCACAATGCCCTTGGTGAAAGTCATGTTCCTAACCTTCCGTGAGAATCTTGGTATCGTGGAATGACCCTATTCTGAGGGTCCTGTTGGACGATGAGCTCTGGGAAGCTTTGAGAGGGCCTTGGGGATAGTTCCTCGGAGCTATAAGCACACACGGGGCTAGGCTTGCCAAACCTTGTGGTGCTTCTGCTCCACCGTTATGATGATTGAGTTGGTTCGCCTCTCATGATTTGTGCCCCGTATGCATCCTACCCATTGAGTTTCGGACTCATGGGGAGTACCTCTCATTTGGCCAATGAGGTGGGAAAAGCTAGAGACTAGTAGCAAAGACTGATGGACACATCAGAGATTGCCGTACTCTCTATCTAGGATGGCACGATCCAACCACTTGATCTAGGATCAAGTCTAGTGAGGTTTCGTACCTCCTACTGAATTCGGGTCAGATAAACCAACTTCGGGTTGGTATGTGACTCTTTGAGTCCATATGAGGCTTCGGGCCTCCAATTGACTTCGGGTCAATAAAACTAATTTCGGGTTAGTATATATGACTCTCTTGAGTCCAAGTGAGGTTTCAGACCTCCTACTAACTCCGGGTCAGGTAAACCAACTTCGGGTTGGTATGAGACTCTTTGTGAGTTCTATAGAGGTTTCAGACCTCTAGGCTGAATCTGTCAGCCGGGAATGATGTCTTTGTGACTGACCCACTTCTGTTTTGAACTAAAGAGGGCAACAAAGCAAGTTACGACGGGTTGACGCATGATGTTTGATTGCACAGGTGGATGGAGTTCTCCCTAGTTGAGAGAGAGTGTTAAAATTGGACAGCTAGGTACAAAATCCATGTTGTGATGCTCAAATGAAGACACCAATATTTTTATTGGGTTCCTCTTTCGAAGAGGTGCAAGATCGATCGAAAGATCATCTTGATTCGATGAGCAGAACATTTATTTTGAATTTATTTTTAATACTTTCAAAATATGTGCAGGTCGGCCATAAGGTTTTACACCCCCAGCAAATGTGTCACACACCTCAGTGATTGATATAAATAGAGTCAACGTTGGAGGACATTTCAATCATCTCATCCTCACACATCATCTCTCCTCTTTTGATTGGTTCAAGCTCCTTGGAGGCAGTTTCAGTTCACACGTGGGAAAGAAGGACGAAGAGGAAGCTGTTGCAGCTAGGGTTTCCACGCATGGTCCAAAGGAGCTAATTTTTGGTGGAGACTTCGATTTTGGAAGGCCATACATTTTGGCACAAGAACCGAGGTCAAAGGTTGACCGTAGTGTTGCGTTGATTTTTACTTATTGCTGCTGGTGTTGCTGCCTTTGCTGCTGGTGTTGCTGCCGTTGCGGCAGTGTTGACTTTTCTGGGGTTGACTTTGAGTTGACCGTGTGGCTGTTTTGAGGGTTGTTGTGACACATGCTGGGTTGGCTGACCAAGGGGACTTTGCTGGTTGAAGCATCCTGTTGATCGCCGTAACGCACCACCACAGTTTGTCTTCTGTAGATCCACTGGTATGTTCTATCAACATTTTACTTGATTGTTTATGTGATTGCTGTAGTGATAAGTAAAGTTGCATCAAGCATAGAACATCTACATAAATTTACAGCACTTGACCTAGAGAACTCAGTCTCTTTTCACACCTTTCAAATTGATCTCTTTTCAGGCACTGTGTGAGTGTACTTACTTCAGGTCCTTCTTTAAACAAATCCACACTTTGAATGCTGTACTTTACTTCTGTTTCTATGTCAAGCTGTCTCTGAATTCCGCATCCTTCTTTTCTTATATAAGCATTATATATAATAGCCTCTTGACCCTGTACTTATACAAAAATCCGCATTATTATTTCTTCCTTAAGTCTGCTATACAGTCCAGTGCAATTCGCAAATGTTATCCCTTGAGGTTGTCCGCACTGATCTTAACTTACATCCGCATTTGATTCTGTTTCAAATCCGAACTTGATCTTGTCTTTCATCCGCACTTTATCCTGTCTTATATCCGCACTTTTTCCTATTTTACATCCGCACCTTTTTCATCAGAGAGATCCGCAATTCTGTCCTCCAAATGGTCGCAGAACAGGTGTATTTATGGGGCACTGTTCCAGCCCCTAAGCCGACCACACGTTCAACTATGGAGCTGACTTCCTTGCTGTGCTTTAGGACGACATGTGTGAGTTAATTCCAGCGTTGATGTAGCTGTCTTCTTCTTGTGTGTAGAGCTAGTCTTCCAAAATAGTTTGAGGGCTGTTAGGTGTTCTTCTTCCCCAAGGTCTTGGAGCATATATTGCTAGACTAGATCCTTCATGAACATGACACTTAATTACATTTTATACCTAGAAGACACAAACCTAATAGACATCAAGAAGAAGTCTATTAACCTATATAATAAAATCTTGCTCATGAAACCCATGAAGCAAGTGCAACAAAATACTTTTTATTATCTTTGTCTTCTTCTTTACATAAATACATAATTACATAATCAACATGAAGACTGACCTAGTTACACTTTTCAACACTCCCTCTTAACTAGGGAGATATTCATACAGGTACATGGTTACTTTCAAACTGAAGAATCTCATAAGAAGAATCGGATTGGTAATCACATCTGTATAGCATCATATCAACCAATATTGTCCTAGTGGAAGGCCTTGACTAACAATCCCATCTCTCAACAGACGGCGGGCTACAATTTTGGCGAGACACATGACTTATAGACACCATAGTCATTGTCTCTCCAAGGTACATACTCCACTTGGGTGTTGCCAAAGTATGACCTTCTTGGACTATTCTTCTTTTGGGTAGCTAGCCCTCAAAGAATATCGGTCCCCGACTACTCTTATCTTGAATGCCCTAACACATTCTCAAAGAGTATCGAATACCAGATGATTACCCAATCCTCCATTCTGTCTTCCCAAGTGAAGACCAGAATGATGTGTCTATCTCTCCCTCTCAGCCAGGGAGGACCCATTCCACAAGGGAATGTACTCATTTCTGTATAAGGAATGTACCTAAGCTCATTCTTAGGAATTACCTAGTTTCTTCCAAGTAAGAAACTGATCACCAGGCTCCCTCTCAATTAGGGACCTGCAATAGCAATGGTGAGACACCCATGCTCATGAAGAATTCCTCCCCTCGATGTCATGGATTTCGATATTGAGGAATCTTCAACTTTAGGTCCATAGGGCACAGATCATCCATCACTTTTCATTCATGAGTCATGTCATCTACCAGAAAGTGATTCATCTTTCTTTCTCGTTTAGTTCACCGTTATGCCATGTTGCTTTCCTTCGAATCATCTCCAAGGATGATCTTTCACCATGACATCTTCCTGTAGGCATCGACATCCTTTATTCAGATTGACACATCTCCTAATGATATGTTTTTCCAAGGGTCTTCTTCTTTACCAGACTTCCGTCAGTGTCTACATATCTTCCTAGGAGATCTCTTAGTTACATCTTCTTGGCTTTTGGATGATAACTGCCTCTTGACATGGTTGCATTTCTTGATCTCTTCCTTTCTGCACATTCTCCATTCCCAAGATCTTACAAATTTTCAGTTTCTCGTTCATATACAAACACCTCATATTCCATGAGGACATATTATGTTGATTTCATCTCTCAGTGCACCGAGAGATCCTTCTTCATAGATCATACTTCTAAATATGGAAGTCTATTACCTGCAATCATATGACATGACTTCACAACATCTAGTGTCAACATATAAATATATATACATACCTCATAACTTTTTCCCTTGAGTCATCCTGTAGCAATTCCTCTAGAATGAAGAGCTTTATTCCTTTGGCCTGCTCCATCAATATGTCATCATATCCCAGATTTCTGTTTCCATGATGACCCTTGATGTTGATAACTGCTTTCCATTAGTAATGTTATCAGAGAGGTTTCCCGGAGCTGATTTACCGAGAGCTCCTAACATGCTGTTTATCACAATGCTATAATATACATTGCTTCCTATCATCCTGTAGCAATTCCTCTAGAATGAAGAGCTTCATTCCTTTGGCCTGCTCCATCAATATGTCATCACATCCCAGATTTCTGTTTCCATGATGACCCTTGATCTTGATGACTGCTTTCCATTAGTAATGTTATCAGAGAGGTTTTCCTGGAGCTGATTCACCAAGAGCTCCTAACATGCTTTTTATCATGATGCTATAATATACATTACTTCCTATCATACTATTTTATAACCAACAAAAATCACTTAAAGGGGAAGATGATCTCAATCATAGTAGAGATCCCTTGCTTCTTCTTTCTTAGATTTATTTGCATCAAGTCCTTCCCTCACATCTGAGATATGGGCTTCTTTCCTTTTCCTCTTGTCCTTACCAGAATTAGGACAATCTCTTTTATAATGCCCAAGTTCATTACATCCAAAGCATCGTACGTTGTCCGTATTTCTTCTTTTATTCTGAGGACCAAATTTTCCGAATCACCCTTTCTTCCTATATGTGGCTGCAAAGGCTTGATTCTCTTCACTTGGTCCTGTATCAACTTTGGTTTTTAGTCTTGTTTCCTCTATTTTACATAGAGACCAGAAGTCATGGAATGGAGTGGCTTCTTTCTTCGCGTATAAGCTAGAAGTGAAGTTTCCCCATTCCTCTGGTAGAGCATTCAACACCACTCTAGTCATCTCAGTGTCAGACATTACTTCTCCCTGTTCCTGCAGTTGGTCTCTTATTTCAGATTTCCTCATAAAGTATGGAGTGATTCCTTCTTCTCCTGATAATTTCATTTTATATAATTCTTGTCTCAGAGAGATTGCTTTTCCTGTAGTACTCACAAAAAACAACTCCACCAGTTTCTTATATATTTCTTTAGCAGACTTTAGTTTTGATTAACGTTGCATGAAGCGGGGACGCGGAAGCGTCATTTTCCAAAATTTAGGAAGCAAAGCATTTCAGAAGCGTCTAGTATATATATATATATATATATATATATATATATATATATATTTTATTTTTTATTTTTTTTGCATTTATATTCAAAACAAACATCCCAAATACCATATTAGTTGTAGAAGACATGAAAACATGCATATTTCTACATAAATCAAGATAGATATGACATCCATGATTCCATTGTACATCAATAATTAATTATTCGAGCATCAACCATCTAGATTCTAGATCCTAGCAATTACAAACATACATCAAATTTTTAAGCATGATAATACATTTAAGCATACTATAAAACATAAAACATTTAAGCATACTATAAAACATAAATGATAAACATAAAACATTTAACCATATTATAAAACATAAAGCATATTATCTATCAAGTGAGCAACTGCCAACATTAGTCATGTCCAAAATTCAAATAATAATGTTTACAAAATAGGCCACTTGGCCACCACCAAGAAAAAAACATTTAAATTCACAACAAGCCTACAAGTCTAATCTATGACAAAAGCAGTAAATTGTGAAAATATCTACTAATCTGTCCTCCTTCCACCACGAAGAGTACGTGACGATTGGCCTCCACGTGGTGGCAATGAAGAAGATGGTGGCTGTGGAAGTTGTGGCATTGGCACTGCAACTGATGAAGACGAAGCCCCTGCTGTTGGTGTTAAACCATGGAACCTAGGAAGCAAGGGACCACTAGGGGGTGGCATGTCAACTCGATCATCATCATGATGGATAAGCGCATCTGCTAATTGCTCTAATCGCAACACTCCATCCTCCAAATTGGCCTCCTTTGGATACCTGTCCCAAACCTTAAGGTCTTTATTATTCTTTGCATCATTACAGTAATGGGACAACAATCGCAAGTTGTAATGAACATAAACCAAGCTCTTTACCCGGTCTAAACTCAACCTCTTCCTTTTAACACTGTGGATGAAAGAATAAGAGCTCCAAAATCTCTCTGCAGAAGAAGTGTTTACCACCTGTGATAGCACCCGCAATGCCAAAGTCTGTAGAAGTGGAGTAGCACCTCCATGCATGTTCCATCACTCAATAGAAGAAAAACTCACTCGATCTCTAATACCATGCATGCTCCCAAATGGACCAGTGGAAAGTGTATAGCTGCTCAACTATTCCGTACTGAGTGTGTCTCCTCCTCATCAGGGACTAATCTATCCAATGCAATCATATATTTTTGTAGGACCTCTAGATCTAGGTGTGGTTTTCTCCTGCTCGCCCCCCTAGGTGCTGGTGTTGAAAGCCATGATGGACTATAGTATTTAGGTGTCAAAACATATGCTTATGCATGCAATGGAATATTTAGCATATCCCATCAGTTTACCACCTCTGCACGAATATATTTGTACAAGGTGGTATCTCTAGGCTCAACAATGTCTTTAATCTGCCCCAACATGTTATCCATTTGCTCATACACCTCCCCAATTATTGGCTGATCTGGATCTGCAAATTTGATCATGTAATAAATTGGTTTGGTGAATTGCAAAACATATTTAACCTGTGACCAAAATAACATGTCAAGAATAGTGTCTTTGGCTGCATTAGCACCATCTCTATCAGTGTTAATTTCCTCCCATGATTCAGCGGTGACCATATTAGTTAAAGCTTGTCTCACCTTCACTAGCCGCCTAAAGGTGAGGTAATAACTTGCAAATCTTGTTTTTGCAAGTTTAAGCAACTGCAACTTGGAGTAAGTGCCATAGAAGTAGTTTACCCTTTTATGTTCTGTGATAAATTTAATGAGTTGCTTCCCTCTCTTGTAAAGCTGATTAATCCACCCACATTCTTTATGCTTCACAATATCATGCATCAAAAGGTTCAATATGTGCACCAAGCACCCAATCCAAATTATGTGTGGATAAGTATGCTGAATAATTTTTCCTACTCCCTTACAATTTGCTGCATTAGCTGTGATCACTTGAACCACTTTACTAGGACCAACATCTCTGATTGATTGCAATAGGAGATCTGCAATGTTTTGGGAAGTTGCACTGACAGAGGAGGAATCATGACATGTAATAAACACTGCACCACTAGCAGAAATACCAAGAACATTTATCAAATGTTGGTTTATGATATTTGTCCACCCATCTGATACAATGGATACCCTACTATCCACCCACTCATTTGTAAAAAGTGTCAAAGCTACTTGAACCTTTCCTTTTTCTCTTTCTAATAACATTGTTCTAGCTTTCTCATAGTTGGGGGACTTGTATCCTTTTGGGGCTTCATTGATGCCCTTTACCATTTCATGCTAATAGGGAGAGCGAAGCACATTGAATGGTACACTGCAAGCACAAAGAAATCGAACTATCTTTCCATCCACATCATCCCTCCAAGCAACATTAAGGAAATCCACTATTGCTTTTTTACTTTGAGAGCTTGCAGAAGCACCATGAGGAGATGAGCTACCAAATCTAGAGGTTGCACTTGATTCAGATTGAGTTTTTTGTTTTTTGTTTTTTTGTTGTGCAACCTCCTCTATTTGTATGCATTTTCTTCTTTGTTCAGCTGGAACCTTTGGGCAAATTGCTATCCCCACAAAACCCTTTTTTTCATCACTGTCCATCACCCCACAAAGATGCCTCTTCACACGGGTATATGAAAAACCATGAGGGCACAAAAAATTGTAGCTTCCAGCACCTTTTCCTTGTTCAAGTTTGGTCACATAGTTCCACAAGGGTGTCAATACAGCTTTCCCCTCTTGTGATTCAATGTTTTCATCATCCCCTTCCTCTTCAAACCCTTCCTCCTCATCATACATTGGGTCACTCATATGGGGACCACTTTCCTCTTCTTCTTCATGTTCTTCTCTTCTATTTCTACTCCCCCTTACCATCATCAAAACCAAGAGTGGAATGATACATAGAACCCAAAAAAACATCATCTTTGAATATGAATATAGATGGTGGACAACTTGCAAATAAATGTACAAGAAGAAAGAATGGGAAAGTGTAGGAGAGGGAGGAGAGAAAATTACAAAAAACAGTGACCAAAAAATGAGAAAGTTTGGGGTTTGCACTTACCTCTTTAGCTCTTGTAGATGGAAGCCCTTCTTTACTCCTCTTTCACTCCTCCTCCTCTCCTCCAAGCTCTCCTCAACTCTCTCTTCTCCAAGCTCTCCAAAAACACAAGTGAGCAAATGAGAGGTGAAATAGAGCTTATAAGCTTTTCATCCAATCCCTAACTCAACACTAACTCACCTCCTAACCCAACTCAAGACAAAAAAAAATAAAAATAAAAAAATCGCTTTTCTTAGCTGCGTTAGTTGGATCCATACGACGTTGTACTGAACTGCTCGCGATTCGTACGGATCCGTCCTGGAAGCGCAACGCTTTCATATGGTGATCCACCATACAAAACGCAGATTCGCCATACGGAATCATGGAATCTGAAATTCTAGGAAGCGTAATTTTTTTTACGAGACGCGTTTCAGAAATTCCGAAACGTGTTTCGTACGACGGATCCCGTACAGTTCCCTACGGACCGCGTTTCGGGGGTTGGAGCCGGGGGGGTGGGGGGGGAGGGACGTTTCCTGCAACATTGGTTTTGATACACAAGCAATGAGAGAGTCCTTAATGGATTCTATGAGAATCCTCTGGGCTCTAATTTCTCCCTTCATGTACTTGGCATGAGCTGGAGCATATTCTTTTGGAGGTTGGATTGTAGAACCTTCGATATATTCCATAACTTCGTCTTCAATTAAACTCAAATCTGTCCTCTTCTTCCATGCACTAAAGTTTGATGACCCAATTAGCTTGTTGCTCTCCTTACAATAAGTCATTTTGATAGATTTAAGTAAGGTCATAGATACTTACTTGAGTAGAGTGGCTTGTAGCTTCCTTGATGATGTTTGAAGATGAAGTCAAGGGTTTCCTTTAAGATAATCTTCAATGTAGGAGATCTTGAATCCTTGATGGAGGATATCTTCAGAAGTTGAGGTCCTCCTTTTAACAAAGCCTTGAATGTGAATCTTTGATGGCAAAGATTACTTTCTTGATTGAGTTGATTCTTTAAATGAGATAGGAGATCCTTCTTGAAGTAGTTAGAGAGTCTTCCTTTTTCGAACTGATTTGATTTTCCAACCCAAGCTTTTATCTTCGCTTCCTGGAGTGTCTCTTTTGTCAAACAACCCTTGAGTTCAACACCTTAGCTCTGATACCATGTTGAAAATTTGGAGGGCTTGAGATTAATACAAATTCTCTTCTTGATAATTACTTGTGAGCGTACTTATATCTTTTCTTCGTTATCTTGTTTAGTCTTTCATCAAGTCAATTATCAAAATAAACAAGACACAAACTTAGGCTCCTAGAGCCAGGGAAAAATCTCTCCCTCTTGGAGAGGAAAACTCACAAAGATTTCTTCTTATAGATCTTCAAATGACAAGTACCATGACCAAGACTCAGACCCTTGACCTAGATATGCTTCCAAGACCTTGATACAGCTTCTTCAGATGATCCAAAACTTGACTCTTCTCTTTTATAACAATCTGCACTGTTCTGCACTTGACCTAGAGAACTCGGTCTCTTTTCACACCTTTCAAATTGATCTCTTTTCATGCACTGTGTGAGTGTACTTACTTCAGGTCCTTTAAACAAATCCGCACTTTGAATGCTGTACTTTACTTCTGCTTCTATGTCAAGCTGTCTCTGAATTCCACATCCTTCTTTCTTATATAAACATTATATATAATAGCTTCTTGACCCTGTACTTATACAAAAATCCGCAATATTATTTCTTCCTTAAGTCTGCTATATAGTCCAGTGCAATCCACAAATGTTATCCCTTGAGGTTGTCCACACTAATCTTAACCTACATCCGCATTTGATTTTGTTTCAAATCCGAACTTGATCTTGTCTTTCATCTGCACTTTATCCTGTGTTATATCCGCACTTTTTCCTGTTTTACATCTGCACCTGTTTCATCAGAGAGATCTGCAAATCTGTCCTCCAAATGGCCGCAGAACAGGTGTATTTATGGGGCACTGTTCCAGCCCTTCAGCCGACCACACATTCAGCTATGGAGCCGACTTCCTTGCTGTGCTTTAGGCTGAGATGTGTGAGTTAATTCCAGCGTTGATGTAGCTGTCTTCTTCTTATGTGTAGAGCTAGTCTTCCAACATAGTTTGAGGGTTGTTAGGTGTCCTTCTTCCACAAGGTATTGGAGCATATATTGCTAGACTAGATCCTTCATGAACATGACACTTAATTACATTTTATACCTAGAAGACACAAACCTAATAGACATCAAGAAGTCTATTAACCTATATAATAAAATCTTGCTCATGAAACCCATGAAGCAAGTGCAACCCAATACATTTTATTATCTTTGTCTTTTTCTTTACATAAATACATAATTACATAATCAACATGAAGACCGACCTAGTTACACTTTTGAATAGCAACGAGGCTCTAAATGGCCTATAAAGTCCAAAAACAATGCTACAAGCTATGAGGCCATTGGCTTACTACAAGACTACAAGTCTAGACTCTACACATGATCAATCATCAAATCGATCACCACTACTAGACACTTGATCATCATCAGGAGCTACATAGATATCATCTGGTTCAGAGTCTGAGGATGCCTCAACCTCATCTACAACCTCAGTAGCACTGCCACCAATAACAACGAAAGTGGACCTAATGGAAGCATGAGTTGGTCGAGCTGCATGACTAGTGCCTTCCATTGATTGTTTTCCTTTCCTTGATGTGACTACTAATCTTGGTTTTGATGGCGCCACCAATTCTGCTTCATCACCCGCTAATGCCATGTCAATATCAGAATCAACCTCAAACACTAGATCTTTAGTATCCTCCACCCATTCCGATGTTGCATAAATATTGTCCAACACAATGGGATCTAGATCAGGTGTTTTGTTCATCATTTGGTTTCGTCTTAGTCAAAGGTTGTATTGCACGAAGACGGTTCATTTCACTGTTTTTGTTCCAAACAATTTCTCTTCTTCGTGTGTATGCACTCAAAAACAGACCAATTGTGTTCACAATCTGAAGCACTTCAAGTTTGGTTGAGGACTCTAATTGCAAACTTTTGCAACTGAGGACATTGGTCGCCAAATGAATCCCACTAATGTGCTACAAAGGAAAATACATTAATTAGTAACTTAGTTCATTTCATTACTTATTTACAAATTACAAGTATTTATAGATAATTTGAATTGTAAATTTGTAAACAATTTAACTTGAAAAGTAAAAAAAAATTGGAATTGCTTACCTGGTTGATCCACATCCCTTGCCATATTTGCCAAGTTTTTTCCAAAGGTATGAGCTTCCGTACTGAAAAGAGTAAGTTGTTTATGTATTTCCAACTGGGTTGCATGGATAGAAACCATGCGCTCCAAGTAATCAATCAATCCATCTTTGACCTCCCCATCCTGATCTCCTAGTTGAGCTTTATATTGATACTTTGGGTCCAAAAAATACCTAGTTGCATGTATAGGAAGATGGAGTTGATTATTCCATCTGTTATTAATGATCTCCCATATACGACCATATTTAGCTAACCCATCCTTGTAAGCTGCCCGTATTTGCTCCTTTGCTTGATCCATAGCCTCATAAATGTAGCCCATTGCCAAATTTTCCCCATCAACCTTCCTTAGCACCTTAATAAGGGGCCCGATAATTTTACAAGCTTTGCAGACCTTTTCCAAAAATAATTGTCAAAAAATTTCTTTTTGGTGTCTTTGCAATCTTGTCTACTAGCCCACTGAGATTCAGTCCAATCATCAAAATAAAACATTTTCTGTAGGTTTTTTTGTTGAAAATTGAGACATTGCAACGTGAGGAAGTGAGTTGAAAATCTCGTAATTGCAGGCTTAACAAGCTCTTTGCCCCAAGTGTTTTTCTTCTTTAGGCTCAATGCCCATGAGTGGTTGTAAATGTAGTTTTTAATGCAATTGGTATGCTCTACAATGTTTTTAACCCACTCCACTTTCTGTAATATTCCCAATTAGCAATGGCTAATTGGAAATATCGATTTTGGTCAATTTTGCCTTATGTAGCTAAATTATAAATAAAAGTGAGTAGAGGGGGACATAACTCACTCTAAAAATAAAGTGCACTCCCTAGTAGACACAACGTTGTAACTTAAGTGAGCCAAGGGGGCCAAGAGACCACGTAGAGAGGGGACCCACGTAGACCACATGGAGCGACTGCGCAGGTTGAATTGAGCATGTGGCAAAGGGAGGCTACGTTGGAGGAGGTGGGCCTTAGGGTTTGAGAGAGGCCGACACTATAAAGAGAGGAGAGCCTCCTCATTTTGGTGATTCGATGTTTATGATATTGAGCTGGTCACTTCGACTTCTTGAGCACGTTGGTTGTTTAGCTAGTCTGCAGCACTGTTTAGTGCACCGAGTGTCTCCGTTTGGAGATCTCACCCTGAGCCCTGGGGAACTTCAAGTGCCTGCTCGGGTGAGGTAGTCCCATCAGTATTTTGCAGGAGGATCAAGTTGAGGCTTGGTGGTGGAGCTTGACATCTAGTGACTGTGCAGTCTTGAGAGGGAGGACGCATTCCATTTCTTGGGAGCTCCGGATTGGGTTTCTTTTAGAGGTTTCAAGCTTTGAGATTGAGCAAGGGGCCAGCCGTTGCCTATTGGAGGATTTTGCAGAGTTTGAGGCAGTATTTTGGTGGATTCCCTTCAGTGTCAGCGCAGAGCCTTGGAGGATAGCGTAGATCCTCAAGGGGGTGATTTTCGGGGGTTGGCTATTTCAGAAACGCTCTCTGGGCTTTTCTGGGTTTGGTGAGTAGAGGTGGATTCCAGAGTTCCAGCTTTTTCCGAGTAGGGGAGCAGCCCCAAATACTCATTTTGGTTCTAGCAGTAGCAGTAACACAACAGTGCTCCGGCAGTTTGGACGTAGATCAGAGAGCAGCCATTTCTTTGTCATTTTGAGAGCTTTTCTTCACTTGCCTGGTGCAAGTCTAGGTGCCATCACTTTGATCACCTATTGTACTTATTTCTATTCTCAGTATAATAAAATGGCTTAGCTTTCTCTCTATTTTTCTGAGTATCTGTTACATGTTCTACATATGCTATTGTGTGCTTGCACTACTGTTATTTCTCTCTTTGAGCATTCCAGATAGTATACCACTTGGTGTGTTTGTCCCCATACTCTTAGAGTCTGGAAAGGGCCAACAGCCTCCAGATCTCACCCTCTTTTCAGAGTTGACATATCTGGTAAACGCCCTCCCAGTCCATCTCTGGTTGGAGTTTGCTTGTGTTTGAGAGATATCCCTGAAAAGGGATATTACAGTGGTAACAAAGCATAGATCTGGCTCAGCCTATGGAGCTAGTTGTCTATGACACCGGGAGAGAAACCCTACATCTGCTACAAAGGTAGGAAGTACAGAGATATTGAGCGTATGTTGGATAACACCTACGAAGAGGGTGGCTGCATTCGAGTGGTGGACGCAGAACAAGAGGAGCCTGTGATAGACACAGAACAGGAGGGGCCTATGGTAGACGCAGAGCAGGGAGAGCCAATGGCAGATGATAGCGATGCAAAACAGTTTGGGGAAGCACTCCTCAAATCAGTGCAGGATCTGGCGAGGCAGATCGAGGTGATGGGTCAGAGATTCACTGCTGTGGAGGCTAGACAGCGTGAAAGCCCAAGGGGTTTCTATGTTGGTGAGGGGTCAGGCACATCCCACCATTTGCAGGAGCGGGATGTCACTCTGCACCAGGCATCACATGCACCCACACGTTCCACTATGCCTACTTTTCTGGGTGCAGACACAGGGGCAAGAGCACAGCAGGAGTTGGAGCCGGAGCCTGGCCACGTGGGTGATTACTTTGCTGAGTACCAGGCATATGGGCAGGAATTTAGGGATGCCCTTTCATTCAGAGACTTTGTTAAGCTCCAGCGGGACAGCAGACCCCGCGACCATCACAGAGGGCACCGGAATTATCATGATGGAGACACCCAACATACAGCGAGCCGATTCCATTTGCCTACGCTTGATGGTTCATCAAACAGTTCGGCAAAGTCTTGTGTGGAGAAGCTGGACATATATTTCCAGCTCAACCAGATGGCAGCGACAAAGGCCATCAAGGTGGCTACGCTGCATTTGGATGGAGAGGCCCAAGATTGGTGGTTCCATGGGATGGTGACACTCGGGCATTCGACAGTGACCACACATGCCGAGTTCATCCGGAGACTGATAGAGAGGTTTGACTGGAGGGATCCAGAAGAGCACTTTGTTGAGCTGACAAGGCTCAAACAAATCGGGAGCCCAGAGACATATATTGCAGATTTCTTGAGGCTTTCAGTGATGGTGTCCTATCTATTCGTGACACAGATGATATACATGTTCATTGAGGGGTTAACAGAGCCACTTCGAGGTTTGGTCAGATCCACCAGACCAGCCACACTCCAGGACGCAGTTGGCAGGACCCGGGATTTGCAGGATGCTTACCTCGGACTAGGACACCTTACCCCCAGAGATAGGCTTTCCAGCCCAAGGGGAAGGATGTGAGGATTCCGCCTCCTAAGGGGAATCCGGGTAGGGGACAACTAGATGAGGATGCTAGGAGGGAGTTGAAGAAGAAGAGGTTGTGTTTTACCTGTTAGGAGCCGTGGGCGCCGGGACACAGATGTGCTGCTGGCAAAGCACATTTTATTGAGGTCTTCTCCGAGAGCAGTGGAGAAGAGGATGAGTCTGAGGATGGGGAGGCAAGAGACAGTCAGGCAGCGCAACACCATTTGCCACCTCCACCTCCAGGAGCAGGAGGTGCAGCTTTTGCAGCCACAGGGGGGACCCTTGCAGCATTGCGGGGAGTACCCAAATACTTGACGCTGTGTGTCCGAGGGACAGTACGTGGGCAACGAGTTTCAGATTTGGTAGACAGTGGGGCAACCCATAACTTCATCGATGCACAGATGGTTGAGCGGAGAGGCATACCGATAGAGAGCTTCGATGGATTTTCAGTGTTGGTCCCAGGACATCAGACGATGCAGTGTGCCAGATATGTTCCAGAGCTGGCTGTGACGATGGGTACCTACACAGTGACCAACCATTTTTTCGTGGTCAACTTACCAGATACCAATGTGGTATTGGGTGTACAGTGGTTGATTACTCTATGGAAGGTCACCACAGATTGGGAGGCCTTGGAGATGGAGTGGGATGATAAGAAGACCGGGAAGCATGGGAAGATACGTGGGATGCACACTTACCCACCCCAGACTGTTTCAGCTCACCGGATGGAGGCAGACCTCCAGAAGGGAGACATAGAGTGGGCAGTAGAGTTGCAGGCATTAGAGGCAGGGACTACCGGGCAGACAGTTCATCCTGATATACAGGCCATCCTTGACAGGTATGACACGGTGTTTGGGGAGATACCACCAGGACAGCCACCTGATCAGGGGTTGGAGCACACTATTAAGCTAGAGCAGGGCATTCAGGCCGTTATTACCACACCCTACAGGCACCCCAAGGCCCATCGGGATGAGATTGAGCGGGCCATCTAGGAGTTGCTGGCTCTTGGACATATTCGGCCTAGCACCAGTCCTTTTGCTTTTTTGGTGGTGTTGGTGAAGAAGAAGGACAAGACATTGAGAATGTGCATTGATTACAGGGCCCCGAATAAAAAGACCATGAAGAACAGGTACCCTATACCGCTGATTGATGAGCTGATGGATGAGTTGAGAGGAGCACAGTTCTTCTCAAAGATTGATTTGAGATCCGGGTACCATAGATTCGCGTGAGGGAACAGAACATTCCCAAGACCACTTTCAGGTGCCATTACGACCACTTTGAGTTGTTGGTTATGCCGTTCGGGCTAACCAATGCACTAGCCACTTTCCAGTCATGCATGAACCGTATCTTCCGCAGCCATCTGAGGAAGTTTGTGTTGGTCTTTTTCGATGATATACTGATATATAGCAGGACTTGGGAGGAGCATCTCCAACACATAGAGGCAGTACTGCATATCTTGGAGGAGCAACAGTTTTATGCTAAGCTCTCCAAGTGTGAGTTTGGGTTGACGGAGATGTTGTATTTGGGACACATCATAGGAGTGGACGGAGTGAGGGTCCACGAGGAGAAGATCAGGGCCATCAGAGATTGGCCAGAGCTGAGAAATGTGACGGAACTTCAAGGATTTGTTGGTATCTGCACATATTACAGGAAGTTCGTTAAGATTTTCTCTCAGCTTGCTGCACCCCTTACAGATTTGACGAAGAAGGGGGCATTTAGTTGGTTAGATACAGCGCAGCGGGCCTTTAAGAGGCTTAAGGAGGTTATGAGTAGCTGCCTAGTGCTTGCGTTGCCAAATTTTACGTAGCCTTTTGTTTTGGAGTGTGATGCATCGAGAGAGAGGATTGGCGCAGTGTTGATGCAGGGAGGCCACCCTATAGCCTATGAGCGCCGGAAGCTCCTTCCTCATGAGCGGATGTATGCTATATACGACAAGGAGATGCTGGCCATTATGCATGCATCAGCCAAATTCCGGCAGTACCTGGTGGGTAACAGGTTCAGGGTGAGGACTGATCACAACAGGCTCAGGTTCTTTTTGGAGCAGAAGCAATTACAGGAGAGGTAGCAGAAGTGAATCAGCAAGATCCAGGCTTATGACTTTGACATTGGGTATGCCAAGGGGAAGAACAACGTGGTAGTTGATGTACTTTCATGTAGACTAGCCACGTTGTCTTTGATGAGTTTGGATACAGATTGGAGGGCTCGACTTTTGGTAGAGTACTCCAAGGACAGGTTTGCTTGTGAGGTTTTGGATGGTCAGGTGACATATGATAGATACAGGGTGATAGATGAGATCATCTATTACAGAGATAGGATCTTCTTGACTGAGGGCTCCCAGGTCAAGAAGAAGATACTTCAGGCATCACATGATTCACCATTGGCCGACCATCAAGGGTTTACCAAAACCTACAGGGCCATCAGAGAGAGGTTCTCATGGAAGGGCCTCAAGGAGGACGTGCTCTAGCACATCAGGGAGTGCGAGGTTTGCCAGCGAAACAAGGGAGAGATGAGCCATCCAGCAGGTTTGTTGCAACCTCTTCCCATTCCGGAGGGGAAATGGGAGGGCATTTCGATGGACTTCATCACAGGGTTGCCCATGGTGCAAGCCAATGACTGTATATTCGTCGTTGTTGATTGGCTGACGAAGTATGCACACTTTTTCGCCATATCCACACACTATACAGCAGCACAGGTGGCAGAGCTGTTCTTTAGAGAGATCTTTAGGTTACATGGTCTTCCCAAGACCATTATCAGTGACAGGGACAACTGCTTCATAGGCGGATTTTGGCAGGAGCTTTTTCGACTGGTGGGGACAGAGTTGACACCGAGTACCAGCTACCACCCACAGATAGACGGATAGACAGAGATAGTTAACAAGTGGCTGGAGGGCTACTTGCGTAACTATGTCAGTGGGCAGCAGAGAGCATGGCTGAAGTGGCTGCATCTAGGGGAGTACTGCTACAACAACACACATCACATGTCCATCGGTATGTCTTCGTTCTATGCTTTTTATGGATATCATTCTTTATCTTTTGCTGATGTGATGTTTGGTGCTAGCAAGGCTCCGAGAGCCAAAGATTGGATCCAAGAGAGTCAGGACATTCTCCGAGCTCTCAAGGATAACATGGCTACAACGCAGAACCAACAGAAGCCGTATGCCGACAGGGGTCGGGTGGAGAGACAGTTTGAGGTAGGGGACTTGGTCTACCTACGTTTGCAGCGATACCGACAGTCGTCATTGAAGCAGAAGGGAGCTGAGAAGCTCAAGCCTCGTTTTTATGGGCCATACAGGGTGATACGCAGGGTTGGATATGTTGCTTATGAGTTGGAGCTGCCCTAAGGCAGCAAGATTCATAACATTTTCCATGTATCATGCCTGAAGAAGTCATTGGGGCAGCAGGTGACAATGACAGAGGAGCTACCGCCTACAGATGATGAGGGGCATTTGGTGTTACAGCCTGAGGCCATTATTGATACCAGAGAGAGGCAGTGGTGGAACAGGGCAATCCGGGAGTTCTTGGTGAGGTGGAAGAATTTGCCAGATGAGGATGCCACTTGGGAGAGTGAGAAGATCTTGCAACATCCATCACTACAGTTGCTTGGGGTCAAGCAACATTTGGCTGGGGGAGACTGTAATATTCCCAATTAGCAATGGCTAATTGGAATTATCGATTTTGGTCAATTTTGCCTTATGTAGCTAAATTATAAATAAAAGTGAGTAGAGGGGGACATAACTCACTTTAAAAATAAAGTGCACTCCCTAGTAGACACAACGTTGTAACTTAAGTGAGCCAAGGGGGCCAAGAGACCACGTAGAGAGGGGACCCACGTAGACCACATGGAGGGACTGCGCAAGTTGAGTTGAGCACGTGGCAAAGGGAGGCTACGTTGGAGGAGGTGGGCCTTAGGGTTTGAGGGAGGCCAACACTATAAAGAGAGGAGAGCCTTCTCATTTTGATGATTCGATGTTTATGATATTGAGTTGGTCACTTCAACTTCTTGAGCACGCTGGTTGTTTAGCTAGTCTGCAACACTGTTTAGTGCACCGAGTGTCTCCGTTCGGAGATCTCACCCTCAGCCCCGGGGGACTTCGATTCCCTGCTCGGGTGAGGTAGTCCCATCGATATTTTGCAAGAGGATCAAGTTGAGGCTTGGTGGTGGAGCTTGGCATCTAGTGACTACGCAATCTTGACAGGGAGGACGCAGTCCATTTCTTGGGAGCTCCGGATTGGGTTTCTTTTGGAGGTTTCGAGCTTTGAGATTTAGCAAGGGGCCAGCCGTTGCCTATTGGAGGATTTTGGCAGAGTTTGAGGCAGTATTTTGGTGGATTCCCTTCAGTGTCAGCGCAGAGCCTTGGAGGATAGCGTAGATCCTCAAGGGGGTGATTTTCGGGGGTTGGCTATTTCAGAAACGCTCTTTGGGATTTTCTGGATTTGGTGAGTAGAGGTGGATTCCAGAGTTTCAGCTTTTTCCGAGTAGGGGAGCAACCCCAATTACTCATTTTGGTTCCAGCAGTAGCAGTAGCAGTAGCACAACAGTTCTTCGGTAGCTTGGACGCAGATCAGAGAGTAGCCATTTCTTTGTCATTCTGAGAGCTTTTCTTCACTTGCCTGGTGTAAGTCTAGGTGCCATCACTCTGATCACCTATTGTACTCATTTCTATTCTCAGTATAATAAAATGGCTTAGCTTTCTCTCTATTTTTCTAAGTATCTGTTACATGTTCTACATATGCTATTGTGTGCTTGCACTACTATTATTTCTCTCTTTGAGCATTCCAGATAGTATACCACTTGGTGTGTTTTTCCCCATACTCTTAGACAGAGTCTGGAAAGGGCCAGCAGCCTCCAGATCTCACCCTCTTTTCAGAGGTGACATATCTGGTAAACGCCGTCCCAGTCCATCTCTGGTTGGAGTTTGCTTGTGTTTGAGAGATATCCCTGAAAAGGGATATTACACTTTGCCTTTGTCCTTAGCATGTGGTCTATGCAATGTGCAACACATGGAGTCCAAAATACGGTCCTGTATTTGGACTCAATCATCTTAGCAACAAGAACATAGTTTGAGGCATTATCTATTATGACCTGCGCAACATTCGGCTCCTAGACTTCCTGAATAATGTCACGCCAAATCTCAAATAGAAGGGTTGCATCCTTCACCTTATCAGATGCATCAACTGATCTCAAAAAACATGGTTCCTTGAGGGCAAGAAACAAAGAAATTAGTGATAGTGCAGTTCTTTCCATTGGTCCATCGATCTGATATGATGGAACAACCTGTTTTGAGCCATGACTCTCTATACTCAGCCATATACTCATCAATGGAAGAAATCTCTTTTTGCAAAAGAGCTCCCCTAAAGTCATGCACACTAGGGACTTTGAAGCCCTTTCCTGCAACTATAACAGAGTCCCACATAGCTTGGTAATAAAGTGACTTAGCAACATTAAATGGGATATCTACATCATACCACCATCTAGCAATGTATTGATAAGAAGTTTCTTTGCATTGCTTTTTCCAATGTTGATTCAAAGTGGGTTGATGACTTGGATGGGAGGAAGAGGGATTAGCAGAGGATGAGAAATAAATTTGGAAGGTATAGAAGAGGAGTTTCGAATCTCATAATCATCATACCCACTCTCTTTCATGGCTTCTAATAATTCCTTCTTCCTTGCAATTTCATATTGGACGGCTTTCTCCGTAGCCTTATTCTCCTCAAACTTTTCAAACTTGGTAAGGTATTCCTCCCTAACATGACCTAACACTTCATTTGGTGCTTCGTATGGCTTTACTTGGCCTCTTGTCCCGACCAAGTGTTGTTTCAATCTGATAATAACCCTGTTAGGTCCCTATATTACTAGTATTGTCCCTCATTGTTATTATTGTACCCTTGTAACCCCCATTTTGTTATTATTGTGCCCTTAAATTATTATTGTTAGGTCGGCTAGGATTACATTGTGGCCCACTAAGATTACATTATGGCCACATGGACTCCTATATATAGAAAGGAGGTTTTGTAAATTGTATCATCCAAGAATTGTTCATTTATGTAATGTATTGGAGGTTGCCCCCTCGAAGTGGCTAATTTCTAAGGCATTGATATCTCTTTTCTTCTATTTTTGGAGCTAGTTACACAACATTTGGTATCAAAGCTTTGGATTCTAGGGTTTCGCTGCTCCAAACAGGTCATCGTGGAATTTTCGCTATAACTTTTTTTATACGAAGTTTCAGAAGCTGAAATTTTTAGGGTGCGAAGCTGAAATCTTGAGGAACATCGTCAAAAAATTTCAGAGCTTGGTTCGCAATATTTTTGGAGATATGATCTGTGGAAGTTAGGTCTTTTTTCAGGCTCCTAAACAGGTCATCGTGGCATGTGCGCTATAACGTTTTTTCTACGAAGTTTCAGAAGCTGAAATTTTTAGGGTGCGAAGCTGAAATCCTAAGGAAAATCATCAAAAAATTTCAGAGCTTGGTTCACAATATTTTCGGAGATATGATCTGTGGAAGGTAGTGCTTTTTCAGGCTCCTGAATTTCATCTCAAAGAGGTGATTGTGGGAAAATCTTCATAACTCTCTCTCTGAGCATCGAATTGGAGTGCCGTAAAAAGTGGTCGCAAGTACACGGACTGTAGTTTCTTCGCTATCAATTTCAGAGCCGAAGGAAGAAATAGTGACACGTGGGAAGTCGTACAAGTTCGCTCTACTGAACTAGTCCATAATTAGGTCATTGTGGGAGATTGAACACAACTTTGTCTTGGAGAATCCAAATCAGGTCAGACGTGTGGCATTCGAAAGATAATTTAGAGGGCTATGTTGGTACCGAAATTCAAATATTGAAGTGCTGCAATCACAGAGATAATCCAATTTCAATATCGAGCTCCTCAAAAGCAAGAAAAATGTGTCTATTTTTTTTCCGAATTGCATAAGTCTTGTTTGAAGATTCAATTTGAATTGATTCCAAGGGCATATTGTAGAATACATATCAGTGTTGGGTTCTAAAAGATGCCTCGTAAAAATAATTCAACACCCATTAAGTCTTTAGAAGGCTCTACTATGACTCATGAAGATGAAGAATTGCAACATGATCTATCAAAATTACAAGAGCAAGTGCAACAAATTTCACTCTCGCAAAGAGCAACAAAAAATGAAATGGAAGCTTTGAAGAAAAGCGTGGAAGTGAATATGGACTGTTTGAAGAAAGGCGTGGAAGCTAAGATGGATGTCATGGAAGCTAAGATGGATGGCATGGAACCTGACATGGAAGCTAAGATGGATGACATGAAAGACAACATGGAAAACATGAAGAATGATCTAAAAGCAGACATCGAATGTTTGACAAAGTTGATACAAGAAATGTTTCCTAATGGTGAAAAGATAGTAGAAGAACCTCATGATGAGAACAAAATAAATGTTAATCGTGATTTCGTAAACTCTAATGTTGGCGGGAAGAACCAACATATTCCAAAAATGGATATGAGGAAGTTTGATGGAAAGGATCCTGTAACATGGATACTACAGATGGAGCAATATTTTGATCTCCATAATGTGCAAAACACACAAAAGGTACGCATTGCAACTTTACATTTAAAACAAAATACATTTGTATGGTATCGATGGCTTTGCTCCCGTAAAAAAATTGTCACTTGGTCAATTTTTACGGAGGAAATGATAGCACATTATAAGGATACAAAGAGCAACACCTTCTTTAGCCAATTGATAAATCTCAAACAAAAGGGTTTAGTGGGGCAGCACATTGAGGACTTCCAAAAATTGAATATAAGGGTAACTGATATTCCAGAGGAACACAGGTTCGATCTCTTCATAGGCACTTTAAAGGATAACATCCAACATGAAGTTCACGTTTTGGAACCGGATTCATTGGAGAAGGCATTCAGGTTGGCAAGAAAAGCTGAATGTAAAATAATAGCGACAAGGAAGCCTACCACTCAATTCTCTAAAGAAGGAAGTGTTGCTACGCCTAGATTTCCACAACCTACAAGGTTGACACCATAGCAATTGGAAGAAAAAAGAGCAAAAGGGCTTTGCTACAGTTGTGATAGCAAATACACTAAAGGTCATAAGTGTGTTGGGAAGAAATTATTTTACATAGATTGTGAAGAGGAAGAAGAAAATGAACAAGAAGAGGATGTACACCAGGAACCAGCCCTAGAACAGGAAGAAATGAATCCGACCATATCGTGTAATGCACTGGCAGGAATTACCACTCCTCAAACTCTCAAGATAGAAGGACATTTCAAGAAGAAAAAGGTAATAGTGTTGATTGATTCAGGTAGCATCCATAATTTTATTCATTGTAAGGTAGCCAAGGAATTAAATTGTTTCCTATGCCCAGCACCAGAATGTCAAGTGATGGTTGCAAATGGAGGAACTATAAATTGCTCTGGAAAATGCCATAATATCAAGCTAACCATGGGGGAATATGTATTGACTAGTCCAATGCTTTCCATTCCTATGGGAGGTCCTGATGTTGTACTAGGAGTACAATGGTTACAATCTTTGGGGACGGTAACTTTTAATTTTCAAGAACTTTTCTTGAAATTTTTTTCAGAAGGAAAGGAAGTCGAATTACGGGGTATTGCAGGGAAGCTGGGAAAGAAAATAAGCTCTAATGTCATGACAAAGCTTCTAAAGAAAGAACAACGAGGGGTAATTGCGCAATTATGCTCACTAGAAGTTCCAACATCAAAATCATCTATTTCTGCAGATCTCCAACAAGTCTTGGACAATCATTCCAAGGTGTTTGAAACTCCCAAAGGACTCCCACCTATTCGTGATCATGATCATGCTATTCATTTGATTCCAGGAAGTGTTCCTCCAAACATCAGGTCTTATAGATATCCTTATGTCCAAAAGAGCGAAATTGAATGTATGATTGCAGAAATGTTAGAGGCAGGTATAATTCAACCTAGTTAAAGTTATTTCTCTGCTCCTGTAGTATTGGTACACAAGAAGGATGGATCATGGCGAATGTGTCCGTATTACAGGGAGCTCAATAAGCTCACCATTAAAGATAAGTTTCCCATTCCTGTGATTGACGAATTATTTGATGAATTACATGGAGCAATTTATTTTACCAAGTTGGATCTTCGTTCAGGATATCATCAAATTAGAATGAAGACTGAAGATATTCCAAAAATAGCATTTCGAACTCATGAGGGTCATTATGAATTTTTGTTCATGCCTTTTGGCCTTACCAATGCACCTTCTACATTTCAAGGGTTGATGAATTCCATATTCAAACACTTCCTTAGAAAATTTGTGCTAGTATTTTTTGATGATATACTAATCTATAGTAGGTCTTAGAAGGATCATGTTGAACATGTTGACAGGGTGCTCAAACTATTGCAGGAGAAACAATTATATGCAAAAACATGCAAATGTTTCTTTGGAGTACAAGAGGTGGAATATCTGGGTCATATTGTATCTCACGAGGGTGTTAAAGTAGACCCTAACAAAATTAAAGCCATTAAGGAATGGAAAGTCCCCACAACCATAAAGCAGTTGCGAGGATTTCTCAAGTTAACAGGGTATTATCGCAAGTTTGTTAAGAATTATGGGAGAATAGCAGCACCTCTAACAACATTATTGAAGAAAGATGCATTTTCATGGACTCCTGAAGCAACTAAGGCCTTTGAACATCTTAAAGAGGCAATGTGCCTAGCACCGGTCTTAGCTACGCCAGACTTCACAAAAACCTTTATTGTGGAATGTGATGCCTCAGGAAATGGAATTGGTACTATTTTAATGCAGGAAGGAAGACCCATTGCTTTTGAAAGTCGTCCAATCAAAGGAAAGTATTTACAAAAACCTATTTATGAGAAGGTAATGCTAGCAATACTGCATGCACTAAAGAAATGGAGAACTTACCTAATAGGAAGACACTTCAAGGTAAAAACTGATCATGATAGTCTTAAACACTTTTCGGAACAAAGACTATCTTCAAAAGAGCAGCAAAAATGGGTCACAAAGATGTTTGGTTATGACTTTGAAATAATCCACAAAAAAGGAAAGCTTAATGTTGTTGCAGATGCACTCTCAAGAAAGAATGAAGAGGTGGAAGCATTGCTTTGTGCCATTTCTATTATCCAACCAGATTGGATAACCGAAGCAAGAGATGAATGGAAGAAGGACAAAGATGTATGGACACTCATTCAAAAGTTGCAGCAAGATCCTAGTACATCTGATACATTTAGTTGGAAAAATGATTCCCTATGGTACAAAGATCGCTTATATCTTTGTAAGAATTCCCAACTAAAACAAAAGATTCTTCTGGAATTGCACACTTCTCCTTTAGGAGGACACTCAGGATTTTTAAAAACTTACCACATGGTGAAGAAAGAATTTTTTTGGGATGGCCTTAAATCTGATATTCAAAATTTTGTGGCGGAATGTTTGGTTTTCCAGCATAATAAAGTTGAGACAATTAAGACCCCGGGACTTCTACAACCTTTATCCATTCCAAGTCAACGTTGGGAGGAGATTTCAATGGATTTTATCACAGGTTTACCTAAGTCAAAAGGAAAGAGTGTCATCATGGTGGTAGTTGATAGACTTACCAAGTATGCACACTTTTGTGCATTATCTCATCCATTTAAAGCACGTACAGTTGCTACTACATTTATGGACACAATTCAAAAGCTACATGGAAACCCAAGGGTTATTGTGAGCGACAGAGATCCCATTTTTACTGGAAATTTTTGGACGGAGTTATTTTCTTGTTTGGGTACTCAATTAACTCATAGCTCATCTTATCATCCTCAATCCGATGGTCAAACTGAGATAGTAAATAAATGTTTGGAAGGATATCTTCGTTGTTTTGTATCTGATAAACAAACACAATGGGTCAAGTGGTTACCTCTCGCCGAATGGTGGTATAACACTTCCTTCCATACTGCAGCAAAAATGACCCCATTTATGGCACTTTATGGATATCATCCACCATCCATCACATCATCCTTAAGGGAAAATTCGAAGGTTCAAGCAGTGGAAGATCACATCGAGCATCAGCAAGAAGTTCTCCAACTCTTAAAGGATAACCCGAATTTGGCACAAAATCGAATGAAACAACAGGCAGATCAACATCGTAGCGAGAGAAGTTTTGATGTAGGAGATTGGGTATTTTTACGGCTACAACCATACAAACAAATGTCCCTCAAGCAAGCAAAGAAGGATAATAAATTATCGCCAAAGTACTATGGTCCTTACAAGGTGTTGCAAAATATTGGTACTATGGCATACAAATTGGAGCTTTCTGCTTCTTCGCGAGTACATCCAGTTTTCCATGTTTCGTGCTTAAAGAAGGTTATAGGTGAAAATCTTCCAGTTCAAACAATATTGCCAGAACTTGATGAGGAAGGAAAAATCATATTGGAACCGGAAGCGGTCACGGAAACAAGAACTCGACAAATACGGAATCGATCAATTTCAGAGTATCTCATCAAGTGGAAGAACTTACCCACTGAAGATTCTACATGGGAGGATGAGAATTTTATACAGAAGCACCCAGAGCTACTCAAGCATTGAGGACAACACTTTTTTGGAGGAGTGGGGCATGTTAGGTCCCTATATTACTAGTATAGTCCCTTATTGTTATTATTGTACCCTTGTAACCCCCATTTTTTTATTATTGTGCCCTTAAATTATTATTGTTAGGTTGGCTAGGATTACATTGTGGCCCACTAGGATTACATTATGGCCACATGGACTGCTATATATAGAAAGGAGGTTTTGTAAATTGTATGATCCAAGAATTGTTCATTTATGTAATGTATTGGAGGTTGCCTCCTCGAAGTGGCTAATTTCTAAGGCGTTGATATCTCTTTTCTTCTATTTTTGGAGCTGGTTACACAACAAACCCCACCTCCAATAGGTTTATGGCAAAATTTGCATATCATTTTTCCATCAATCATATTACAATGAGCCCATGCACTCTCGTTGGCTTGAAATAATTAAAATTTGCAAAGAAATTTGCCATTTAAAACTAAATTGCACCTAAGATAAATGGAAAACCAAACCTAAATTTAGGAAAAAAAAATGCACATTGTAGCCTATAAAATTTGATGGCATAGAACTAGAGATTTGATAGCAATAGCATAGAACACATAAAAAAATTTAATACATGGACATCAATGAAATGAGGAATTTTCAAGTGAAAATCCTTGCCTGGAAATGCAAAATAGCTTCCTTAGCCTCCTCTTGAAGATGCTAACTCTATTGATAGCTCCAAACTATCTCCAAAATAGCTCCAACTCCATCTACAAGCCTCCAAGATGACTACTCCAACAAAAACTCAACACTCTTTAAGCCCCTAATCAAACTCACAAAAGCTCCAAATGAGATGTGTGAGACAAATGAGAGGGGTAACCTCCTTTAAAGTCTTGGAGAGGCTGTTTTTGGAGGGGAATAATCTTGTTTTCCCTCCAAAACCACTTGAAACCTTCCTAAATCGCGTTTGGTGGGTCTATCGCGGCCTTGGCAGTGAACGGTCCAGTTTAGGACGGAATTGACCGGTTTGACCATAAACTGTCTGGTTCTGTCCTAAACCAGTCGGTTAGCACCGGTTTTGGTGGTTTTTTGTGGAAATGCCGACCTGAATCGAGTTTTTCTACTGTTTTGACCTAGTGGGCCATTGCAGCAACTGGTTTGACCGATTACTGGTTCAAACCGACCGGTTTTTAACACTATGGCAGAGCTTTTCCAAAAATAATTGTCAAAAACGTTATTTTTTGTGTCTTTGCCATCTTGTCTACGAGATCACCGAGATTCATTCTAATCATCAAAAGAGAACATTTTGTGTAGGTTTTTTTTGTTGAGAATTAAGACATTGCAATGTGAGGATGTGAGTTGCAAATTTCGTAATTGCAAGCCGAACAAGCTCTTTGCCCCCAATGTTTTTTCTAATTAGGCTCAATACCCATGAGTGGTTGTATATGTATTTTATAATGTGCTTGACATGCTCTACAATGCTGTTTACCCACTCCACGTTGCCTATGTCCTCAAGCATGAGGTCTATGAAATGTGCAACACATGGAGTCCAAAATATGGTCTTATATTTGGACTCAAGCATCTTTCCAGCGAGAACATAGTTTGAGGCATTATCTGTGATGACCTGCACAACATTCCACTCCCCCACTTCCTGAATAATCTCATCCTCCCCCACTTGCTGAATAATCTCATCCAAAAGCTCAAATCGAAGGGTTGCATCCTTGACCTTATCAGATGCATGAACTGATCTCAATAACATCGTTCCTTGAGGTCAAGAAACAAGAAAATCAATGATAGTGCAGTTCTTTCCATCAGTCCATCCATCTGGCATGATGGAGCAACTTGTTTTGAGCCGTGACTCTTTATACTCAGCTAAATTCTCATCAATGGATGAAATCTCTTTTTGCAAAGGAGCTCTCCTCATGTCATGCATAGTAGGGCCTTTGAAGCCCTTTCCTGCATCTATAACAAATTCCCACATAGATTTGGTAATAAGGTGAGTGAGCAACATTAAATGGGATATCTGCATCATACCACCATATAGCAATGTATTAATAAGAAATTTATTTGCATTTTTTTTTCCAATGTTCATCCAAAGTGGGTTGACGACGTGGCTGGGAGGAAGTGGGATTAGCAGAGGCAATGGTGGCAGAGGATGAGAAATAACTCTGGATGTTTGTTCTCTTTGTTCCTTTAGATTGTTGGCCAAGAGTAGGAGGAACATAGTGAAAGGGGTCATTGGTGGAAGGGATAAAAGAGGAGTCTTGAATTTCATAATCATCATATCGACTCTCTTTCATGGCTTGTAATAATTCCCTCTTCCTTGAAATTTCTTCTTGGATGGCCTTCTCCCTAGCCTTATTCTCCTCAAAATTTTCAAACTTGGCAAGGTATTCTGCCCTAACAAGGCCTAACACTTCCTTTGGTGCTTCATATGGCTTTACTTGGCCTCTTATCCCATCCAAGTGTTGTTTCAATCTGAGAATAACCCCACCTCCAATATATTTATTGCAAAATGCATATGTAGCCTACAAATTTGATAGCATAGAACTAGAGATTTGATAGCATAGAACACAAAAAAATTTAACACATGGACAACAATGAAATGGAGAATTTTTCAAGTGAAAATCCTTACCTAGAAATGCAAACTAGTTTCCTTAGCCTCCTCTTGAAGATGCTAACTCTGCTAACAACTACAAACTATCTCCAAAATAATTCTAACTCCAACTCCAAGTCTCCAAGATGACTAATCCAGCAAAAACTCAAAACTCTCCAAGCTCCCAATCAAACTCACAAAAATTCCAAACAATCGCCAAGCTCCCAATCATACTCACAAAAACTCCAAATGAGATGTGTGAGTCAAGTGAGGGGGGTGAACTCCTTTTAAAGGCTTGGAGAGGGTGATTTTGGAGGGAAACAACCCATGCTTTCCCTCCAAAACACCCAGGAAGCTTCCTAAAAGATACCATGTGGGTCTGTCCTGACCTTGGAAATGAACTGGTCGGTTTAGGATGTAACTAGCTGGTTTGACGATAACCCGACCCATTATGTCCTAAACCGGCTGGTTTGGTCTGATTTTGTGTTTTTTTTGGGGAAATAGGCCCTTAAACCGTGTTTTTTGTCCGGTTTGACCTGGTTGCCCAATGAACCGACAAGTTTGATAAGTTTTTGGTTCAAGGCGGTCGATTTTTAAAATTATGCTCCCAACCTCCAAAGATGGATGAAATTATCTTCCTAGCGTGGCACTCGAAGTCCACCGAAGAAAGGATGAGCTTCCTCCTTGGGAAACTCACGTGCTCAACAACACTTTGTAACTCAGCTAAACAACTAGAGCAACAATTCGATGTCAAATGAACAAAAGCCCCAAATGATGTTGCCCTTCTCCTATTTCTAATCGCTGTTCCCTTACTTCATGTGGGTCCCTCCACTAAGCAAATCGAGCTCCCTCCTAGGCCATTCAAACTTCTCCATCAAGGGGTGTGTATGTCATGAATGAGTGGCTCCCACATTCCACTAAGGAAATAATTTCAACCCTCTTGTCCTAAGTGTTTTCCCCAAAATTGTTGTGGGCCCTCAAAATTGAAAAAAATGGCCAACTTCTAATAATGATCTCGTCATGGTGCATCAAGCCGACCTTCACTAGTAGACAAGTTGGCATTATGGAAGCAATTCGACCTAGTAGGAGACCTATATATAAAGGAGTCCTTGACCTCATTTGAAAAAAAGAGAGAAAAGGAACTCATGGAATCACAAGAATGGCGAAGGATACCTAACCAAGAGAAGGGGAATCTAAGGAGAAGAAAAGCGAAGTTTTAAAGGGTTGTCTTTAGGCTATACACCTCACATGTGCGAGATTATTATGACTACTTTCTGTTGCAAGAAGACCGAATTGCTGAAGTCATGTTAGGGTTCTAAGTGATATACCTTGCACGTCGTTTCTTAGAAGGAAGGATCAACTCAAGCGAAGAAAGAAAGAGGAAGAAATCATTGTTAGGGTTTCTGCAGAAGAATTTGCTAGGGGTCGAAGTTGCAGAAGAATACTTTGGAGGTCGAAGTTGTAGAAGAATCTGCTGGGGGTCGAAGTTCGAGAAGAATCTACTGGGGGACGAAGTTGCAGAGGAAGGAAAGCTCATCAAGAAGGATTGACTTGGTCTTGGAGGGGTCTTTGTTAAGGGTCTTAGGTTTTGGAATTTGTCATTTGAAGATTCTATAAGAAAAGAAGAATTCTTGTGGGTTTTCCTCTCAAGAAGAGAGGTTTCAGCCATGGCTGATCGCCTACATCTTGTGTGTTCTTGTCTCATTGTTTATTATGATTTGGTACCTGTTTGATGATAAGAACACTAAATGTAATCAAGAGAAAGAAGAAGCTAATTAAGTTAAGTAAAAATACATCACAAGCAATTATCAAATTAAGAGAAATCACATAATCTAGCTCATAGTATTAAAATTGGAGCCGGTCACTGGACCGGTGGACCTAATGAACCGAGTTTCCGATCGGAACTGGTCTAACCGGTACTGGTCAGGTCTAAACGAACCGGTTTTAAAAAAAATACATTAAATAATTAATTTTAAATAAAAAAACTATTTTTAAGATTTGCAACCATGATTCCAAGCCAATAGAGACAAAATATGCAAATTTTGCTCATTTATATACACCATGTAAAGGTGAATATATCAAAATGGCACCGAGTGCAATACATATCATCGAAAAATACAGAAGCAATGAGACTCCAAATGGCCCATAAAGTCCAAAACAATGCTACAAGCTATGAGGCCATTGGCCTAGTACAAGACTACAAGTCTAGAGTCTAGACTCTATTGTGTACACATGAATCAAGATTAATCATCAAATTCATCACCACTACTAGACACAAGATCAACATCGGGAGATGCATAGACATCATCTAGATCAGAGTTTGAGGATGCCTCAGTCTCATCTGCAACCTCAATACCAGTGCCACCAATAACAATAGAAGTGGACCTAATGGAAGCACGAGTTACTCGAGCTACATGACTAGTGCCTTCCATTGATTGTTTTCCTTTCCTTGATGCAACTACCAATCCTGGGTTTGATGGCGCCACCAAATCTGCTTCATCCCCCGCTAATGCTGCATCAATATCAAAATCTGCCTCAAACACTAGATCTTCAACCTCGTCCACCCATTTTGATGTTGGATCCATAACGTCCAACACAATGGGATCTAGATCAGGGGTGGTGGAATGTATTTTACTGTTGCTTGTTGATTTTGATCTTTTGAAAAATTGGTTCCTTCATCCTGATTTGTTTGGACACATGGGATTGCAGCTAATGATGGTTCCTCAGGATTTGAATCTTCATTGTGTGTGATAACGATTTCTTCATATGTTCTTGTACTTCAACTTGCCTTCTATTTACTATTTTATAGTAGTGTAAGGCTGTGTACTCACATTTATGTCTCGACGTCCAATTTTCTCCAAATGTGCAACAATTATTTTTCTTTTTTATCCTTTTATCTGACATATTACTTGAAGTGTGTGACTCTCTCTCAACTTCATAAGCATATAATTTCTTGTTAAGGCATATGTGTCCTGACATCCATTTGTCTCCACAATAAATAGAAATTTTAGACCCCACTACGGTTTTCTGTTTCACCTTATCACTCCCATATAGTTAAATGCCCATTCCCATAATCATATATTCAAAATTTTGGAAATGAAACTATTTTTTGAAAACACAAATTTACGAATTTCGTATTGTTGGAAATTGTGGAAATAAAACTCAGAAAATTATAACAGCCACACACAGAAAAATAACACGTTGATTTTTGGTCAATATGACCCTGGAAAAACCCCCTACAACTCTTGGGGAAAACCAGTTCGAGAACTCTTCTTTATTTCTGAATAAATGCTTTTACAGAAAAATGAAATACACAGTAAAAATTCCAGCTACCACAAATTTTTACTTATCTTGAATTTCATGCTTGTCCTCCACCTCAAAATTCATGCCAATACAAAACATAAATTTTACAGCTAAAAGTACAACATTAAATGCTGTACGAACAACATAGAAATTAGTGCCGGAACAACTATATGGAATCCTTGATTTATGTGCCAAAAGACAGCTGTACGGATTTCTGGAAAAGCATGCCAAAAATAGCAGTACGACTTGCCTCGAAATGTGTGCATGAACCTTGCTGTATGGACTTCGATTTTTGTGCCTCAAAAGCTACTGTTGTACGGACCTTGATTTCTGTGCTTGAAATGCAATAATAAATGCGACCCTCCTTTCCTCGATTTTTGTGCCACTTGCCTCGAAAACCGTGCCTCTGTTTTGCTGTACGGATTTGCTGAAATAAATGCTGCCTCGATAAATGTGCCATGTTGCTGCTCTCCTTCTTTCTCTCTGCTCAGAAATTCTCCTTGCTCTCCTTCTCTTCTTCTCTCAATCTGCTCATGTAAGATTGAATGACCTTTTCTCTTCTTTTCCTCTTTTAACCTAACCCAAAGTGACTTTTGGGGAATCCCTAAATCCAATGGCTGAGACAGCTTTAGATCAAGAGCTGAGATTGAATGTGCATTTAATTCTCACTTTCTAGTTTTTAATTCACCACACTTAAATAAAGACCCACTTAGCCTTTTATTTCCTTAATCACTTTTTGACTTTCTAATTTCATATTGACTGTAATAAAGTTACTTTAAAATTAGACTTTGTAATTTCATCATTTATAAAGTCACTTTTAAATTAGATTTGACTTTACCACTTATAAAGTCACTTTAGAAGAAAAGTAGAAATAAATTTGGACACTTTTCCCTAGGCCAAAGATAAAAGCCTTAGGGAACCACTTGTCCTCTGGTACCCAAATTTTAACACTCCCTCTTACCGAGGAAAGTGTTCCTCACCACACCCATCTTGTCTCTGAAGTAGACATGCTTGCCCCGTGGTAAGGCTTTGGTGAATATGTTCGCTACCTACTCATCTGTGGGAATATACTCAAGCTTCACATCTCCCTTCTGAACATAGTCTTCGATTAAATGATATTTGATCCTGATATGCTTTGACTTGTCATGAAGTACTAGATTCTCCTTGAGTTTAATGCAACTCTGATTATCACAGTAAATCACTGAAGGTCTCAACGCCTGACCAAATAAGCCAAAAAAGTGTTTTAAAACTCCGACTCAGGTTCTGAACCGGGTGAGGGTCGACTTCGACATCGACTCCTACTTGGTATCGACTCGGCCAGTTCAGTTTCAATGATTCGGTCTTTGTAAAAAATACGTTATATATATATATATATATATTTTTAATATAAAAAGCATAATTTTATAGATTTTCATTCATGTTTCCAAACACAAAGCATTAGAATATAAACAAAAGACAACATCCATTATATCAAAATGGCACTGAGTGCACTGTCCAATACATACATGATATATAGATCAGAACAAAAACATGTAACCAAGAAGGTTCTAAATGGCCTCTTGTTAATTTTGGACAACTAGGTCCAAACTCCATGTTGTGATGCTCAGATGAAGATGCCAATATTTTTATTGGACTCCTCTTTCGGAGAGGTGCAAGATCGATCTAAAGATCATCTTGATCCAATGAGCAGAACATTTTATTTTGGATTTATTCAAAATATGTGTAGGTTGGCCTGAAGATTTGGAGCCCCAACAATTGTGTCACACACCGTCATTGATGGATATAAATTGGTCAACGTTGGAGGACATTTTCACTCATCCATCCCATCACATCCTCTCTCCTCATCTGATTGGTTCGAGCATCTTTTGGAGTCTCTTCTCTTCACACGTGGGAAATTTCAGCAAGGAGAAATTTCTGTTTTCGACCTAGGGTTTCTACTGCAGCGTTGACTTTGGTCAACGCATGGTCAAACTAACCCAAAACTTGGTGAAAATTTCGATTTCCTCAATCTGCATTTTTTGGCACAAATCTCGAGGTTGGACATTGACTTTGACTTGGTTGCGTTGACTTTGCTGCTGCTGCTGTTTGCGTTGACCATTGACTGTGACAATGTTGAATTTCGTTGACTTTTGGGGTTGACTGATCTTGCTGTCCTAGAGGGTTGTGTGACACTTCTGGTTGGCTGATTGCATTGAGACTTTGCTGGTTGAAGCATCTTGCTAACCGCCGTAACGCACCAACACATTTATATACTTTGGCTTGTCTTCTGTCGATCTACTGGTATGTTCTATCAACATTTTACTTTCTTGTTTATGTGATTGCTCACTGATATTGGAATAAAAAGTAAAGTTGCACCAAGCATAGAACATCTACCAAAATTTAAATGGTATTAGAGCTGACGTGAAGACATAGCCCTAGTTTGTAGCAATCACCGAAGAAGAGCATGGCTTCCTCTAACTACAATGGCTTTAAGGCTGATGACAAATTCACTGGGAAGGATGACTTCCATGCTTGGAAGATGACATCGGATCTTATCTTGGAAGACCAGGATGTCATGGACTATGTGCAGGGTAAAATCCAAGAGCCTCCATCCATTGCAACTGCTGCTGCCAAATCAAAGTACAAGAAGGGGGAAATCAAAGCTAAGCTGATGATCAGGGACTCAATTCATAAGAGTCTGGTTGCCTACATCTCTGAGCTAGGCACATCCAAGGAGATGTATGATAAGTTGGTCAACAATGCGAATCAAGTACTATTCTTCAAGAACTAATTGAAGAATCTGAAGAAAGGCAGGGATGAGTTTGTTCAATCATATTTTCTGAAGCTGACCAAAATCAGGAATAACCTTCTGGCGATTGGGGAGACAATAGGTGATCGAGAGATGATTTTCACTGCACTTGGAGGTCTCTCATCCAAATGGCATGTATTCAATACTACCATTCTTCAATAACAGTGGGATACTTGATTTTGATGAAGTACTATCGAGATGTGTACAAGAAGAGACAAGGATGAAGGAATATGAAAATGAAGGAAATGCTGCCTTCACTGCTCGTGCTAAGAAGAGCTTTGGTGGTCCGAGGAACAAAGGAAGAGCAGGGGCCCAAGGAAAGAAAGGCAAATGTTACACATGCCACAAGATCGGCCGCTATGCTAGAGAATGCCCTTTCAAGAAGGATTCTCTCGATGATGATGACAACAACAACAATCGGAGGAATGGCAATCAAAGGAACAACAGGTTCAAGGGGAAGAGGAAGGCTCCCTCCGGCAGAAATGGGCAACCTTTCAAAAGGTCGAGAAATTCCAGGTATGAGGAATCAAATGTTGTTGATAAAAGAAATAAATTCATTCTTGTGTCTACCCTCTCCGCTGCATCTCCACCGAACACTATGGATGTCTGGTTGATAGATAGTGGTGCCTCAAGGCACATCACTGGGTTCAAGGAAGCACTTTATGATATGGTTGAGAAGGATACTAATATGGAAATTATCCTTGGAGATAATGCCACATATCCTGTGAAAGGGACAGGGAATGTGACCCTCCACTTGTCTCAAGTTCAAGTCCTCCTTTTGCAAGATGTACTATACTTGCCTGATTTGAAGAAGAACTTTGTGTCTATATCGGCCATGGAAGACAAAGGTTTCAATGTGGCATTCATTAATGGGAAGGTGCGCATCTGGAAGAATAGTTCTAAGGAAGCTATCACTATTGGGTTTACAATTGATACACTCTACCAGGTTGGAGGAAGTCTACTGGGAGCAATGACGTGTGATACTATCCGACAGACTGAACTATGGCACCGAAGGTTTGGACACCTTCATTACAAGGCCCTTCCCGAAGCATCACAAAGACATCTAATGTCTTGCAATTAGTACATTTTGATCTATCTGGTATGCTGCCCGTGACATTCGTGGGAGGATGTTCTTATTATATGAAGTTCATAGATGACTTTGCTCCCAAAACATGGATATACTTCTTGAAAAAGAAGGATGAGGCTTTCATGTGGTTCCATACCTTCAAAGCCTTGGTGGAAAATTCAACAGGGAAGAATATCAAGATATTGAGGACCGATAATGGCACTGACTATGAGACGAACGAGTTTAAGAACTTTTGCAGAGAAGATGGCATCAATAGGGAGACAAGAATTGTCTATACTCTTGAGCAGAATGGCATTGCTGAGGGAAAGAATAGGACCATTGTGGAAGCTGCCTGTGCCATGCTATGTGACCAAGGTCTATCGAAGTTTCTATGGGGAGAAACTGCGAACACTGCCGTGTACATACAATACTGATACCCGCATTCCGCTCTGGACTCCAAAACTATCGAAGAGGTTTTCTCTGGTAAGAAACCTGACGTCTCACATTTTAGAGTTTTTTGGATGTCCTGTTTATTTTCATGTACCGAAGGAAAAGAGGAGCAAGATGGATGCTTCTGGGAAAAAGGGAATGTTTGTGGGCTACAACGAAACTTCAAAGGCCTATAGCTTCTATGTGCCTGGTCAAAGGGAAGTGGATATATGCCACGATGTTACCTTTGATGAAGATGCTTCCTTGAGGAAAGTAGTCAATCTTCCGAGATCTGAGGAAGATCATGAAACTAGGCCTGGAGGTTTGGTAGAGACCTGGCGAGGTTTTCCTTTCTCAAGGAAAATATATTGTGAAGCTTCTGGAAATATTTGGAATGGTGGAATGTAAGTCCGTGTCGACACCGATGGAGCTCAACTTTAGGAAGTTGAGTGGCAGCGCTGCTGAGCCTGTGCTAGCAAATCCTACCGAGTATCGTCAACTCGTAGGGGCCTTGATGTTCTTAGTGAACACTCGTTCGAACGTATGTTTTGCAGTGAACACTTTGAGTCAACATATGGTTAAGCCTCATCAGTTTCACTGGGTTGGTGCCAAGAATCTGTTGAGATATCTTCGGGGCACGATAAACCATGGGCTGAGATACACTGCCGGGAGCGTGACACTCCATGGATGTATTGATGCTGATTGGGTTGGCAGTGTGGTGGATCGTAAGAGCACATCGGGATGCTGCTTCACACTTGGTTCTGCATCGATATCATGGATGAGCAGGAAGCAGAAGTCGGTGGCTTTGAACACCGCGGAGGCCGAATACATTGCAGCGAGTATGGCCTGTTGTGAAGCAGTTTGATTGCGAAAGCTCTTCAGTGAGCTATTCGGGCATGTGCTAGATACCACCGTGATACTCTGTGATAACCAGAGTGGGATTTGGTTGTCCGAGAATCCAGTGTTCCACGATCGATCCAAGCATATTGATATCAGGTGCCACTTTATCTGGGATATGGTACAACGAGGCGCTGTAAGGCTCGATCATATAGGAACTAATGAGTAGGTCGCGCATATTCTCACAAAGCCCTTGGGGAAGGTCAAGTTCCTAATCTTTCGTGAGAATCTTGGTATCATGGAACGACCCTATGCTGAGGGTCCTATCGGACGATGAGCTCTGGGAGATCTGAGGGGCTTTGGGGATAGCTTCTTAGAGTTATAAGCAACCACAGGGCTAGGCTTGCCGAACCTTGTTGGTGTGCTTCTGCCCCGCCGTTATGATGATTGAGTTGGTTCACCTCTCATGATCTGTGCCCAGTATGCATCCTACCCATTTGAGTCCCGGACTCATGGGAAGTACCTCTCATTTGGCCAGTGAGGTGGGAAAATCTAGAGACTAGTAGTAAAGATTGATGGACGCATCAGAGGTTGCCGTACTCTCTATCTAGGATGGCATTGTCCAACCACTTGATCTGGGATCAAGTATAGTGAGGTTTTGGACCTCCTACTGACTTCAGGTCAGATAAACCAACTTCGTGTTGGTATGAGACTCTTTTTGAGTCCTATAGAGGTTTCGGACCTATGGGCTGAATTTGTCAGTCGGGGATGATGTCTTTGTGATTGACCCACTTCTGTTTTGAAATAAAGAAGCCAACAAAGCAAGTTACGGCGGGATGACGCACGATGTCTAGATTGCACAGGTGGATGGAGTTCTCCCTAGTTGAGAGGGAGTGTTAATTTTGGACAACTGGGTCCAAACTCCATGTTGTGATATGCTCAGATGAAGATGTCAATATTTTTATTGGCCTCCTCTTTCGGAGAGGTGCAAGATCGATTTAAAGATCATCTTGATCCGATGAGCAAAACATTTATTTTGAATTTATTCAAAATATGTGTAGGTCGGCCTGAAGGTTTGGAGCCCTAGCAGTTGTGTCACACACCCTCATTGATGCATATAAATTGGTCAACATTGGAGGACATTTTCACTCATCCATCACATCACATCCTCTCTCCTCATTTGATTGGTTCGAGCATCTTTTGGAGTCTCTTCTCTTCACACATGGGAAATTTTAGCAAGGAGAATTTTTTGTTTTCAACCTAGGGTTTCTACCGCAACTTTGACCAACGTTGACTTTTGTCAACGCATGGTCAAACTGACCCGAAACTTGGTGAAAATTTCGATTTCCTCAATCCGCATTTTTTGGCACAAATCTTGAGGCTGGACGTTGACTTTGACTTGGCTGCGTTGAATTTGCTGCTACTGTTGTTTGCATTGACCTTTGACTATGACAACATTGACTTTCTTTATTTTTGGGGTGGATTGATCTGGCTGTCCTAGAGGGTTGTGTGACACTTTTGGTTGGCTGATCGTATTGAGGCTTTGCTGGTTCAAGCATCCTGCTGACCGTCGTAATGCACCAACACACTTATATATTTTTGCTTGTCTTCTGTCGATCTACTGGTATGTTCTATCAGTATTTTACTTTCTTGTTTATGTGATTGTTCACTGATATTGGGATAAAAAGTAAAGTTGCGCCAAGCATAGAACATCTACAAAAATTTACACGTCTACAACAAAACATGACTAGTGACTACTGCTAGGCAAGGCAAGATCTGCTGACTTAGACTCTGAATCAAAGGGGGGTTCCCATGGCTCCTCTTCATCAAGATCTTCTACTGGAACTGTACTAGCATGCTGAGCCAAAAACCAACTCCACGACTCTTCACAAATTCCTCACAAATGCTCACTCAAATTCAATGAGATAGTTGTGAGGAAATGAGAGGGGTTGGGTAGCTTTTATAAGCTTGAGAACGGTTAGAGAGCATACCAAAACCCTAAAACCGAATAAAAATCCGAATTGAGGTTTGTTTTGGGCCATTTGTGGGGTCCGCGACCAGTTGTCCATGGCTTGGCCAGTCTAACTCAGACTCGGTTGAGTCGACTGGTTTGTGATCGAACACGCCGAATCGGTGATTGGCTCGGTAGGTTCGGACACAAATAGGCCTCCGGACTGGTTTTTCTACCGAGTCTGTCCGACTAGGGGTTGGCTTGGTTGGCTCGGCCGAATCGGAGTCAGTCCGCCTGGTTTTTAAAACTATGAGCCAAACAACATCTTGCGAATCCATATGGCCTCAGAACTAGCCAAACTTGCTGCCATGTACTCTGCTTTCGCTAAACTCAATGCAACTGACTGTTGCTTTCGGCTGAACCACGACACAATTATCGAACCCAACCCAAAACAACACCCTGAAGTGCTCTTCCTATTAGAAGCACAACTTGCCCAATTAGAATCAGTGTACCCTGCCAATCTCACTCCATCTCCCTGTCTATAATCTAGACCATAATCCACTGTCCCTTGCAAGTAATGCAAAATGTGTTTTGTAGCAACCCAGGGCATTCTCCTGGGCTCACACATGAATTGTCTCATCTTGTTGACTGCAAAACATATATTTGATCGAGTGTTGACCAAATACATCAAGGATCCAATCAGCAACCTATACAAAGTAGGATCCACCAACTTACAATCTGAAGTGTGAAGCTTCTTCCAGTTAGTGATCATAGGTGTCGACATGGGTTTGCAATCCTCTATGTGAAATCTGCTAAGAATGTCCACAATACACTTCCTCTGTCCCAAGAAGAAATGCCCCTCCTCCTGCCACACCTCCAATCCCAAATAGTAATGCATCAAGCCAATGTCCATGTCGAACTCTGAAGCAAGATCTCTTTTGCAACCCTCTAAGAGTCTCTCTGCACTTGTAATGACCAAGTCATCCACATACAACACCAAAATGAGAGGCTTCTCACCTACCACAATAAAGTATAGGTTCGGATCTGCATCACTCTTCGTGAAACCCAACTCCTGCAAGTACGTATCAATCCTCGAGTACCAAGCTCTAGGAGCTTGCTTCAGGCCATAGAGTGCCTTCTTCAGTCTGCATTCATAGGACTCCTTCCCATGCACCTCAAAGCCTTGCGGCTGCTCAATGTAAACCTCCTCCTGTATGAAGCCATTGAGAAATGCGATCTTCACATCCATCTAGTGGATCTTCTAACCCATCTCTGTTGCTATCAATATAATGGAGCGAATGGAAGTATATCGAGCCACAGGAGCAAAGGTCTCCTCATAGTCAACTCCCTCTATCTGAGAGAACCCTCTAGCCACAAATCGAGTGTAATGACCTAACTCGAATTATATGGAACATAGAAATATTAGCATGCATATGAGACCTGCATATGATAGCTACATATGCATGTATCACGTGTACGACACTAGTACATGCACTAATCAATTATGAAAAGAAACTCGGTGTAGAGTAATGAGTGAATTATTGAAGTATTGAGTAAATCCCTAACTCACCATAATATAATGAATGTATTAGTTATACCTACCATTATCATAATATAAACTAATACTTTGTTCAAAGAAAATTAAAAGCATTGACTTATGCAAATAAATGACGATATTTTAATAAATCCAAGATATTTATTAAATGATAATATTTTAATAAAACCAAGAAACCAAGAGAGTAAGAAACCACCTTGTAGGGTAGCAAACACACTATTAGAACAAGACGATATAGTTACCAAAAGATTAGTTCGGCTTGGCGTTTCCACCCAGAAGTTCGAACTCCACTTTTGTGATTGCAAAAAAAAAAAAAAAAAAAAAAAAAGATGCCCAAACTCTTCAAAATTTTAAAAACAAATTCTCTGCAGATTAGTCCAGCTGGGCGTTTCCACCCAGAAGTTCGAACTCCACTTTTGTAATTGCAGCAGGTATCCTGTATTGTAGAATGTCTCGCTCAGGAAATCTGGGAGGCTAATCATGTCAGAAGTGTGTTTCCCTTTGTTTATTATAGCCCATAGAGATATAAGTCAAAACTGTTTTAACGGAAAAATTACCATCATAATCAACCTAATGACACATTAATTCATCGAGGAAAGGCCATTAGGCACTGGGAGGCTAATCATGTCAAAAGTGTGTTTCCCTTTGTTTATTATAGCCCATAGAGATGTAAGTCAAAACTATTTTAACGGGAAAATTACCATCGTAATCAACCCAATGACACATTACTTCATCGAGGAAAGGCCCTTAGGCATTGTTGGTGGATGTGTAAAGAATGGTCCATTAAAAATAACTGTTATGGGACAATCATAGGATAAATGTATTGGAAAATAAATATAATGGTTAGGATTTGATGGTTATTATATATATATATTAAATTTAGGCATTTTGAGAAATAATTTAACCTAGTTTGATATATGTTTATTAATAATATATAATTATTAGTTCATATGACATTTCATTAAGTTATGTATATTTATATATTAGTTGAATAGCATCAAATTAAAATTAGTTTTTGAAACAACAATTAAAAAAACAATTTAAATATTTGGATATATAAATTAAATACATGAGCATCACTCCTGTGAGCATCACCCGATGCAATGAGTGCTAAGTGGACTATTAAAAAAAAAAATCGTGAGAAATTAGTCAATTTCGATTACCTCTCATGGAAATCGTCATAGATGAATGACTTACTTAACGTAGTGGAATCCCAAAAATGATATGTAATATAATGCACTGCGGAAACCCCTCATAGTTAAATACATGTTATAAACCTTGCGACACATACAAAAGATATGTCTATTTGATTAAGTATATTATATCCTTTCCACGTTGGGTAGTTATAAGTATAAACACCTAATGACAACCATTATGATGTTACATCTCTAATTTGCACTAAGTACCAAAATATTTGAGAGTTTCGGGTACGAGTACAACCTGGAATGTCGGTTCCTAAAAAAAAAAGTAAAAATAAAAAAAAAGTAAAATAATATATATATATATATATATATATATATATATATATATATATATATATAAAATAGATACAAAAAAAAGAAAAGAATAAAATATATAAAGATGAGTAACAACAATAAATGAATGATAAATAAGTACATAATTAATTATGTGAAGGGATATAAAAAAATGAATGAAAAAGGGCAAAGTATAAAATATAAAAAGAGTAATATTAAATTTTTTTATATAAAAGTAAATAAATGGAAAAAACATTCAGCTTAGAAGATAATCCAAACGAAAATGTCATCGAGTGAAAAAGTAAAGAAAGATGATAACAAAGATAACCAGAGAAATATATAAAATTATAATTAAATTAATAAAGAAATAATAAATATTACCAAGAAAACCATCCAGAAGAAAACCATCAAGAATAAATTGTCCTGTAATGTTCCACCATAGATACCCATAGATACCCCTTTTGAGAGTAGAAGTTATTATGTTTTGAGAAGATATAATGACAATTATATTAAAATATTAAAGATATTATATTTTCAGTATTTATTGGTAAATGAACATTTTGTCACCTAATTAATTAGAATTAGAATGTTAAATAACCCCTTTTAGGGCCATATTAGGACTACAAAGTAGTAGGTAGTAGTACAAGTAATACAATGAACTATGAATACTTATGTAGTACGATAAGTAACAGATTGAAACATATTTCCCTGTAATTTTGAATCAAGTATCAAGAAATGCAAAGTTGATCTTGGGGTTTGTTCAACTAAGTTAAAAGTATATGTCACAGCCCCAAGGACTTATGATCTTGTCATAGGGATGGATCGGTTAGAAGTTCACCAAGCTTTGGTGGACTGTCATAGAAAATGAATGCTATGCATAAATGATGAAGGAGAGATGATTGAAATCCAGGGTATTAAGAGGAAGGATGGTTCCGTGTGACTATGCATAAACTATCGAGAATTAAAGCGAGTTACAAAAAAGAATAGATATCCAATACCCCGAATTGATGACTTGTTTGACAAAATCAAAGAGGCTTCTGTCTTTTCAAAAATCAATCTACGGTCAGGTTATCATCAATTAAGATTTTAACAATGATAAAATGGAATTTTATATAATTCGATATTGAAAGCTATGAACCCTAGGATGATACATTTTATTAGAAGAGATGGGATAATTAATGCGCATGTAGGTATCGAAGACATATATCAAGCTCAATCCCACTTGATTCCTAAATCCATTACTTTTACTTTGCATTCCATCCGAGAAAGGAGGTTGAGATAACTCATGGATATCAGCGACAAATTTTGCCACAATGAAGTTTAAGATTTTGTATATTGTATGAGTAAAGTTGAGGTACATTCAAATTATTATATTAAAATAAGCACATTAACATCACTTTATACATTAAACTTTTTGTGTGACTTTTGAACATTAGAATGGAAACTATCTTAATTGTTTTTATGCAAATGAAACATTGCATTCTTCAAGTGACATTGAGCTTATCATATATATATATTACTAGCTGATAACTATAACCATCGATGATGTGAATTTATGCAAATATCTTTTATACCGTTTTCTTATGGTAATACTTTAATTACTATCCAAGTATATGTGCAAGTAGTTTAAGGAGTAGAGTGAAGGTTTAAATTTTTATAGCCTAAATATACACTAAATTGGACATTTTGATATTCAAACCATTATCTCATTATTAAGATAGATAATTAGCCATTTACAAATGTAAGGATATATCGATGTCCAAAACAAAATAATATGGCAACATAGCATTTTTCTGGAAAGGAAAACAATTTGGTTTAGGAAAGAGAAATTAGGGACATTATGACACTATATAAGATGATTTATGGTAATCATTTAGGCATATATAAGGATTAATTGGCAGAATTGCTCCAAAGAAGTTAACTCTTGAAAAAAGGAAGAATGGTAATGAAAGTATGACTATGGACATTATGGCAAGACCATGAGATGTGGAGCGACAACCACACAAAAGGGTAAGCTAGTTTGAGGTTATTTAGTGGATGAAAGAAGACACTAACTATTCAAGAAATGTTGGGAGAAATCATGAGTAATCAACTTAAGAGTACAAGTATAGTTCATTAAAGGTACACATCAAAACAAAAACAAAATGGATTGAACATATGTTAAAGACAATAAGAAACCACCTTGTAAGGTAGCAAACACACTATTTGAAGAAGACGATATAGTTACCAAGAGAGTACAGCGGAAAATTTCAAAGTTTGATCTCCATTGTTACCATTATTATAATCAATATAGTACCTAGGGAGGATGGGAAGAAAACGAAATAGAAAACTTCTAATGATGATAATAAATGTTAGTTATCGTAATCAACTTAGAATATTGAGATCGACAAAATAACACCAAAGGTGAGTGAGTGGAAGTTTCACAAAGCAATATAAGAAGTAAATGAAATTAGATTAAAGAGTGAATCTACAATAACGTCGATCAATTATAGGATAATTTATGTGCATAGGCGACATCTATAATAGTTTCTCCCTCTAAATGGGAGAGTCACAATATAAAATTTTCCTTAAGCGACTAACTATATCCAAGGATGATGGACATCATGGGGTATGATTGGGAAATTCTATCTCGTGATGCCTTAAAACCTGAAATGATAAGTAGATTACATTTGATATCCACATTATTAAATTTATTTATAGGGTCTTACCCAAGTTGGGAATAGTAACAACATTTCCAAGTATAATGGTTTTATGCATTAAATGAAAGAAAACCATGATGACTAGAGGTGAGAAAACAAAGTCAAAGTGATAATATGTTCTTTTCAAATTGAAGTAGACATGGAATATTAGGAATATCGGGTATAAGGAAGTGAAGGGATGTTTTCTATCAAGAAGAATTCTCTTAAAAATATTAGCAACATGATTGATAAGGGTCAAAGCAATGAACTGTAAAGAGTTGTGAACACTCCTAATTTGTTAAGAATAACAAGTGATAAACTAGGAAAATGGTTAAAGGTAAATATTAAGGATAATAATTATACACTGTTAGAAAAGAAGATACATTTGGTGATAAGATGAGGCTTAAGGACTAATGAGAAAACGATTAATGTGAAGAATAAGGAGAATGTACACCAGTGACGTGTCATATATTTGGATGAAATTAGTCAATATAATAGGAATGAAACAATGGTTTAAGGAATGATGGTAAAGCTAGTAATATCCTAGCTAGAGTTAAGACTCTAATGGGTGAAACTTGAAAGTAAAGACACTATATCAAAGCTATAACATACTGATAATGTGACTATGCATATCTTATAAATTGTGAAATTCTTAGTGAAAGAGGAAATTATTTTTTTTCGTCAACAATTGACATCTTGTTGAGAACATGACACTCTTAGTAGACCAAGTATAATGCAAAGTGAATAATGCATTTTCAAGCAGTGACAAATTCTTTCTATGAAAATAAACCTTTCACTAAGGGATCTTTGGAGTAGTCAATTAACTCTTCCTCCATCTCTAGCATAACCCTAATGATTCGCCCTACAAAACCCTACTCCATGGCTTCTAGATTTTAGGCTGAAGATGAGCTGAAATAACATGATAAAAAAGTTAATGTTATTATTATCTCTTGGGATTCATATTACAGATCAAAGATTTTTAGACTTAAAAGACAAATAAGTAACAAGAATTAAAAGATTCCCTGGATCCATATGTAGTTTTGTGTTTTAGAGTTCTTAATCAACTTGTATCAAGAAATTAGATCATGCTTCGACTAAATAGTAAGTGTTTTGTGCTCTTGTTTTAATTCATTTCGTTTCTATATATGCAAAGGTTGGAGCATCGCTCCATTTAGATTTAGAGCTTCAACCTGTGACTTTTATAAGGTTAATCGGTTTATAGAGTATAGAAAATAGTGACTACACCCTTATTTGTATATTCGTGTTCGATTATTCTATGTGACATTTATAACTGTGGGTTATATTTATAAGCATTTAAAAACTTATTTTGTATAATCTTACCTTGTTTTGAATGGATACTTAAAATTGTCATTTTGTACTATGTTAAATTGTTTAAACATTGCTGGTACATGGATACCAATATGAAGAAAGTTTGCTTAAACATTGACGGTACAGGGATACTGATATAAATTATGAATTATGTTGTAGATATAGTACTTAATTTTTTACATATCAACCTAAATGATGAGATATAAGTAAAAGAGTGATTGCACTTAACTATTCAGGGTGAAATGAATTTACAGACCTAGTGGATAAACATAACCAAGTATGTTATATGAACTCAAGGATCAATATCGTAAATAGCAACATATTTGGAATGTGTAGAAATTGTTATATGGGTAACAATTTGTTTTGAACATATTGATACATATGTTATAATTTGTGGACAATTGTTTTAACCAAATATGTTATATGAACTCAATGATCAATATCATAGATAGCAACATATTTTGAATGTGTAGAAATTGTTATATGGGTAACAATTTGTTTTGAACATATTGATACATATGTTATAATTTGTGGACAAGTGTTTTACATCACAGATGATATTGTTACCAAATCGACTGCGTGATGACAAAACTCGAAGAACAATTGAGATGCACTGAGATTTCATGATAGATTGTTAACCCTGGTCCTACTAGGAGGGGTGGAGGTGTTGCCCACAGTTTATCTTCCAAAACCTGGAGTCATGGGAGCGCTGTGCGAGTCACGCTCCCCTAGACGTGTGATGATGACTGCTGGATGCCTACTGGTCCATTAGGTCGATGTAATCGATGCTGACACCCTAAGGTTTATGGATGGTTGGATCAGTAAAACTGATGCGATGGCATACTCTTGTAGAGGAAGGATAGGATTGGAGCGAAAGAGATTAGGGAGGATAGGACGATTCTAGAATAGCTTGGGAACACTGTTGGGGCAAGGCATGACTATTAAATTGGTAAACCAATAAATGATCAAAACATAAATGTTAAAGTGTTCTCACACATTAAACGAAAATTCAACTATGATACACAACCCTTATATGATTATACTAATCACTTAAATAATTAATGATATACGACTTAAAACTTAACTTCAGGACGAAGTTTTCTGAAGGAGGGGGTGTATGTAATGACCCAACTTGAATTATATGGAACATAGAAATATTAGCATGCATATGAGACCTGCATATGATAGCTACATATGCATGTATCACGTGTACGACACTGGTACATGAACTAATCAATTATGAAAAGAAACTCGGTGTAGAGTAATGAGTGAATTATTGAAGTATTGAGTAAATCCCTAACTCACTATAATATAATGAATGTATTAGTTATACCTACCATTATCATAATATAAACTAATACTTTGTTCAAAGAAAATTAAAAGCATTGACTTATGCAAATAAATGATGATATTTTAATAAATCTAAGATATTTATTAAATGATAATATTTTAATAAAACCAAGATATTTATTAAATAATAATATTTTAATAAATCCATGATATTTATTAAATAATAATATTTTAATAAAACTAAGATATTTTAGAAATCCAAGATATTTATTAAAAGATGATATTTTATTAAATATCTTGAATGGAGTTTGTGTATAAAAGGAGAAGAGGAGTAAACTTGATGGGCATGGGTAGAGAATGGGTAAACTGACCCGAATGCTGTGAGACGAGTTCTAACTGCGTGATACATGAGCAGTGAGTTCTAACAGAGTTATGGAGTGATCTTGATTGTTATTGGAGTTTTGGGCACGGGGGCCAGAAGACTTGTCTTTTGGATCTGGGGATCGAAGAGATTGACCTTAGATATACTAGGAGGAAAACGACGGTTTGGTGACAGGAGCTGGAGCTATGGCAGATCATGAACATCTTCAAACACGGTTCCAGGTAAGTATTAATTATTCAATTGATATATATTCTGCTTAAAAAAAAATCCCACTCTGAATTGTGTACTATGAATTTTGTGAATGATGGTTAAATTCTAAAAGTTTAGGTCCTTACATCGAGCCTTGAACTTCTCGATGTTGCCATCTGCAACATGCTTTATCTTATAAATCCATCTGGAAGTAACCACTGATTTTCCTTCAAGCCTCGGCACCACCTCCCAAACATCGTTCTTCATGATAGAAGATACTCCTCCTGCCTGGACTCTCCCCAGACCTGCTGGCTAGCTGCCTCCTCATAGCTAGAAGGCTCGGAGTCAACGATGCTAGCAACCAATGCCATATAGCTACATAACTGCTTAGGTGGTTTGCTCTCTCTAACTTGTCTCTTTGGCCCAACAACAGATGTGGCCTCTCTCAAGGTGTCCTGAAGCCTCTTGGGCTTCCTCTTCCTTGAGCACACTTCTCCCACCGGAGTGAAAGAATGCTCATCCTCATCAGAAGCCTAAACTCCTGAATGCCTACCAACTGACCTCTTGCCTGAACCTGTGCCTGTAGATGTTGAAGTACCGTGTGAATTGTCCATAGTGGGTTGCTTTGCGTGCTGCCTGAAGCACCACCCATCTGACTCTGAGAGCCACTGCTCACTGAAGGACTTGACACTGTAATCGATGTACCTCCTGATCCCTGTACACTGGATCCCTGTGACTGACTCAACTGCTCCTGAGGGTCTGGTGAATCCAAATACTCTAACTCTCGTGACCTCCTGAAAGCCCTATCCTCCTCGAACTTCACATCCGGCCTGAAAACAACTTTCCTCCACATAGGAATATGAATCAAAAAGGCTTTCGAGGTCTCATTGTAACCCACAAAGATGCCCTTCTCTGCAGTGGACTCTAGCTTGGTCCTCTTCTCCTTGAGAACATAGGAGTATGTAATGCACCCAAAGATACGAAAGTGACCAACATCAGGCTTCTTCCCAGAAAAAGCCTCCTCCGAAGTCACATGCCCCAAGACATGATGTGGATTCCTGTTCTGCAAGTACATAACAGTGTTGTAGGTCTCTGCCCACAAAAACAAAGGTAACCCCTGATAATGAAGCATGCCTTTGGCAGCCCCAACGATGAATATGTTCTTCCCCTCCATGACACCGTTTTGCTGGGGGTTGTAAAGAACTATGAACTCCCTCCTGATGCTTGCCTCCGCACAATAATCAACAAACTCACCAAGGGTATACTCCCCTCCATTGTCCGACCTGAGGGACTTGATCTTTTGACTTGTCTAAGTCTCCACAAGTGCTATGAACTCTTGAAACCGCTTGAAGACATCACTCTTGGTCTTCAAGAAATAAATCCAGGTCTTCCTGGAGTGATCATCAATGAATAGAACATAATACTGTAAATTTATGTAGATGTTCTATGCTTGATGCAATTTTACTTTTATAACAGCAATCACATAAATAGTTAAGTAAAATGCTGATAGAACATACCAGTGGATCTATAGAAGACAAACCAGAAACAGGAGAATGTGTTGGTGCATTACGGCGGTCAGCATGATGCTTCAACCAGCAAAGTCTTCTTGGTCGGCCAACCCCGAATGTGTCATAACAGTCCTCAATTCAGTCACCCAATCAACTCAAAGTCAACCTTAGAAAAGTCAACACAGTCCAGAAAAAGTCAATGCAGGGCAGCAACAATAAAGTCAACGCAGCTCCAACTTCGGTCAACCTTTTGACCTCGATTTTTGGGCCAATGAGTACGGCCTTCAAAAATCGAACTCTCCACAAAATTTCAGCCAATTGGGACCATGCGTTGACCAAAGTCAACGCTGGTCAAACTTGCCCAGAAACTCTAACTGCAGAAAATTTCGTCCTTTTTGCTGCAGTAGATTTCATCCTTCTTCTCACGTGGGAGATGAAACTGCTTCTCAGATGCTCGTATATAATCAGAGGAGAAGATGTGTGATGAGATGAGTTGAAAATGCTCCAACGTTGATTGTATTTATATCCATCATTGAGGTGTGTGACACATCTGCTGGGGGTGTAAAACCTTAAGGCCGACCTGCACTTAAATTTATTATAAATAATAAATTCAAAATAAATGTTCTGCTCATCAGATTAAAATCAATTTTATATCGATTTTACACCTCTCTGAAAGAGGAATCCAATACAAATATTGGAATCTTCATTTGAGCATCACAAGATGGAGTTTGGACCTAGTTGTCCAAATTTAACACTCCCTCTCAACTAGGGAGAACTCCATCCACCAGTGCAATCAAGCATCATGCGTCATCTCGCCATAACTTGCTTTGCTGGCCTCTTTATTTCAGAACAGAAGTGGGTCAGTCACAAAGACATCATCCCCCGGCTGACAAATTCAGCCCAGAGGTCCGAAACCTCTATCGGACTCACAAAGAGTCTCCAACCAACCCGAAGTTGGTTCATCTGACCCGAAGTCAGGTGGAGGTCCGAGACCTCACTAGACTTGATCCCAGATCAAGTGGTTGGATCGTGCCAACCTAGATAGAGAGTACGACAATCTCTGATGCGTCCATCAGTCTTCGCTACTAGTCTCTAGCTTTTCCCACCTCATTGGCCAAATGAGAGGTACTTCCCATGAGCCCTGAACTCAATGGGTAGGATGCATACGGGGCACAGATAATGAGAGGTGAACCAACTCAATAATCACAACGGTGGGGTCCAAGCACACCAACAAGGTTTGGCAAGCCTAGCCTTATGGTTGCTCATAGCTCCGAGAAGCTGTCCCCAAAGCCCCCTAGAGCTCCTCGAGCTCATCGTCCAACAAGACCCACATCATAGGGTCGTTCCACGATACCAAGTCTCTCACGGAAGGTTAGGAACTTGACCTTCCCCAGGGGCTTAGTGAGAATATCCGCGACCTGCTCATCAGTTCCTATATGATCGAGCCTTACGGCGCCTCGTTGTACCATATCCCAGATGAAATGATACCTGATATCAATATGCTTGGATCGATCGTGGAACACAGGATTCTCGGTCAAGCGAATCCCACTCTGGTTATCACAGAGTATCACGGTGCTATCTAGCACATGTCCAAACAGCTCACTAAAGAATTTTCGCAACCAAACTGCTTCACAACAGGCCATACTTGCTGCAATGTATTCGGCCTTTGCGGTGCTCAAGGCCATCGACTTCTACTTCCTGCTCATCTATGAAATTGAAGCAGAACCAAGATTGAAGCAACATCTCGATGTGCTCTTACGATTCACAACACTGCCAGCCCAATCAGCATCAGTATATCCAAGGAGTGTCATGCTCCCGGCAGTGTCTCTCAGCCCATGGTTTATCGTGCCCCGAAGGTATCTCAGAGGATTCCTGGCACCAACCCAATGAAAGTGATGAGGTTCAACCATCTGTTGACTCAAAGTGTTCACTACAAAACATATATCTAGACGGGTGTTCACTAAGAACATCAGGGCCCCTACGAGTTGACGATACTCAGTAGGATTAGCCAATACGGGCCAAGCAGCGCTGCCACTCAACTTCTTAAAGTTTTGTTCCATTGGTGTTGACACGGACTTACAATCCACTATACCAAATCTTTCCAGAAGTTTCACAATATATTTTTTCTTGAGAAAGGAAAATCTCTCCAAGTCTCTGCCAGACCTCCAAGCCTAGGAAGTAGTGCATCAGTCCTAGGTCCTTCATCTCGAACTCAGCAGCGAGCTCCCTCTTGCATTGATGAATGAGAGGGTCAGCACCTGTCAGAAAGAGGTCGTCCACATACAACACCAGAATGAGAGGCTTCCCCTGGACAACCTTGAAGTAAAGGTTCGGATCAACATTACTTCGAGTGAAGACCAACTTCATCAAGTAGCTATCTATCCTCTCGTACCAAGCTCCGGGTGCTTGCTTCAACCCATAGAGGTTTTTCTTCAACCTGCAAACATGAGTGTCCTAATCCTGGACTTCAAACCCCAGAGGTTGTTCTACATACACCTCTTCTTTTATTGCACCATGCAGAAAAGCTGTCTTGACATCCATCTGATGAAGACTCCATCCTTGCGTAGCAGCAAGGGCTATAATAGATCGAATGGTGGTATATTGGGCCACAGGTGCAAATATGTCATCATAATCTATTTCTTTCTTTTGAGAGCCACGGGCAACAAATCTTGCCTTGAACTTTTTAGCACTTCCATCAGATCCATGCTTGATCTTGTAGAGCCATTTTGCAGTGACAACTGATTTGCCCTTCGGTTTTGGAACCACATCCTAGACATCATTCTTCATTATGGACTCATATTCTTCGTGCATAACATCCTTCCAGACTTGATGCTTTACAACTTCCTCAAAAGATCCAGGTTCAGATTGTACAATAGTACTCATGGCAGCCAGATACCCTTGGTATCTACATGGCTTCTTACTTTCTCGGAATGTCCCCCACGGGGCATCATGTCCGTCAGCATCTCCGAGAGTGTCCTTGAGCCATGATGGTCTCTTTCTTAGTGAAGGAGATGGATCGATTGGGTCCATTGGTCCTTCAACATCAGGCATTGTCTCATCCTGCGGTTCTTCTTGATTTCCATGCCTTGCTTCATGATTTTCCTCAGATCTCGGAAGATCTACTACTTTCTTCAAGGAAGCATCTTCGTCAAAAGTGACATCATGGCATATCTCTACTTCCCTTTGACCAGGTACATAGACTGTAAGCCTTAGAAGTTTCGTTGTAGCCCACAAAGATTCCTTTCTTCCCAGAAGCATCCAACTTACTTCTCTTTTCTTTTGGCACATGAAAATAAACAGGACTTCCAAAAATTCTAAAATGTGAGACGTCAGGTTTCTTACCAGTGAAAACCTCTTCGGAAATTTTGGAGTCCAGGGCGGAATAAGGGCATCGGTTTTGAATGTATACAACAGTATTCACAGCTTCTCCCCACAAAAACTTCGGTAGACCCTAGTCACATAGCATGGCACGGGTAGCTTCCACAATGGTCCTGTTCTTTTGTTCAACAACGCCATTCTGCTCAGGAGTATAGGCAGTAGTAGTCTCCCTCTTAATGCCAGCTTCTTTGCAAAAGTCCTTGAACTGATTTGACTCATATTCAGTGCCATTGTCGGTCCTCAAAATCTTGATCTTCTTCCCTGTCATATTTTCCACCAAGGCTTTGAAGGTACGGAACCACATGAAAGCCTCATCCTTCTTCTTCAAGAAGTATATCTAGGTTTTGCGGGAGAAGTCATCAGTGAATGTCATATAGTAAGAACATCCTCCCAAGGATGTCACGGGTAGCATACCAGATAGATCAGAATGGACCAGTTGCAAAATATCAGATGTCTTTGTGACACTTGAGGGGAAAGGTCCCCTTGTATGCTTTCCTTCAGCACAACCCTTACATACACCTTCATGATTATTTCCAAAGTCGGGCATCCCTGTCACCACCTTCCTTGCTTCGGGAAGGGCCTTGTAATGAAGGTGTCCAAACCTCCAGTGCCATAGTTTAGTTTGTCGGATAGTATCACATGTCATAGCTCCTAGTGGACTTCCTTCAACCTGGTAGAGTGTTCCAACTCTAAAACCAATCACGATAGCTTCCTTGAGATTCTTCTTCCACATGCGCACCTTTCGATCAGTGGATGCCACATTGAAGCCTTTGTCTTCCATGGCTGATATAGACACAAGGTTCTTCTTCAATTTTGGTACATAGAGTACATCCAGCAAATGTAGGACTTGTCCTTGAGACAAGTGGAGGGTCACAGTCCCTGACCCTTTCACGGGATATGTGGCATTATCTCCAAGGATAATTTCCAGACTAGTATCCTTCTCAACCATGTCAGAAAGTGCTTCCTTGAACCCAGTGATGTGTCTTGATGCACCACTATCTATCAGCCAGACATCCATAGTGTCGGGCGGAGATGCAGCAGAGAGGGCAAATACAAGAATGTATTCATTTATTTTATCAACAACATTTGACTCCTCATACCTGGAGTTTCTAGACCTTTTGAAAGTTTGATTGTTTTTGCCAGAGGGAGCCTTCCTATTTCTTTTGGACCTGTTGTTTCTTTGATTTCCATTCCTCCGATTGTTGTTGTTGTCATCACTATCGGGAGAATCTTTCTTGAAAGGACATTCTCTAGCATGATGACCTGGCCTATGACAAGTGAAACACTTGCCCTTCATTCCTTGGGCCCCTCCTCTTCCTTTGTTCTTTGGACCACTAGAGTTCTTCTTTCTAGAATGAGCAGCGTAGTTAACATTTCTGTCATTTTCGTATTCCTTCATTCTTGTCTCTTCTTGCATGCATCTTGACAGTAGCTTGTCAAAGTTAGGAATTGTATTGTTATTGAGAATGGTAGTGTTGAATACTTGCGATTCATATGGGAGCCCTCCAAGTGCGGTGAGTACCATCTCACGATCGGCTATTGTCTCCTCAATAGCCAGCAGAATTCGTATTCCTTCATTCTTGTCTCTTCTTGCATGCATCTTGACAATAGCTTGTCAAAGTTAGGAATTGTATTGTTATTGAGAATGGTAGTGTTGAATACTTGCCATTCATATGGGAGCCCTCCAAGTGCGGTGAGTACCATCTCACAATTGGCTATTGTCTCCCTAATAGCTGGCAAATTGTTCCTGATCTCGGTCAATTTCAGAAAGTATGTTTGGACAGACTCATCCCTGCCTTTCTTCAGATTCTTCAATTGGTTCTTGAAGAATAGGACCTGGTTTGCATTGTTTACTTTGAACATTTGTATCAGCTTATCATACATCTCTTTGGATGTGCCTAGCTCAGATATGTAGGCAACCAGACTTTTATGTGTGGATTCCCTGATCTTAGGTTTGCTTTGATCTCCCCCTTCTTATAGTTGGTTTTGGCAGCAGCAGTAGTAGTGGATGGAGGTTCTTGTATCTTACCCAGTACATAGTCCATGAGATCATGGTCTTCCAATTTGAGATCTAATATCATCTTCCAAGCATGGAAGTCATCCCTTCTAGTTAGCTTGTCATCCTCTTTGAAGCCATAACTTGTGGAACTCATTTTTCTCAGTTGGTGATTGCTATAAGTTAGGGCTTGTCTTCACCTCAGCTCTGATACCATGTAAATTTACGTAGATGTTCTATGCTTGATGCAATTTTACTTTTATAACAGCAATCACATAAATAGTTAAGTAAAATGCTGATAGAACATAACAGTGGATCTATAGAAGACAAATTAGAAACAGGAGAATGTGTTGGTGCGTTAGGGCGGTCAACAAGATGCTTGAACCAACAAAGTCTTCTTGGTTGGCCAACCCAGAATGTGTCACAACAGTCCTCAAATCAGTCACCCAGTCAACTCAAAGTCAACCTTAGAAAAGTCAACGCAGTCTAGAAAAAGTCAACACAGGGAAACAACAATAAAGTCAATGCAGCTCCAACTTCGGTCAACCTTTTGACCTCGATTTTTGTGCCAATGAGTACGGCCTTCAAAAATTGAACTCTCCACAAAATTTCAGCCAATTCGGACCATGCGTTGACCAAAGTCAATGCTGGTAAAATTTGTCTAGAAACCCTAACTGCAGAAAATTTGCTGCAGTAAATTTCGTCGTTTTTGCTGCAGTAGATTTCGTCCTTCTTCTCACGTGGGAGATGAAACTGCTTCTCAGATGCTCGTATATAATCAGAGGAGAAGATGTGTGATGAGATGAGTTGAAAATGCTTCAACGTTGATTGTATTTATATCCATCATTGAGGTGTGTGACACATCTGCTAGGGGTGTAAAACCTTAAGGCCGACCTGCACTTAAATTTATAATAAATAATAAATTCAAAATAAATGTTCTGCTCATCAGATTAAAATCAATTTTATATTGATTTTACACCTCTCTGAAAGAGGAATCCAATACAAATATTGGAATCTTCATCTGAGCATCACAAGATGGAGTTTGGACCTAGTTGTCCAAATTTAACAAATACTCATATCCGCTCAAGGATAAATGAGACATTCGACTGCTCACATCGGTATGAATCAAATCAAGAATCCCTGTCGATCTATAGTCACTGCTGGGAAAAGGGGATTTGGAAAACTTCCCTATAGCATATCCTCTGCATGTATTAAGGTGATCAGAACTGAAATTTGGCACACCTATGGTGATCTCCCACAATGTCCTCAAGGCTCCATGACACATGTGCCCCATCTTGCGGTGCCAAATCTCACTCAACTCTGAACTGCTAGTTCTGCTGCCGATACTACTGCTCAATGCCATAAGGGGTTGTAATGAAAACTTGTACACCTTGGCAAGTGCCCCTAGGATATATAAATACCTACCCTCTCCTGAACAACACCTCATACCCTCTGTCCTCCAATGCTGAAACAGATATAAGGTTGTTCTTCATCCCTGACACATATAGAACATCAGACACTTTCAAGGGAGGTTTGGGTTCCCTATCAAATGTCAACTTCCCCATACCAACTGCTCTAACAATGTTGTCGTCTCCGAGTACTACCTCTATATCAGTGCCACTCTCTGAAAGCTTTGAGAAGTACTCACGGACTCCTGTCATATGACGGGAAGCCCCACTGTCAACATACCAAATACCTAAAGATGCTTCGCTAGTGGAGGGAAGTGCACACTCCCTCTCAACCTGTGTGGCATGTGATCCTGCATTAGTGGACTCAAAAGCAATGAACCCAAAATCCCAGTCAAAGCTCTTCGAGAAGTCCTCTATCTTTACAGATACTACTATGGTCTTGTCCTTTCCCTTCTTCTTCTTCTCCGGACACGCAACTGCATAGTGTCCCAACTTCTGACAATTCCAACATTTCACTTTGGAATAGTCTTTCTCCTTGTTCACCTGTTTACTTTTGCCTCCACCACCACTTGTGGAAGCTTGATTCTTTCCTTTGCCCTTCTTGCCCCTTGCTAAGAATGCTACATTGTCATCCTCCTCTACCTATTTGGTTGTCCCAAGATGGCTCTTTATAATCTCATTCTGAATGCAATCATCTCACAACAGTTGATTTATGGTAGCATCGGAGGTGCTCTAGCTTTGTAATTTTGTATATAGGCTAAGACACATGTATTCCATAAAACCTGGAAATGGTTTTGGAAAATTCCACTTAGAGATGATTTAATTAAATTAATTAATCATTTTTTAATGTTTTCCCAAGTCTAAACTTAGGGAATTTGATTAATTAAAATGTATTAATTAAATCAAGTGTGAATCTTCTAGATAAAGTCATGGATCACCTCCAAGTTAATCTTAGCCCTTGATTATGTTTTGATCTTGGCTGTGGAAGAGCCAATGGAAGATTATAAGGAGGGCGAGGGGCCTATGGAAAATACACTTGACACTTGAGCCTTGAGGATTTTCGAATTTGTGTGAGGAGACACAGCTTTTGATCAAGAACAAATCACTAGGGCTAGGTTTTCTAAGTGACATTTTCGAATTTGTGTGAGGAGTCACAGCTTTTGATCAAGAACAAATCACTAGGGCTAGATTTTCTAAGTGATTTGATTTAGTGATCGGATCCAGAGAGGGGCAGAAGCAGAGATTGGTCAGGAGGGCCAAGAATACATTTCAGAGAGAGGCAACATCAACGCCGGAGAGAGACAATGCAGTTTCTGGCTAGGGTGATGCAATTACTGCAGAGAATCACGCAGAGCCAATGTAGTGTCTCTTGGAGTTAGTCCGAAGAAAGATAGAGGCTGGGGTTCTGAGCCAAGAGGGCCAAGATCCAGCTTCAGATTAGGCAGATCAGCTACAGGAAATGGTGACACAGTCCCTCTAGCTTGCCTACGTAGGCTCACGCAGATCCAGTGTAAGCAATCATGCAGAGGCAGTGAGGGCTTCAACGCTGTTTTGATCAACCAGAGAGTTGTTGAGTGAGGTATATCTCACAGTAATTTTTGCTGTCTAGATTTCTCTAAAGGGTTTGCTGGATGTTGGCACCCTAGTTGTATTCAAGATTCTTAATAATACAAACCCTCAGATCCGCTGCACCGGTTTTCCCAAGTTGGGTTTTTCTAGGGACTTAGTCCAAAAATAAGTGTGTCAATGTGGTTGTTTTTCATTGAGTTTTGTTCAGATTGTTTCAACACTTAGATTTATTTTGTAGTATTATTTGTGTAGATTGCTTCAGTAATTACTTCGGTATTTCAATGTAATGAATTAATTATCAAATAATAGAAGTAATTCAGATTTGTTGTAGTAGAAATCTAGATCTAGGATTTTTCACAACAACCTCTCGAGCTGGGAAGGTTCTCCCGTGCAACAATCCCATCCACAAACCTTTTCCAAATCTTGGGAAGACCATTCAATGTAATCCACGCCAACTCGGTGGGTGGAATGGTCTCTCCAACAATAGCCAACTCATCTCATAGAAGTGATCTTTGTGAGGTATGCTGTAACACCATCAGTTTTAGTCATTTTAATGGCCTTCAGCTTCTCCCTTAGGACCATTTTCCTATTTTCATTGGTGCTCTGGTATAGATTGGTCAAGGCTGTCCACATCTCATGTGCATGTCTTTCCTCTCAAATGAGGAATGACATGGTCTTTAACACCATCCAAAATCAATCTTTTTCCCTTGGCATTCTTCTTGTTAAAATCTGCCAACTGAACAGGGTTAGCAGACACTGCCACTGGGTGCCGTGTGGTGTTAACCATGATGCCCCAAACTTCTGCCTCCTTCAAGATGCTCTGGATTCTCTCCCTCTATGCACTATAGTTGCTCAACCCATCCAACCTATCCTCAACCCTTAAGCCCAAAGACATGCTTGTTGTCCTAACAAACTGAAGTTTTCAAATCCATGGTAAAGGTTCAGTTTTTTGAGTGAAAGTAGCTTGCTGTAATTTTTCACTTGCTGTCCCTAACTGCACTTTTCAACCACCCAAGCTCTGATACCATGTAGAAATTTTGGACCCCACTCCAGTTTTCAGTTTCACCTTATCATTTCCATATAGTTAAATGCCCATTCCCATAATCATACATTCAAAATTCTGGAAACGAAATTCTTTTCTGACAACACAAATTTAGGAATTTTACAGTGCTGGAAATTGCAGAAATAAAACTCAGAAAATTTTAATAGCCACACAGAAAAATAACACGCTGATTTTTGGTCAATATGACCCTGGAAAAACCCCCTACAACTCTTGGGGAAAACCAGTTCGAGAGCTCTTATGTATTTCTGAATAAATGTGTTTACAGAGAAATGAAATACACAATAAAAATTCCAGCAACCACAAATTTTTACTTATCTCGCATTTTGTGCTTGTCCTCCACCTCGAAATTCGTGCTGACACAAAACATAAATTTTACAGCAAAAAGTACAACATTAAATGCTATACGAACATCATAGAAATTAGTGCTGGAATAGATGTACAGACTCCTCGATTTCTATGCCAAAAGACAATTGTACGGATTTTTGGAAAAGCGTGCCAAAAATAGCAGTACTACTTGCCTCGAAATGTGTGCCTGAACCTTGCTACACAGACCTTGATTTTTGTGCCTCAAAAGTTGCTGTACGAACCTTGATTTATGTGCTTGAAATGTAGCAATAAAAGCAACCCTCCCTTCCTCGATTTTCGTGCCACTTGCCTTGAAAGCTGTGCCTATTTTATTGTATGGATTTGCCGAAATAAATCTGCCTCGGTAAATGTGCGAAGGTGTTGCTCTCCTTCTCTCTCTGCTCAGAAATTCTCTTTGCTCTCCTTCTCTTCTTCTCTCAATCTGCTCATGAAAGACTGAATGACCTTTTCTTTCTTTTCCGCATTTAACCTAACCCTAAGTGACTTTTGGGGAATCCCTAAATCCAATGGCTGAGATAGCTTTAGATCAAGGGTTGAGATTAAATGTGCATTTAATTCTCACTTTCTAATTTTTAATTCGCCCCACTTATATAAAGACCCACTTAGCCTTTTATTTCCATAGTCACCTTTTAACTTTCTAATTTCACATTGACTTTAATAAAGTCACTTTAAAATTAGACTTTGTAACTTTATCACTTATAAAGTCACTTTTAAATTAGATTTGAATTTACCACTTATAAAGTCACTTTAGGAGAAAAGTACAAATAAATTTCGACACTTTTCTCTAGGCCAAAGATCAAAGCCTTAGGGAACCATTTGTCCTTTGGTCCCAAATTTTAACACAATAGCTACATTTGTTTGACTCTTTTTTGGCTCCATATGGCTGCCGGTCTTCGTCTTCCTTGAATGATGACATTTTGAACTTTTGTTTTTGTTTAATAAGCTTCGCTGCATGTCTGGCTTCTTCGATAGTTTGTGGTTTGTAGAATTTCAATTTTGCACGAATATAATATTTAAGTCCACTTCTATACATTCTAAGTAGTTGTTCATCAGTAAATGCTCTTTGTCTTGTAGCAAATACTTCCCATTCGTAGGTGTATTCTCTTATAAACCCTTTTTGCTTGACATGAACAAATTTGTCGTAGACATCATCTTCTTCTTTGTCGAAGAATCTTTTTAGTTAAACATTCACAAAATACCAAATTGTTGGATGTGGTCATGATTTTTTGTCGTTCACCGATAGGTGGGTTTGATTCAAAAATGAGTTCCATTTTATTAACCTAGACAATAACGCTTTTATGGTCTTTACCATCGTATTTTGGGAGCTCCTTTTTAATTCGTTGATAGTCCCTTTCTAGAAATTTATTGTAATAATGGCTACCTGAGAAACATATCTCTGGCGGGTCAGTAGGTAGCATGTCCAATTTCTCCATTAATTGATTAAGTTATTCGTTATGGTCAAGTTTTTTGGTAGTTTCCCGAAACTTCTCGTCTCTTTGTAATATCTTTTCCATCATCAATGTTAACTTCTTTTGGCCTTTGTTAAATTATGTCTATGCTTCTTCTAAATTACCAAGATGATATCGCATGCCATTGATGTCATTTCTGCAATGGCTGATGTCTGCTTGAAGTTTTTCGTTATTCACCATTTTGTCTTTTTTCTTGGCGAACCCCTTTTTTTGTGTCTTTTAAATTAGTTGATTAATTACATATATTGATTTTTTTAATAAATAATTATAATAAAATTATATAACTATATTATATATATTACTAATTTAATTAAATAAAACTATAACTATGTTCCTTACTTAAGAGACGCGTCGGAAGTAAGAGACTTGTTGACCACAGACTGACGTACGTAAAACAGAGAAAACAACAGAGATGATTGTTGGGGCACATGAAAAACAAGGAAAGGATATACACATGGTAACCAAAGGGACAATGGTTGGAGTAGAGGTAGAAGCAGGAGTTGTGATAGGTCGACAACGTGAGACAAGACTATGAACAACATATGGGAACACATAATCGCGGGACTTGGGCGGACAATTGCAGACAACAGATGGAAGATGGATGTACGATTGAGCGACGAAGCAAGATCGATACCTGCTCTAATACCACTATTGCAAGAACCCTGTTTGCAAGGATATAATTGCGTGTAGTCTCGTATTTTAAGTGTCAAATAAGTAATTGTTTTGTATTGAAAAACTGAATGGTGATTACAATTCTTTGTGGCGGTGTGCCTTTATAGGGATTGAATCTGTTGAGATTTTGAAGTTTTGGGTTAACATCAGATGTGCTCTAACTCCCAAACTTTGTGGAGGGACTAGAGTACATGAGATCTCCAGGACCCAGAAAGCGATTTAAGAAATTCCATCATGTTTAAGAGATATTTAATTAATTAATCTTTTTAATTAAGGACCCTAAGTTTAACTTGAGAAATTAAAAGATTAAAGTTAACTAACTTAAACGTGTGATGAAAATGATTTTGTTAGGTCTCTATATTACTAGTATAGTCCCTTATTGTTGTTAGTGTAGCCCCCTTATTGTTTGTTGTACCTCTGTAACCCCCATATTGTTATTATTGTGCCCTTACACTTTATTGTTCGGTCGGCTTGGATTATATTGTGGCTCCATGGACTCCTATATATAGAAAGGAGGTTTGGTTATTTGTATCATCCAAGAACTTTTCATTTATGTAATGTATTGTAGGTTGCCCCCTCGAAGTGGCTTATTTCTAAGGCGTTGATCTCTCTTTTCTTCTATTTTTGGAGTTGGTTTCATAACATTTGGTAGCAGAGCTTTGGATTTTAGGGTTTCGCTGCTCCAAACAGGTCATCGTGGCATTTTCGCTATAATTTTTTTTCTACGAAGTTTCAGAACCTGAAATTTTCACAGAGGGAAGCCGAAATCCCGAGGAACCTTCTATAAAAATTTCAGATCTTGGTTTGCAATATTTTCGGAGATATGATTTGTGGAATTTAGGTATTTTTCAGGCTCCTGAATTTCACCTGAAACAGGTCATCGTGGCATGTGCACTATAGATTTCTATCTACGAAGGTTCAGAAGCTAGAATTTTTATAGAGCGAAGCCGAAATCATGAGGAACCTCCTGTAAAAATTTCAGATATTGGTTCACAATATTTTCGGAGCTATGATTTGTGGAAGTTAGGGTTTTTTCAGGCTCTTGAATTTCATCTCAAAGAGGTGACCATGTGAAAATCATCATAACTCTCTTTCTGAGCATCAGATTGGAATTTTGTAAAAAGTGGCTACAAGTACATAGACTGCAGTTTCATTGTTATCAATTTCAGAGCTGAAGAAGGAAACAGGGACACGTGGCATGCCGTACAAGTTCACTCTACTGAACCAGTCCATAATTAGGTCATTGTGGAAGATTGGGCATAACTTTGTCTTGAAGAATCCAAATCAGGTCATACTTGTGGCATTTGGAAGAAACTTTAGAGGGCTACTACTGGGCTAATTTTCAGATATTGAGGATCCGCAATTATAGAGATAATTCAATTTCAATATCGAGCTCCTCAAAAGAAAGAAAAATGTGTGTATTTTTTATTTATTTATTTTTTTGTGTCTCTGAATTGCATAAGTCTTGTTTGAAGAATCAAGTTGAGTTGATTCCAAGGGCATATTGTAAAATAGATATCAGTATTGGGTTCTAAAATGCCCCCTAAAAAGAATTCAACACCCATTAAGCCTTTAGAAGGCTCTACTATGACTCATGAAGACGAAGAATGACAACATGACATATCAAAATTACAAGAGCAAATGTAATAAATTTCGCTCTCGCAAAGAGCAACAAAAAATGACATGGAAGTTTTGAAGAAAGGTGTGGAAACTAAGATGGATGGTTTGAAGAAATGCATGGAATCTAAGATGGATGGTTTGAAGAATGGCATGGAAGCTAAAGATGGATGGCATGGAAGCTGGCATAGAATCTAAGATGGATGACGTGGAAGCTCAGGTTGATGACAAAATGGAAAACATGAAGAATGATTTAAAAGAAGACATGGAAGGTTTGACAACGTTGATACAAGAAAAGTTTCCTAATGGTGAAAAGATAGTAGAGGAAACTCATGATGAGAACAAAATAAATGTTAATTGTGATTTCATAAACTCTAATGTTGGAGGGAAGAACCACCATATTCCAAAAATGGATATGAGGAAGTTTGATGGAAAGGATACTGTAACATGGATATTTCAGATGGAGCAATATTTTGATCTCAATAATGTGCAAAACACACAAAAGGTACGCATTGCAACTTTACATTTAGAATAAAATACATTTGTATGGTATCGATGGCTTTGCTCCCGTAAAAAAATTGTCACTTGGTCAATTTTTATGGAGGAAATGATAGCACATTATGAGGATACAAAGAGCAACACCTTCTTTAGGCAATTGATAAATCTCAAACAAAAGGGTTCAGTGGGGGATCACATTGAGGACTTCCAAAAATTGAATATAAGGGTATCTGATATTCCAGAGGAACACAGGATTGATGTCTTCATAGGGACTTTAAAGGATAACATCCAACATGAAGTTCGCGTTTGGGAACCTGATTCATTGGAGAAGACATTTAGGTTGGCAAGAAAAATTGAATGTAAAATTATGGCAACAAGGAAGACTACCACTCACATCTATAAAGATGGAAGTGTTGCTCTTCCTAGATTTCCACAACCTACAAGATTGACACCACAAGAATTGGAAGAAAAAAGAGCAAAAGGGCTTTGCTTTAGTTGTGATAGCATATACGCTAAAGGTCATAAGTGTGCTGAGAAGAAATTATTTTACATAGATTGTGAAGAGGAGGAAGAAAATGAACAAGAAACTTTAAAAGAAGAAGTTATATACCAGGAACCAACCCTAGAAGAAGAAGAAATGAGTCCGACATTATCATGTAATGCATTGGCAAGAATTACCACTCCTCAAACTTTCAAGATAGAAAGACATATCAAGAAGAAAAAGCTAATAGTGTTGATTGATTCAGGTAGTACCCATAATTTTATTCATTATAAGGTAGCCAAGGAATTGAATTGTTTCCTATACCCAACACCAAAATGTCAAGTGATGGTTGCAAATGGAGGAACTATAAATTGCTCTGGAAAATGCCATAATATCAAGCTATCCATGGGAGAATATGTATTGAATAGTCCAATGCTATCCATTCCAATGGGAGGTGCTGATGTTGTACTAGGAGCAAGGTTACTTGGAAGCGGGAGCGGGAGCGAAGCGCGGAGCGCCATTTTTAAAAGTTTCCGGGTCCGGAGCGTTTTCGAGAGCGTTTATATATATATATATATATTTTTTTTTTTTTTTTTTAATATTTTTTATATTTTGATGCATATATGTCAACAAAAACATGGAGAATGATGAATTAGACATAAAAATATAAAAACATAGATTGAATCATATAACATCAATCATCTAGAAGTTATAATCTTCATCAACCACGCCCACGAGTTGGAAGCATACAACATATTGACTCTTGAGTCTCACAAATCATCAATCTGAAGGTTTCAAGCTTTCAAAATTCAATATATAACATTTATTCATCATTGATAATTTGATATATAACATTTATCATCATTGATAATTTGATATATAACATTTATCATCATTGATTTCAAATTTCAATATCTAACATTTATCATCATTGATTCATTGATTTCAAAATTCAATATACATTTATCATCATTGATATATAACATTTATCATCATTGATTCATTGATTTCAAAATTCAATATATAACATTTATCATCATTGATATTATATAACATTTACCATCATTGATTCATTGATCACCATATAACTTTCATGAAGCATCATATTCATAATTCATAATGACTTGTAAACAGTAAACTTATAAATGCCAACTTCAAAGTTTCACCTTTCAAATTCAAACTTCAAACTTAAATTGTCATTAAATACATGAAATCAGAAAGAGTCAAGTTTCAACTGTTCAATTGTCAACAACAAATAGAAAATAGTAAACAACAAATATATTTTATCTGGCTGGCCCCTTGCCATGCCCACGAGAAATGTCTAATTTTTGTGAGCCACGAGGAAATGTTGGTCTTCTAGTACTCTTAGGAGTACCATGACCACGACTAGAAGGTGGAGGCTGGATCTGCAAAGGAACAATAGTGTGATATCGAGGAGTGGCACTGGCACTGGCACTGGCACCCGCACTGCTACCAGTAGATGGTGGGACTAGCCCTGTGTGTGGCGGTGCTGCTGATGCTTCATCATCATCCCTATAAAGTTCTGCTTCCAATTCTTCTAGATGTAACGTGCCATCCTCCAAATTATCATCCTCTGGGTTGTTGTCCCAGACTCTGTATGATTGATCCTCATTTGCCCGATCACAGTAATGGCTCAACAACCTCAAGTTATAATGCACATAAACCAAGCTTTCAACTCGGTTTTCATTCAGCCTGTTTCTTCTCACATTGTGTATAAAGTTGTAGGTGCTCCAACACCTCTCTGCAGAAGAAGTGTTCACAACCTGTGAGAGAACCTTTTTAGCCAACTTTGGCAAAAGTCCCATGCCGCCATATGCTTCCCACCATGTGAGAGCATCAAATCTGTCCCTGTCTTCCATTGCATGGAAAGAACCAAAGTTAGCAGTGTAACTGAAGTATTTGCCTAATTCAAGGCGCAATCTAGCACACTCTTCCCTGTCAGGTACCAATTTGTCCAATTCCTTCATGTACCCTTCTTGTACCTCTAGATCTGTGTGAGGTTTCACCCTAACCCCACCTCCAGGTGCAGGTTGGCCCAACCAAGATGGAGAGTAATATTTTGGCGTAAGGATATATGCCAAGGCATGTAGTGGAACATTGAGTTTATTCCACCGTGCACACACACAGTCATGAATCATAGCATACAAGTTGGGATCATTATCCTTAACAATATATTTTATTTGCCCCAACATGCTATCCATCTGCTCATAAACCTCTCCAATCACTGGTTTATCAGTATCTGCAAAGCGAATCATGTTATAAATGGGCTTGGTAAAACTCACAATTTCCCTCATACGTGCCCAAAACTGAGGGTTAAGGGCGGTCTCCTCCACATGTTCGAAACCTTGCCTGTCAACTATTGTTGCCGCCCTGTCCTTTAATAGCTGCCAGTGTGGGCTTGATACCATTGCAGCCAATGACTCTCTTACCTTCAAAAGGCGCCTGAAGGTGAGGTAATAGCTAGCAAATCTAGTTTTTCCTATTTTCAACAACTCCAATTTGGAGTGAGTACGGAAAAACCCTAGGGTATTGCTATGATTTGTAATAAATTTGATCATTTTTTTACCTCTCTTGTACAAATCACCAAGCCATTTGAATTGAGGTTGTTTTTTTTTGATGATATCATGCATCAAAAGGTTCATTGTGTGAACCAAACACCCAGACCAAAAAATGTTGGGGTATTTATCCTCAACAATTGCTCCTGCTGCCTTACAGTTAGCAGCATTATCAGTGATGACTTGTATCACATTGTATGGCCCAGTCTTTTCAATTATATCAAGTAATGGTTCTGCAATGTTAATGCCGGTTTTGAATTTATCTGAATAATCATAAGCTGCCAGGAACACTGCACCACTAACCGACACAGCCAAAACATTTATCCATGGTTTTCCTTTTACATTGGTCCATCCATCAGAGACAATGGACAACCCATGCTCATTCCACGAACCTGTCATTCTAGCCAAAGAATGATTTATTTTAGCTCTTTCATGATCAAGACCCACGGTTCTGGCCTTGTCATACCCAGGGCTTTTGTATCCTTTGGGGGCATCATTAATGGCATAAACCATTTCATGCCAATAAGGTGAGTGAAGAACATTGAATGGCACCCCACATGCATATAGAAACCGGTAGACTTTTGAATCCACATCATTCCTACACCCTTCGTCCAGGAAATCGGATATGGTTCTACGCCTTAATCCAATGCCACTGCCTCCAAAACCACTGGCATGGGTGGAAGTTGAACTTGTTTGTCCATGATGTGTTGGGCCTGAATCAACGAAACCCCTAGATCTTTTAGATGATCTCTGTAGGGCAACCCCCTCTTCCTTTCTTTATATCTCTCTCTATGGTGCTAGCACAAAAGTACAAACTTTGATTCCAAGATTTTTAGTTCCATCTCCTGGCATTATCCCACAAAGGTGCCTTCTCAGACGGGTGTATGAACCATGGTATTGTTTATTGCAATGGGGGCAAATAAATTTAGTGGTTCCACCACCTTTTCCTCCTTCTTGTTTCTGAACATATTTCCACAAAGGATATTGGTCTTGTTTAGTTGGGGATTCTATGTTCTCAAGGTCTCCACTCCCCACTTCCTCCTCAGCATAATCCTCCTCCTCTTCAAGATTTTCTTCAGATCCACCATAACCCTCCTCTTCTCTGATTTGCCTCTTTCTTCTAGCACTCTCCAACACCATTATCACAAAGAAAGGAACCAACATGAGGAAAATTCCTAGCCATATAGCCATGATGGAAACAAGTTTCAAGTTTCTAGAATCTAGCCCGCAAAACAAATGGAAAAATGCCAAATGGGAATAGGAAATGCAACATAGGAAAAAAACAACTCATTTTAAAAGTTTTAAATCCAATAAAATGCAACATTCAAGAAAAATTCAAGTTTTCATTTTCAAACAATTTAACAATCTACAAATTCATCCTAGAAAATACAAAATTGGATTAGAAGCCTACCTCTTTCTTGCAATCCTCCTGTCAGCCTTGCTCCTTGCTCTCCTGTCAGCTTTGCTCCTTGCTCTCCTGTCAACCTTGCGCTCTCCTTCTTGCTCTCTCTCAACTCAACAAACAATGAAATGCAAATGAAACCCACCCCCCCTCCTCTTAAAAAAATCGATTTTTCTCATAAAAAAATTTCCGCGCGGCGGGAAACGTTTTTTTTGCCGGGGAGTGTTCGGGAGCGAACGCCTTCCCCCCACCCCCTTTTAAAAAAATCGATTTTTCTCATAAAAAAAATTCCGCGCGGCGGGAAACGTTTTTTTTGTCGGGGAGCGTTCGGGAGCGAACGCTTCCCGCGTTTAAAAAACGCTCCCGAAGCGTTTTTTAAACGTCGGAAGCGCTCAGGGAGCGTTCGCTCTTGAGTGCTTCCTGAAACGCTCTCGCAAAAACATGGAGCGTTTTTACAGGGTCGGAAACGCGCTCCCGAAAACGCTCCCGTCAAGAAGCGTTTTCGGAGCGCGTTTCCGAGTGTTTCCGAAATGCTCCCGCACGGAGCGAGTTTTGGAAGCGGGAGCGAAGGGGGTTTGAAGCTTCCCCGCAACCCTGACTAGGAGTACAATGGTTACAATCTTTGGGGACGGTAGCTTTTAATTTTCAAGAACTTTTCTTGAAATTTTTTTCGGAAGGAAAGGAAATCAAATTACGGGGTATCGCGAGGAAGCCAGGAAAGATAATAAGTTCTAATGTCACGACAAAGCTTTTGAAGAAAGAACGACAAGGCATAATTGCACAATTATGCTCACTAGAAGTTCCAACATCAAAATCATCTATTTCTCCAGATCTCCCAAAAGTCTTGGACAATCATTCCAAGGTGTTTGAAACTTCCAAAGGACTTCCACCTATTCATGATCTTGATCATGCTATTCATTTGATTCCAGGAAGTGTTCCTCCAAACATCAGGCCTTGCAGATATCCTTATGCCCAAAAGAGCGAAATTGAACGTATGATTGCATAAATGTTAGAGGCTGGTGTAATTCAACCTAGTCAAAGTTCTTTCTTTGCTCCAGTAGTATTGGTGCACAAGAAGGATGGATCATGGCACATGTGTTCGGATTATAGGGAGCTTAATAAGCTCACTATTAAAAATAAATTTCCCATTCCTGTGATTGATGATTTATTGGATGAATTACATGGAACAATCTATTTTACTAAGTTGGATCTTCATTCAGGATATCATCAAATTAGAATGAACACTGAAGATATTCCGAAAACAACATTTCAAACTCATGAGGGTCATTATGAATTTTTGGTCATGCCTTTTGGCCTTACCAATGCACCTTCTACATTTCAAGGGTTGATGAATTCCATTTTCAAACCCTTCCTTGGAAAATTTGTGCTTGTATTTTTTGATGATATACTAATCTACAACAGGTCTTGGAAGGATCATCTTCAACATGTTGACAGGGTGCTCAAACTATTGGAGGAGAAACAATTATATGCAAAAACATTCAAACGTTTCTTTGGAGTATAAGAGGTGGAATATCTGGGTATTATTGCATTTCACGAGGGTGTTTAAGTAGACCCTAACAAAATTAAAGCCATTAAGGAATGGAAAGTTCCCACAACCATAAAGCAGTTGCACGGATTTCTCTGGTTAACAGGGTATTATCGCAAGTTTGTTAAGAATTAAGGGAGAATACTAGCACCTCTAACAACATCATTGAAGAAGATGCATTTTCATGGAGTACTGAAGCAACTAAGGCCTTTGAACATCTTAAAGAGGCAATGTGCCTAGCACCAGTCTTAGCTACGCTAGACTTCACAAAAACCTTTATTGTGGAATGTGATGCCTCAGGAAATGGAATTAGTGCCGTTTTAATGCAAGAAGGAAGACCCATTGCTTTTGAAAGTCATCTAATCAAAGGAAAGTATTTACAAAAGGCTATTTATGAGAAAGAAATGTTGGCAATACTACATGCACTAAAGAAATCGCGACCTTACCTAATGGGAAGACACTTTAAGGTAAAAACTGATCATGATAGTCTTAAACACTTTTTGGAACAAAGACTATCTTCAGAGGAGCAGCAAAATGGGTCACAAAGATGTTGGATTACGCCTTTGAAATCATCTACAAAAAAGGGAAGCTAAATGTTGTTGCAAATGCACTCCCAAGAAAGGATGAAGAAGTGGAAGCATTGCTTTGTGCCATTTCAATTATCCAACCAGATTGGATAACCGAAGCAAGGGATGAATGGAAGAAGGACGAAGAAGTGTGGACACTCATTCAAAAGTTGCAGCAAGATCCTAGTACATCTGCTACATTTAGTTGGAAAAATGATTACTTATGGTAAAAAGATCGCTTATATATTTGCCAGAATCCCCAACTAAAACAAAAGATTTTTTTGGAATTGCCCAGTGGTCACAAAGATGTTGGGTTACGCCTTTGAAATCATCTACAAAAAAGGGAAGCTAAATGTTGTTGCAAATGCACTCCCAAGAAAAGATGAAGAAGTGGAAGCATTGCTTTGTGCCATTTCAATTATCCAACCAGATTGGATAACTGAAGCAACGGATGAATGGAAGAAGGACGAAGAAGTGTGGACACTCATTCAAAAGTTGCAGCAAGATCCTAGTACATCTGCTACATTTAGTTGGAAAAATGATTCCTTATGGTACAAAGATCGCTTATATATTTGCAAGAATTCCCAACTAAAACAAAAGATTATTTTGGAATTGCATAGTTCTCCTTTAGGAGGACACTCTGGATTTTTAAATACTTACCACAGGGTGAAGAAATAATTTTTTTGGGATGGCCTAAAATCTGATATTCAAAAGTTTGTGGCAGAATGTTTGGTTTGCTAGCAAAATAAAGTTGAAACAATTAAGACCCCGGGTCTTCTACAACCCTTATCCATTCCCAGTCAACGTTGGGAGGATATTTCAATGGATTTTATCACAGGTTTACCTAAGTCCGAAGGAAAGAGTGTCGTCATGGTGGTAGTTGATAGACTTACCAAGTATGTACACTTTTGTGTGTTATCTCATCCATTTAAAGCAAGAACAATTGCTAGTGTATTTATGGAAACAATTCAAAAGCTACATGGAAACCCGAAGATTATTGTAAGTGACAGAGATCCCATTTTTATTGAAAATTTTTGGACAGAATTATTTTCTTGTTTGGGTACTCAACTAGCTCATAGCTCATCTTATCATCCTCAATTTGATGGTCAAACAAAGATAGTGAATAAATGTTTGGAGGGATATATTCGTTGTTTTGTATTTGATAAGCAAACACAATGGGTCAAGTGGTTACGTCCTGCTGAATGGTGGTATAACACTTCCTTCCATATTGCAGCAAAAATGACCCCATTTATGGCACTTTATGAATATCATCCACTGTCCATCACATCTTATTTAAGGGAAAATTCTAGGGTTCAAGCAGTGGAAGATCACATTGAGCATCAACAAAAAGTTCTCCAACTCTTAAAGGATAACCTAAATTTGGCACAAAATCGAATGAAACAATAGGCAGATCAACATCACAACGAGAGGAGTTTTAATGTAGGAGACTAGGTATTTTTACAGCTACAACCATACAAACAAATGTCCTTCAAGCAAGCTTAAGAAGGATAATAAATTATCGCCAAAGTACTATGGTCCTTACAAGGTGTTGCAAAAGATTGGTATTATGGCATACAAATTGGAGCTTCCTGCTTCTTCGCGAGTGCATCTAGTTTTCCATGTTTCATGCTTAAAGAAAGGTTATAGGGGACAAACTTCTAGTTCAAACAATATTGCCAGAACTTGATGAGGAAGGAAAGACCATATTGGAACTTGAAGCAATCACGGGAACAAGAACTCGACGGCTATGAAATCGATCAATTTCGGAGTATCTAGTCAAATGGAAGAACTTACCCATTGAAGATTCTACATGGGAGGATGAGAATTTTATACAGAAGCACCCAGAGCTACTCAAGCATTGAGGACAACACTTTTTTGAAGGAGAGGAGCATGTTAGGTCCCTATATTACTAGTATAGTCCCTTATTATTGTTAGTGTAGCCCCCTTATTGTTATAGCTAGCATTCATTGTGAATCTAATATTGTTATTATTGTGCCCTTACATTTTATTGTTAGGTCGGCTTGGATTATATTGTGGCCCCATGGACTCCTATATATAGAAAGGAGGTTTGGTCATTTGTATCATCCAAGAATTGTTCATTTATGTAATGTATTGGAGGTTGCCCCCTCGAAGTGGTTTATTTCTAAGGTGTTGTTTTCTCTTTTCTTCTATTTTTGGAGCTGGTTTCATAACAGATTTAAGTCACACGGATCAAACATCTTCTAATCTTAGCCGTCGATTTAAGATTAGATTATGGTCGTTGATGTATCAAGAAGAAAAGTATAAGAAGAGGGCTTGGGGTCAGTTGGAGGACACAAACTGTGGCAGAGCACTGAGAGTAAGCTGGAATTCTAGGGCGTGGTTTGCTAAGAATTTCTGTAAGTGTTTAAGCTGCAACGAGGGGCAGTATTGGCGAAAGGGATGATTTGATCCTAGGCCAAGAGTGTAACAAGGGTGATGTAGGCCCTTCTTAAGCAACGTAGGGGCTGATGCAGGCCATCAGGGCTGACGCAGAGGGGTTCAGAGCAACGCTAGGGTTTCTTAAGACTGAAAAGGGCTAAGTTTTGTAAATCTCGTTTGAGGGTGTGAATCAGTCAGTTTTTCTGTATCCAGAATAAAGGTATAGTTGCAGTCTATTTATTTCTTTGTTGGGTTATCAGTTTGGTGCCTAGATTTTTTGTACTTAGATTCTACTTAATGATAAAACCATCCAACAACCAGAAGACCGGTTTTCCCGCATTGGGTTTTTCCAGGGACAATTGTCTAGAAAATCCTTTTGTCACTTTTTCATTGTGCATGATATTCAGTTTAGATCTGTATGTTTAGGCTGTAAACGTATTTACTTCTATGTTAATGTTGAAGATTTCACATTAATAGCTAGATGTAAGTAGGAGAAGTAAATCTGAAATTTAACAGTAGGGTTTCTGTTTGAGATATTCAGAAATCTTCACATGGTATCAGAGCCAAATTGCAGATCTAGCCTGGATCTCTAGCAAGAAGACTGAAGAAATCCTTGTTGCAGTAAGTAGATAAGAAAACAACAACAAAAACAGATAAATTGACCCAAAAAAGGCAGCGCAACAATCGAAGGAAGCAACTCCACACAGAGGCAAGGGTGACACAGTCTCCACGCAGATCCACGCACTTACTGCGCAGAGGTAGCGAAGAAGCTGCGTTGAGACTGTTTGCTCACGCATAAGCCAGCTAGGGTGATGTAGTCCAGAATTTGATTGCTGTTCAAAGTGTCAGAAGCTGAGCTATAGACCTTCAACAGTTGTTGGTGGGGTGAAAATTTTGTCGGTGTAGAATTTAGCCTAATTTAAGTTGACAAAGAGTGGGAGGAAAACAACTTCTCAGAAAATTTCCTGCCAAAGAAGTGTGAAGATCGATCAGAGGACCGAAGAGAGCTGATCCGTTTGTTTGGCAAACTTCCAAGAGAGGGAGTCAATTTACAGAGGGAGCAGAGGGTGCCTTTCTCGCCAAGGACCCTAGATCCGAGTCTCTAGCATGTGAAATTTTCAAGACTGAAAATTATTACTGCAATACTCGGTTTATTTCTCCTACATATGAGATAAGTTATTTACAGAGGCTTTAGTAAATTCTGAAATAAACACATTTGCAGATCTTCACTTTAATCAAAAGCATAATAACAGAAAATTACACAAGTAGCACAATAGAAACAACCATATGAACACAATTATTTTTGGACATTTTTACCCAGAAAAATTTAAGGTGGGAAAACCGGTGCAGCGGATGATGGTTTTGTATTTATCTTCAGAAATGGAAAGTACATTTACAAGAGTCTGATGATCAGAGTAAAATTAGCATACACATGGCTGATTTATCTAGAACCTTTAGAAGGATTTCAAACCCGGGGTGACCTCCTTCACCCTCTGCGTCATCCAGTCTGATGATCAGAGTAAACTTAGCATACACATGGCTGATTTTTCTAGAACCTTCAGAAGGATTTCAGACCCGGGGTGACCTCCTTCACCCTCTGTGTCATCCAGCATTAGAGCTTTGCGTAGTCTCTGCCTGGACTGCGTAACTCTGCGTGGAGGGGATCTTACTGCTGATGAGCTCACCCTTCCCTTCATCCTCCAGACTTCTGCTTCCCTGATAACTGAATCCTCCCTTCTTCTGCTTCTGCAACCCTACCTCTACAAACTCACCCACTGAAATCAAATTCTCTTGCTTCAGAATCGATTTCCTTCGGGTACTGAGAATGTCCCCGACTTCATTTCCAAATGACCCTCAAGTCTCTTCTTATAGTCTTCTCGCTGATGAATCAACGACCAAGATTATATCGTTAATCAATGGCTCAGATTAAAAGATGACTTGATCTTCATTTTCTAGAAGATTCACACTCTGCTTTATTAATAGTAAATACCCTTTAATTATTTAATTTCCCTAAGTTTAAACTTAGGGTCTGCATTAAAATAATTTAATTATTTTAATAAAGTCATATCCGAGTGGAATTTCCACAAACGATTTCTGGGTTCTTTGGATAATTGTTGTCCAAGCGTCTCCACCAAAAATGAGACTTAGAACACTTCCTGATGCTATAAAAATCAACACTCTCTTAGCAAGGAAACTGTTCATCAAGATACCACTACACTGCTCCGACTCTATAACATCTGGTGCGTTGATGTTGTCCTAGTTGCTGCCCCTTCTCTCTACGCTGCTGCCTCCTATACTGTTGCCTTGTGACACTGTCTCTGCCACTGTCTCATTCGTACTGCAGCTCCCTCTATTTCTGAAGACCGCCCTTTCCTCTATTGGAAAGGGTTCTCGACCATCCCCATCTTCTCTATAAAGTAAGTGAATTTAATCTTACTCAGAGCCTTTGTGAGGATATCTGGCACCTGTTCCCCTGTAGGAGTGTATCGCAATTGTACTACTCCTCTTTGGACATAGTCCCTGATGAAGTGGCACCGAATGTACATGTGTTTCGACCGGTCATAAAACATATAATTTTCAGAAAGCTTAATGCAACTTTGATTATTACACATAATCCTGGTCGGTTCCATCCGCCTCTTGAGCAGGTTCAAGAGTAACTTGCGGAGCCATATGGCCTCGCAGGGAGCTGTGCTTGCTGCCATGTACTCTTCCTCGGCTGAACTTAGTGCTACGGACTTCTGTTTCCTACTGCACTAGGAGGTCATTCCTGATTCGAGACTGAAACAATACCCACTGGTACTTTTCCGATCCACGGTACTTCCGGCCCAATCTGCATTTGTGAACCCACTCAACTGGACCTCATTTCCCTTGGTGTACTTCAACCCATACTCGACTGCCCCTCTCAGATATTTGAGAACATGCTTGGCTGCTGCCTAGTGAGCCGTCCTTGGTTCCACCTTGAACTGACTGTGGGTATTCACTGCATAAAAGATGTCTGGTCTAGTATTGGTCGATGAGCTGCCTTTACAAGGTGGGATCAGCCTCATTATCCTACATTGTGTTTATCTTCTTCCAGTTAGTAATCATTGGCGTGGCCATGGGTCTACAGTCTTCCATCTGAAATCTTTTCAGGATTTCTGTTGTGTATCTTCCTTGCCCCAAGAAGATTTCCCCTTTCTACTGCTAGACTTCTAATCCAAGAAAATAGTGCATCTGCCCCAGGTCCTTCATGTCAAATTTTGTGGCCAGATCCTCCTTACAGTCCTTGATGAGCTTGGATGATCAGGTCAGAAACAGATCATCCAAATATAGTACCAGAATTAGCGGCTCATCCCCTACTTGCAAGTTTTTCGAAGCTCATGTGTCTCGAAGCCCTCTGGCTGTTCTATGTACACTTCCTCCTCTATCACACCGTTCAAGAACATTGTCTTGACATCCATCTGGTGAATCTCCAATCCCATCTGCGCAGCCAAAGAGATGACAGGTTTGATAGAAGTGTAGCGAGCTATAGGGGCGAAATTTTCCTCATAATCAATGCATTCCTTCTGTGCATACCCTTGGCTACAAATCTTGCCTTGAACTTCTCTATGTTGCCATCTGCAACATACTTGATCTTGTAGATCCACTTGAATCCTACAATTGATCTGTCCTGTGGTCTAGGGACTACTTCCCAGACATCATTTGTCATGATGGAGCTATACTCCTCCACCATGGCATCCACCCACACTTGATGCTGAGCTGCTTCTCAAAAGGTGAAAGGTTCACCAACCTGAGCTACCAGTTCTTGATATCTGTCTAGCTGCTTCCTTATCCTCTTTCCTTCTCTAGGGGCTCCAACAAATTCTTCTGCATCCTTTAGAATTTGTTGAAGTTCTTTGCTCGGTCTCCCATTAGTGGTTGGTGGTCTCACCTGCTCTCCTTCCTGTTCTTCTTCGGAGGAGCTTTCCTTAGAATCCGTGTGCCTTGGAGAGGCACTTGACTCATCCTCTGTAGGCTGTTGAGGTTTTACTAGTGGATCCTCCTCAGTCTGCATATCTGTGGCCATTTCCCGAGATTCCCTGAAAGCTCTCTCCTCCATGAATTTCACATCCCTTTTTACCACGATTTTCATGCTCTCTGGAATATAGATGCGATATGCTTTCACATTCTCACTATAGCCCATAAGCAAACCCTTTTCTGCAGTTTGATCCGACTTCTGCCTCTTTTCATCTGGAACGTGGCAGTACAACATGTTGTAGAATATCTTGATGTGGCTCACCTCTAGTTCGCTGCCTGTGAACACACTCTCTAGAGTCACCTTCCCCAAGGCACTATGGGGAACTCTGTTTGTACATATACTGCTGTATTGTAGGCCTCTGCCCATAAGAATATAGGCATATCTTGGTCGTACAACATTGTTCTTGCAGCTTCTATTATGGTCTGATTCTTCCATTCTGCAACTCAATTTTGCTCTGGATTGTATGGAGCTGTCCATTCTCTCTTGATGCTTTCCCTTGCATAGAAATTGGTGAAGTTGTTATCGATATATTCTCCATCGTTATCTAATCACAACTTCTTGATTTTCTTTCCTGTAGAGTTTTCCACCAAGGCTTTGAATTCTTTGAATCGATCAAAGATTTCATCTTTGGTTTTCAGAAAATAGATCCAAGTTTTTATGGAATGATCATCAATGAAGGTAGAAAAATACTTTGCACCACTGAGAGTAGTTGTTGGCATTGTACCGCAAATGTCTGAGTGTATTAACTTTAATACACCCTTGGCTCTGCTGGTGCTTCTTGGAAACATTGCCTTAGCGTACTTCCCTAGTACGCACCCCCTGCAAACTTCATCTTTTTTCGTGCCAAGTTCAGGAGCCCCTATGATAGTTTTTTTAGAATTCTCAAGGCTCCATGATGTAGATCCCCTATCCTTTTGTGCCATAACTCATTTAGATCTCTGTTGTCTGTACTGCCAATCAGGGCCACCAGATTCAAGTTGGAGTTTATATAGCTTGTGACATCTTACTCCAATTTGTGCCTTTTTGCTCCAGCTAGGGTGTTTGACATACACTATCTTTAATAAAGTATACGTCATTGCACTTGTTCTGTAGCTGAGACACTGAGAGTAAATTCATCCCCAACCTTGGTACATGCAGAACATTCGTGGCTTGAATTTTGTTGCCATCTTCGGTCTGAAATGTTATGGTACTTCTCCCAATAGGGGTACATTTTGCCTTGTTTCCCATAGTTATTTGGAAATTCATCTGTTCTTCTTGGTAGCACGAAAAACATTCTCGAACCCCCGTCATGTGAGCAGATGCTCCATTGTCAATATACCAAACACTTGGAGGAGCTGTGCTTGACACACAAGCAAGATCCTCCACTAGTCTGGATGTCGGCACTTTCATGTCGTGTTCTCTTTGCATTTCTTCGTGCTTTGGACGATTACTTGAGCCCTTCTGGATTATGGAGATCTGGTCCATGGCAGATCCTCCCTTTCTGTGTTTAGCCCTTGGCTCTGATACCATGTGAAATTTTCAAGACTAAAAATTATTACTGCAATACTCGATTTATTTCTCCTACTTATGAGATAACTTATTTATAGATGCTTCAGTAAATTCTGAAATAAACACATTTGCAGATCTTCACTTTAATCAAAAGCATAAGAACATAAAATTACACAAGTAGCACAATAGAAACAACCATATGAACACAGTTATTTTTGGGCAATTGTCCCCGGAAAAACCCAATGTGGGAAAACTGGTGCAGTAGATGAGGGTTTTGTATTTAATCTTCAGAAATGGAAAGTACATTTACAAGAGTCTGATGAGCAGAGTAAAATTAGTATACACCTGGCTGATTTTTCTGGAACCTTCAGAAGAATTTCAGACCCTCGGGGTGACCTCCTTCACCCTCTTCAGCATCTAGTGTGAGAACTCTGCGCAGTCTCTCCTTGGACTGCGTAACTCTGCATGGAGGGGATCTTCCTGCCGATCAACTCATCCTTCCCTTCATCCTCTAGACTTTTGCTTCCCCGATAACCAATGTTCCACGGGGACACATCCCATAGGGTGGGGGATGCGCTTGCTCGCTCCCCCACTCTTTCGAGATGGGGAGACTCTTGAGGCAACTTTCCTTACGTCCCCTTTTTTGGACAACTTGGGGAAACTCTGGGGGGTCGTTTTTCGGGTGACGAAATGCGTCTCTTGTGGCGGGGACAAGGGGATGCAGGGGGGATGCAAGAGGGACGCGTCGCTCGAATTTTTTCACTAATAACAATTAAAAAAACAATTTTTGTATTTCATTGCTTTCTATGTTTATTTTTAGTTCAATTTTCTATGGCTGTTTTAGACTTCAACATAATGTCATTGTTATATGATGAATTTACTTTTTGATGTGCATTGCTAGTTTCAATTGTCAAATGATGAATTTAATTTAGATGTACGTTGTATAATATTAATGGTCATTGCCAAATGATGAATTTAGATGGAACACTGCATAATGTTAAACGATAGATTCAATTTAGTAATTTATTTTTAGATTTACATTGATGATTGCAGAAATGTCAAATGATAATTTTGATTCACAATAGTCTAATACGAATTGATGATCATATTTAGATGTGCATTTCATAATTAATAAGATTTACTATCTACTAATTTAGTTATTAACATATTGTTGGGATTTTATTTTTTTATTAAATTTTTAATAGTTTTATAATTTTTATGGCTCTGACGTCGCTTCGTTTCCCCGAAATTTCCCTAAATTTTGGGGTTGCTTATATACGCCCCCCTTGTGCGTATCCCCGTTCCCGTGTTTCCTTGTCCCAGAAACTTGGTGGAACATTGCCGATAACTGAATCCTCCCTCCTGCTGCTTCTGCAACCCTGCCTCTACAAACTCACACACTGAAATCGAATTCTCTTGCTTTAGAATCGATTTCCTTCGGGTACTGAGAATGTCCCCGACTTTATTTCCAAATGACCCTCAAGTCTCTTCTTATAGTCTTCCTGATGAATCAACGACCAAGATTATATCGTTAATCAATTGCTGAGATTAAAAGATGACTTGATCTTCGTTTTCTAGAAGATTCATACTCTGTTTTATTAATACCCTTTAATTATTTAATTTATCTAAGTTTAAACTTAGGGTCTGCATTAAAATAATTTAATTATTTTAATAAAGTCATATCCGAGTGGAATTTCCACAAACGATTTCTGGGTTCTCTAGATAACTATTTTCCAAGCCTCTCCACCAAAAATGAGACTTAGAAAACTTCTCGATGCTATAAAAATCAATAGTCCCTCTAAGCAAGGAAAGTGTTCAAGCAAGATACGACTGCACTGCTCTAACTCTATAACATCTGCTACGCTGACACTGCTTCTGCCCCTCATCTCTCCACTGCTGCCTTGTGACACTGTTTCTGCCACAGCCTCATCCGTACTGTTGCAGCCTCTGTTTTTGAAGACCAACCTTTTGTCTAATGGAAAGGGTTCTCGACCATCCCCATCTTCTCTCTGAAGTAAGTGAATTTAATGTTACTCATAGAGGAGGATTTGTTTCGACACATTTTTTTGAGGAGATGGCACCCCATGGACTATGTGATCAAGATAGGTTGGACAACTTGTCCAACCTTGCAATCTGGAAGGCCAGAATCTTGGTAGCCATGGAGGCATACGACCTGAGGGAGCATGCAGAGAAATTTGTGGCCACATAGACCAATGCGAAACTCATGGAGAAGCACAAAGAAGTAGCGACACATGCCAAGCGCTTGATTATGGACGGCGTCAAAGGTATGTGGTTCCACACATGGTCGAGAAGGCGACAACTCATGAGATGTGGGTAGTTCTAACCACACTATATGAGGGAAGATCCGTCCAGAGGAAGATGCTTCTAGAGAACTAGCTGAGGTTATTCATGATGGCCAAAGGAGAGGAGATCAACCCTTTTCTATCCAGACTACAATCGATCTGGGATCTGCTGACTGGCATGGGAGTCAAGGTAGATGATGATGTCATGGTGAGGACTGCTCTCAATGCAGTCACAGAGGACTAGGAAACTTTTGTCCAAAGTCTCCTAGGCAGAGCGCACTGTAATATACCTAATTAGCTATGGCTAATTGGAATATTCAAATTTTGCTCAATTTTGCTGTTTATAGTTTATTCATAAATAAAAAGGTGAGTAGAGGAGACATAACTCACTTTAGAAATAAAAGTTCACAACCTAGTAGCACAACGTTGTAACTTAAGTGAGCCGAGGGGGCCAAGAGACCATGCAAAGAGGGGGCCCACGTAGACACATGGAGGGACTACGCAGGCCAAGAGGGAGCACGTGGCAACCTTGGAGGAGGTGAGCATTAGGGTTGAGAGGGGCTCATGCTATATAGAGGGGAGAGCCTCCTCATTTTGTTCATTCGTTGTTGATGATATTGAGCTGGTCGTTTTGACTTATTGAGCACGTTGGCTGTTTAGCCTGTCTGCAGCACTGTTTAGTGTGTTGAGTCTCTTCGATCGGAGATCTCGCCCTTAGCCCCTAGGGACTTCGAGTGCCTGCTCGGGCAAGGTAGTTTCTTCAGCATTGTGTGGGAGGATTGGTGTTTGGGTCTTGTTAAGGAGCTGTGCATTCAGAGACTGTGCAGTCATTGAGAAGAACGCAGTCTATTCAGGAGGAGCTCTGAATTGGGATTCTTGCAGGGGTTTGGAGCCTGGAGATTGAGCAGAGGATCAGCCTTTGCCTTTGGGAGGATTTTGGTGGAGTTTGAGGCCGTATTTCAGTTGTTCCTATTCAGCATCTGTGCAGAGCCTTGGAGGGAAGCGTAATTCCCCAAGGGGGTGATTTTCGGGGGTCAACCATTTCTGATATGATTTCTGGGTTTTGCTGTGGTTGATGAGTAGAGGTGGATTCCAGATTTTCAGCTCATTCCTAAGAATGAAAACAAATTTCCTAGTCATCGTGGGCCTATTTTCAATGCGTAGCACCACCAAGAAGCCTACCGGGACGCAATGCTCGTAGAGCAACCATCAAGTTATTCTGAGAGTATTTCTTCACTTGCCTTGAGCAAGTTTAGGTGCCATCACTCCGATCACCTATTTTACTTCATTATATTTCTCAGTTTAATAAAATGGCTTAACATTCTCTCTCTATATTTCTGGATGATTTGTCGTATATTGTTTCTATGCTATGGTATGTCTGCTACACTGTTATTTATATACTTCTGGGCATTCTAGTTCTATACCACTTGGTGTGTTTTTCCTCATACTCTTAGACAGAGTCTGGAAAGGGCCAGATAGCCTCCAGATCTCACCCTCTTCTCAGAGGTGAAATATCTAGGTAACACTCTCCCAGTCCATCTCTGGTTAGAGTTTGTTGTGTTTTAGAGATCCCCCGAAAAGGGATATTACAGTGGTATCAGAGCATAGTTTTGGCTCAGCCTGTGGAGCTAGTTGTCTATGACACCGAGGAAGAGGGCATACATTTGTTACAGAGACAGAAAGTACAGAGATCGTGAGCGTAGGTTGGAGAACACCTACGGAGACGGAGACTGTGTTCGGGTGGTGGACACAGAACAGGAGGAGCCTGTGATAGACGCAGAGCAGGAGGACCCTGTGTTAGATTCAGAGCAGAGAGAGCCGATGGCAGATGATAGTGAGGCAAAACAGTTTGGGGAGGCACTCCTCAAATCAGTGCAGGATCTAGCGAGACAGATTGAGGTGATTGGTCAGAGATTCACCGCTGTGGAGGCTAGATACCATGAGACCCCACGGGTTTTCCAGGTAGGTGAGGGATCGGGTACATCTCACCATTTGCCGGAGCATGGTGCTACTCAGCGTGATACTACTCAGCAGATGGTTTCACATGCACCTACACGCTCTACCATGCCCACTTTTCTGGGAGCAGACACAGGGGTAGGAGGCCAGCAGGAGACAAAGCCCGAACATATGGGCGATTATTTTGCAGAGTATCAGGCCTATGGGCAGGAGTTCAGGGATGCTCTCTCATTTAGAGATTTTGTTCAGCTCTAGAGAGACAGTAGACCCCGCGACCATCATAGAGGGCATCAGCATTATCATGATGGAGATACCCACCGCACAGCTAGTAGATTCCACTTGCGTATGTTTGATGGTTCATCAAACAGTTTGGCGAAGTCTTGGGTGGAGAAGCTGGACATCTATTTCCAGCTTAACCAGATGTCAGATACGGAGGCCATCAAGGTGGCGACATTACATTTGGATGTTGAGGCCCAGGACTAGTGGTTCCATGGGATGGTTACACTTGGACATTCTACAGTGACGACATATGTCGAGTTCACCAGGAGGTTGATAGAGAGATTTGACCAGAGGGATCCAGAACAACACTTTGTTGAGCTGACGAGGCTCAAACAGATTGGGAGCCTAGAGACTTACATTGCAGACTTCTTGCGGGTTTCAGTGATGGTGCCAGATCTATCTGCGACACGGATGATATATATGTTTGTGGAGGGGTTAGCAGAGCCACTTCAGGGTCTAGTCAGATCTACTAGACCAGCCACACTCTAGGATGCTATTAGCAGGACCCGGGACTTAAAAGATGCATTGCCCAGGACTTGGACACCTTACCCCCAGCCAATGAGATAGGGCTTCCAGCCCAAGCGGAAGGATGTGAGGATTCCGCCTTCAAAGGGGAATCTAGGACGGTCACAGACGGATGATGATGCCAAGAGGGAGCTAAAGAAGAAGCGGTTGGCTTTACCTGTCAGGAGCCGTGGGCACCGGGACATAGATGTGCTGTTGGCAAAGCACACTTCATTGAGGTCTTCTCCGAGAGGATGAGGAGGATGAGGAGGATGACGTGGAGGCAGGAGATAGTCAGACATCCCAGGATCAGTTGCCACCACCACCACCTCCAGGAGTAGGAGGTGCGGCTTTTGCACCCACAGGGGGGACCCTTGCAACATTGCGAGGAGTTCCTAAGTATTTGACGCTGCGCGTACGGGGGACAGTATGTGGTCAGCGAGTATCAGTTTTGGTTGACAGTGGGGCAACCCACAACTTCATTGATGCATAGATGGTTGAGCGGAGAGGTATACTGACTGAGAGCTTCAATGGATTTTCTGTTCTAGTCCCAGGAGCTCAGACGATGCAGTGTGCCTGGTATGTTCCAGAGTTGGCAGTGACGATGGGTAACTACATCGTGACCGACCACTTTTTCGTGGTCAACATACTGGATACCAATGTGGTATTGGGTGTTCAGTGGTTGATTACCCTGGGGAAGGTCACCACAGATTAGGAGGCCTCGGAGATGGAGTGGGATGATAAGAAGATCGGGAAGCATGAGAAGATCCGCGGGATGCACACTTACCCACCTCAGACTGTTTTGGCTCACCGGATGGAGGCAGGTTTCTAGAAGGGAGACATAGAGTGGGCGGTTGAGTTACGGGCATCAGAGGCAGGGACTATCGGTCAGGCCGTTCATCCTGATATACAGGCTATCCTTGACAGATATGACACAGTGTTCGGGGATATACCACCAGGCCGACCACCGAATCGGGGGTTTGAGCACACTATTGAGTTGGAGTAGGGTATTCAGGCAGTGATTACCACACCCTATAGGCATCCCAAAGTCTATCGGGATGAGATTGAGCGGGCCATCTAGGAGTTGCTGGCTCATGGGCACATCTGGCTGAGCACGAGTCCTTTTGCTTCTTCCATGGTGTTGGTGAAGAAGAAGGACGACACTTTGAGGATGTGTATTGACTATATGGCCCTGAACAAGAAGACCCTGAAGAACAGGTACCCTATACCCAGGATCGATGAGTTGAGAGGAGCCCGGTTCTTCTCAAAGATTGATTTGAGATCAGGGTACCATCAGATTCGCGTGAGGGAACAGGACATTCCCAAGACCACCTTCAGGTGTCACTATGGGCACTTTGAGTTTTTGGTGATGCCCTTCGGGCTAACCATCGCACCAGCGACATTCCAGTCTTGCATGAACCACATCTTTCACAGTCACTTGAGGAAGTTTGTGTTGCTGTTCTTTGATGATATCCTCATTTACAACAGGACTTGGGAGGAGCATCTCCAGCACATTGAGGCAGTGTTGCGCATTTTGGAGGAGCAACAGTTCTATGCCAAGCTCTCCAAGTGTGAGTTTGGGTTGTCAGAGATGTTGTACTTGGGACATCATAGGGGTGGACGGAGTGAGAGTCCACGAGGAGAAGATCAGGGCCATCAGAGATTGGCCAGAGCCGAGGAATGTGACAGAACTTCGGGGTTTCATTGGCATTTGTACTTATTCCAGGAAGTTCGTTAGGAGTTTTTCACAGCTTGCTGCACCCCTTACAGATTTGACGAAGAAGGGGGCATTCAGTTGGTCAGATACAGTGCAACGAGCCTTTGACAGGCTCAAGGAAGTGATGAGTAGCTGCCCAATGCTTGCATTTCCAGATTTTACGCAGCCATTTGTTTTGGAGTGTGATGCGTCGGGAGAGGGGATCGACGCAGTATTGATGCAGGGAGGACACCCTATAGCCTTTGAGAGCCGGAAGCTCCTTCCACACGAGAGGTTGTATTCTATATACGACAAGGAGATGTTGGCCATTATGCATGCATTGGCCAAATTCCGGCAGTATTTAGTGGGTAACAGGTTCAGGGTGAGGACTGATCACAACAACCTCAGGTTCTTTTTGGAGCAGAAGCAGCTACAGGAGAGGTAGCAGAAGTGGATCAGTAAGATCCAAGCATATGACTTTGACATTGAGTATGTCAAAGGTAAGAACAACGTGGTAGCAGATGCCCTTTCATGTAGACCAGCCACGTTGTCTTTTATGAGCTTGGATACAGATTGGAGGGCTCGACTTTTAGTAGAGTACTCCAAGGACAGATTTGCATGTGAGGTTCTGGATGGACAGGTGGCGGATGATAGTTTCAGGGTGGTCGATGAGATCATCTACTACAGGTACCGGATCTTCTTGACTGAGGGATCTCAGCTCAAGAAGAAGATACTTCAGGCATCACATGATTCACCTTTGGCCGGCCATCGGGGGTTTACCAAAACCTACCGAGCCATTAGAGAGAGGTTCTCATAGAAGGGCCTCAAGGAGGACGTACTCCAGCACATCAGGGAGTGCGATGTTTTCCAGAGGAACAAGGGGGAGATGAGCCATCCCGCAGGATTATTGTAGCCTCTTCCCATTCCGGAGGGGAAATGGGAGAGTATTTCGATGGACTTCATCACAGGGTTGCCCATGGTGCAGGGCAAGGATTGTATCTTTGTCGTCGTTGATCGACTGACAAAGTATGCGCATTTTTTCGCCATATTCGCACATTACACAGCAGCACAGGTGGCTGAGCTGTTCTCTAGAGAGGTTTTTAAGCTACATGGTCTTCCTAAGACCATCATCAGTGATAGGGACAGCTGCTTCATGGGCGGATTTTGGCAGGAGCTTTTCCGATTGGTAGGGACGGAGTTGACACCGAGTACCAGTTATCACCCATAGACGGATGGACAGATGGAGATAGTTAACAAGTGGCTGGAGGGCTACTTGCGTAACTATGTCAGTGGGCAGCAGCGAGCATGGCTGAAGTGGTTGCATCTGGGGGAGTACTGCTACAACACTACACATCACATGTCCATTGGTATGTCACCATTCTACGCTTTGTATGGATATCATTCTTTGTCTTTTGCTGATGTGATGTTCAGTGCTAGCAAGGCTCTAAGAGCCAAGATTTGGATCCAAGAGAGTCAGGACATTCTCCGAGCTCTCAAGGATAATATGGCTACAACACAGAACCTGCAGAAGTTGTATGCTGACAAAGGTCGGGTGGAGAGACAGTTTGAGGTAGGGGACTTGGTCTACCTACGGTTACAACCATACCAACAGTCGTCACTGAAGCAGAAGGGAGCTGAGAAGCTCAAGCCCCGCTTTTACGGGCCATACAGGGTGATACGCAGGATTGGACAGGTTGCATATGAGTTGGAGCTATCCCAAGGCAGCAAGATTCATAATGTTTTTCATGTATCATGCCTGAAAAAGGCACTGGGGTAGCAGGTGACAGTGACAGATGAGCTACCACCCACGGATGATAAGGGGCATTTGGTGTTGCAGCCAGAGGCTATTATTGATACCAGAGAGAGGTAGCTACGAAGCAAGACAGTCCGGGAATTCTTGGTGAGGTGGAAGAATTTGCCGGATGAGGATGCCACTTGGGAGAGTGAGAAAATTTTGCAACATCCATCACTTCAGTTGCTTGAGGACAAGCAACATTTTGCCAGGGGAGACTGTAATATTCCTAATTAGCTAGCTATGGCTAATTGGAATATTCGAATTTTGCTCAATTTTTCCGTCTATAGTTTATTTATAAATAAAAAGGTGAGTAGAGGAGACATAACTCACTTTAGAAATAAAAGTTCACTCCTTAGTAGCACAACGTTGTAACTTAAGTGAGCTGAGGGGGCCAAGAGACCACACAGAGAGGGGGGCCCACATAGACACATGGAGGGACTGCGCAGGCCAAGAGGGAGCACGTGGCAACGTTGGAGGAGGTGAGCATTAGGGTTGAGAGGGGCTCATGCTATATAGAGGGGAGAGCCTCCTCATTTTGTTCATTTTTTGTTGATGATATTGAGCTGGTCGTTTTGACTCCTTGAGCACACTGGCTGTTTAGCTTGTCTGCAGCACTGTTTAGTGTGTTGAGTGTCTTCGATCGGAGATCTCGGCCTTAGCCCTGGGGGACTTCGAGTGCCTGCTCGGGCAAGGTAGTTTCTTCAGCATTGTGTGGGAGGATTGGTGTTTGGGTCTTGTTGCAGAGCTGTGCATCAGAGACTGCGTAGTCATTGAGAGGGAGGACGCAGTCTATTAAGGAGGAGCTCCGGATTGTGATTCTTGTAGGGGTTTGGAGCCTGGAGATTGAGCAAAGGATCAACCTTTGCCTTTGGGAGGATTTTGGTGGAGTTTGAGGCCGTATTTCAGTTGTTCCTATTCAGCCTCTACGCAGAGCCTTGGAGGGTAGCGTAATTCCTCAAGGGGGTGATTTTCGGGGGTCGGCCATTTCTGATATGATTTCTGGGTTTTGTTGTGGTTGATGAGTAGAGGTGGATTCCAGATTTTCAGCTCATTCCGGCAAGGGGAACAACCCCTAGTCATCAGTTCATTTCAACAGTAGCAGCTACACGACAATTTTCCGGTAGCTGGGACGCAATTCAAAGAGCTGCCATTTCCTGGTTATTCTGAGAGTATTTCTTCACTTGCCTTGAGCAAGTCTAGGTACCATCACTCTGATCACCTATTGTATTTCATTATATTTCTCAGTATAATAAAATGGCTTAGCATTCTCCCTCTATTTCTGGAGCATTTGTTATACATGTTATCTATGCTATTGTATGTCTGCATTACTGTTATTTTTATATCTTCGGGCATTCTAGTTCTATACCACTTGGTGTGTTTTTCCTCATATTCTTAGACAGAGTCTGGAAAGGGCCAGGTAGCCTCCAGATCTCACCCTCTTCTCAGAGGTGAAATATCTGGTAAACGTCGTCCCAGTCCATCTTTGGTTAGAGTTTGCTGTGTTTTAGAGATATCCCCCAAAAAGGGATATTACAGTGGTATCAGAGCATAGTTTTGGCTCAGTCTGTGGAGCTAGTTGTCTTTGACCTCGGACATGTGGCAGGGCTCACCCTCAACAGGGCTACCCTAAACAAGGATATTACAGCCCACCACGCTCTGCAGGTCTCGACCTCGAGACCTCGGCTCTGATACTACAAAGGCCCAACCACTACACCAAAAACCCGAACTATTAGTGAGGGCGACATCTCAAGGTGTTAAGGGTGAGCTCAACAGCCCACCAGAGCATCTCGAGGACAACAGCTAAACAGCCCCGCAGACCTCAGACACGTGGCAAGGCTCACCCTCAACAGGGATATTACACAGACCTTCCCAATTGGGACAACATGTGGGCTATCCTCTGACAAGAGGAAATCCGCCAGATGACGAAAAGATAGTCCAACACTGGTTTGAGCAAAGTGAAGAAGGAAGAAGAGGAAGATGCAACCTTGGCATGAAAGAGGTAGCAAGGGAGAAAGAAGCGTGATTTGTTGAAGATCAAGTGTTTCCAGTGCAACGAACTAGGACATTACGCCAACAATTGTCCTCAGAAGAAAAAGGACAAGGAAGCTTCTAGATCCAAGGCTGCTGTGGCGGACGATGCCTCCGGAGATGAAGTAGCCATGAGCACTCATGAACCATGAAAGTGGGTTGTTCTGGATCTGTAGAGCAGCTACAAAATAAGGGCAGGATCCTTAAGTAGCCCAACTCTTGGATCACATATGAGCTACTGGAGCCTTAAGGCGGTAGTAGGACAAGTGGGGCAGTAGGTGCAGAAGATCACAGATGGAGCAGAGGCAAAGCTGAATGCTAAGAGGGAGTAGCGTAGTGCAGATTCAGCAGCAACAATGCAAAGGGCTGATGTGACTTTAGTAGCGCAGAGCAGGCTTGCTTACATAAAGCAGAGTTGCAACAGCGCAGAGTCTTCAGGAGAACAACGCAACAACAACGTAGAGGACTTCAGCGCAGAGGCAATGTAGAGGAGGCCTGCTTACGTAGTGCAGAGCTGCAACAACCTCCAGATTTCAGCACAAAGCAACAGTCTATGGTGCTTCAATGATGAAGATGCAGCCTATCTGACTTGTCCGTCAAAGATTGGGCAGGATAACTTCAATTGCTTACTCTCAGCAACTAAGTTGCAATGCAGCAGTTGGCAAAACGATGCAATAATCTAAGAGGGAGCTGCAGTACAAATGTAGTAGTGGCGGTGGTAGTGTCATGTGCAACAGTATGGGAGAGCAACAACAACGCAGTGATGAAGGGCAACAGGCCAAGCATCAACACAGAGACCCACACCAGAGATCAATGCAGAACTTTGGGGTGAAGTATTGTTACTAGAGCACATTCCTCGTTAAGAGGGAGTGTTGAGATTTCTGTGTGTTTGGGTAGCATTGGATGTGCTCTAGCTCCCAAATTTTGTGGAGGGACTAGAGTACATGAGATTTCCAAAACCCAGAAAGCGATTTAAGAAATTCCATCTTTTTTAAGAGATATTTAATTAATAAATTTTTTTAATTAAGGACCCTAATTCTAACTTAGGAAAATTAAAAGATTAAAGTTAATTAAATTAAACATGCGATGAATGACGTCACACGGATCAAGCATCTTCTAATGTTAGTCGTCGATTCAAGTTTAGATCACGACCGTTGATGAATCAACGAGAAAAGTATAAGAAGAGGGCTTGGGGTCAGTTGGAGGACACACACAGTAGCAGAGCACTGAGACTACGCTGGAATTCTAGGGCGTGGTCTTTTAAGAATTTCCAGAAGTGTTTCAACTGCAGCGAGGGGTAGTATTGGCAAAAGGAATGATTTGATCCTAGGCCAAGAGTGCAACAAGGGCAGAGAGGCACAGATGGAGGCAGCAGATACGCATCTTAGCCAAGAGCCTAGTAGGGGCAGCGTAGAGGCTTCAGGGGCTACGCAGGCTTGACGCAGGCCCAAAAAGGGCAGTGCAGGGGTAGCAAGAGGCCAATAGGGCTGACACAGGGCAGCGCAGGGGCAGCGTAACCTAGTCTAGGGTGACGCAGGCCCTACCTGAGCAGCGAGGGGTTGATGCAGGCCATCAGGGCTGACGCAGAGGGCTTCAGAGCAGTGCTGGGGTTTCTGAAGACTAAAAAGGGCTGAGTTCTGTAAATCCCATTTGAGGGTGTGAATCAGTTAGTTTTTCTATCTCCAGAACAGAGGTATAGCTGCAGTTTATTTATTTCTTTGTCAGGTTAACTAGTTTGGTGCCTAGATTGTTGTACTTAGATTCTACTTAATAATAAAACCCTCCAATAGCCAGAAGACCAGTTTTCCACATTGGGTTTTTCCGGGGATAGTTGTCCAGAAAATCCTCGTGTGTCACTTTGTCATTGTGCATGATATTCAGTTTAGATCTGTATGTGTAGGCTGTTAATGTATTTACTTCGATGTTAATGCTGAATATTTCACATTAATAAATTAATGTAAGTAGGAGAAGTAAATATGAAATTTAACAGTAGGGTTTCTGTATGAGATATTCAGAAACTTTCACAAATTCGACATGAAGATGAGTGGTCACATCTTTTGACCCTTGTCCCTTTATAATTAATGGGATATTAATTGAATTAATTAATTTATTATTTAATAATATTATTTATTAATGAATATTTTTTTATGATTATTTTATTCATAACATAATGGAAGTAACGAGTGCAATGATCTATGATCAAGAGTTTCCTATGTTCTTGTGGGAGGAGGCTTGCAATACAATTGTGTGTGTGTAAAAGAAGAGTCCTCACAGTGTGTTGGAGGATGTGATTCCGGAGGAGCTATTTATAGGATTGAAACCGGATGTAAGTTATTTGCGCGTATTTTGTAGCCCAGTTTATGTCCATGTGCCTACAAAGAAGAGGACTAAGCTAGAGCCCTTATCTGAGAGGGGAGTGTTCGTTGGTTATAGTGAGGTATGAAAGGCATATGGAATCTACATTCTAGGACAGTGAAAGGTGATATTGACTCGGCATATCAGATTTGATGAGGACATGATACCTGGGAGATCTCATGTGAGGGAGTCAACAGTGGTAGAGTAGTGGGAGCTAGAAGCTCCTAAGGCTAAGCAGGGACTAGCATCACCGACATGGACACAACTAGTGGATTTCAAAGGATGTGGTGGATATTCCTTTGAGCCCTACTAGGAGGAGGTCCAAATGGGCCAAGCAAACATTTAGAGATGCTGAGGAGCATGTTGAGGCTCTTAGTAGCACCTTTAGGTAGAACAGACTATCGACCCAATATTCTAGTTATTTAGCACTATTGAGCAACATCAGTGAGTTTGAGCCTTCCACTTTTGAGGAGGCTATAGGTGAGCATGTCTAGAGAGATGCCATGATAAAGGAGTATAGATCTATCATGAGCACTAATGGCTTGGATATAGTGCCAAGACCAGAGGGGAACTTTGTGGTCACTTCTCAGTGGATCTACAAGATCAAACATGCAGCTGATGGTAGTATCAAGAAGTATAATGTAAGGTTCATGCTAAGAGTGTTTTCCCAGAAGGAGGGAGTAAAATATCATAAGACATTCGCACCTGTTGCTAGATATGCATCTATTAGAGTAGTTATGTCCATGCTTTTCAGAGGTGGGGTGGAGGATACATTAGATGGATGGGAAGATTGCTTTCCTCAACAGGGTGATTGAGGAGGAGATGCATATTGAGTAGCCTCAGGAATTTGAGGTGCATGGGAGAGATTCCCATGTATGTAGGTTAAAGAAGACCCTTTATGGGCTAAAGCATGCTCCACGCGGGATCGAAGGATATCTTCTTGGTTTGGGCTTCACAAAGAGTGAGGCGGATCTTGACTTGTACTTTGTACTTGTTGAGGGTGAACCGCTCATCTTGGTATTTTATGTGGATGATCTCTTTTTGACAAGATCAAAGAAGCTCATAGGGATGTGTAAAGAGAAACTTGCTTCAGAATTTGATATGAAGGACATCAATTTGATGCACTACTTTTTGGGATTGGAGGTGTGGCAACAACTAAAATATATTTTCCTCTGGCAGGGCAAGTATGCAGTGGAGATCTTGAGGAGATTTAAGATGGAGGATTGCAAGCCTATTTCTACACCTATTATCACTAACCCGAAGAAACTGAACGCTTTTGAAGGTGAATTAGTGGATCACACATTGTATAGGCAGATGATAGGTTCCTTGATGTATCTGGTTAACACTAGGCCAAATATATGTTTTGCTGTGAACACACTCAACTAGCTCATGGTGGAGCCGAAATAGGTTCATTGGGTGGCAACGAAGCATGGGTTGAGATACATGCGAGTGGCAATAGACTTTGGACTGAGATATGTCAGATTTGGAGGAGTGGAATTGCAGGGGTACATCAATTTTGATTGTGTTGGGAGTGCGCTAGATTGAAAGTGCACATCTAGATGTTGCTTTAGTTTGGGATCAACCATGATCTCATGGTTCAACTGGAAGCAAAAGTCAGTGGCACTCACTTCAATAGAGGTAGAGTACATGGCAATGAGTATGGTGAGTTGTGAGGTAGTCTGGCTTCTCAAGATGCTTGCGGGTTTATTTGTTTTGCAGATGGGGCCAACGATGATCCACTCTGATATTTGTAGTTGCATTAAGCTCTTTGAAAATATTGTGTTTCATGACTGGTCCAAGCATATCGAGATCTGATATCACTTCATCAGAGACAGGGTCCAGTGGGGGGCTGTGAGATTGCAGTGCATTTCTATACTGGAGCAAGTGGCAAATGTTCTCACTAAGGCTCTAGTGAAGGGAAAGTTTGTAAAGTACCGAGATAAGTTGGTGGTAGTAGAGATTCGAGACCCCCTTCATTGCTAGGAGGGAGTGTTGATGTGAGTAGCTTCAAAAGGTCTTTATACATTGGTTTGGCGTCTTAGCATGCATAAGACATTATTTGCCTCTTTTGGTGATTTATGTCTTCTTTCCTAAGTCAACTTAGGAAAAGTACAATAATTAAAGTAAATTAATTATTGTGGACTATTGAGTTATTTTCTAGGGATAAATAATTTAATTATTTAAGTGACTTGGAAATAATTTCAATCGTTGGTCTTCAAGATGGTTCTAGAAGGGAGATTGGGGTTAGGGATTTGGACTCAATAAAGATTATAATGGGAGCCTACCGAGGAGGTGAAGGCACAAGATGAAGAGCACAAGTTGCGTGATTGAGTCGTCATTCAGAGAAAGCGATTTTCTTTGCAGTGCGAGTGACTAAGTGTACCAGTGCACAAAGATGAAGTGCGATTGGGTTTGTGTGAGTCCAAGGAAGACAAGTAGGAGAAGATTGCAGGGCTAAGTTACCAGAGTTATTGGTGAGAGCTTGTATTTATTTGAAGGAGGCCGAGTTGCTAGAGTGTTGGGGTATTTACAGTGTGCAGATTGAGTTGCTGGAGGTCAATTTCTTCAGGCTGATTTCATCCGGAGGCAGATTTTTGTGGGGCCTATTTACTTGGGCCGAATTCATTTAGAGGGAGTCAAGTTGAAGGTTCCATATTGTATTTTTTCTTGTATCTCTTTGGGTCGAAAAACCTAGATTTTTCGGATAATGAAATGACAGAGAATTGATTGTGGGTTAATTAATTTTGCAATGTGTGATTGATCTCTTTGGTTTATTTCCGTCGCATATTCTTAATTCTAGAAGTTAAGAATACCATTTTTTTTTTTTGGTAAATAAATATTTATGTGGGTAAATAAAAAATTGTCGGGGAGAAATTAATTTGCCATGTGAAAATAAATCTGGCTGGTATTAGAAATTTAACAAGATGCCTTGAATAATTGAGAGTAAAAAGCACTAGTCACCATGTAGTTAGTCAAACATACACCCAACCAAGCCAAGAAATCTAGTGCCAATACCCAAGGAAAGGCAGATAGATTGCCATAATCTCACCGTGCTTGTGCTAAACTGAAACATGTTATTCATTAACCTGCGACAGAGGGGTTTCATTCGTATGATATGAAATGAGGATCTCTTCGCACACTTACTCTGTGTGTGTTGTGGATCATGCGACAGGCCATGTGGCTACTTGAATGGAGGTTAATTAGGCTACTCATTAATTTCCGCAGCCAATTTGTTTTCCCTCAAGATGTGATAAAATTTCACATTTGCGATTGATTTTTGACATGTCTAATTCTATCAATCACTGATGCTAATTGAGAATCTTTCAATCTAGAGGATTTGTGCCGGAGATTGTTATGAATAAAATGATATAAATGATGTAAACATTAAACAATGATTAGTTATTTGTAATTAGTACTAAAGAGGCATGTCTGATGAGACATGACCTTTCGTGAAGAGGCACCTACATAGGTAAATAAGCAAGCCTCATTTGTAAACATTCATATCAATCATCATTCATTCTTCATACTATTTAATATAATATTTGTATCCTCAATGAATATTTTCATATTCCAAGTCTTCTGGAGTATTTAACGAGAAGTACGAACTTTGTTGACTTCATTTGGTATCAGAGCAGTTCGATCTTCTGCTCGTTCACCGCTGCACAGAGCCATGCTCTCCGATTCAGGTCCTTGACCGTCAAATTTGTCAACGTTGTTGCCGTTGAAGCATTTCACTATAAGCTTTGGGAGGTTCTCCACTAGGTTAACATTAGGCCATTGGCCATTTAAAAAAAAAAGAAAAAAAATTCACAAAAATAATTGTACACACCTCGTTATTCTCTTGCTTTTTAACTTTTTGAACAATTTCGAGCCCCTGAGTTAAAAAATGACAACATCGGATTCAACAATCGTGCAGTAAAATATTCTCAATCAATTCTTTAAGGTTTAAGAATTGATTCTAAGAAATTAATTCTTTAAGATTTTTTGCTATGAAAAAGAAGTTTTTGACATTTTCCCACAAAAAGAAAAAAATAACGCTATAGGACGTTAACTTGAAGCCAAATTCAGTGACGCCTGAAGACATACAAGAAATTTCAAAAGTAATTTTTCAAGAAAGTAAAAAGGTGATACAAAATATGTAAAGAGAAGTTGACAAAATTATTGTTGAAAAAAAGAGGCTTAAGAAGCATAAGAAGTTGTTGGAAAACAATGTGCAACAACTCGTCAAAAATAAAGCATCGAATGTGGAAGTCCAAGTTGAATAGAAAGAAACTGATACTAATCCGGTAAATGTCACAACTCAAGAAGAAGACAAGCAAGTTGCAGAAAATACAAACTTAGATGTTGCAGTTCAGACGAGGAACATTCTAAGTGAAGGTTCTGTAACCAACTCAATAACATCTTCGCTAGAAGAAAATAAAAAAATTACCACACCTAATAAGGGAAAGTAAAACCAAAAAAGTTCCGTATCGACATCCAAATCACGGGAGTAGACATCTTGATCAAGCTATGTATTCATAACAGAATGAACAAACTGATGTTTCGAAGAATACTAATGCTGGTGCAATCCATTCATGTGATAACGATTCATCACAAGTTTCTAGTCACCACAAGATTTCGTAGAAGATTGATCTAGGATGCTCTGATCCCTTCTCAGTGCGACAATTTTGTTTGTCACTTAGAGGATCATATCAACTTGTATCGACAAGGATGACTACCCCAAAACGAGAAGACATTCGTAGCAGAAAAATAGATCAAGCCTTTCATCAACAAGCTTTGAGTACAAAGATTTTTGAGGAGGAAGGCAATGTTATGAATAAAATGATATAAATAATGTAAGCATTAAACAATGATTAGTTAATTAGTAATTAGTACTAAAGAGGCATGTCTAAAGAGGCCTCATTTGTAAACATTCATATCAATCATCATTCATTCTTCATACTATTTAACATAATATTTGTATCCTCAATGGATATTTTCATATTCCAAGTCTTCTAGAGTATTGAACGAGAAGTATGAACTTTGTTTACTTTAGAGACTATGTGTGTGATGACTATGTTGGAATTCCCTACAATGGTCAAGTCTGTAATGTGATGATTTTGGGCAAGATTCAAGCCTCTTAGAAGTTAGAAGTGCATAGGCTTCAGCCTAATTGTTAGAAGAATTACCAAGACTCCAAGCATAGATATAAATAGATGTTCCTCTGGGGTTAAGAACAACCCACATCTGCCACCAACATTCTAAATTTGGTATTTCAGAGACGTCACTTTCCGTGCATTTTCTGTAGATAGACCTTGTTTAAGTTTTACTATGTCAAGCTTAGTAAAATAGAGAGCAGTGAATAATTTATTTCTCTGTAATGTTATTGTTTGTTTATTGACTGAAATTTTTCATTGTTGAGGAAAATATTTACCCTAGAATGACATAATGTATATCCTTGTGAGAGATTTGTTTCAATTGTGACGTGTATTGCTTGATGCAGGACATAATGCAGCACAAATTAGTTTTTATTGAAACACAAGATGTTGTAGAGACAACCTTAGCTCTGGATAACTATCGCAGGGCATGTGATTGTGGACGTGGTGCTGTCTTCTTTTCGGTTGCAAGGTACTACTTTCTTTTATTCCTTATTTTGAGCCAAGGTGGCAAACTCAATTATAGACAAGTTTTGTGGGTTGTCCCTTTTATGTTTTTACAAAGCATAAAAAGATTATATTCAATATTTCTGAGAGGAAATCAGAATATAGATAGACTTAGACAAAAGGCTACAGCCAAAGTGAGGTAGCTATAAGCCTCCCCTCACAGTCCTGATGGACATAATTAGAGTCTTCTGCTATCATTAAGCCAAAAAGAACAAGCAGGGTAACTCTTACAGCTCAATAAGATCATTTTTTTGTTACAAACAATCTTCAAAGATTCTGTAAACATCGGAAAAATGATGATCTGTGTCCTTAATCCGACTGTCAATATCAGAAATAATTAAAAGATGGGCTTTGTTGGTTCATCTGCACATTGTCTTCAAATTCCTGCTTAGTGGGGGTGCCTTCCAGCAATGAAATGACATATTTTGACAGCTTATGAAACTCGGAATTTCATTCTCTATTGATATGGGTGAATGAAAGTTCTGAAAACTGGCTTCCTGCCTCTGTGATTCTGCTCACAGTGGGAGATGAGGCTATATTTTGGACTCTACAGTTCCCGTTTGCTCAACCTATGATCATGTTGGAATCTCTCAAGTCTTGGAGCTTTTCCAATCCTCTGTCTACCACATGTTTTAAAGCATCCAAAGAGTATAGAACTTGGCTCTGTTATTGAAACCATGGTGAGCACATAATTTCCAGTGGAAATAATTATGAGATTTGAAAAGATAAGATAATTTTATTGATGTCTGACAATTGACCACAAAAGTGGGTCAATGGGATGGAAGAGTACAACTACTATGAATACAATTGGGAGTGGCAGCACAACTCCTAAAAAACACTGAAAATAATACAAAGGAGGAGACCTACATAGGCATAACATCATAACATATGTATAAAACCGTGGTGAAGGTATGGTGATATAAAACAGTAAGTGACTTCGTCCAAGACTTGAAAGGTGGACAACTCAACACAAGTACCTGTCGAGAGAGAGAGAGAGATTGGATGATGGGGCCAATGATGTCAAGGTCTCCTGAGTCTGATGGCCAAGGGCGTGACTACAGATACCTGGGGCTCCATGGCTAGCCCCATCAAAGTAACCCCAAGCAAATTATTGACTTTTGTGAGGTTCTCTGATGACTGTTTGAGTTTTTATTGAGGAAGGTTTCCAGCTTCATTGAAAATAAATCCTTATCTTGTGGGCTGCTTGACCAAAAGGGTTGCTTTTGTCTTCTAAAATAATTTTTATAGCAAAAGACCCCAAAGTGTGAAACAAAGCAGTGCTTTAATACTGTTCACTGACTTGTCTTCAGACGAACTCAAGAGGCAATCTACTAAGGAGTCTTTGTTCCATTTTTCACTTACATTTAGATGAACTACTACTTGAGAAGCTTCAGACCACACAGATTTTGTATTAGGATAATGAACAAATAGGTGGTCATCTGTCTCATTATTTCTCCCAAATAATACACAGCATTCTGGATCATGCCAACTGCATTTTTGACTGTTGTGCCATCTTAGGATTTTGTTTTCTGATCGAAGCCACAGATAAATATGAGTCTACAGTGGGCTATCCGGATTCCATATGTTGAGAAATCTAGAGCAGTTAGATTAGGTGTAATTTCACTAAACTTGGTAACTGCTTGTGATGTTCTTTACTTCAATTGGTAGTATTTACAATTTGCTTCTTTTTTCTCTTGATTATTGTGCTGTTCTTATCATCAGACAGTTACCAAAATATGAAGATCAATAAAAAAATGGACACAAGATGTAGGGTGCTAGCCAGGTCCAAAACCTCTCCTAGAGAGGAAAACCCACAAGTAATTCATCTCTTCTTATAGAAACTTCAAATGATGAATTCCAAGACCCTTAGACCCTAGACCAAGACCCCTCCAAGACCAATTCAACTTTCCTTTTGATGAACTTATCTCTCACAAAGTCAACCCAAGTCAAACTGCTTCAAAACTACTGCAACTTCACTTTTGGTCTCAATTTCGGATCTGCAACTTCTGATTGCAGAATTAGGCCCTACTACAGCAACTCTAATTCGCACGTGTGAGTGAAAAGATGGTAAAAAGGTCTTCTTCCTTCGCTTAGGATGCTTCTTTCTCCTTAGGAATTCAGCTTTCAAACTAGATCCTTTTGACACCAAACTTCATCTCCATTAGATGACTGCAATTTGGACCTTGCTGCAACAAAAATATGCCCTAGTTTTTGTACGTGTGAGGGAATGTATCACAAAATTCAAACTTTTGATTTCGGTTCTCTTTTCTTGAGTTGTTCTTTCCTTCGCTTGTCTCTTTAGGTCTCTTTCTTGTCCTTTTTGATCGAGCTTCTTTTAGTGATGTAACTTGCTTGATGGTGTTCTCCAATTCAGGTTGAATGCTTCTTATATATAGGCTTTCTAGGAGTGCGAATTGCTCTTAATGCGGCCAGCTTCATCCTTCAAGGCCGGAGGGACTTTTGACACTATTTCACTCAAAATAAATTCTTTTGATTTGATACAAGATGCCCAATGGGGTTTTATTACATATAACGTTGACTCTTTTGACTTCTTGTCTCTATGACGAAACCTAGAAGCACACAATGGGTGCTTTTAGCTAAAAATAAATCGAGAGCATGAAACCCATGCTAATAAAATAATAATAATAAATTTTCTTTCTCTTTTATATCAAATACATAAAATCACGAGTACATAAAATATTATGAAGACCGAACCTAGTAACATCTTTCAACACCATCTACTATTACACCACCATACTTTTTCTCAACTAGCCAAGGCGGTGACCCAAATTATAGAATAACTTTTGTTGGTCTTCAGTCATCAGGTGCAGAGTACTGTTTATTTGCTTGTTATATTATATAGGAATTTTCTTATTATTGAATTGACTGATCATCAAGAGATACTAATGATTACACAATATGTTTATAAGCTTTTGTAAATAGCAAAAAATAACGTACAATTACAGCAAGAAGTGAAACAATCCAAATTTTTTAAAATTGAGAAGTGAAACAATCCAAATTTTTTAAAATTGAATTATGGTAAACATTGTCTTTATTGGGCAGTCATCCTAGATTGGATTTTCTTGAGGACAAACAATATTGGGCAGGGTAGATTGTAATTTCCCCATTCGCTTAGGAGACATAAGGGGAAGATTCCGCTAGCCTAATTAAGTTCCTGCAAGCTAGGACGGGGAAAATTAATCAAGGGAACACAATTTACCTTGGAGAAAACCTTATAAAAACAAAGTGGAGAAAATTGGGACATGGGTCCTAGGCTAACGAAAAGTAACTTTTAAATTATAAAGTGAGAAAACCCACTAATGTAACTTAAAATAATGGTAAAACAATGTCGAAAGGGTTAAGTGAGTTATAAAAAGGGAAATGAGGAGTCTCTCCTCATTCTTGCATTTGATCACTTCAACAATAGAATTTTGGAGAGATCTTAAGAAGAGAGTCTAGGGTTTTGGAAACCCTCATTCTGGTCGTTGTTTTCGATGCTGAAACTATACATCCTAGATAGTATTAGAGCAGAATCACTCAGGTTTCGACATTGCAATTCATTGTTGACGAAGAAGAAGATTGTGGCAGAAAGGAGCAAATGTGATGTAATGTTCTTGAGAAATTCATTTCGTAGGAGACAAAGTAGCGTATCAATCCCCATAGGCTATAGTCCTTGATAAAGGAGAAACCCCCCAAAATACCCAATGTTTGGGCAAGTTTTGGGGCAGTTGGGAAAAGAGAGCCAAAGTTGGGGGTTTTAAGTGAACCTCACTCAATAAAGGAGGAAGAACCCCTCAAAGAAATATATAAATATAAGAGGATTGTATTCATTTGGATCATCATTGGATTGGATCATTTATCTCTGTTTCTTTGACCCTGAGGCTTTGAGGGTTTTAAGACCACTTTTTCCCTATCAATTTCGGTGGTGAAATATTCCACCCTAGTTGATAAATTATTTTTTCTTCTTTATTTTTGTTATGGCACAACAAGAAGTATCATTTTCTGAGGAGGTCGAGTTCTTGGATTGAAGGCTAAGGCACTGAAGCTCAACTAAGAAGAAAATCGAACACCCTGTTGCATACCGACGAATTTCTGGTCATACGAGGTTTTCTGTGGCTGGAAAAGCAAGTCTGTAACAATAATCGAGCTCTGAGGCAAGGAGAGACCCGCGAAGCTGGGTTATGGTAGTTCTGTGGCAGTCTGAAAAATACTACTGTGCAACCTTCTGTAGTTGAAAACCTCCTGTAGCTCGGACCCTGTAATAGAAGGAGGCCGAAGTTGTGTATTTCTGTAGTTCGGACCCTGTAACAAAAGAGAGGCCGAAACTGTGACTTCCTGTAGCCTGGATCCTGTAATAGATGGGAAGCCAAAGTTGTGATTGCTTGGAGTTCGATCCTGTAACAGAGGGGTGGTCGTAAGTTGGAGCAAGCATGTGATTGGCATAATAAGCAGGTTGAGATCCAGTACAATACCGAGGGAGTTATCTGGGTGGAACACACATTTCTTCAATTGTGATTTAGCTGATCTTTGGTTACAATGTTTAGGTTGTTGAATTCTGATCTCTGGTTTATAACTATTAAAGGTTGCTTGTATCTATTGTGTGGAAACGAAGGTTGTTTTGACTTGGATTACGTGTTGCATGAATTCGCTGGGCAAATTAACACTGTAATTCTGGGCTTAGCATATTGTTGAATAGTACATTGCTCTGCCAAGCTTTTTTGTACTACTGTGTTTACAAAGGTGCTGAATTGTTGAATGGTACTTTGTTTTGCTGAGATTATCACATAATTGGCAAGGAAATATACTGTTTATTAAGGAATACAATAATTATATTTAATCAAACTGGTAAATTAGAGGAAGAAATTTATTGCTACAGGAAATCGTAGGGCAGAATTACCCTAGATTGTTACATTTGGAAGTGTTATCAGTTGATTTTATAAATTGCCTTTTCGTATTCTTTATCCACTATAGCAACCGAGTTATCACTGTTCTTGTTGGAGTATAGGGCTAAGTTGATTTTTTGTTGGGTGGCTGACTTTGAGCCCTGTAGGAGGCCGAGGGCTACTTATTATGAGAGGTTGAGAACCTCTCTTCCTTGTTGGTCGAGTGCCACTATAATTCAGGGAATTCTCAGTATTTTCTTGGGCAGGTCGAATGCCTCTTACATATAGGGTGAGAACACTGATTTTGGGAGGGTCGAGTACTGTCTCTACAGGCCGGGTTTGTTCTCTTCTTGGAGCCAAGCTGTTCAGTTGTTCGATAACCAATTTCTGAGTTTTATAATTATCTTGGAGGGCTGAGCATTATCATTTTAGGAGCTGAGTTTATTCAGGGCTGAGGTTTCTTTGGAGCTGAGCTTGGATTCCCTAGTTTATACTAACATCTGCAACTTAAATGTTTCACGAAAGTTTGCTGTCATCTTCTCACATGTTTCTCTCTAACATTGCTTCTAGCAGTGGTATGTAAAATTTATGAGTTTAATACAATTCGTATACTGCTGTTTATGCTTATTTAAAAATAAATACAAAAGAATGCACCTACAACCATATGCATGCAGTTTGTTTGACGAAATGCCTCAGTGATAAACTTAAACAAACTAAGAAATGTTATTGGGAATTTCGACATATTCCAAGGGGGGTATTTTACAGACATAGAAAACACTTTATTGTGTCCACCACTTATTTAATTGTTTGCATTTTCATGTCGTTTTTGTCACTCTTATTATAGAAAGTGGATTTTTAAGGGGATATAATCATTTGTTGACGCCCAAAGTGGTTCTTAGGATAATGTTAGCATTTTGAGCATGCATTTCAAGCTCTTACATGCCACCACCATCTCCTAGAGCCACTTATTTACAACATTACAGTGGAAATTAATTAAAAATCCCGTCTTGCGGGAAATTTTGATTAATTAAAAAATCTTAGAAAAACCTATTCAAATTCCGCAAGACTCAGAATATGACCTAGCATGGTAATATACTCTGACCCTAGACATTAGGACTAACCCAAGGCCCAATTATTATGCTGCACTCCATCTTCGGAGTTATGTGAGTGAAAAAACTCGATTAGTTATTTACGCTGAAGAGCAAAAATAATTGGTCAAGTGAAAACAGCACTATAGAGTGGGATCACTTAATAACTGGGTCCCAAGGCACCTGAGCCTGTTACATTCATTCATCATACTGGCAAGATTTATTACAATTCCCCCGTATGGGTGCTAGACTTCTGATCTTTTAAATATTTTTCTTGGTGTCCATGTCCATTGGGCAGTGGGGTCCATGTTTCTTGCCATGTGCATATGAGCAGGTAACATTTGGCTTCAAATGGGGACTTGTGCCAGATCTTTAGGAGAGCATGTGAGAATCCAAAATATGCAATACGCAACTTCTCGCCACAGAAACATTAGCAGCACATGCACCATATAAAGTCATTATTACATTATTTGCAGAAGTAAAATGCTTCAAAAGGAAATACTGAAATAAAATGGTGAAAGTAGAAATGAAAAAACAAGAGCAAGGAGAGAAATACATTACAACATGCCCCTTGAGAATGAAATGTTTTCGGTGAAGTCCATCTTGAGTATTTGCCTGCTCAGAGGCAGATCTGTTGGTTCTTTTTCTGATGTGCTTTGTCCAATGTTGACCATTTTTGGACTTTGACTTGTCCCAATGCTGATTTGTTTGTGGACATCAGATTTATTTTGCTTTCTTCTTCTTTTATGAGTGCCAACCTGTTAGTAATTGTTAAATTTAAATAACCATGGTGTGTTCTATGTTCAATGCAAATTTACTTCAATCTTTCTTAGGCCCGATACAAATTAGCAATCACATAAACATGATGATGAAAGTAAAACGTTGATAGAACACAATAATAGATCAACAAAAGACAAACCAATAATATAGATCATATTTACAATTCTTCTTGTCCAGCAAAGATATGAGATATTGTGTGTTACGACAGTCAACAGGATACTTCAGCGAGCAAAGCCTTTCTAGATCAGCCAACCTTCCAAGTGTCACACCCACAACCCTCAAAGGCAACTCATCACAAGTCAATGCTGGTCAACCAAAAAATCAATGCAGAAAAGTCAACACATGACAACAACAGAAAGTCAACGTTGTAGATTAGGGCTTCAGTCAAACAACTCTGTTTTCCTTGATTTTAGTGCCCAACAGTACGGCCTCTCCAAATCAGAATTTTGGCAGAGTTTTGAGGTCAAACGACCAAGGGTTGACCACGGTCAACGTTGGTCAACGCTTCTGCAATTCAGCCCTAAACAGATCCGCAGAAAACAACTCCTTTAGCTCCGCACGTGTGAAGGGAAGAGGCCTCCAAAGGCTATCGAACCAAGCAGATCACAATGAGAGAATGTGTGATGAGTTGATGAGAAAATGACCTCCAAGTCTTTCCAATTTATATCCATCGGTGAGGGTGTGTGACACATCTATTAGGCATGTGAGCCTACATTACAAATCTGGCCGACCTAGCACATGTGTTGAAAATAAATTCAAAATATATGTTCTGCTCATCCAAACAAGATAATCTTTAGATCAGTCTTGCACCTCTCTGAAAGAGGAATCCAACAAAAATATGCCCATCATCATATGAGCAGTGCAACATGGAGTTTCGACCTAGTTTCCCAAAATTAACACTCCCTCTCAACTAGGGAGAACTCCATCTGTCCACAAGTGCCATCCATCAGTACTATCGAGTACTTTCACTCAACATCATGCATCATCTTGCCATAACTTGCTTTGTCGGCTCTCGTTCTCAGATAGAACAAAAAGGTGAGTCACAAAGACATCACACACAACTGACCCTAAGTCAGTTTAGAGGTTAAAACCTCTCTTGGACTCAAAGAGTCTTATACTAGCCTGAAGTTAGTTTATTGACCTGAAGTCAGTTTAGAGGTAAGAACCTCATCAGACTTGATCCCAGATCAAGGTGTTGGACACGTGCCATCCTAGACATAGAGAGTACAACAATCTCTGATGCGTCCATCGGTCTTGCTATTGGTCTCTATCCACATTTCCCACCTCATTGGCCAAATTAGAGGTTATTTCCATGAGTCTAAAACTCCTTGGGTAGGATGCGTGCGGGGCACAGATCAAAGAGAGGTGAAGCACAACAAGGTTCGACAAGCCTAGCCCCATATGTGCTTATAGCTCCAAGAAGCTATCCCCAAGTCCCTTAGAGCTTCCAGAGCTCATAGTCCAACTCAAGCAGGAGCCTCAGAATAAGGTCTTTCCACGATTCTAAACTTCTCACGGAAGGTTAGGATCTTGACCTTCCCAGGGGCTTTGGGGAAGGTGACTCCCGAAAGCGTGTTCACAGGCAGCAAGCTTGAAGTGAGCCACATTAGAATATTTGGCAGCATAGCATATTGCCATATTCCAGAGGAAAAGAGGAAGAAGCTGGGTCAAACTGCAGAAATGGGTTTTCTGATGGGCTACAGTGAGAATGCAAAGGCATACCGCATCTATATTCCAGAGAGCAGGAAAGTCGTGGTAAGAAGGGATGTAAAATTCCTGGAAGAGAAAGCCTTTAGCAAATCTCGAGAGATGGCCACAGATGCGCAGATTGAGTAAGATCTAATGGTATAGCCTCAACGACCTCTAGAGGAGAGGTCAAGTGCCTCTCCAAGGCTCAATTGTTCTGAGGGAAGCTCCTTCGACGAAGAAAAGGAGGAAGAACAGGTGAGACCACCCACCACTGATGGGAGACCGAGTAGAGAACTCCAACAGATTCTTAGAGATGTAGAAGGATTTGTTGGAACGCCCAGAGAAGGGAAGAGGATAAGGAAACAACCTGACATATATTAGGCACTGATAGCTCAGGTTGGTGAGCCCTCTACCTTTCGGGAAGCAACTCAGCATTAGGTATGGGTAGAGGCCATGGTAGAGGAGTATAGCTCTATCATGACAAATGATGTCTGGGAAGTAGTCCCTAGACTACAGGGTAGATTTGTTGTAGGATCTAGGTGGATCTACAAGATCAAATATGCTGCAGATGGCAACATAGAGAAATTCAAAGCAAGATTTGTAGCAAAGGGGTATGCTCAGAAGAAGGCATTGACTATGAAGAAACCTTTGCTCTAATAGCACGGTACACTTCTATCAAATCCTTGGCAGCGCAGATGGGATGGGAGATTCACCAAATGGATGTCAAGATTACATTCTTTAACGGTGTGATAGAGGAGGAAGTATACATAGAGCAACTAGAGGGCTTCGAGACACATGAGTAGAAGACTCATATTTGCAGACTTAAAAAAGGCTTGTATGGCTTGAAACAAGCCCCCAGGGCATGGTATGGTCGGATTGATGGGTACTTGCAGAAGATGGGGTTCGTCAAGAGTGATGTAGATCCCAACTTGTACTACTTAAGAGTAGGAGCTGAGCCACTTATTCTTGTTCTGTATGTGGATGAATTGTTTTTGACCCGGTCATCTAAGCTCATCAAGGATTGCAGGGAGAATCTGGCAACAAAATTCGACATGAAGGACTTGGGACGAATGCACTATTTTCTTGGGTTAGAAGTTTGGCAGCATGAAGGGGAAATCTTCCTAGGACAAGGAAGATACACGACAAAGATTCTGAAAAGATTCCAGATGGAAGACTGTAGACCCATGGCCACGCCAACGTTCACTAACTAGATGAAGATAAACACATCAGAGGATGATGAGGCTGATCCCACTTTGTACAGATAGCTCATTGGGTCAGTAATGTATCTGGTCAACACGAGACCAGACATCTGTTATGCAGTGAATACCCTCAGTTAGTTCATGGTGGAACGATGGAGGGCCCACTGGGCAACAACCAAACATATTCTCAGATACTTGAGAGGGATAATTGAGTATGGGCTAAAGTACACCAAGGGAAATGAAATTCAGTTGAGTGGGTTCACAGATGCAGACTGGGCTGGAAGCATAGTAGATCGGAAAAGTACCAGTGGGTACTGTTTCAGTCTCGGATCAGGAATGACCTCCTGGTGCAACAGGAATTAGAAGTCCGTAGCACCAAGCTCAGCCGAGGCAGAGTGCATGGCAACAAGCACGACTTCATGTGAGGCCATATGGCTCCACAAATTAATCTTGAACTTACTCAAGAAACGAATAGAGCTGACCAAGATCATGTGTGATAATCAGAGTTGCATCAATCTCTCTGAAAATCCTGTGTTTCATGATCGGTCGAAGCACATTGACATTCAGTGTTACTTTATCTGGGACTATGTTCAGAAGGGAGCAGTACAGTTGTGATACACTCCTATAGGTGAACAAGTGGCAGATATCCTCTGAAAGGCTCTGAATAAGGTCAAACTCACTTACTTCGGAGAGAAGATGGGGATGATCGAGGACCCCTTCCACTAGAGGAAAGGGTGGTCTTCCGAAGAAGAGGGAGCTGCAGTACAAAGGTTGCAGTGGCAGTGGCAGAGTCATGGGCAACAGTACAGAATGGCAACAACAATGCAGAGTTGAGTGGCAGGAGGCCAAGCTTCAGCAGCACAGAACTTGTACTCAAAGTCATGAAATGCATAGTGTGATGTATTGCTAGAGCACACCCTTGATGCTAAGAGGGAGTGTTGAGATTTTGTGTATTTGGTGTAGCATCAGTTGTGCTCTAGGTCCCAAATTTTGAGGATGGACTAGAGTTCACCTGATCTACAAGACCCATAAATGGATTTGGGAAATTTCATCTGGTTTAGGAGATATTAAATTAATTAATTATTTTAATGTATTTCCTAAGTTAAAAACTTAGGAAAATAAAATAATTAAAGTAAATTTAATTAAACATGTGATGAAATTATCTTAAGTCACACGGATCAAGCTTTCTTTTAATCTTAGCCATTGATTCAAGATTTGATCATGGCCGTTGGTTTGTCAACGAGAAAAGTATAAAGGAAAGGCTTGGGGTCATTTGTAAAAATACATAGAGGCAGAGCCCTGAAGCTAAGTTGAGATTCTAGGGTGGGGTTGCTAAGAATACTCAGAAGTGTTTCAGCTGCAGAGAGGGGAATTTAGACCAAGGGGATGATGTGATCCCAGGATCTAGAATACACAAGAGGCAGAGAAGAGATCAGCTCAAGGACAACACAGAGGAAGGCAACATCAACAGGTACAACGTCATTTTCAGGAAACCCTTCAAGGGTTGCGCAAAAACCCTTAGGGGCAGCGCAGTGACTGTGTCATCCATTCTAGGGCAACACAGTCCCTTCCAGAAGCAGCGCTGAGGGTTTAGAGGCCATCCAAGGCTGACGCAGAGGCTTTCAGGGCCTTCAGAGGCTGACACAGTGCATTTCAGGGGCAGCACTGGGGTTTCTAGGCCTGGATTTGACTGAGTTCTATAAATCCCATTTGAGGGTGTGGATCAGTCAATATTTTTGGTCCTAGATCAGCCAGGAGCTGTAGATCTAGAGTTTTCTCTATAGGGTTTTCCAGATCTGGAACCCAGAGTTGTGTATTTAGAAATATTCTTAATAATAGAACCCTCCAACAACCATAGACCGGTTTTCCCACATTGGGTTTTTCCGGGGACCGTTTGTCTAGAAATAACCGTGTCACTTTGTCAATGTGTGCATGTGCTTATTCTAGATATGAACTAGTAGAGATCTGTTATGTGTTTTGCTTCGATTTTAACTTGAATTTATTCAACTAATAACTTGCATGAGTAGGAGGAGCTTAACTGGATTAACTGTAATAATTTCTACATAAGACTTAAGATTCAGAAATTTCTACAAGTATATCCATAGAGTCTCAAACTCCTAGCAGTGTATTTCAGCCCATGGTTGATTGTGTCCCGAAGATATCTCAATAGATTCTTGGCACCAATCCAGTCGGTGTGATGAGGATCAACCATATGTTGACTCATAGTCTTCACGGCAAAACATAAGTCCGGACGAGAGTTCGCTAGGAATGTCACGGGCCCAACAACGTTTCCACTCAACTTCTTAAAGTTGAGTTTCGTCGGTGTCGACACAGACTTACAATCCACCATACCAAATCTCTCCAACTTCACAACATATTTTCCTTGAGAAAGGAAAATCTCTTCTGGCCTCTGCCAGACCTCCAAGCCTAGGAAATAGTGCATTAGTTCTAGGTCTTTCATCTCAAACTCAGAAGCTAGCTCCCTCTTACACTAATGAATGAGACGGTCAACACTTGTCAGGAAGAGATCATCTACATAGAGAACCAGAATGAGAGGCCTTTCTCTGTCAACCTTAAAGTAAAGGTTTGGATCATCATTACTTCGAGTAGCTATATATTCTCTCATACCAAGCCCTTGGGGCTTGCTTCAACCCGTAAAGGGCTTTCTTCAACTTGCATACATAGGTGTCTCTATCTCGGGCTTCGAACCCAGAGGTTGCTCCACATACACCTCTTCCTTTATAAAACCATGCAGAAAAGCGGTGTTCACATCCATCTGATGGAGACTCCATCCTTGCGTTGCACCAAGGGCAATAATAGATCAGATGGTGGTATAGCGGTCCACATGTGCAAATATATCATCATAATCTATGCCTTCTTTTTGAGAGAAGCCTTGGGCAACAAATCTTGCGTTGTACTTTTCATTAGTTGCATTAGATCCATGCTTGATCTTATAGAACCATTTCGAGGTGACAACAGATTTGTCCTTTGGTCTCAGGACCACTTTCCAAACATCATTTTTCATAATGGACTCATATTCTTCGTGCATAACATCCTTCCAAACTTGATGCTTTACGACTTCTTCAAATGATCCAGGCTTAGATTGTACTATCATACTCATGGCTGCTAGATACCCTTGGTATCTCTTAGAGTTCTTGCTAGATTCTATATGTCTTTGAAGTTTCACAGTAGTCCACAAACATTCCCTTCCTTCTAGAAGCGTCCTACTTGCTTCTCTTTTCTTTCGGTACATGAAAGAAAACAGGACAACCAAAAACTCTAAAATGAGAACCATCATGTTTCTTAACAGAGAAGACTTCTTCAAGAGTTTTGGAGTCCAGAGCGGAATGCAGGCATGTATTTTGAATGTACACAACAGTGTTCGTAGCTTCTCCCCATAGAAACTTTGGAAGACCTTGGTCACATAACATGTCGCGGGCAGCTCCCACAATAGTTCTGTTCTTTCTTTTAGCAACATCATTTTGCTTAGGAGTGTATGCAGTTGTGGTCTCTCTCTTAATGCCAACTTCTCTACAAAGGTCATTAAACTCATTTGACTCGTACTTGGTCCCATCGTCGGTCCTCAAAACTTTGATTTTCTTCTTGGTTTGATTTTCCACCAAGGCCTTGAAGGTATGAAACCATTTGAATGCTTCGTCCTTCTTCTTCAAGAAATATATCCAGGTCTTGTGGGAGAAGTCATTTGTAAAAGTCATGTAATAGGAACATCCTCCCAAGGATGTCACGAGAAGCATACTAGATAAATCAAAATGTATCAACTGGAAGATATCAGTTGTGTTTGTGACACTTGAGGGGAATGGTCACCTTGTAGGCTTCCCTTCGGCACAACGCTGACATATACCTTCATGATCATCTCTAAATTCGGGCATCCCTGTCACCACCTTCTTGCTTCGGAAAGGGCTTTGTAATGAAGGTGTGCAAACGTCCGTTGCCATAACTCTGTTTGAAGAGTTGTATCACATGAGTTCTTCTAGATACGTACCTCTCCATCAACGAATGCCACCTGAACCTTTTGTCTTCCATTGCCGAGATGGACACAAGGTTCTTCTTCAAATCAGGTACATACAACACATCTTGTAATCGAAGGACTTGACCTTGAGATAGATGGAGGGTCACAGTCCTTGTCCCTTTCACGAGATAGGTGGCATTATCTCCAAGGATAATTTCCAGATTGGTATCCTTCTCAATGAAATTAGAGAGGGCTTCTTTATTACCAGTGAGGTGCCTTGAAGCACCACTATCAATCAACCAAACATCTAGGGTGTCGGGAGGAGATGCAACAGAGAGGGAAGATACAAGAATAAATTCATTTCTCTTATTATCAACAACATTAGAGCCATTGTACCTAGGATTTCTTGACCTCTTGAAAGGTTGCCGTTTTCCATTACGTTCAGAGGGAGCATTCCTTTTTCCTTTGAACCTGATGTTCCTTTGATTGCCATTCCCTCTCGAGTTGTTGTTGTCATCTTCCCTGGCAGAGTCCCTTCTATTAGGGCACTCTCTTGTATGATGACCATTCTTGTTACAAGAGTAACATCTTCCCTTCCTTCCTTTGAGTCTCGCTCTTCCATGGTTTTGATTTCTCGGGCCACCATTTTTTTTCTTCTTTGCATGAGTGGTGAAGGCAGTAGGGTCACTTCCATTTTCATTAGAGGGATAATCTCTCTCCATCATTCTTGTCTCCTCTTGAGTGCATCTCGTCAATATTTCATCAAAATCAGGAATCACATTATTATTAAGAATAGTGCAATCATGGGGGAGACTTCCAAGTGCAATAAGAACCATCTCTCGATCAGATATTGCTTCCCCAATAGCTAGGAGGTTATTCTTGATTTCAATGAGCCTGTTAAAATGTGATTGAATAGATTCATCCTTGCCCTTCTTGATATGCTTCAATTGATTCTTGAAGAAAAGGATTTGATTAGCATTGCTAGCGTTGAACATGCTAACAAACTTATCATACATCTCTTTAGATGTGTTCAACTTAGAAATGTAAGCAACAAAGTATTTATGAATAGAATCCCGGATAATCATCTTTGCTTTGATTTCCTCTTTTCTATACTTAGTCTTTGTGGCAGTAACTGCATTTGATGGAGGCTCTTGAATCTTCCCCTACGCATAGTCCATGACATCTTGATCTTCTAATGCCAAATCCAAGGACATCTTCCATGCATGATAATCAGACTTATCAGTCAATTTATCATCAGCCTTGAAATCCTTGTAGGTTGAGGAGGCCATTTGTCCTTGATAAGATTCCTTCTTTGGTGATTGCTTGTAACACTAGCTTGGACTTTGTCTTCACCTCACCTCTGATACCATGTTAAATTTAGATAACCATGGTGTGTTTTATGCTCAATGCAAATTTACTTCAATCTTTCTTAGGCCCGATGCAAATTAGAAATCACATAAACATGAAAGTGAAATGCTGATAGAACACAAGAATAGATTAACAGAAGACAAGCCAATAATATAGATCAGATTTACAATTCTTCTTGTCTAGTAAAGATATGAGATATTGTGTGTTACGACAGTCAACGGGATGCGTCAGCCAGCAAAGCCTTTCTAGATCAGCCAATCTTCCAAGTGTCACACCCACAACCCTCAAAGACAGCGCATCACATGTCAATGTTGGTCAACCAAAAAGTCAGCGCAGGAAAGTCAACGCATGATAGCAACGAAAGTCAATGATGTAGATTAGGGCTTTAGTCAAACAACTCTGTTTTCCTCGATTTTAGTGCACAATAATACAACCTCTCAAAATTGGAATTTTGGCAGAGTTTTGAGGTAAAACGACCAAGGGTTGACCACGGTCAACGCTTCTGCAATTCAACCCTAGACAGATCCGCAAAAAACAACTCCTTCAGCTCTGCACGTGTGAAGGGAAGAGGCCTCCAAAGGCTATTGAACCAATCAAATCACAATGAGAGAATGTGTGATGAGTTGATGAGAAATTGGCCTCCAAGTCTCTCAAATTTATATCCATCAGTGAGGGTGTGTGACACATCTATTAGGCATGTTAGCCTACATTACAAATTTGGCCGACTGTGCACATGTGTGGAAAATAAATTCAAAATATATGTTCTGCTCATCCAAACAAGATGATCTTTCGGTCTTGCACCTCTTCGAAAGAGGAATCCAACAAAAATATGACCATCATCATATGAGCAGTGCAACATGGAGTTTGGACCTAGTTGCCCAAAACTAACAGTAATCAACTGTGTTCAATATTGGCAGTCTAGCATTGAACCTTTTCTTTTTTATTTTCTGCATCTTTGTCTTATTTTGTGTAAGCTAACGTGATGCAGCAACTCTTTTTGATCCATCTGCCTTGCCTGTTTCACTGCCTAATTCAAAATGTGCTGATGAAATACTCAATGCATCAAAGTGTTCTACGAAATGCCAATGCTCTTCACTTTTAATTTTCTCTGTCATGGGTACTGGAAAATTTGTCAAAACTACATAACTCCCTAGTTTGTGACCCACATATGATCTTGTTGTTTGGTTCCCTTGGGTTTTCGACATGATATCTCCACTCTAACTCTTGATCAAGGCTAAGAAAAGTGTTATCTGGTGTGGGGATCATGGCATAGGATAGGTCCATTTGAATGATGCCTCCCAAATTTGCTGCCCACTTCCTAGATAAGTGCATGCCCCATGCAACAAGTACATCTATCACAACAACATACATAGTAATCATTATGTTTGGTATGCTGCTAAATGAACTTGTAAATCTTTAATTATCTGACACACTTCAGTCCTTGTCGAGTCCATGGCACATATGTTGTGATAAGGCCTAGATATCCTTAAGTTCAGTTGTTCCATGACTTTCTTGGTCATGACATTAGATGAACACCTGAATCTTACATGTAATTGTGTAGGAGAAGGTCATTTTCCATCAATGTAATGAAAAAGGTTTGATGATGTTCATTTCCAACATAACTATCCATATTTTGCAATATTATTTGAACATCTTCATGTACATCCTTTAGCATTCTTTCACTAACTTTTTCCTAAGACATCTCAATAGCCCTTAATAACTTTTCTCTTTGAGATGCTATGTTTATTAATTCCGATACTTGAATTGTAGCATTTGCTTTGTTAATCCAGTCACTTAATTCAAAGTCCAAATTTGAAATGAGGGAAGTGAAAATCTTGGGTACATTTCGGCCTTTATTTCCTTTCCTTTGATGTGTCACCCCTTCTTTCTTGGCCATTGTAAGGACTGGTTCTTGCGTAGGCTTTTCACCATAAACCTTCATGACATTATCATTTATACAAATCATGCTATCAACCCAACAAGCATTAGACACATCATTAACATTCTGAATCTTTTCCATGGTTTTAATGTTCTAACTTCTTTCAATGGTCTCCATCCAATCCTTCTTGGAAAGAGTGAACATGTTATTTTTCTCACTAGTTCCAATGCAATATCCTCCAACCATGCCACTTTCAATGATCCTTCTAACAATGGGGCAAATGTGCTCCTCGTGGAAGGCATCACAAGGCCTACAATAAGGAGAAACCTGATCAACCATGTTAGTTGATTCCAAAGGGTTTGGTGGTCTTTGATCTTTGGATGGCCCCTTCTTCTGCCATCTATCATTTGGCCTAGGTGGAAATCTATTTTCTTGTGATCTTTCCGTGGCAATTAACTTGCTTTGCATATAATTTATTTCTTTTGCATGGTTGACTTCCATGGTCTTTATCAATTGGGCTTGGTTGAGCTCCATGTTCTTATCATTTGTGCTAGCTCTTTGATGGGGTCATGATCTACACCCTTAGCTTCAACTTTTCCTTTTGAGAGTACATGGCAGCAAGCACGACTGTGTGTGAGGCCATATGGCTCCGCAAATTAATCTTGAACTTTACTCAAGAAACGAATAGAGCCGACCAAGATCATGTGTGATAATCAGAGTTGCATCAAGCTCTTTGAAAATCCTGTGTTTCATGACCGGTCGAAGCACATTGACATTTGGTGTCACTTTATCCGGGACTATGTTCAGAACGGAGCAGTACAATTGTGATACACTCCTACAGGTGAACAAGTGGCATATAATTTATTTCTTTTGCATGGTTGACTTCCATGGCCTTTATCAATTGGGCTTGGTTGAGCTCCATGTTCTTTATCATTTGTGCTAGCTCTTTGATGGGGTCATGATCTACACCCTTAGCTTCAACTTTACCTTTTGAGAGTACATGGCAGCAAGCATGGCTTCGTGTGAGGTCATGATCTACACCCTTAGCTTCAACTTTACCTTTCGAGAGGTTTTCTCTTGTGAAGCCTAGGATCTATGATTTTCCTGAAGCTCTTCTATTTTTATTTTCTATTTTTTGAGCTAAACTTTGAGCCTCCCTTAAAATGTTAGGTTCCTTACCGAGCAACTCATATTGGATATTAGTGTTGATTGCATCAACATAAGAGATGAGAATGTTCTTTTCTAGGGGTTTGATGTCTTGAGGTAAGCTTTGGACTATCTCATTGAACTTTTTGTTGAATTCCTCCATTGTTTCATTCTCATTCTTCTTAATCCCGTTCATTGTATCTAAAAGGTGGCGATCCTTCTTCTCATCTTGCCAATTAGTGTTGAAGGAAACTATAATCTGTGCAAGCCTGGTGAAGTTGTTGTCATTTTGTTCTAAAAGTTAGTCCAGGGCATCTTCTTCCGAGGATAATACAAACAATTTCATCTTCACGTCTTCATGGTTGTGGTTGGTGCACCATTTTCTCAAAAATAGGTTGAAATTCCTCAAGTGCATCTTTGCAATTATTGTATTGTTTCCTTGGAAGGAGGGCAACTTTTGTGTGGCCTTTTTAGGCATTGCATTAGGGTATCCATTAAAATTAGTAAAGTTAATGGGGCTATACAAATCATCCATGTATTTAACTACTTGATTAATGTCAACTTTAAAAAGGAGATGGATATTAGATATTGCTTCCTGTCCTAGATTAGCAAGAAGTCAAAGAGATTTTGTTTAACCTCTTTCTATAAATCCTCTTAGGTTCAAGAATGGGGCTAAGCAAGTTACTTTGGTTTCTCTTAGTGGAGCACCTTGCAATGTTTTGATTCATTGGAGTTGCGACTTGGACACAAACCAATCTTTAAAAACCAATCATGCATAAAAGGAATCAAAATCAAAAGTCAAGAAGCAATAAGTCGTATTCCGAGCTTAAAAAGATTAATTCTTGACAACGACGCCACAAATGTTGTTTCCTTAATCCACACCTGCGATTATTATGCCTTGGGGGCAAGTCTCGAGTTGAGAATTGAGTGATAACCTCAACTCAAGACTTGCCTCCAAGGCCACACCAAGTGGAGTTAGAGATTTCCTCCACGGCAATCCAAGGTGTGGATTAAGGCGACAACATGCAACTCACATTCACTATACCCATTTGCTTGATTAAAAACTATAATATTTTTAATGGAAATTTACAATGATAGGTGTAAACAACAAATTTAAGCATAGTGGTCTCATACTTATTTGAGAATCACTAAGAATCATATAAACAAAGCAAGTATAGTAAAAAAACACACACAAAATTTACAACACATTAAACACCCATAAATCTCTATAAACTTTGCTTACCTGAGCTTTATTAATATAAATTATGGGTACAAATATAAGATTAGAAAGCATGCACTTGGGCTTGCCCAAGGCAAGCTAACAATGCCTAGGTGATGAAATCGACTGCTCTAACATGCAATGTGGATGTCCCCAACGATCTCTGCACATGTAAGATTAGAAAGCATGCACTTGGGCTTGCCCAAGGCAAGCTAACGATGCCTAGGCGATGAAATCGACTGCTCTAACATGCAATGTGGATGTCCCCAACGATCTCTGCGCATGTAAGATTAGAAAGCATGCACTTGGGCTTGCCCAAGGCAAGCTAACAATGCCTAGGTGATGAAATCGACTGCTCTAACATGCAATGTGGATGTCCCCAACGATCTTTGCGCTGAGGCAGTGAAATATTGCACTGTTGGCTGCAAACAATGGCTACTAGGGCCTCCTCTCGTGCTTAGAAAATTTCGGGAATTTAACCTCGAGCTCTCCTCAATTAACCCACGAAGGAATTGGCCAAATGTTGAACCCAAAATTTCTGCCCAATTTCCTCTAGCTGCTCTAGTTGCTAGTTGAGTTGAGACCCCTGTTTGACCCCTCGAATCTGCCTAGAAAATTTTGCCAAATTATTTTTGAGATCCTTCTCAAAAACCTAGAAAATCCTAGAAAGGGATTTCTCTAGTTTTTATGCTCCAAAATTGACCCCAAAATGCTTGGCCCTCCACAAGCAAAAACTATACCCTGTAGCAGATGCTGGGCTTCTTGCTCCACGATCTACCCCAATCCAATTCCAAACAACCCCAACTCCTCAATCCCATTGCGTAGTTCCTAGGCAAGATGACGGAGACCCCTCCTCCAGAAAGTCGTATTGCTGTGGAAATATCCCCTGCTCTTGTAAACCCTTCTCTTTTTGCCTAGAATTTGGTCAAGGAATGCTTCAACAATAGTGTAGCCCCTATCTCCGACACCACTCTCCAACAAGAACTGTGTGGCTCTTTTCCTGCGTCCCAGCTAAACTAGATATGCATGGTATCTGTGTGGTATACTCCCAGTTACCAAAGATGAGTAGAATTTTCCTCCCTAGGGTGGCACTCATGGTCCACCAAAGAAGAAGGTGAGATTTCCCTTTGGAAACCGATGGTGCTAAACAACACCTGTGACTCCACTGAACAACTTGAGCAACAATGTGTAAAATGAAAATTTATCAAAAGGTACTCAATGTTGCTTTCAACACTCTATTTATAATTGTTGCTTCATCTGTCCTTGTGGGTCCCTCATCCAAATATTTTGATCTCCTTTCCACAAAATCAAATTTTCCTTGAGGGGTGGCTCCCACATTCAACTAAGGTTGAGAATTTCGATTTCTCGTAAGTCCCATGTACCAAAAATGTCTCCAATGCCCAGATTACAAAATTGTGCTATGCTTAGCATTCCCCCAATAAACTTTGTTAATCGTGTTAAATGAAAAATCAAAATTGGAGGTATTACAAAAAATCTCTTGTATCATGTAAAGTTTGTACTAATGTGAAATAAGATAATTAGCAAGTAATAGGTTAATGGAACTAGATATTATAGTGAATGGTCACAAAATAGCAGGCTAGATCACTCTTAGAGCTAAATTTTTATCGAAATATAAGAGATATGAATGACACTGAAAGAAAAAGAAGCACAAGAGCTAAAGAAGCCCTAGGAAGCACAAGGCTTGTGGTCCACATCAAAAGTAGAGGAATTGGTGGGAGAAGAGGCCATGTGTGCTCATCAATCATTGTGAAGTGATTGATGCATAGATTGATGATGTCTCATGAGGATTGATGAGGGTTGAGGGCCCATGGATGTTCAATATTTGGAGGAGCTACAAATTGAGAAGTGGAAAGAGAAGACCAAGTAGACACGTCTCTCCTAATATCTAAGGTGTGGAGAGGAAACTCATGATGGTGGTCTAGCTGCTTAAACTATGAAAGCACATGCTGTAGTGAGCATGTCTGAATTTGAGGCTTTGTAGAGTTTATGTGTATGCTTCTCATGTGAAGGGAAGTTCATTATCCCATAGATCTATTGCCTACAAATGGGGGAAGTTAGCATGACACATAATGCCTCCACCAATAGAGATAGGTTGAAATTGGTAATGAGCCTAACATAAGTGAGTGTGGAGAGGGATTTTTGAGTATCTTGCCTATAGATCATGACAATCAGGATATATGAGGCTAGGTGTCTCAAATTAGGATAGTGAGAAAAGCTCACAAGGGAACCACCCAAGTGCCAAAACAGGTAGTGAAATATAGCTTGGGTTTGATGGTATTTAGAACACTTGAAAACAAAGTTTTCATAAGAGTCGATCGCACAGGGATGGTAAAGTGTGCATATCCTCTCAGACCTGGGATGTGGTGGTTTGTCACAACCCTTAAGTGATGTTGCAAGACCTGCAACTACTTGAGTGTGATCTTGAGGCGATGAAAATAATCATGTTGAATGTGGTTTTGATGGTTAATGTTGGAAATACAGAGAGGGGGGCAAATCAATATTTCTAAGCAATTAGTAACTTATTAAATTTTTTTTTTTCAGAGCATTTATTAATCTTCAGCATCAATTCAAAGTCATAAATGAGCAATAGAAAATGAATAAAAGAATTTTTAGGTGGAAAACCCCCTCTACCACAGAAAATCAATGACGCCTTCCTAATAATTTTGTGAGTACATAAAAAATGCTTTAGCTCTAATTGAAAGGGAAGCACCAATGCCTTAGCACTCTAGAAAAGCGTTCAATTTTCTAGCTCCACCTGGAAGGACGCTCCAACGCCTTGGTTTTATTGGTAGTCAGCTGAAAGGATACTCTAACCTCTTAGAAAGCTCTAACTCGTGCTAGCACCATCCTACCACCCTGAAGTGTTTTCAGGCTCCAACTTGAAGGTGACTCCAACTAGTTTCCTAGCACCACCCTACCACCTATAAAATGATAATGAATTTTACAACTATTGTGGGCTCTTGTACTAGGGATAATGTCCCATTTTACAATAGACTGTTGCCACTTTATTGGGCTCTTGTACCAGAGACAATGGTCCACTTACAATGAATAAAATTCCAACAATAAAACCCTTACAATTTGCATCAATGTTGCGAAAATCATGATTTTTTCCACATGGCGATTTAATTGGCCGATTTAATCGACAATTTTTTCCAAAATGAAAAAATTGCGATAAAATCATAAAAGTCGCCAAAGAATTGGGAAAATCGCAATAGAATTGGGAAAATCGCAATAGAATTGTAAAAATCTCCAAAAAATTGTAAAAATCGTCAAAAAATCATGGATGCTTTAGATACTTACAAAATTGAGAAAAAATGATTTTTTTAATGTTGCTGATGTTTTGTCGATTTTTATTGATCTTTTCTCAATTTTTACGGTTTTTTCCTTTTATGGACCCTTGTTGATTTTATCCCGATCGCAATTTTTGCAACATTGGTTTGCACATCTCTTTAGAAATGCAACTGGAATTTGCTACAAGGTAAGGAGAGGCCAACTTCTTTAACGACACTACTAAACATATTCTGCTGAAGATGATGAAGGCCTTTAAGAACAATCCCCAATTACTGAATCGAAACATGATCCCTCTTTGTATGAGTAACCAAACTTTCTTTAATCATCAATCAATATATAAATTTAACCATTATACAATCTGATTCTTTTCAAGCAACCTCCAAATGATCCGCCAACCATCCACTATTGCTAACTGTGCGATAAATCCAACTTCCAAAACAAAAGTAAAGTATGTATATGGCGCTCAATATGTTTATCATATATTGTGCAATATATTAAATATGTTCTTTAACTTAATCAACATATTCAACATATGAATTTAATATATCGAATTCACATAACTCACATTGGCAGGCTTATAAGCGATAACTTGTATTGAGAGACCTGTCATTGAGAGAGTGACTGTGACCATAGCCAATTCAAACTTAGAGGTTTAACAAGTTAGCTTGATTGCAGGATATATATATCTCATCCCCACCAAATTTCATGGCGTTTTCTTCATCCAAACGATCCAAGTACTTTGGAACTCATCACAAACTTCCCCAATTGGCTGGGGACTCCATCGGGGACTTGGGGACTTCTAGGTCGTCCTTGGGCCAGGACTTTTCGGGGGACATTAGGACGTCCCTCGATATCATGCACAAAATAATTTAAATTTTTTTTTTTTAAACCTAAGTTCTAAACTTTAAAGTCAAAAAATTAAAAAACAAATTTTGAAACCTAAATGCTATCGCAACCTAAACCTATCACATACACACAACCTATCGCATACACACTAAACTAAACTTATGACATACCACTCACTACACTACACGATGACGACAAAGGTAAACTCTGTTATAAAGACATGACAACAAAGGTAAACACCGTTTGCAAAGTTTGCAGGGAAACATTGAGCTCGAGCGAAGGTTGGAGGTAAACACATGTTGCAAGGGTTGCAAGTAAGAGCTGAGTGAAGTTTAAGATGGAAAGGGAAGGTAAACACTGAACAAGGAATTCCATTCACGATGGCAAAGGTAAACAGAGTTGAGAGATTTCGAGCTAAGTTTGCAGCTGTAGTAAGAGTCGAGCAACAAGGCATAGTCTGAGACTCTTAATTTGAGATTTTTAAATAAATTTTAATGACTTATTCATGTTTACAATTTATAGTCACTATAGTCCATGAATTAATTTGCCTTCAATTTGAACTTTTCTCTTTCTCCATGTCTGTGACAAACCTTTTCTTGGCATGAATATTTGAAATTTACCTATGCCACAATCACCATGACTTTAATACTAAGTTGCGAAAACATCCTCCCCACCCTCGGTTTAGGCAAAAAAAGAAACAGAAACAGGAAAACCCGTATCGTACGACTGAGAAATGCGTTTCCGACTGTACTGGCAACATTTCCTGTACGAGAAACGTTGCCAGTACAGCCGGAAACGCGTTTCCCGGCCGTACAACCGCGTTTCCTTCCAAAACAACGTTATTTTTTATTTTTTTGGGGATCCGTGCAATGTATTATTATTTTATTCGTTTTATTTGTGTCTTGGATGCTTCGCTTCTAATGATCAAGCCTATGGCCCTAGTATTTATATGCGATTCATGGTAATGTTAAATTTTTAATCTTCATTTTCATCATTTTACTTAAATTTTTAACATTACCATGAAATGACTCAGGATGTTTGAGAGTGGTTCAGACCTCATTGGATTTCATATGGAGAAAGTAGAATTTTAGATCTCATTCAAAATCCAACAGACTTATCTGTTTTTCAGGATTTCAAGATTGGGTGATTGCAATGTTTCCATCGGATTTTGTCATGTATTAGGGTATGGAACTCGTATTTAATCAAGAGCACCAATCCCTCTATGTACCTTGATGTTAGTGACATTGGTTGTCAAACTCCTCTATCATGACCCTACTAAAAATGTACCCATCACTCAAAAACAATCTTGACTTGACATGCTCATAGTCTTTATTGTACTTGCAGCCTCATAGTCTTTATTGTACTTGCAGCCTCATATATATAATAAAGGCTGATTTTGAGATTTTGATATATAATAAAGGTTGGTTTTGGATATTTCGATATTGTTATTTTTATTATGTCTCTGTTATCATTCATGAGTAAATGTCTTGTAACTTGTAATAGTTTATGCTTTGAATTTATCATGTATGTTTTATGATTTCACATAACATTTCTTAAATGTCCTAAATTCTAATATAAATTTAAATTATAATATATATATATATATATATATCGCGTTTCCCCGTTTCCAAAATTTGGGGAGGTCGCATTTTGATATATATATATATATATATATATATATACCGCGTTTCCCCGTTTCCAAAATTTGGGGAGGTCGCATTTCGTATTGCTTCTCATTTCGGAAACTCGTTTCCGTTTCCCCGTTTCGTGCAACTTAGCTTTAATACCATGCTAAATATGTGCAAGAGACGAGCAGGAGAGACTAGATGATATATCAATGTGCTACTAAATTACTAGTGGTGTTGTCTATATACGTAGGAAGTTCCATTATTCATTTTAGGAGCCAATCAACTAATTCCTTGGATACATTAACATAAACGTCATTTATTATATATTATTTATTTTACTTTGTGACATTATTACTTTTGTACATAAGATTTGTTACTCCTGAAATAAACATTACAATGGCTAACTCATCTTTAATAGATGGGATGGTAATACTCTGTGCTCTGTTAATAATAGTGATTCTGAATGATTATGAAATACATTACACTGGTGACATGTCTCACAAGGTTTTTAATTTCTAGACTCTTAATTTAGGATTTATAATTAAATTCTCATGAATTGTTCATGTTTACAGTTTTATTAAATTTTACTTTTAGTCTTTAAAGTTTAGTTGCTACTTAAATTTTGAAATGATTTATTATACATCATAGAATGATTATGTAGACAGTAGTAGATTGTAGGATGTAGCAGACGAATAGTACTTCTTAAGTTCTTGACAATGGGAAGTGATGACAAGATTTGTTTTTGTGATGCACAATGATGATTAGATAGTATTAGTCTGCTATCCTTAGAGATTAGCCCATAGATATGCACATTAGCATTGAAAAGAGTCAAGATTACAATACCAGCTTGCATGCTATCTTTGTCACTGTTCTGAAGATAAAACATAGTCAATATTGTAATACCCTTCCACTGATTATCAAAATTCATAGATTAATATGCTTTCAAATTGTCCTTGTCTCGTTCAACAAGCTGCAAATATTCCAGGAACTTCAAGCTCAAATATTCCAGGAGCTTCAAGCTCAAATATCCTTGATACCTTGTGTAGATAATAGAGCTGAAACAGAGAGAATTGTTCTACTTTGCTGGTCCTGGACAGTTCCTCTCACAGTTCAAACAAGGAAATGATGCAATGCCCAGATATTCCACAGATCCGCAATCCATAGAGTTGAGGTAATGATCCTTTCTCAAAGCTTGGTCTCTTCAATAATAACTGACTGTGACTCTGCTGTATAAGAGGACCCGAAGAAACCTTTGCCGACTTGATGTATAGCCTCAGAACCTAATGAGGGCCGAGATTTCAGATATGAAAAGAGTGACTTCTTAGATTGAAACCCTCGGTTTGTGCAAAGAGATCTTCACTGCTCAGAGAGGCCGCAACCCGTACACACCTTACACATAGAAGATAACCCTTAATCACGCCTTCCTTCTGAACTCGGTCACTCCACCGGTAATAGGCAAAAGCGAATCCCAAACACAGAAAAATCAAGTGCAAAACCCAACAAAAAATATCCTTCCAGGCCTCTCTTTTGATTTGACTCTATACCACAGGGCCGAGGTTGATTTCAGAGCACAAAATGATTCAAAGATAATCGTTCAAATCATATCTTGGAGGTAGGATGTAGCTCTAATTTATAAACTTTGGAGGGGCTTCCAAAGAGGCATCCGTATGCACATTGTGGAGAGAAACCCATGATTTTAGATTCAAATTTTGAAGGAGAAACCTCTTTGGGGTTCTTACCCACAAATTGGGTCCTTCATTTTCTAATAGGCACAACTCACAAACCATGAAGAACCATGTGGTGTGCCACATATCACTGGAATCAACTCAATGAGGCGAATCGAACAAGGATGGTATGGACATGAACAAACATGAATTCCCATGTCATTTTGGCTGGCAAAAGGAGGGTTATCCCCTGGTGCTGCTTGGGTTGACATCAATGATGACCACATATCAACAGTTAATAAGACAATCCTATAGTTGCACAAAGCTTTACAATAAAACGTCGTTTTAGGACCAAGAGTCTTGTGGGGAGGGAAGATATCCAAGATATCCAAGTGCTTTAGATGTACCTCCAGTAGATGTCATCTCTCGTTGCCTTGTTGATCACCTCATTTGTGGGAAGGGGATTGTTCGGGGCCTCCAAAGAGTAATTAAAACAATTATATCATCATGCTTTCCTATTTAGGCAACCTAGACTTTGAAATAGTGGGTTCATAAGCATTCCTCATTCATGTCTTCGGACTTTCCCTATATTGCCAAATTAAAATGAAATGTTTCTTAACTGGGTAACACTTCTTCATGCTTATGTTTCCTGTGCTACCTCTTCAAAGCATTGGAGAGTATGCACATTATGTTGAGGATTTGGTTGTTAGTTACTCTAGAGGGATTTCCACTAATGGAAATCATTCCTAAACTTGATTTTGTAGGGGCTAGTTAACAAGGTCAGTTTTGCATGCCTTGAATTAACACTCAAAATTACTTGGCTAATCTATTATGGGTATGGTATCAAGGGAGTGGTAGTAAGGCTTTGCCTTGTCCTCAAGGTTGTTCCATCAATATGGTAATGGGAAACAAGGAGGCCAATACTTGGTAGTGACCAACATTTTCCTATAGACTATTGTTGGATGAATGGGAAAGGCTTTCTTGTTGATTTCGTTGTGACCAATTGGGCAATTTCATTTGCTCTAGTAGGCATATTTGTTGTTCTCATTTGAATGTTACTTACTCATCTTTGAATCAACATAGTCATGTTGACGGGGTTCTCAGCATTGATTAGTTATAATCATGAGTATTCGTGAGTACTCACCATACTGCTCTACAGGTACACTATATGAGAATTTATTCTATGTTGGTAGGTCACTACTCTAACTTTTTCTGCATTAAAAGTGTTTTTTTATCTTTATTTCTGATGTCAGCTATCCTAAGGCACTTGTGTCAACAAATATGACACAGTTCTTGTAGGGAGGCTTTTCAGCATGGCTTTAATATCTTTCGTGATGTTGTTCATAAACACGGTCTGTCTCTCAGTTAATATTAAACCAGAGGTGTGATATTCCCATAACAGTCTTAATATCTTTTTTGATGTTGTTGATTCATAAACACGGCCTGTCTCTCAGTTAATATTAAACCAGAGGTGTGATATTCCCAAAACAGTCTGGTGCACCGCATGTCACCATCATTCAAGTTTTCAGCGAGATTTTTTTCATCTTCTTTATATTTCATTATATTTATTCAAATTCAATTCACAATTTCAGTAATTCTCATCTTGAAGTGCAGATTAAATATGCATTTACTGCATGTTGGGAGGTCATTAATGGCACTTTCTCTGTATTAAAAGTGTTTTTTAATCTCCATTGTTGATGTCGAGTAGCGTAAGGCACTTATCTCAACAAATATAAGTCATTGTGCTTGTGGTGAAGCTTTTCACCAGGGATAAACATCAACTATCTCTCAGTTGAATATTATACTAGAGGTGTTATGTTTCCATAATGATCTGGTGCACTGTATGTCACTAGCATTCAACTGTTCGGCAAGAATTATTGTTTTATATTTTTCATTATGTTTATTCTATTTTTATCTGATTAACAATTTTAATGGTTCTTATCTTGTAATGCAGATTAAGTATAACTATTTTTTTTTGCTGGAGTTGGACTTGTTAAGATAGTTGCTCGGAAATTTGCATTTTAGTATTAGATACAAGGAAAGGGCAATTGAATAGTTTCCTATGAGTATGTGATTTCACTGATAAAGATGTACATGTTTTCACAGGGGAAAAGTTGCAGAGGGAATTGATTTTGATCGGCATTATGGACGCCTTGTCATTATGTTTGGTGTTCCTTTCCAGTATACTTTGAGCAGGTTCTAAATTCTTTTATTTTCTTGTCTTGAACTGAGTGCCTATTTGAAGTTTGAGATAAAGATAGGATTGAGCATCAGAGGGGGTCATATTTAATAGTTATATGTAGATAACATAAAATTGTTTTCTTGGACACACATATCTATCTATCAAGTACTGAGAGGGATCAAATTTTTTAATGTGTATTTTTTTAATCATCTAATATGAAAGAATAAATACATGACGTGGAATTAAATGATTAAAAATATCAAACAAAAGATATTTGATCCCTCTCGGTGCTTTATAGATCTTGGTTTAAAATGGATCTAGGCTGGTGTGTGTGTGTGTGTGTATATATATATATATATAGAGAGAGAGAGAGAGAGAGAGAGAGAGAGAGAGAGAGAGTTTGATTCTAAAATATTATTATGGAACAGGATTCTGCGTGCCAGATTGGACTACCTTAGAGAAACATTTCAGATAAAAGAAGGGGATTTTCTCACATTTGATGCTGTGGTATGTTTACCTTACATCCTACGTTTACATGGAATTGCATTTAAATTTCCGATCATCTCCTATTGAAATCCAACTGCATGCATTGAATTGTTCAGAGACAAGCTGCACAATGTGTTGGCCGTGTTATCCGATCAAAGGCAGATTATGGAATGATGATATTTGCTGACAAAAGGCAAGTAGTACTACATAAATTGTCTCATTTTATTGTTTCGTTCTCTTCATTATAGTCAAGCATTCTCACACAATCTTAATCACAAAGTCTTTTAGCAGTTCTTTTGTTGGATGGATCTATGTAGTCTCAAAAATTGCAGCTGAAATGTTTAAAAAGGTTGCTAGGAGTCTCGGTATGTTTATGCAGCACCCTGTATTGATGTCCAAAAATATGATGTGTAACCTACATGGAGATATGTATCTCCACACACACACATGAAGAAGAAAGTGAAGATAAGGAAGATGACGCGCAAGCAAACATTGTGGAATCCCGTGCCTTCAACATTATGTTGGGTGGCGCGTACAATCATCCTTTGATTAGTGAAGTAACCCTCAAGGAAGAAAAGGATGAGCCAATCCTTAAGGCCGATGATAATGGGAGATTTAAAGGGGTCCAATATTCACGAAAGAACAAGGACACCTCCACAAGCTCCAAAGAAACTAACAAGAAAGAATCTCTTCCTAAGCAGTCTCTTCCAAACGAACCTCCTAAGGAGCCTTCAGAAAAGGATCGTCGCAAGTAGAACAAAGCCCAAAAGGATCCTCCAATGGAGGAACCCAAGCATAAAACTAAAGGAAAAGAGGTCGAGCTTGATGTTGATATAGGCATTGCTTTGGGAAAGATGACTATGCAAGATCCCTTAAAGGAGGTAGTGAGACTCCCACGTCAACAATGGCAAGTCAAGAAATTCTTAGGGTTTGAAGAAAAGGACACACCAATCACATTGCAAAATATACACCTTTCCAATTCTAACCCTGGTCATGAGCCATTTTTGCTCACCTTAGCTATTAATGACCTCCTATTGCATAATTGTATGTTGTATTCTGCGGCTTCCGCAAATATCATGCCTTTAAAAGTCATGAAGCAACACAATCTTAACATCACTCATAGGTATAAAAATGTGTGTGGTTTCAATTCCCAACCTGTCGAAGTAGAAGGCCTCATAAAATACCTCAAGGGATCTTTAGCCACGAATCTCGACATATCATTACTCATGGATGTTGTTGTCATACATATACCTGTAGTATGGGGAATGTGGTTGTTTAGGAAATGGGGTGCTGCCGTAGGTGGTCAACTTCAAATGGATTTATCTTCTGTTACCATACACAATCCAATGGAACCCCCTTCATTCTCTATAGAGAATTACATCCAACTCATGTGGTAAAAATGAGGCCAATTCCATATGACAAGATTGATAAGGCTGAGAAACCATCCCCTATCCTTCTTTCTCTAGAGGTCTGCATCCTTAAAAGGCCAAATCAAAATCAAATAAGATATGGAGGCCTATAAAGGAATTCAAAGTTGGGGATGTTGTGTTGGTTGAGAAAAACCCTATTCCCGTCAAGATTCATGGGAAGGTCAGTTAAGATTACTATTACATTGCTAGAATTGACGATGTACTTTGGCCACAACCGGTCAAAATAAGTTGTATCACCCTTTCTGTTGATACTTGATATTGCATTATATGCATGTTAGAGTAGGATGCATTGCATGTTGGTTTTCACATTAGAACTAACATCATATTCTTTTAATCATGCTTGAGTAGCTGCATTTAGATTAGAATTGCATTTAGAGTTTAAGATTTTGTTTTTTGTTGATTTTTTTATGGCCTAATACAAGCATGGGCGATCATAAGATGCCACAAAAACATGCTGCCCTGTGTGCTTGGTCTTTGATGTGCGGGCAACAGGTCTATGGTCCCAAGAGATAGTTGGTGTTCTCATGACCTCCTCGTTTGAGTACGTTCATGCACTTTACTGAGAGATCATGTCCTAGTTGGAGCCAAATGTTACTCACCATCTGTGGGTGACACCCACAGGAGAAATTTTTCTCCAAGGTGGTCCTCAGTTGACAACCAACAAACCCTTGCAACCACTAGATAGTAAAATGTGCCACCATCTCTGTCACCTGAGCCAACCGTTATACACCCCTGATGATTTGTCATGAGCATATTTTTGAAGGTGGGCCTTCCAACCCTGAAGGTATAGCTTTCATTATGTAGTTGGGTGATTTTTCTTACTGATCATGGACACTTCTCGGCATGGATTACTGGGGGGATTCGATAGAAATAATGGGCTTGGTTTGTACTCTTGTCCCCTTGTCCAACTTGGTGGTTAACCTTGTATCCTAGTCCCATGGGATCTCCCTTATTGGCTACTAGGTTTAAGACTGGCACTACATGGGAAATATCGATTTTGGTTGCGTGGTCCCGCTTCCTGACACCACATACATCACTCCCCTCTGCTCATTATAATCCCTTGTTCACATATTTCCAGTGTTACACGGGGTCTCGCCCCCCCACCTAGGGGTCTAGATTCCTCGCCCCCTCGCGCTCCGGGGTCTTGGGGACTTCTAGGGGACGTTTCCCTCACGCCCCTTCATGCCCCCGCACACCCCCTTTCACGCCCCCTCACGCCCCCTCACACCCCCTCATGTCCCTCACCGCCCCTTTTAGTTTATGGTTTCATGTTAAAAGTTGATGTGCCACTTAGCATATTTGAGAATCCAAGTGATTCTGATTCAGATGGTGACATGGTTGATCCTGATATATTCGTGCAGAAGTTGGATGCAGAGACTAGTGGGGCATTAACTTGAGCATTTATGCTCATTTATCATTATGATGATATCATTTGATATTCATATGTTATGTTTTATGTTTTAGACATAACTTATTTGCGTTTTAGTTTTATGTTTCAGACTTGAGTTGTAAACTTCAGTTTAAACTCTATTTTGAATCTTGATATAATATGTCATATGATATCTTAAACTTTATTTTCATTGTACATTGTTAGTAGTTACACTAATGATTATATAGTTACAAACTTACAAACTTACATGCATGATTGTATGATGTATGTTTTAACTTTTAACTTTTAAATTTGTTTCAATTATATGATTCATCATTCATTGATTTGTAATTTTATCATTTATGATTTATCTTTCATGATGCAAGTGTATGATGACTGTATATACATTCCTTGCAAAAATATAGTTACATTTTAAATATTAAATTTTATAATTTTTATGACCCCGGCGTCCCCCCACGTTTCCAGAAAATTGGTAGGGAGCTTTTGCATAGGCCGCTCCTGCGCTCCCTCGCCCCCTCGCTCCCACCTCCAGGGGACTTGGTGGAACATTGCATATTTCCCATCCAGGTCCACATTTGTCCATTGGGTCCAGAAGGAGTTAACGTCCCCCTCCCCTTGTCCACACTTTGGTCGGGCCTAAAATTATGCCCCAAAGGTTGGTGCAGCTAAAAAGAAGGTAAAAAGAATAATTTGCCTCTCTTGACAGTAAATGTACCATAAAATGCAAAAGATTGTTGGGACATACAAATTTATCACATGGGAAAATTCCAACATGAGCTCTACCCCTATCATGATGGCCATCACCCTGGTTCCTAGGGCCCCTCTTATTACCCCCTGCATCATTAAGGGACCCATGATTGTCCCAACCCCTGGTGGGCGATGAACTACCCAACCTTAAGGGGCTAATCACTGCTATATCTTACACATCATGCACTTATTCCTTGGAGCCCCGAGTAATTATAAAAGAAAATTCAATAAAAGGCAAAAGGCATATGAAGAAGGGTGGGGAAAACAATGGTCGGGGTAACTCATGTACCACTATTGCTCCCTCCTACATCTATATGACCAAGTGTGGGCCTCCCTCATCATAGCCAACCTTGTACCATGGCATGTGGTCTGGAGCCTTCCTCGATGCCCCACTCTGTTCCATCATTATATCACATGACACCTGCCATATGCCAGATGTACCATGGACCTGTCACTCCTTTACATGTTGAAACCACCTAGACACCTGTACACTCTAAAGCCCATTATGGAAGGCCGTGCCACTATGAAGTGGCCACTTGGCTCCGCGACTTGTAAGCTCATTTGCTCAATTATACTAATGAATTATTATATTGGAAGGTGACAAGATGCATTAGATCTTATGTAGGATTGCAATTGGGTCTTCATCTTGGGGTTTGGGCTCCCTAAACAGGGTCCAAGCCCTCCAAAGGGTCATATTGGCATATATAGGGTGTGCGTCGAGAGCCATGTGCCTCCACTATAGCAAAGAGAAGATAGCCATGCCATGGGATCCTTCAACACCACTCATTGCTCTCTCATGCTCCACTTATTTGATGATGATGATGCACCTGGACCACCTTGCCTAGCCGGCTACACACTTGCACCACATACTTGGTAGTTGGTCCAAGGCCCAATGGGGTTGTGTCTCACCGTGGAAGATGAAGGGAGGGCTTGCATCATTGTTCTAACCCTTGCAGATGGGATACATGTTGAATTCAATTAGAGACCCATGAGGATGATTTTGTGCCCCATAACCACTTATGGGCACCATGTGTCATTTTCTTGGAGATCAAGGGGCCATCCCCTTCATCACTATTTTTTGAGCCCTTTTATTCATTTCGGCACATGTTGGACTCCATTTGGCCTCCCAACGACCCTCCTAGCTACTTGTCTATCATTTCAAACCTCTAGAGAAGCTTATTTTTCATATTATGGAGTGATTTGGTGTGCTTGTCACCAAAGGGTTGTTATTTGTACATTATTTTATTATTAGGGGCATCATTAGGCGTAATTAGGAAATTCAAATCCCTTAGAGGATCATATAAATTGGTGAGCGGTTCATTTCATTCCTCATCATCACTTGGATTTTTATCTTTCTCTTCTTGAGAACTATGCACTACCTATTGATGGACGAATTGGAGGGTCTTTAATGCATTTTGATGTTTGGATGATTGCTACTCTATCTTGGAGCTTCTCTCTTGGAAATATGATGGATGGATATACTCTCTTTGTCATGTGAGTTTCTCTTTTATGCAAAATTTTTAATTATATGTTTAATGTATGGAATACTACATAATGATGCTTCTTGCACTCTAAATTTATGCTAAAATCTTGAATCACTTGGTAATCTTGATCTATTGCATGCATTATTCATTTGACAATAAGAGTGAGTGTTCCTAGGGTTTAACTTAGGTGGTTCAACCTTGAGACTCCAATCTGGCTTTGCAAAACGAAGTGTCAATTCCTTGCGTGACCTAACTAGCACCTTCCTAGACTAGCAAAGTTACATATTGGACTCCTTGATGAAACAAATGTCTAAAAATCAAATTTCATTCTTGAATCCATTCGCCCAATAGGCTAGGTACTGATCCTTGTCTTGGTGGTTGCATTAAACCTTTCTTTTCTCCTTTTCTTGCCCTAACCCTTATAACCTCTAGGGCCTAGTGCAAATTGCATTAGGGAGCTCCTCTGCAAGTGCGAGTTGGTCCACTACTGCACTAGGGTTTTCTCTAGGTGCCCTCAAGGTTTCAACTAAATCTCGTGGCAAGATCTCGAGATATCCTGAGCCCTAGCCCCAACTCTATTATTGTCCCTAGGTGTCCTTGGTTAGTGGCATCTTGGAGAGTCTACTTGCCCATAAACTCAAAGGAAGTTAATAATTAATTTCTCTTTCCTCCATCCTTTCTTAGCCTACACATCCTCTCAAGAATCATTCAAATCCTAGAGCAAGCTAGGGCTTTCCGTAGGCTCCCTTTGTGGACCCACAACATAACTTTTCCTTAATCCATAATTTCACTTTGGGAATCTTGTTTCTAAAGGGAATCCTAGGTATAGGACATTCCTCATTAAGGAATACCTCAAATCCCTAGGTCCCAGCATCCCTCAAGCCTTTCCTAGATAGCCCTTCATCTCGCTTCTAAAACAAACAAGCCTTATTATCTGAGTCTCTCTTGTGAATGGGGTCTAGAAATCACTACTTACCCTATCATTGACTCATCTCCTCCCATCGGTGAAAGTCCGTAAAGAGCAAGGGACATCGACTGAGGTGACAATGGGTCCTTGTCCCATTGTTGCCACTTGATCTAGTAGTAGTCCCTTTGGAGCCCCACCTAGGGCCCTTGCTAAATTGAGCAGTAATAGGAACATCAATGGACACCACCTAATTATGATGAAACTATTAAAACCAAGCCTTAATATATGGTAGAAAAAGTTTAGCATGCTTGGCCAATGAATTTTGTTTGAGGGAAGGGTACATTGTTGCTAGGGCCATGATAAAGGAGTTCAACAATCAACACCGCCAACATTGGAGTACATATAGGTCTTGGTGATCTTGATTAAATGGCACTCAGATATCTTGATGTGCAATCAAGTCCAATGAAATGCCGCAATCACATTGATCCTAAAAATCTGAAAGTTATTAAGTTTGATGAATTTTGAAAGGGATATGAAATTCCATCTTCTCCATATGAAGTTTGATGAGGTTGGAACCACTCTCAAATAACTTAAAACAATTAACAATAATGTTAAAAATTTAAGTAGAAGGATAAATTTTACTTTAAGAATTTAACATTACTATTAGGAAGTGTCTCGGGAAGACATTCAGGGAGGGTCCAAGGGTCCAAGGAGTGTCTAGGGGGCGTCGAGGATGTGTCTATGGAAATCATGATTTGGCATGTGGGAGCATGTATGGGACCTTTGTGGTTCCAAATTTCTTGGAAGTGCGCTAATCGAGGCTGAAGTGTAGTTTCATTTTTTGGGAGTGCTCTTTGAGGGGCACTAATATAGTGTCCTTGATTGGAGCAAGGTTCCAAGATCGAAAGCGTTGTGTGGGGAGGTAGGTGCGGTTCCTACAACTATGGTTCAACCATATGGGAATTGATGGTTTCCCAACAATGAAAATATCCTTGCTTTCCACCAGTGGATCCAACCCCTTTCACTTTATGAGGATAATGTTGACACATGTTTGTATCTTGTGTTTTGTTTTTGGAACATTCTTTTCTTCTGATGTTTTTTTGTTTAATACGAGCTGATCTACATTGATTCCTTTTTCCAATGCTTGGACTTTAATGTTTAGCAATTTCTCTATTTAAATTGGGTTAGTAATTGTTTCTTTGTTGTTTATTGATTACTTGCTGGTAAATTGTTCCAAATTTTCTTATTGTGTCACAAGGGTGAAAGGTTATGTTCCTTTGTTAGGTTGTGTCTCTATGTTAATTAAACTATTATTATTATTATTACTATTATAGATATATATTTTATTCATTAGAAGCTCCACATAATGTAAAGACTGGAAGAAAATTGTCTATATCATTTATGACATGGAAGTTTGAACATTTATGAATCTCGAGTCTTGAACATTTGGAAATTTTGAACTCGTGATTCATGATTCATGAGCAATGGCTTACATCAATGCCTCAAAGCTATTGCAACATTGAAAATAAAAAAGTACTATTGGATTTTTTTTAGCTGCACAATAAACAACAACTTTTGGTTGGGCTTTATTTTTTGTTATAGATTTTTCATTTTTTCTTTAGGGTTATAAACATCAAGATGGCACCTTTTTTGTTCCAATTTTTATTTTTATTTTATTTTATCTAATTTGTTCCTTGATTTTTTTTTTTTTTTGGTTATAACTTTGATTTTTGAGTTTTAATTATATTGATTACCCTTGGGAATGTACTCGTTTTTTGGGGGGATATCCTCATTTTGGGTTAGTGAATATGAGCAAGACATTATGATCTAGTGCTCACATACTTGGTACTACAATGACCTAATTTCTTGTTGCTTTTGGTTCAAGACATGTGCCCAGGCAACATGGATGTTAGAAGATGGAAGTGAACGCATCAATCTAAAAATATGGTAGTAAGTTTCCTATAATGTGAATTTCAAGACATAAAAATGTTATGAAGAGATCATTTGAAAACATGGACATCTCAAGAAAAACATTAAAACAATAATGAAAGTATGTTTAAAGGATTTAGCTTTAGGTAGCCATTTTAATTTCTAGTTTTTCTTTGAAAGTGCTTTTAAGCTCCAAAAGCAGTCTTATAATCTTATTGGCTTGAATATGTTTGGCAACGTAAGTGGCTAGTTATCACTGACAAGATGACCCATAAAGGTTGGACGATTAATCATAACAACTTTCCTTGTTTTAGGTTGCCATGATTATCAAGTACTCTTCCTTGAAAATCATCTAGGACTTACCCCTATGCCCAAATGTTTTATTTGTACCTCCAAGGGAACTGTACCTTAGTGGGCGGCTTGTCACATCACTATCTTGACCATTGAACCATGACCCCATTGACCATTATTGACTCCTTCAATTTAAGAAGATTACAATGGTTGGTCTTGAATTTCAGCAACATTAGACTTTTGATAAATATGTCTATTCATTTATGTAATGTGGATAACAAGTCACCCAAAATCATTCAGATTAGATTATGCTTTGAAATATGCTGACGACAAGAATTGTTGTGAGTTAGTGTCAAATAAGTTAATGATAGGATTCCTCGTGTGATGATGTGTGGCAAAGTGTGTTTTGTGAGTGGTGGGTCGTAATGGTCGCATGATGTGGGTTTGTCTATGTGTGCTTGGCAGGGGTTGTTGCATTGAAGTGCTTTAATAAATCATTGATGAAGTTTTCATTTTTGCAGTTACTTGGTCCTCGTTGGTACTTTTTCCTTAACATCTCAAGATATAGTTCTTTCACTATTTGAGTTGCATATTATTTTGGATGTAACACATTGGTTGAGTGAGTGTTGTTAAGATGCGAGACTCTCCTCAAATCACACTAACTAATCCTGTATAAAGTGGATCTACATATACATATGTGCAAAATGGGAAATAGTTGTTAAAAACAACCCTTAAAACAAGGGTGCCCTCCTAGAATGTCAATGAAGCCTCAATGGTCAAATCCATCTAAAGATAATTTTTAAAGGTAAAGAATAACACGTAATTGTGAGAAATAATATAGAAAGGTAAAGAAGAGAACCCAAAGGTGTGGTTGTATAAGAATATTGATTAACAAAATAGTTAGAGCCAAGTCTATGCATCATTATGATGCACAATAGACATATACTCATAATCTTACTTGGATGAAAGACATTGTCATAATAATGCATATTCGAATTTAGTGCTCTTGATTTGCAATTAGGATAATTAGATCCATGTTGAAGTGTGATGTGATGGTATAAAGGTTGTTGTAGTAGATAAAATTATGTAGAAAGGTAGACTTAAATAGTATTTCTTTGACAAAGCTTTAGGGCTTATCACCAATGTATAGAATCTATGCTATAAAGGTTTTTGTAGTAGATCAACCATGCATTAAAGGTAGCCATAAATAGTCTTTTTTGACAAAAGCTTTAGGCTTGTTATCGCTCAAGCTTCCAGGGGTCCTAGGAGGGGATCCTAAGGGGCAACTAGTAGGTCAAGGGCAACAATTGAACAATAACCCACTATCACCTCAGCTAAGGCTCCGTGCTCTTTACAGACTTTCACCGATGGGAGGAGACCCAAATAGGATGGAATCAGGAGAATATATGGTCAATGATAAGATAAATTGGTGATTCCTAGGCCTATTCACAAGAGAGCCTCAATTAGATGGGTTGCTTGCTTTGGAAGCAAGGTGATGGGTTCTTTACGAAGGGCCAAGAATATCCTTGGGACTAGGTTTTGAGAGTATGCTTTATCACGATGGTTCCTGTTGACCACTAGAGTGGCACCTGATGATTATGTGAAGACTCCATGCCCAAGGATGAACGAGAGGACACTTGTACCATCAGATCTCATCAGATATCATCAGTTCAACATAGTTTTTAAACTCTACTTCTTCTTATCATTTTCTTCTTTGGTCCTCAAGTTTCGTAGCCCTACGGGGATATTGTATAAATGTCACTAGCATGATGAATAAAGCCATGTAACAAGCCTAGGATGTTGGGACTCGATCAACAAGCGAGTACACCTTGGAGTGTTTTTTTTACTTGGTTAATTATTCCTACTTTTTAGCGCCGAATAATTTTCCAATTTTTTTCACTCATTGCATTATCCCAAAGCTGGGGTGACGACTTGAAGGTTGAGCCCCTAACACTTCTTAGTGTCTAGAGTCAATGTATATTACTATGCTAGGTCATGCAGGAAGGGAAAATCAACACCTAGTTTTAATTTGTCTGATAAGATTTGATTTGAGGGAATCCTGGAGTATGTCTTCACCAATCTAGACTTCACTTTCCACTTGTACGCTGCCCCTTAAACAACATCTACACACAACAGTCATGAGAAATCAACGCAGCAAATTAAGAGCAGTCAACCACAGTCGACGTAGCCCTGATTTGGAGGATACGGAGATGATGTTTACTCATTAGTTTGCTGGCATGTTAATTAGGAATTTACATGAGTTATTTAAGAGACTTGTACCCCTTGTTTTGCAGTCCTTTCTACACATGGCCAGCAAGAGGATACATTGATCCTCACTTAGGAAATACACTGCTATAGCTAAGGGATTAGCTTGCTGCCACTTCACAATCACACTGCCACTTGGAGACTCAGCTTATCTATGGGATTCACAGTTATCTGCCACTTATCTTATGGATTGGTCATTGGGATTGGCTTCCATTTTTCTATTTAAATGATCCTTGGCTCTCATTATTGTATCCTTTGCAATGAGCTATTGTGCTTGGGGAAGCTCTGCTTCTATGTACTTGTGTTCTTCATATAAATAAAAAGACTTTGGGGTTCATTCATGATTGTTATTCCATTGGAGAATTGCTTGGATCGTTGATGGTATATCTCTACTCGTGCCTTTGATTTATATTTCATTTTTCTCATATGCTTTTGTTGAATTGTAGATGTATAGCTATCTTACATTTACAATTGGTTATTTGATATGCTCTAGGCTAGAAAATTCTATCTATTTTCATACAAATTCTAGAGTTCTCTTGCCATTGTTTATTGGTTTAATCCATATGAGCTAATGTTTGTCGGAATTTTTGTAGAGGATCATCGTTGAATCAACTAGCAAGCGTGAGGGGATGTCTTCAAGAGACCAACCCACTCTTGGCATCATTTTCAAGGAGTTCTCATCGTTATTTGAATTTCATAGAACTAATATTTTTTGAAAGTACTTGTTCTTGCAGTGTTCTCCTTCACATAGTCTATACATGAATCAAAATATAAAAAAATTCATTTACATCTTTTAATTGTGCTTTTGTTTCATTATATAGCTATTCAAGAGCTTCTCATAAACTAATCAACCGATGGGGATCTTTTCCCATCACTTGATTTAGCCTTTGTATATTATTTTGTAGCATATTCTTATACTTACATGCTCTCTCTTTACACTAACTTTGGTTCTATTTTTGCAGCCCTAACATTCTTGTTTGTAGGTTCTCTCTAGCTTCAAGTTGCATTCCAAGGAGGTCGTGGGCATTAGGAGAGCTTGTGGAAGAAGGCTAGGTCATACACCACTCTGGAGCTTGTATTCTCCAATTGTAGAACTCCTTCATCTCTTTTGAGGCTCTTATACTTGAAGGGATTTCCCTCTTGTTTCAATAATTCACATTGTATTCTCTCATCGATTCCTTGGGAAGCCCTCCAAGAGGATCTAACCTCACTGTACCACCATAATATTAAAAATTTATGTTTTTGTTGTGGGAGCGTGGGTTTTACCCATTGGCATCCCTATCTCTCCATTTCAAGGAGAGCATTTGTAGATGGATTGACTTGTTGGTTTTGACATTTCCATTTTCTTTCACATCACATATGCATGCTCTAATTAGGAAGTAACACAAATCACATTTTTTTTTCCTCAAGTTTGCTTCACAAATTTTAAGTTTGCATTTCTCATCATAGTTGCTACAAATTTCAAGTTACATTTCCATTCGCAAAGCAATCACTTATTTTCATGTCAAGCTAATCTCCTCAAGTTTAAAGTCCCTTTTGCAAAGCTATTGTGAGCACAAATCTTAGTTTTATTTTCAAAGCATTGCAATTTTCTTTACATGCAAATTAATTGCTCATAAGCATCAAGCTTTTAATGGGTTTATCATTTATCTTTAGCAACTCACAATTTTAATTGTTCTTGAAGCTTGCACATCTTATGTTTACTTGAGCAAATATAGAAAGTGATCTTGTGGAACAATCTTACTAAGAGCATTTACAAATTTTTATCATAGTAGGCATTCTAACTTAGTTTCATTTTTAAAATTTACCTCCGAGCATAAGCTTGGTTGATAGAAATTATAGGGAAAAAGGGCTTTCTTGGAATGTTCTTCCATTTGGTACGAAGTAAGGTAAAAGCGTGTGACCCTGCAGTTATGAAGGTGGCTTGTCCCCTTATAGGAACGAAGGCACACGCTGGCTCGTAAGACTCAAGGGACGAGTATCATTAATGACACCCCCGTGTCCTCGCCCTCTCTTTCTTACAATCACCCCAATTTTTACCCCTTGGTAGGAGCACAAGAGGAGGACTTCTCACCTAGATTAAACATTTTAGATTATAAATAAACCAAGATTAATTTTATCCAAATCTAGTGTAATTGTAGCTCATGCTAATACATCTCATGGTTTTACTTGCAAATTGTTTATTCCTCTTGTCATTGTTGAAATTGAATACTTTGTTGTGGCAAATATTTCTTTTATCTACATTTTGCAAGTAGAACACTAATTGTTTCCTTTTGAGCAAGATAGCTTCTCATGCTTTGATTCAGAAATCTATTTATCTTGAAAGCATTTACTTCATTTAAGCAAATAAATTTTCATTTCAAAGAGCAATACTTTGAAGGCACTGGTTTTTATATGTATTGATGGTTATTGCTCATATAACTTTAGCTTATAAATCTTAAGAAGTAATCTATTCCTTATAATCAATCCTCCTAGAAACCTCACATCTTTGATTTAGTTTGCCTTTAGGGACCACCCCCCTTAGCTAGCCTAGGAGATAACTTAAATGGAGAGAGTTGGGATTAGTGTGACAGACCCATCTCTAAGTTCCTTGCCACCAACCACACATTGTGGGGTTAAAGGCTTTTCCCACTAACTGTAGGTAGGTGTAGGTGGCAAGCGATAACAATTCCTAGACCTAGAGATCTTTGTAGAGGCCTAGATTTTATGTGAACTTTGTGAAATTGGAATCAACAAGTTGTGGGACCACACAAAGCTAAGTGGACCCAAAATCAGGTCAAGGATATGGGGTTGATCAACCGAGGATGTACTTGACCTAATTAGGGGAGGGAAGAGGATCAAAGAAAGAATTTTCTTTTGATAATTTAATACTATGATCCTAATGAGATCACTAGCCAATGGGAGACTAAGGAAAAGAATCGATTTTCGAGCTAGGGCTTGAAATATCTCAAGATCCCACTGTTAGAATTTCGTGAAATTTTGGAGTGCTTCTAGAGGACACATCAACGCAGTTGTGGGCAAGAGATCAGATTTGTTTGATGGGTAAATCGGGAGAAAAGTGATGCCCTAGGTGACCTATGGAGATTAGTCCTAGAACAAGAGGGGAAGGTGAGAGAAATAAGCTTTGAAAGTGATCACCTATGGAGGATTAGTGCCTTGTCCTTTGGGAGAGATGGAGTCAAGGAGAATTTATGGTTTGGAAAAAATTCACTCTGTTAAGGAGGTCTTCAAACAACTTCGCATGACTTTATGGCATGAGAGCAACTGCTTCAAGGTCTTTATACTTCGATTTGCAATAAATGATGACTTGTCGAGATGCATTTAACATAAAATATCTATGGGAACATTCACCCATTCATACATGGTCCATGACATGATGCAACACTTAAAGATCACAATTTCCACCAATTCATATAGAAAAGCAGTAAATTTCAGACTTGTATAGCGAAAATTCCAGCAACATTCACGTGACAAAAGTAAATAACAAGAATAAGCATGGAAATAACACTTACATGTACAAAGTGTATATTCAATCATCATATTATGCCAATAATGAAGCTCCAAGACAAGAGAGAAATCCAAACATCAAAATTCATCCATATCACCCAAACTTGTCCTCCCAAAGGGATAGCGAAAATCTCACAAGAGCTAATAATCCAATCGAAGTGAAGATGATGAAATGAATCATCTCACTTCTATTTATACAATACTCTAAGGGATTCAAATGGTCTAATTTGGACTAATAATGCCCCTAAAATAAAATAATGTGCATAATAACAATAATTTTGGTGACATGCCCACCCAAATAGCTCAATAACATAACAATAAGCCTCTCAAGAGGGAAACATGATCAATATAGTGAGTCGTTCGGCCTTTGAGGAGGCCTAGTGAAGTCCAAGGGGTACCATGTGTATAATTGGACTCCAAACATAATGGACAAGGGGTTGGCCCCTTGCTTTCCAAGAAAGAACCTTTGGTGCTCCCAAGTGGGCATGGGGCACAAGGAGACATCCTCATGGGTCTCCAAGTGGATCGAAAATGCCTGTAGACCATCTGCAAGTGCTAGGATGATGATATAAGCCCTCCCTCTGCAGTGGGAGACATCCTCTGGACCGTGGAACATTTTCCAAGTGTATGGTGCAAGTGTGGAGCCAACTGGGCATGGTGAACCAGGTGCATCATCCTCATTCAAGAAGGTGGAACATGAACAATCAACGAACATTGCTGGGGATCCATGAAGTAATCTTTGCTATGGTGGAGGTCCATGGCTCTCAACACTCACCCTACAAGTGCCAATGTGGCCCTTTGGAGGGAAAGGACCTCGTATAGGGAGACCCAAGTCCAAATGAAAATTGACTTGCAATCCTGCATAAGATCCAATGCGTCCCCTTTCCATTAAACTGGCCGGTTTGGCACTAAACCGACCAGTTTTGTACACCGTTTCCAAGGATCCTTTGAACGCAATTGTTTTGTCAAAAAAACAATGATTTATGATAGGGGAAGCCTAGTATTTGACCATATTGTGCTACTAATGCTATGCAATTCATGGTAATGTTAAATTCTTAAAGTAAAAGTGACATTCTCGTTTATCTTTCATTTTCATCCTTTTACTTAAATTTTTAACATTACCATGAATCGATTCAGGATGTTTGAGAGTGGTTTTGAACTCATTGGATTTTAGATGGACAAAGTAGAATTTTAGATCTCACTCAAAATATAACGAACTTAACTGTTTTCCAAGATGTTAGGATTGGGGGGATTGCAACTCTACATTGTATTTGATTATGTACGAGGGTATGGAGCTAGTATCTAATCAAGAGCACCAAGCCTTATATGTACCTTGATGTTAGTTGCATTGGTTGTCAAACTCCTCTATCATGAGCCTAATAAAAAAAATACCCATCACTCAAACAAAATCTTGACTTGACGTGCTATCCTATTTCTATCTTATTTTAATGCTTAAAGGGTGATATTGATGATGAAGATCCCAATATAGGCAATGATTATGATGATATGTAGGTATTTGTTGTAGCATGATTTTTTTTGGATGCTAGAGGCCATGTGGAGCTTTTTTGTTGATGTATTTTTGATTTAGAGATGGATTGCACTCAATGCTATTTTGGTTATGTGCACCCTTACATGCTATATAAATGAGAACTTTTGCTTATTTGTGTATAAATGGTTTGGATTCATATGGATGCACATGAATATATATGTTTTTCTTTAAAATTTGAATATTTTGTGTGTTTTTGGTTCACCCTTTTTTTTGTCCAGTTTTTTTACGAGTTTCCATCCAATTCTTATTGGTTTTCGGTCCTGGGGGTCTACCGGTTCAATGACCAGTCTAATTCTGTAACTATGGTTGAGAGTGGCCAAATTATGCTTTTTCTTTTCTTTTTAGGTGCATCAACCTTCGGGGCATCGTTGCAGGCCCGACCCAAGGTGTGGACAAGGGGATGGGGACGCTAACCCTATGTGGACCCAGATGGGAAAAGAGATGAATGGGACTTAAATGAGTGGAAGGGGAGTGATGTAGATGGTGTAGGGAAACGAGACCACAACCAAAATCGATATTTCCCATGTAGTGCCAACCCTAAAGCTAATGGCCAGTAAAGGAGATCCCACGAGACTAGGATACAAGGGTAACCACGAAATCAGTAGTGGAGACAAGAATACAAACCTAGCCCAATCTTTCTGCCGAATCCTCACACCAATCCATGCCTGAAAGTGCCCGTGACAAGTAAGGAAAATTACTCAACTATACCAATGAAAAGCCATACCTTTGGGGTTGGGAGGCCCACCTTCAAACATACAATCATGACAAGTGGTCGAGGGACCACATAGCTGGCTCAGGTGGCAGAGATAATGGCACATTGAGTTGTCTGGTGGCTGCAAGGGGCTGCTGGTTGCTGGTTGTCGACCCAAGATCATATAAGAGAAAATTTTTCTCCTATATACACTACCCACAGGTGTTGGGTAACAGGGCTTATCACCCATGGATAGAGTCAATCCATGGTTTTATCAGTGTTCTTTGGTAAGTTATCATCTCATTAATTCATATAAAAGGTATTAGAAACAAGAAGTAGATTTCTTTATGAAGTATTCAAGATTAGGGAAACACTAAGAAAAAATTTATGGTGGGGGAAGAAAACAATCAATTAAAATCTACTATTGGTCCATTAGATTCATCATCTCATTTAATTTAAAGAAAATATTATTGTAAAACCCAATTTATACCTTAATCTCTTTGCTAGGCAAAGATTTTTATTGACAAAATAAAGTTTGATCTCAATTAGTAATTTAGATAATCATAATTCATGGTTACATATTTATGAATCAAGGAAACAAAATAAACAATGTTAAAAATGCATAATGGCAATATCTTGGCACTAATATCAAATGCATCGATATTCCTAGTTGGTGGATTAAGAACTAGATTTTCTTGATGAAGTGGAAATGACTCACATGCCTCCTCCCCTATTGTTAGGTCAACAACACCAAGCAATCTATCTTCACTTTGAGCAAAATTGTTCATTACCTGATGTCTCCATTGAAATATTGTATGAAGAGATATCAATAAATTTGTAATATTCCCAATTAGCTATTGCTAATTGGAAATATTAATTTTTGACTATTTTACTTTAATAAAGTTAAGTTTGAAATAAAGTGGGTGAAGAGGGACACTTAACTCACACTTAGGATAAAAGCATTTCTTAAAGTCACTTGAGAGACATGATTAATTGGCAGTGTGGGGCCTAGAGGTCGAAGTGGTAGCATGGGGAAAAGGACGGCGTAGGCAGTGTGGGCCTAAGCCAGCGCAGAGAGAAAGGGACAACGTGGCTCAAGGAGACGTCGCAGTTGATGGTGGGGCCTAGGTGAGAGCAAGGCTCTCCAAACATAAAAAGGGAGAGGGTCTCCTCATTTGGATCATTCTGATTATGCATCTATGTTATTTGTCTTTTGACATTGAGCATGCTTGCTGTTGAGCAAAATCTGCACGTACTGTTCAGTACATCGGGTGTCTCCGTGCTGAGATCCCAATCTCAGCCCCAGAGGACTTCGAGTACCTACTCGGGTGAGGAGTTCCATCTTTGTTTTGTCGGAGAGAGTTGCAACAACCACAGTTGGGAGCATTCACTGGAAGAGACAACGCAGTCAGTGATAGGGAGGATGCAGTCTTGGATGAACGCGATTCTAGACTGAGGGTCTATTAGGGGATTCAGCCCGGGAGAGTTGGAAAGGGGTTAGCCCTTCCCTATTCCATCATTTCGGTAGAGCCGGAGGCCATTATTTGCAGCAGATCGTTCAAGGCCAACGTTTCTCTTTGGGATAGCGTAGAGCCTCATGGGAGGTCATTTTCGAAGGTAAGCCATTTCCGAAAAGCTCTCTGGGCTTTTCTGCATATTGGGTGTAGAGGCCATTCCCAAAGTTTCACAATTTTCCGAGGTGGGGAGTAGCCCCAATTTGTCCGTTCATTCCAGTAGTAGCAACAACACAGTAGGAACACCTAGCACTGGAGATTCAACAGTCTTTGAGGGAGCAGCCATTCCGGGTTATCTTCTGAGAGTATTTCTACGCTTGCCTAGTGCAAGCCAAGGTGCCATCATTCTGATCACCTTTGTACTCATTTCATCTTTCAGTATTAATAAAATGGCTCAGCGTTCTCCATATTGTCTGTTTTTCATATGATGTCTCTCTAGTTGTAGTAGTTCTTTGTTTATGTGCTTTATATTGCTGTTTATTTCCATTCGAGATATTACAGTGGTATCGAAGCTCATAGACTTGGCTTAGCTTGTGGAGCAGATTGTCTATGACACCAACAGTTAAACCATACATCTGTTATCGAGGGAGGAAGTATAGAGACCAAGAGTGAAGGTTAGAGATCACTTTTGGGGAAGGTGATGACATTCCAGTAGTGGACGCAGAGGAAGAGGAACCAATGGCGGAGGAAAGAGATGCTGGGAAGGAGTTCGGGGAACTTCTCCTCAAATCAGTGCAGGATTTGTTGGGACGGATAGAAGAGATGGGGCAAAGGTTCACGGCAGAGTCTAGACAGCGTGAGACCCCAAGGGGTTTCCATATCGGAGAGGGTTCAGGCACATCCCATCATTTGCAGGAGCACATCACAGCACAACAGATGGCATCACACACAGGTCCACGTTCCACGATGCCTACGTTTCTTGCCACAGACACTGGGGTAGGAGCACAGCAGGAGCAGGAACCGGCCCACATGGGAGATTACTTTGCTGAGTATCAGTCCTATGGTCAGGAGTTCAGAGATGCCCTCACATTCCATGACTTCGTTCAGCTCAAGCGGGACAGCAGACCCCGCAACCATCACAAGGGGAACATGCATTCACATGACGGGGATGTACATCGCACTGTATGCAGATTCTATTTACCGACATTGACGGATCATCCAAGAGTTTGGCAAAGTCTTGGGTGGAGAAGTTAGATATATATTTCCAGCTTAACCAGATGGCAGAGCCAGAGGCCATCAAGGTGGCAGCGCTGCACCTGGAGGGCGATGCCCATGACTGGTGGTTTCACGGGATGGCTACGCTGGGGCACTGAGGAGTGACAGCATATGCCGAGTTTACACGGAGGCTGATAGAGCGATTTGATTGGAGGGATCCAGAGGAGCACTTTGTTGAGCTGACTAAGCTCAAGCAGACCGGGAGTTCGGACACATACATTTCAGATTTCTTGAGACTTTCTGTGATGGTGCCTGATTTATCCGCAGCCAGGATGATCTATATGTTCATTGACGGATTGGCAGAGCCTCTACGGGGGTTAGTCAGATCGACGAGGCTAGCTACACTCCATGACGCAGTTGGGAGGATTCAGGATTTGCAGGATGCATTACCTCGGACTAGAGCTCCTTTTCCCCAGAGATCGGCATTCCAGCCGAAGGGGAAGGACGTGAGGGTTCCACCTCCAAAGGGGAACCAGGGTAGAGGGCCCGTGGATGATGAGACCAAGAGAGATCTGAGGCGGAAGAGGCTATGCTTCACATGCTAGGAGCCATGGGCACTAGGATACTATTATGCCGCGAGGAAGGCTCATTACATCGAGCTCTTCTCCGACAGTAGCGGAGAAGAGGAGTATGAGGAGATAGATACAGGAGGCAGCAACGCAGCGTAGAGGGGAGATCATCTGCCACCTCCACCACCAGGAGCGGGAGGTGCAACATTTCCACCTACCGGGGGAGCCCTTGCTTCTTTGTGAGGGGTTCCCAAATACTTGACACTACGTGTTCGAGGCACTGTGCGGGGACAACGTGTTTTAGTATTAGTGACAGTGGGGCCACCCACAATTTTATTGATGCCTAGTTGGTTGAGCAAAGGGGCATACCAACGGAGAGCTTTGACGGATTTTCGGTACTAGCTCCAGGTGACAGGGCCATGCAGTGTGCTAGGTATGTGCCGACCTTGGCAGTGACTATGGGGACTTACACCCTGACAGATCACTTCTTCGTGGTGGACATTTCGGAGACCAACGTGATACTGGGGGTGCAGTGGTTGATCATGCTGGGGAAGGTTACCACTGATTGGGAGACCTTGGAGATGGAGTGGACAGATAAGAAGACTGGGAGGCACGAGAAGATTCGGGGTATGCACACCTACCCACCACAGACAGTTTCAGCACATCGGATGGAGGCAGATTTCCAGAAGGGAGACATAGAGTGGGCAGTGGAGCTGCATGTTCCAGAGGCAGGATCTACAGGGCAGGCCGTACACCCAGATGTGTAGTCCATTTTAGATAGATATGCCACGGTTTTTGGAAAGATACCACTAGGGTAGCCACCAGATCGGGGATTTGAGCACACGATTAAGCTGGAGCAGGGCATCCAAGCTGTCATCATTACATCCTACAGGCATCCCAAGCCTTATTGGGATGAGATTGAGAGGGCCATTCATGAGCTCTTAGCTCTTGGGCACATCTGTCCTAGCACTAGCCCCTTTGCTTCTTTAGTAGTATTGGTGAAGAAGAAGGACGACACATTGAGGATGTGCATTGACTACCGAGCCCTAAAAAAGAAGACCATGAAGAACCAGTACCCCATCCCACGGATAGATGAATTGATGGTTGAGCTGAGGGTATCGAAATTCTTCTCGAAGATTGATTTGAGATCCGGGTACCATCATATTCGCGTGAGGGAGCAGGATATTCTCAAGACTGCTTTCAAATGTCATTATGGTCACTTTGAGTTCTTTGTGATGCCCTTTGGGCTGACCAATGCTCTTACCACATTTCAGTCATGCATGAATCACATCTTCTGCAGTCACTTGAGGAAGTTTGTGTTAGTGTTTTTCGATGAAATTTTGATTTACAACAAGACATGGGAGGAGCACCTACAACATATTGAGGCTATATTGCGCATCTTGGAGGAGCAACAATTTTATGCTAAGCTCTCCAAATGCGAGTTTGGGCTGACAAAAATGCTCTACTTGGGGCACATCATTGGGGTGGACGGAGTGAGGGTCCACGAGGAGAAGATCAGGGCCATCAGGGATTGGCCAGAGCCGAAGAATGTGACGGAGCTTCGGGGGTTTATGGGTATCTGCACCTACTACCGGAAGTTCGTCAAGGGATTCTCCCAACTTAGTGCACCCCTTACAGAGCTTACCAAAAAGGGGGCATTCAGTTGGACGAATACAGCGCAGAGAGCCTTCAATAGACTCAAGGAGGTGATGAGCAGCTGTCCGGTTTTGGCATTGTTAGATTTTACGCAGTCCTTTGTCCTAGAGTGTGATGCATCAAGGGAGGGGATAGGCGCAGTTTTTAAGGGAGGCCACCGCATAGATTTCGAGAGTCGGAAGCTATTGCCACATGAGAGGTTGTATGCTATATACGACAAGGAGATGTTGGCCATCATGCATGCATTGGCCAAGTTTTGGCAGTACGTGGTGGGGAACAGGTTCAGAGTGAGGACAGACCACAACGGCCTCCGATTCTTTCTAGAGCAGAAGCAGTTGCTGGAGAGGCAGTAGAAGTGGGTCAGCAAGATCCAAGCATATGATTTTGGCATCGAGTATGTCAAGGGAAAGAACAATGTGGTGGCTGATGCACTTTCATGTAGACCAGCAACGTTTTCCTTGATGAGTTTGGACACGAACTGGAGGGCTCAACTTCTGGTAGAGTACTCCAAGGACCGTTTTGCCTGCGAGGTGTTGGACAGGCAAGTTACAGATGACAAGTACAGGGTGATGGATGAGGTGATTTAATTTAGGGACGTGATCGTCTTGTCCGAGAGCTCCAAGCTCAAGGAGAAGATATTGCACGCCTCACATGACTCACCATTATCAGGCCACCAGGGGTTCACCAAGACCTATAGGGCCATCAGAGAGAGGTTCTTGTGGAAGGGCCTCAAGGAGGACGTACTTCGACATGTTAGGGAGTGCGAAGTTTGCTAGTGCAACAAGGGGGAGATGAACCATCTGACGGGGTTACTGCAGCCTCTTCCCATACCTAAGGGGAAACGGGAGAGTATTTCGATGGATTTCATCACAGGGTTGGCCACTGTACAGGGTAAGGATTGCATATTTGTAGTCGTTGATTGGCTGACAAAGTATGCACATTTCTTTGCCATATCAGCACGTTACACTGCAACACAGGTGGCGGAGTTATTCTTCAAGGATGTTTTCAGATTGCATGGTCTCCTAAAGACCATTGTCAGTGATAAGGATAACCGCTTCATGGGCAGGTTTTGGCAGGAGTTTTCCGTCTGGTGGGCACTGAGTTGACCCCGAGTACTAGTTACCACCCACAGACGGATGGACAAACAGAGATAGTGAAAAAGTGGCTGGAAGGCTACTTGCGTAACTATGTCAGCAGGCAGCAAAAGGCATGGTTACGATGGTTTCACTTGGGGGAGTACTGTTACAACACCAGTCATCATATGTCTATCGGTATGTCTCCATTTTATGCTTTATATGGGTATCATGATTTATCTTTTGCTGACGTGATGTTTGGTGTTAGCAAGGCCCCTAGGGCCAAGGATTGGATCCAAGAGAGTCAGGATATACTCCGAGCTCTTAAGGATAACATAGCTACAACACAGAATCAACAGAAGCTGTATGCCGATAGGGGACGTGTTGAGGGACAGTTTGAGGTAGGGGACTTTGTCTACCTACGATTGCAGCCATATCGGCAATCCACGCTGAAGCAGAAGGGGGCTGGAAAGCTCAAGCCTCGCTTTTATGGACCATACAGGGTGACACGCAAGATTGGGGAGGTTGCATATGAGTTGGAGCTGCCCATGGGTAGCAGGATTCATAACATTTTTCATGTGTCATGCTTGAAGAAGGCATTGGGACAACAGGTGATTGCAACTGAGGAGTTCCCGCCCACCGATGATGAGGGGCATCTGGTGCTACAGCCAGAGGCCATTATTGACACTAGGGAGAGGTAGCTACGGAGCAAGACAGTTAGAGAGTACTTGGTGAGATGGAGGAACCTACTGGATGAGGATGCCACCTGGGAGAGTGAGAAGATTTTGCAGCATCCATCATTGCAGTTGCTTGAGGACAGGCAACGTTTTGCCGGGGAGGACTCTAATATTCCCAATTATGAATAGCTAATTGGAAATATAAATTTTTGACTACTTTACTTTAATAAAGTTAAGTTAGAAATAAAGTGGGTGAAGAGGGACACTTAACTCACACTTAGGATAAAATCATTTCCTAAAGTCACTTGAGAGACATGATTAATTGGCAGCTGGGGCCTAGAGGTCGAAGTGGCAGCCTGGGGAAAAGGACAGCGTAGGCAGTGTGGGCCCAAGCCAGCGCAGAGAGAGAGGGATAGCATGGCTCAAGGAGATAACGTAGTTGATGGTGGGGCCTAGGTGAGAGCAAGGCTCTCCAAACATAAAAAGGGAGAGGGTCTCCTCATTTGGATCATTCTGATTATGCATCTAAGGCCCAACCACTACACCAAAAGACCGGTCTAGTAGTGAGGGCAACAACCCAAGGTGTTAAGGGTTGAATGAATACGTTGAATGTTGGATTATTTGGGAAAATCGATTTCTCATCATGACCATGATGATTTACTATCAAACTTTCAACAAAGGGTACATTTGTAGAACTAGAACCTCCCAAACACGTTCCTGCGAATCTAGCATAATTAGAAAAGGAAACAGAAGTTTAAATGGAGAGTCTCATGTTAAATTTTTAGCCTCCAAAACACCTTCACTTGAACCTCTTTGGAATAAGTGAGGCAAACATAGTGTAAATGACGATAGGAACGGATGGTAAAGGGACAATGTTCAATAACTAGTGAAGATGATGGAAAAAGCATGTTGAAGATGCGTACAGGCTAGAGAGTCGAACATCAACAAGAGTGCCCCAAGCAAGCAACCTTGTGCGTGAGCTGTTGGAACAAAAATTTCAAGAAATGTTCCAAACAACCCCATGTGAAGAGACGGTCATTCCCTCATAAACCATGCACGTGTGGAAAGGACGTAAGGGTGGGTTCTATCAAAATGCTAAGACGAGATTGTTACCACAGGTATTCAATTATCGGAAACACAATGATACCCATAATGTTGTGTAGTGGATGAAGTTATGTCCTCATGGAAGAGCTTAGACGTTGCCATGATCAATCGCCAATCTATCTACAATTGTTTCTAATATTATGTATGATCAATTTTAATTTTAATTTTTGTTATAGCATTTGCTTCTCTTAGTTGTTGGTTTGCAACGTCTTTTTGGTAATAAGAGTGTTGAAAATGGACATTGAGGTGGATAGTAATAGTGTCTTCGATCAGTGTGATAAAGATGCTTATATGGATTAGATGATGACAATGAAGGTTATAATTGATTAGAATGATCTAGTTCTTACGAATACATAGTATAGGAGTAGGTGGTGCAATATCTAATTCTTGTGAAGCAACAAGACAAGCAACAAAGGAAATACATATGGTTTTAAGGTCTCAACATAACCAAGCCTGCTCCTGTTGGTCTCATGTTAATCTTAGTTGGATTATCAATGCCTTGTCCTTGTTTCAAAAGTCAATTACTAGTATAGCCCATCTTAAGAAATATCTTAGAATTGATACAGTTTGTATGCTTTTCAAAATTTGGGGAATACAATGTATGAGTAGCTACCAATGCATGATGGAAGAGCTTAGATGTTGCCATGATCAATCATCAATCTATCTACAATTGTTCCTAATATTATCCATGATCATTTTTTTTCTTCTGTTATACCGTTTGTGCCTGTTGATTGTTGATATGTAAGAATAATTTTGGTAATAAGAATGTTGACATTGAGGTGAAGAGTTATAAGTGTTTTTGATCACTATGATTGGGATGCTTATATGGATTAGATGAGGATTGTTAAAGGTATAACTAATTAGAAGGATCTACTTCATGCAAATACATAGTAGGAGTGGGTGGTGGAAACTCTAATTCTTGTGAAGCAACGAAGGAAATACATTTGGACGTAAGGTTTGAACGTAACCAAGCCTACTACTGTTGGTCTCATCTTATGCTTGAATTATCAACAGAGAGGCCATACCACCTTTGAGAACCATGCCATATCAAAGTGTGAGAGCCTTAGCACACTGTGAGGGCTAAATGAAAGTGCGAGTGCCATATCAAAGAACATAAGCGATCATATCAAACTACAAGTAACGATGTCCAGAACATAACATGAGTCATCGTATCAGAACATAGTATGTTAGCCAAAGTGCTAGAGAGATTGCTCAAGAGAGAGAAGAGCGATCCCATCGAATGTAATACGACCATAACCTGAGCATGGAGTGATATCATTGTGTATATGTCGAGGGCAAGAGCAATCATTGTGAGTGAAAGCATTACTATGAATGTATGGCGAGATCAGTGCGATGACCATTACAATAAAGCTACCATGATGACCACAATGTATGATGAACAACAGAGATATATATGAACAATGATCATATTATGCGATGACCACACATGTTGATGAATATATATATGTGTGTGTGTGTGTATGCCACTGTGCCTAGCGAGAGGGCTCTAAGGTATGCCACTATGGCAAGTGAGAGGGCTTTGAGGTATGCCGCTGTGCCAAGCGAGAGGGCTTTGAATTGAGCCATCCAAACCTCATATCTCAAGAAATAAGGGCAAGGTGCCATCCGTAGTTCAAAAGACAAGAGCCATGAAGTATCATCGAGGTAAAGAAAAACAAGAGCCACCCGAACCTTAAGGAAGCCATTCGAACCCTTTAAAAAAAAAAAAGATTCATATCAAAATTCGCATGCATTGGATGATACCCGAATGGTGTATTTATATTTTTTGATGATGATGAAGAGACACGTCTTTTGAAAGGGGCCGACAATAATTTGAAGTCGACTATAGAATTTTAAATTTGAATGTTGATAAAGCACTTTTCCTTCCAATTTAATTTGACCCGATTTGAAGAGTACTGATAAACCCCTTTTATATATGTATTGAACATTAATTGGATCCCTTAAAATTTCTTTGCTTAAACAAATGAAATGGAAGGATAGGGAATTTCACCCTAGCTGCCAAATTTAACATGGTCCATTTTGTTGAAAAATGTAACTAGTGTCGTGTCTTCATAATTGTACTTGAGTCAAGATGTAATATATTTGTCAAAAGAATTTATTATTATTATTAAACTAACTTATTAAAGCATGGATTTCATGCTTGGGTCAATGGTCATAGGTCAAGCCTCCATTGTAGGCTTCCAGGATATTTCTGTTGAGTCAAAGTCAAAGTTTGATGTAAGAAACCCTTCTTGGGAACATGATAGAAATTTATTTGAGTGTCAAATGAAAGTCCTACCTTTCCTCCATCAAGTCAGCCTTGGTCTCCTTGCAAGTCGACCTCAAAACTAATTTTTTGCAAGTTGGCTCATCAAATTACTTATGTCATCTCCATATTACAGATAAGAACAACTACATACATGTTAGGTCCCTATATCACTAGTATAGTCCCTTATTATTGTTAGTGTAAACCCCTTATTGTTATTATTGTACCCTTGTAACTCCCATTTTGTTATTATTTTGCCCTTAAATTATTATTGTTAGGTCGGCTAGGATTACATTGTGGCCCACTAGGATTACATTATGGCCCCATGGACTCCTATATATAGAAAGGAGGTTTTGTAAATTGTATCATCCAAGAATTGTTCATTTATGTAATGTATTGGAGGTTGCCCCCTCGAAGTGGCTTATTTCTAAGGCGTTGATATCTCTTTTCTTCTCTTTTTGGAGTTGGTTACACAACATTTGGATTCTAGGGTTTCGCTGCTCGAAACAGGTCATCGTGGAATTTTCGCTATAACATTTTTTCCACGAAGTTTCAGAAGCTGAAATTTTTAGGGTGTGAAGCCTAAATCCTGAGGAAGATCGTCTAAAAATTTCAAATCTTAGTTTGCAATATTTTCAGAGATATGATCTATGGAAGTTAGGTCTTTTTTCAGGCTCCTAAACAGGTCATCGTGGCATTTGCGCTATAACTTTTTTCTACGAAGGTTCAGAATCTGAAAGTATTTATGGCGCCGAAGTCGAAAATCCCAAGGAAACTCGTCAAAAAATTTCAGAGCTTGGTTCGCAATATTTTTGGAGATATGATCTGTGGAAGGTAGTGCTTTTTCAGGCTCCCGAATTTCATCTCAAAGAGGTGATCGTGGGAAAATTTCAAAAACTCTCTCTCTGAGCATCGGATTGGAGTGCCGTAAAAAGTGGTCGCAAGTACACGGACTGTAGTTTCTTGGCTATCAATTTCAGAGGCGAAGGACGAACAGTGACACGTGGCAAGCCGTACAAGTTCGCTATACTGAACTAGTCCATAATTAGGTCATTGTGGGAGATTGGACATAACTTTGTCTTGGAGAATCCAAATCAAATCAGACCTGTGGCATTCAAAAGAGAATTTAGAGGGTGACTTCAGTGCTGAATTTCAGATTTTGAAGAGCCGCAATCACAGAGATGATCCAATTTCAATATCGAGCTCCTCAAAAGCAAGTAAAAGGTGTGTAATTTTTTTTCCGAATTGCATAAGTCTTGTTTGAAGAATCAAGTTGAATTGATTGCAAGGGCATATTGTAGAATAAATATCAGTATTGGATTATACGATGGCCCCTAAAAAGAATTCAACACCCATTAAACCTTTGGAAAGCTCTACTATGACTCATGAAGACGAAGAATGGCAACATGACATATCAAAATTACAAGAGCAAGTGCAACAAATTTCGCTCTCGCAAAGAGCAACAAAAAATGACATGGAAGTTTTGAAGAAAGGCGTGGAAACTAAGATGGATGGTTTGACGTGAGGCGGGAATCTAAGATAGAGGATAGATGGCATGGAGGTCGGCATGGAATCTAAGATGGATGACATGGAAGCTAAGATCGATGAGAAAATGGAAAACATGAAGAATGTTCTAAAAGCGTACATGGGTTTGACAAAGTTGATACAAGAAACGGTTTCAATGGTGAAAAGATAGAAGAACCTCATGATGAGAACAAAATAAATGTTAATCGTGATTTCGTAAACTCTAATGTTGGCGGGAAGAACCACCATATTCCAAAGATGGATATGAGGAAGTTTGATGGCAAAGATCCCGTACCATGGATACTACAGATGGAGCAATATTTGATCTCAATAATCTTAAAAACACACAAAAGGTATGCATTGAAACTTTACATTTAGAAAAAAATACATTTCTATGGTATCGATGGCTTTGATCCTGTAAAAAAATTGTTACTTGGTCAATTTTTATGGAGGAAATGATAGCACATTATGAGGATACAAAAAGCAATACCTTCTTTAGCTAATTGATAAATCTCAAACAAAAGGGTTTAGTGGCGGAGCACATTGAGGATCAAAATTGGAATATATAACCGAGACGCAGAACACAGGATTAATATCTTCATAAGTACTCTAAAGGATAACATCCAACATGAAGTTCGTGTTTTGGAACCTGATTCATTGGAAAAGGCATTCAGGTTGGCAAGGAAAGTTGAATGTAAAATTATGGCGACAAGGAAGCCTACCACTCAATTCTATAAAGAAAGAAGTGTTGCTACGCCTAGATTTCCACAACCTACAAGTTTGACACCACAACAATTGGAAGAAAAAAGAGAAAAAGGGATTTGCTACAGTTGTGATAGAAAATACACTAAAGGTCATAAGTGTGCTGAAAAGAAATTATTTTACATAGATTGTGAAGAAGAAGAAGAAAATGAACAAGAAGAGGATATACACTAGGAACCAGCCCTAGAAGAGGAAGAAATGAATCCGACCACATCGTGCAATGCATTGGTAGGAATTACCACTCCTAAAACTCTCAAGATAGAAGGACATATCAAGAAGAAAAGGTAATAGTGTTGATTGCTTCAGGTAGCACCCATAATTTTATTCATTGTAGGGTAGCCAAGGAATTGAATTGTTTCCTATACCCAGCACCAGAATGTCAAGTGATGGCTGCAAATGGAGGAACTATAAATTTCTCTAGAAAATGCCATAATATCAAGCTAACCATGGGGGAATATGTATTGACTAGTCCAATGCTTTCCATTCCTATGGTAGGTGTTGATGTTGTACTAGGAGTACAATGGTTACAATATTTGGGGATGGTAGCTTTTAATTTTCAAGAACTTTTCTGGAAATTTTTTTCAGAAGGAAAGGAAGTCAAATTACGGGGTATTGCAGGGAAGCTGGGAAAGATAATAAGCTCTAATGTCATGACAAACCTTCTAAAGAAAGAACAACGATGCGTAATTGCATAATTATGCTCACTAGAAGTTCCAACATCAAAATCATCTATTTCTGCAGATCTCTAAAAAGTCTTGGAAAATCATTCCAAGGTGTTTGAAACTCCCAAAGGACTCCCACTATTCGTGATCATGATCATGCTATTCATTTGATTCCAGGAAGTGTTCCTCCGAACATCAGGCCTTACAGATATCCTTATGTCCAAAAGAGTGAAATTGAATGTATGATTGTGGAAATGTTAGAGGCTAGTATAATTTAACCTAGTCAAAGTTATTTCTCTGCTCCAGTATTATTGGTGCACAAGAAGGATGGATCATGGTGCATGTGTCCGGATTATAGGGAGCTCAATAAGCTCACTATTACAGATAAATTTCCCATTCCTGTGATTGATGAATTATTGGATGAATTACACGGAGCAATTTATTTTACCACGCTTGATCTTCATTCAAGATATCATCAAATTAGAATGAAGACCGAAGATATTCCGAAAACAACATTTTGAACTCATGAGGGTCATTATGAATTTTTGGTCATGCCTTTTGGCCTTACCAATGCACCTTCTACATTTCAAGGGTCGATGAATTCCATTTTCAAACCCTTAGAAAATTTGTGCTAGTATTTTTTGATGATATACTAATCTACAACAGGTCTTGGAAAGATCATGTTCAACATGTTGACAGGGTGCTCAAACTATTGGAGGAGAAACAATTATATGCAAAAACCTCCAAATGTTTCTTTGGTGTACAAGAGGTGGAATATTTGGGTTGTATATTGTGTCTGATATCTCACGCAGGTGTTAAAGTAGAAATCCCAACAAAATTAAAGCCATTAAGGAATGGAAAGTCCCTACAACCATAAAGCAGTTGCGAGGATTTCTCGGGTTAACAGGGTATTATCGCAAGTTTGTCAAGAATTATGGGAGAATAGCAACACCTCTAACAACATTATTGAAGAAAGATGCATTTTCGTGGACTCCTGAAGCAACTAAGGCCTTTAAACATCTTAAAGAGTCAATGTGCCTAGCACCAGTCTTAGCTACACCAGACTTCACAAAAACCTTTATTGTGGAATGTGATGCCTCAGGAAATGGAATTGGTGCCATTTTAATGCGAGAAGGAAGACCCATTGCTTTTGAAAGTCGTCCAATCAAAGGAAAGTATTTACATAAACCTATTTATGAGAAGGAAATGTTAGCAATACTGCATGCACTAAAGAAATGGAAAACTTACCTAATGGGAAGACACTTCAAGGTAAAAACTGATCATGATAGTCTTAAACACTTTTTTGAAAAAAGAATATCTTAAAGAGCAGCAAAAATGGGTCAAAAAGATGTTGGGTTATGACTTTGAAATAATCTACAAAAAATGGAAGATTAATGTTGTTCCATATGCACTCTCAAGAAAGAATGAAGAGGTGGAAGCATTGCTTTGTGCCATTTCTATTATCCAACCAGATTGGATAACTGAAGCAAGAGATGAATGGAAGAAGGACGAAAAAGTGTGGACACTCATTCAAAAGTTGCAGTAAGATCCTAGTACATTTGATACATTTAGTTGGAAAAATGATTCCTTATGGTACAAATATTGCTTATATCTTTGTAAGAATTACCAACTAAAACAAAAGATTCTTTTGGAATTGCACACTTCTCCTTTAGAAGGACACTTAGGATTTTTAAAAACTTACCACAGGGCGAAGAAATAATTTTTTTGGGATGGCCTTAAATCCGATATTCAAAAGTTTGTGGCGGAATGTTTGGTTTGCCAGTAGAATAAAGTTGAGACAATTAAGACCCTGGGTCTTCTACAACCTTTATCCATTCCAAGTCAATGTTGGGAGGAAATTTCAATGGATTTTATCACAGGTTTACCTAAGTCTGAAGGAAAGAGTGTCATCATGGTAGCGTTGTTTTTAAAACCTACTTGTCCTAAACCGGCCAAACCGGCTTGCTAGATAGCCCACCGTCGAAACCGGCCAGCAACCCGCTACTCAGTGGCATTTCGCCCGTTTTTTGAGTCCTTCCAATGGGTTAGGGACCGCCGGCTTTGCGGCACCGGTTATTGCCTCCTAACCGGCCGGTTAGGTGCTAACTCATCCGCGGACCCACATTTTCGGCGACAGTTATGTTTTAGGGCTGATTTGGAGCCAATGGGAGGGTTCATTTAGCTACTCTTTCCGTATGTGGACCCACGCACGGCCAGAAATGAGTTTTAGGGCTGATGTGGAGGTAAGGGAAGCATTGACATTTCATGGTAATGTTAAATTCTTAAAGTAAAAGTGACATTTCCTTTACTTAAATTTTTAACATTACCATGAAATGACTCAGGATGTTTAAGAGTGGTTTCGACCTCATTGGATTTCATATGGAGAAACTAGAATTTTAGGTTTCACTCAAAATTCAGCAGACTTAATGGTTTTCATGGTTTCATGGTTTGGGAATTTGCAATGTTTCCATTTGATTCTATCATGTGTAAGGGTATGATATTGGCATTTGATCAAGAGCATGAAGTCCTTTAAGAACCTTGATGTACCCTTCAATCAAAGGAAAACAACTAGTTAGACTGCCAATCTTTTTCTATCGCATTTTAAGGTTGAGGAAATGAACCCTTCACTCAAACCAAAATCATTGGTTAGGCATGTTAAACTTTTTCAATTTCTATCATGTTATAAGGTTGAGCAATCCAAGTCTGAAGACTTTGAGCTAGATGAAGTTTATGTATCTCTTGTTGATGATCCCATTTCTAGTAGCGATGAATCAATGATGAGTTTCATGAGAGACCATGTTGCTCAGTGATTAGTAGTTTTGATGTCTATTTTTGCTACTACTACTACTACTAAAGTTGTAGAGGAGTTTTAGGAGTCCTCAAACTTTGAGCCATATTATTTATGTAGCTCATGTTGATGATCCTTTGTCTAGTAGTGGTGATGATTTTGATCATGATGAGGAGTGATCATGTTGTTGATCACTAATATGTAGTCTTGTATTAGGCCAATGGCCTCATAGCTTGTAGCATTGTTTTTGGACTTTATGGGCCATTTGGAGCCTCATTGCTTATGTATTTTTCGATGATATGTATTGCACTCGGTGCCATTTTGATATATTCACCTTTGTATGGTATATAAATGAGCAAACTTTGCATATTTTGTCTCTATTGGCTTGGAATCATGGTTGCAAATCTTAAAAATAGTTTTTTTAATTAAAAAATAATTATTTAATGTATTTTTTTTAAAACCGGTTCATTGAGATCTGATCGCTTCCTGCTTAGACCGAATTTGCTTAGAAACCCTGCTTCATTAGGCAGTGGGGGTCCCACAATGTCTGCTTTTAAAATAGGGGTGACAATTGATAGACTTACCAAGTATGCACACTTTTGTGCATTATCTCATCCATTTAAAGCAAGCACAATTGCTACTACATTTATGGACACAATTCAAAAGCTACATGGAAACCCAAGGGTTATTGTGAGCGACAGAGATCCCATTTTTACTGGAAATTTTTGGAAGGAGTTATTTTCTTGTTTGGGTACTCAATCAACTCATAGCTCATCTTATCATCCTCAATTCGATGGTCAAACTGAGATAGTAAATAAATGTTTGGAAGGATATATTCGTTGTTTTTTATCTGATAAACAAACACAATGGGTCAAGTGGTTACCTCTCGCTGAATGGTGGTATAACACTTCCTTCCATACTGCAGCAAAAATGACCCCATTTATGGCCCTTTATGGATATCATCCACCATCGATCACATCATCTTTAAGGGAAAATTCGAAGGTTCAAGCAGTGGAAGATCACGTCGAGCATCAGCAAGAAGTTCTCCAACTCTTAAAGGATAACCTCAATTTGGCACAAAATCGAATGAAACAACAGGCAGATCAACATCGCAGCGAGAGAAGTTTTGATGTAGGAGATTGGGTATTTTTACGGCTACAACCATACAAACAAATGTCCCTCAAGCAAGCTAAGAAGGATAATAAATTATCACCAAAGTACTATGGTCTTTACAAGGTGTTGCAAAAGATTGGTTCTATGGCATACAAATTGGAGCTTCCTGCTTCTTCGCGAGTACATCCAGTTTTCCATGTTTCATGCTTAAAGAAGGTTATAGGTGAAAATCTTCCAGTTCAAACAATATTTCCAGAACTTGATGAGGAAGAAAAAATCATATTGGAACTTGAAGCGGTCATGGAAACAAGAACTCGATAGCTACGGAATCGATCAATTTCAGAGTATTTCATCAAGTGGAAGAACTTACCCACTGAAGATTCTACATGGGAGGATGAGAATTTTATACAAAAGCACCCAGAGCTACTCAAGCGTTGAGGACAACACTTTTTTTGAAGGAGAGGGGCATGTTAGGTCCCTATATTACTAGTATAGTCCCTTATTATTGTTAGTGTAACCCCTTATTGTTATTATTGTACCCTTGTAACCCCCATTTTGTTATTATTGTGCCCTTAAATTATTATTGTTAGGTCGGCTAGGATTACATTGTGGCCCATAGGATTACATTATGGCCCCATGGACTCCTATATATAGAAAGGAGGTTTTGTAAATTGTATCATCCAAGAATTGTTCATTCATGTAATGTATTGGAGGTTGCCCCCTTGAAGTGGCTTATTTCTAAGGTGTTGATATCTCTTTTCTTCTCTTTTTGGAGCTGGTTTCACAATAATACACCCATAAGAACTAGACCAAAATAAAAATTATAGAAGTTTGAAGATATTTCAGAGGACAACGAATTTAGATGATGCAGATTATCTACAAAGTGAGGGGCCGAGATACTAAGTGATTGCAGGCCAAAATGTGACAAGATTGCAGGAATGAAATATGGCATGAAGTACAGGGATAAAGGATAACAAGACTGCAAATATTCTATATATTATAGGGAAGAGACTCCATGAAGAAACTACAAGACCGAAACTTGGACTCATATGTGACAAGACTCCTGTGTGACTACAGTACAAAGGTTCCATATGATGACAGGACTAAGACTTCATATAACTATGAGGTTAAGATGACTACTTTTGCAGGACTGAAGTATAAGAAAGCCAAGAAGAACTACTTGTCATTAGCATATGAAGAAATGGACCAACAAAGGTGTGCTGGGTTGACTTGATGGACGGAAGGTTTTCTTGGTCTAGGTGTCAAGAGTCTTGTTTGTCTCACCATGATTTGAATCTACTGAAGGAAGAGTTCTTGACTGGGTTTTCCCCTACCTAATAGTTTTTCCCTGGCTATGTGCCTCTTTCTTGTGTTCCCTTTCTTTGTGATCTTCATGGATTGGCATTAGTTTGAATGATAAGAACATAACAAATTGAAAGAAGACATTATAAGTAAAACATCATAAGATAATGTGATATAATAGAAGAGAAATCAAGTTAAATAGATGATGCCCTAGATTTCTCAACACATTTAGATGCATTATTGATCTTGGTCCCTAATGATTCACTGCTTTCACTAGAATCCATATGTTCTTATCAGATGGTTCAACAGCCTAGGCCTTGGGCACCGACTCCACAAGTAGCCATGCTCTACAGAAGAGTACATTGGTCCAAACAAGTGAAGCGTTGAGAGTATGGAACCTCCTAGCAACACCATTAGATGACACATGTCTAAGAGCACCTCTAGGACCCAAGATGTTGGTTGACTTTGACTTGGATTTGGGATTTCTTCAAGATAACACCACTGGACCCAACATGCCCCTAGGCTGGCCTCGACACAACTTGATGGGCAAGAGCTGGTTCAGAGCCCAGATGAGGATGGTCTCACATTGAGATACTAGGGAGGGATTTTCGCACCATAGGAAGCTCTAATGCTAGAGAGAAGAAGGCAGATTGGAGACCCATGAAGACCATTTTGTGGCACACCAGCTAGATCTTGGGACCCCTCAAGAGGTATTGAGGTAAATTTGAGGGCTGACTGTCAAATCTTGGACCTAACTTGGCATATACATGTTCTTGGACACCTCATCACCCTTGGACATGGTATTTGGAGCACGTACATTGGATGATGTTAGCATTATGGAAGCTACGACTCACACGTGTGGGCAAGGTTAGGCCTCTTTTGATGAAGCTAATGGGTGGGCTGGTAACCCAAGATTATTTTAGCATCAAAGTTGTTTTAGGGGCTTTGTTAGGCATAATTTCTACTTCTAATCCTCATATAAGTGGGGGACAGATTCATTTGATTGTTCATCATCACTTGTAATTGTTTCCATCCCTCTTAGAGAATTTCGACCTAGCTTGTATCTTGTGAAGATGGGAATCTATGGTAAATTTTACTATTGGAGCTATTTCTTTGGTCTTGGAGATGTCATTTTGGTGCAATAAAAGCTTGTTCATGCATTCTATCTTGTAAATGTACCTTGGATTTGATACAATTTTGCTTCTTGTCGAATGTGGAATGGTTAATTATCTGGGTTTTTGTTGCACTAGTTATTGTAAAAATCATTGTATGGATTCTAGATGATAGCATTGCATGCATTACTCACTTATAGAATATGAATGACAATCCCATTGGTGAATCTTTCTACTATCTCTCCCAATTGACTTTACTCCCTAACAAAAGCGATAACTAGGGTTTTGAAATTTAGGGCTTCATTATTCCCTTATTCCTTGCTAAGATCTAGCAAATTTTACACTCACATAGACTCCACCACCCAAGGACTAGACACTGGCCTTGGTCATTTTGTTGGTCATCCATAAACTCACACCAAAATTTGTTATTCTCCTCTTAAATTTGACTTTTGTCCCTCAAGGATAAGTTGCTAGTTAGGGCTAGGGTATGAATTTTAACTAGGGCTGAAGTCGTTGGCCTTCGGAAGGATTCAACACTTGAAGGAAAGGTGATTTGCTTAAAATCAACTTCTTTAGTGGCCAAATCATCCATATTAGGGCTAATGTCTTATGCCCTAGGTGGATTTTGCCCTAGAAAAGCCCTAGCTTGCACCATGCTTCAACTTGGGGCTTATTGAAGGCTTCTTGTTCCATAAGTTGAACGTATACATTGTTTGGAAGCCTTTTCTTGCCCTTGTGATCCTAGGTTGATCCTTTTGCCTTGCTATTTCTCAAGCTCTAGGTCACTTTGTGCCCTAGATAGGCATATTGGAGGATGCGAATTGCCCTATCCTGCTTCCTAAGCCATGTTCTTGGGATGAATTGTCCTCCATAAGCCTATCTTGTCACCTTACCCCATGTACTTAACATATCCTTCTAGGTGACCTACCAAGGCGAGGCCTCCCTAGCGGTGAAAGTCCAGAGAAGGGCAAGTAGTGGTTGTGGTGACATTGGGCCATATCTCATTGTTGTCTCTTAGTCCAATGCTAGCCTTGTGAGGTCCCTTCACAGGCCTGCTAGATTTTGAAGCAACAAGGCATCAATTGAGACTCGACATGGCTCAATTTTGATCAAATTGGCTAATCCAAGACCTAAAATGTGGAAGAAAATGCTTAACATTTTTTATCAATAATTTTGGTTTGAGTGAAGGGTACATTTTTACTAAGGCCATGACAAAGGAGTTCAACAATCAACACCATCAACATTGGGGCACATATAGGGGTTGGTGCTCTTGATTAAATGCCAATCACACTCCCTTATATCTGATAGAATCCAATCAAGTGTCATAATCCCATTGATGCTGAAATCCTGGAAATTGTTAAGTCTGATGAATTCTGAATGGGATATGCAATTATATTTTCTCCATATGAATTGCAATGAGGTTGGAACCACTCTCAAACATGCTGAAACAATTAATGGTAATGTTAAAAATATAAGTAGAAGGAAGGATTAAAAGGTAAAAATAAATATAAAGAAATTTCCTTTAGATTTTCTTTTTCCTTTTTATCCTTTTACTTTAAGAATTTAACAGTACCTAGGGAATGTTTGAAGGACATGATTGGAGCATGGTTTGGCACATGTGAATGTTGGTTCCTTTTTCTTTTTTATCCTTCTACTTTAAAAATTTACCATTACCATTAAGGAGCATGTAGGGAGTGTTCAAGGGGCATGAAAGGAGCATGATTCGACACATGGGAGTGTGTACTGAAGCATGGTGATTCCAAATTTGCAGGGACCATGAAAAGAGGCTGTAAAGTGGTTCAATTTTTGGGAGCAATACTCCAGGGGTGCTCCTATAGTGCTTTTGCTTGGAGTGATGTTTTGGTTTCTAGAGACGGGTGGGGGAGTGCAGTTCCTTCTTTTCATTTTGAGAATTTAGCATTACCATTAGGGAGCACTTAGGGTGCGTCCGAAGGGCATGGAAGTGTTGATGTTTGTATCTTAGGCAGGGACTTCTGCACATACTTAAGTGTTAAGACGTAAAAAAGTTGCCCACAATCTCCTTAGAACACTTGCTTTAGTGTGAGGAAGATGGTTTTGTACCTTATCCCATGTTAGATTTAGGAAAAGCACATAAGTATTCTAATGTCCTAACTTTGAAAGTTAACCAGATAACATAATATAATTTAATGCCTTAAATTTGACAGTTAACCAAATAAAAGAATTTAATGCCTCAAATTTGACAATTAACCAGACAATTATCGAAACTTAATATTCATATTCCATAATTAACCAGACAATCAATTTTAACCAAAATTTAACAATTTGAATGTAGAAAAATACCTGGAAATCTGTTTGAATGCATTTCTGGCCTATTATTGCTCCCACTCCTGCTACCATATGTTGATTTTCCACGATCTTGGGTCTAGGATAGAATCTTAAAATCTCTGACGCTACCAAACCAAGAATCTCAACAAAACTACTTTACACAACGGAATATAAACAATAGTAAATCACATATGCACATAATATAGACAACTTTTTAATTTTTCAACCCAACTTTGTTATATTAATCCAACTGATATAATACAACAATCTAGGGCTCCCGTACCAGGGATAATGGCCTTCATACATCCACTAGTACAAGATATAATACAAGATACTCTGAGAATCTGGTTGTAGCATGCTCTCTCAGCTCCTCTCGGTTGTACCTTGTACTTGCCTGGTCCTTCAGTTCCCGATTTGCAACTCCTGCCTCTATCAATGCTCCAAGTCCATCTAGCCACTAAACCGTGGCTATAAATTTGCTCACTACTTGATCGTTTGTCCTCCAACGCATCAACTCGTTGAGACTCCTGTCAAGTTGTTCACAACTCCGTTTGTGAACAAATCTCAATATGCTTGTTGCTGCTCCTCAACTACTTAGGGACTTCAACCCACTATGGTCTTGCTGCGCAGCAATGATGAAGAACAACATAGGGTTCGAAGGGCTACGACCTATCACTGTAAAATGTCCATCTCCCACAATGAACACAAGATAGGATGATTGCCCATCATTTGCTATAGAAGTACTTCTCGACACTCAAGTCTCGGGCTACTCAAAACTCCTCCTGGCTGATCAGACCCTTGAGCTCCAACAACTGCCAGGCTAGTAGTCACGTTTCATGTTTGTCCATCAAGGTGCTGCACTTTGGCACCAACTTGGACACTATCATGCTATCCTCCAACAAACCATAAGTGTCCAATCTCGTCTACACTTGGTCCTCTCTCATGCTGCCCTCCAATAGTCCACGAGAGACCAAGTCCACGTTGTAGCATCTGCAACTAGTTAGGGCATCCCCACACCTTGGAGTCTCTTGTGAAATTTTCAAGAGGAAAATATTTCTGCAATACTTGGTTTATTTCTCCTACTTATGAGATAAGTTATTTACAGATGCTTCAGTAAATTCTGAAATAAACACATTTGCCGATCTTCACTATCGTTAAGAGGATAAGAACAGAAAGATAATTTACACCAATATCACAATAGAAATGACCACATGAACACAGATGTTTTTGGACAATTGTCCCCGGAAAATCCCGATTTGGGAAAACCAGTGCAGTAGATGAGGGTTTTATATTTATCTTCAGAAATGGAAAGTACATTTACAGGAGTATGATGAGCAGAGAAAAATTAGCAAACACTTGGCTGAATTTTCTAGACCTTCTAGACAATTTTCAGATCCTCGGGGTGACCTCCTTCACCCTCTGCGTCATCTAGCGTGAATGCTTTGCGCAGTCCCTCTCTGGACTGTGTGATTCTGCGTGGAGGGGTTCTTGCTGCTGTTCAACTCACCCTTCCCTTGTCCCTCCGGAGTTCTGCTTCTTGATAACTAACTCATGCCTCCTCCTTCTGCTTCTGCAACCCAACCTCTACATTCTCACCCACTGAAATTGAATTCTCTTGCTTCAGAATCAATTTCCTTTGGGTACTGAGTGTCCCTCAGCTTGATTTCCAAATGGCCCTCAAGTCTCTTCTTATAGTCTTCTCGCTGATGAATCAACGACCAAGATTATATCTTTAATCAATGGCTTAGATTAAAGATGACTTGATCTTTGTCTTCTAGAAGATTCATACTCTGCTCTATTAATACCCTTTAATTATTTAATTTCCCTAAGTTTATACTTAGGGTCTGCATTAAAATAATTTTTTTTTTTTAATAAAGTCATAATTGAGTGGAATTTCCACAGACGATTTCTGGGCTCTCTGGATAACTAATGTCTAAGCCTCTCTACCAAAAATGGGACTTAGAACACTTTCCGATGCTATAGAAATCAACACTCCCTCTTAGCAAGGAAAGTGTTTAAGCAAGATATCGCTGTACTACTCTGATTCTACATCATCTGCTACGTTGATAATGTCCTGGCTGTTGCCCCTCATCTCTGCGTTGCTGCTTCTTGTAATGCTGCCCTGTCACTGCTACATCCGTACTGCAGCTCCCTCTTCTTCTGAAGACCACCCTCTCCTCTAGTGCAAGGGGTTCTCGACCATCCCCATCTTCTCTCTGAAGTAAGTGAACTTGATCTTACTTAGAGCCTTTGTGGATAACTGATGTCTAAGCCTCTCTACCAAAAATGAGACTTAGAACACTTTCCGATGCTATAGAAATTAACACTCCCTCTTAGCGAGGAAAGTGTTTAAGCAAGATATCGCTGTACTACTCTGATTCTACATCATCTGTTGCGTTGATAATGTCCTGGCTGTTGCCCCTCATCTCTGCGCTGCTGCTTCCTGTACTGTTGCCCTGTCACTGCTACATCCGTACTGCAGCGCCCTCTTCTTCTGAAGACCACCCTCTCCTCTAGTGCAAGGGGTTCTCGACCATCCCCATCTTCTCTCTGAAGTAAGTGAACTTGATCTTACTTAGAGCCTTTGTGAGGATATCTGCCACTTGTTCACTTGTAGGAGTGTATTATGTATCTTGCTCCCTTGGACCCATAGTCCTTGATGAAATGACTGTCAATGTGCTTCGGTCGGTCATGAAACCTACAGGGTTTTTAGGAAGCTTGATGCAACTCTAATTCTCCTTTTTATAATCTTAGTTCAGTTCCTATCAAGCTTCTTGGAGTAGGTTGAGAGGCATTTGTGGAAGCCATATGGCCTGCTTTTGAAGGCATGCCTAGCGCCATGCCTGCCTCCGAGTGAGGCTCGGTGCCTCACAGACACGTTTCCCTCACGCACTTAGGGTCATTCACGATCCAGGAAATTTGGCTATTGCTGCAGGTACTTTTCTGATCTACTGTGCTTCCCGCCTAGTCTGCATCTGTGAACCCACTCAACTGGATCTCATTTCCCTTGGTGTACTTTAGTCCATACTCGACTGTCCCTCTCAAGTATCTGAGAATATGTTTGGCTGCTGCTCAGTGAGCCCTCTTTGGTTCCACCATGAACTGACTGAGAGTATTCACTGCATAACAGATGTCTGGTCTCGTGTTGACCAGATACATCAATGACCCGATGAGCTGTCTGTACAATGTGGGATCAGCCTCATCATCCTCTGATGTGTTTATCTTCTTCCAGTTAGTAATCATTGGCGTGGCCATGGGTCTATAGTCTTCCATCTGAAATCGTTTCAGAATCTCTGTTGTGTATCTTCCTTTTCCTAGGAAGATTTCCCCTTCCTGCTGCCAAACTTCTAAGCCAAGAAAATAGTGCATTTGCCCCAAGTCCTTCATGTCGAATTTTGTTGCTAGATTCTCCTTGCAGTCTTTGATGAGCTTGGATGACCCGGTCAAAAACAAATCATCCACATATAGAACAAGAATAAGTGGCTCATCTCCTACTCTTCAGTAGTATAAGTTGGGATTTGCATCACTCTTGACAAACCCCATCTTCTGGAGGTAGCCATCAATTCGATCATACCATGCCCTGGGAGCTTGTTTTAAGTGTATGAATTTACAGGGTAAGTTCCTTAGATCAAGAACCAAAGGTCACCGCTCACAAATAGATCACAAATCAGTACACCAGTATAATCACGTGTTTGAAACCCTCAAAGAGGGAAACAATCCATGACCTGAGCCAATGTGGCCACTTCAGGAAATTTATTAATATAAAAAGAAAAGTTACGTATGTTTCTCTCATAAATGGTTACCAGAAAAATGACCCTCCATGCTCTTTAAATAGAGATCATGGACCAATCGGGTGTTAAGCCACAGATCAACTGTCGTTAATACTGATGTGAGAGATAACCGTCGGATCACTACAAATCGTGACCATCGGATTATAAGTTACAAATGTACATGGTAAAGAAACACACTTTACCTAACTCAACACTAGACTAAGTTATTCTTAACTATTTCCTATGTGTCGGAATATCCTAACATCTCCCCTTAAGAACAACTTGGGATAAGATTGAAGGATTTACAAAGGTGACATAAAAGGAGCCTATTTCCTATGTGTCGAAATATCCTAACATCCCCCCTTAAGAACAAATTTGGATAGGATTGAAGGATTTACAAAAGTGACACAATAGGAGAAGGAAGGAGCCATTAGAGCCTATCCCCCCTTAATGAAAAATTTTCTGCACTCCAAGCATGGATCGAAGTCTGGTATAATTCGCTTCTATGAGAGACTTTGTAAAGATATCAGCTACTTGATCATTGGTTGGAAAATACTACACTTCAAGAACACGATCATGAATGAGATTTCTGATGAAGTGTATGTGGAGTTCAATGTGCTTTATATGCTGATGCTGAAATGGATCTTTGCATAGCTGAATGGCACTCTGATTATCACACCAAAGTGTAGTTGGATGCTGTTGATGAAGACCAAATTTAGACAGGATCCGAAGAAGACACATGGCTTCCTTGTTGGATTCAACTGCACCACAATAATATTCTTTGGCCGAAGAAAGAGAGATGGCACTTTGTTTCTTACAACACCATGTAATGTGTCCTAAACCAAAAGTGAATACATATCTTGTAGAAGACTTTCGATCATCAGGATCACCAGCCCAATTAGAGTCAGTGAAACTAATCAACAATGGAGATGCTCCTGCACTGTAATGAATCCCGAACTGAAACGTACCTTGAATATATCAAAGTATTATTTTAGCTACTTTCCAGTTACTTTCATGAGGTTGGTGCATAAACCGAGTGACAAGACCAATGGCAAAGGAAAGTTAAGGACAGGTATGGGTTAGATACAAAGTTTACCAGCAAGTGACGATGAGCATCAGCTTGGGGTAGTACGGTTATTTGAAATCCGGCTCGGACTAAGGAGAAGGGGCGCTTACGGTCTTCCGTGAAGTGCAAGGAAGATCCATGACATGCTTGAACGACAGAGAGAGGTAATGCCTTCCCTTGGATTGCAAGACTTGAAGACCAAAATAATGCAAGTGTCTAAATTGTCATTTCAAACTTCTTTCCAAGGCTAGACTTTACATGGTTTATATGGTTTGGATCCCTTGCAAAACAGCAGTGGGATAAAATCATCAACATAAAGAACAAGGATGGTGACGGAATTAACCACTTTCTTGGTGTAGACAGTGTTGTCAGAATGACACCTAGAAAAGCCATTATCTAATAGAAATCTATCCATTTTGGCATACCAAGATTGAGGAGCTTGTTTGAGACCATAGAGAGACCTCCTAAGGCAAAAAATAAGGCTAGATTCATTTTGGATAAAGCCAGGGGGTTGTTCCATGTAGATTTCTTCATGTAAATCTCCATGTAAGAAGGAAGATTTAACATCCATCTGATGGACTTCCCATTTAAATTAGGCATCAAGGGAAAGAACAAGGCGGATATAATTCATTTTGGAAACAGGGGAGAAGGTTTTAGCATAGTCAATGCCTTCAACTTGTGAAAATCCTTTAGCAACAAGATGAGCATTATGTCTATCCACTTTTCCATCTGGTCCAAACTTTTTTTTTGTAAACCCATTTGCATCTGACAATTTTTCTTCCTTTTGGAAGAGAAAAAAAATCCCAAGTATCATTTTCCAATAAGGAACGATAGCTAAATTCTGCTTTCTCCCAAGCTAGATGACTGGAGGCTTCTTCAAAGGTTTCTGGATCAGGATTTTCTGGAACTTGAGCCAATAAGGAAGAAGCTCTTTCGAACTGAGAACGTGTACGTCGTCGATCGACAGGGTCACCTGCAAGAGAACCTGCTGCATCCCGAGTAGAGCGGACCCATCTTGGAAGCGGTGGAGTATAAGGAACAATTTCACGAGCTGGAGGAGGATTGTCATCCTCGCTGTCATCATCTGATCTAGAAGGAATGCTATTAAAAATAGAAGAGAGAGAGAGAGGTGGCACATATGCCAAATCAGGCTCGCAGGCCAAAGGTGGCACACTTGCCGAACTAGGCTCGTAGGTCGATATATTTTCATCAAATTTTACATCTCTTCTAATGATAATATTTTTGGATTTTGGTTGAAGAAGTCTATACCCTTTGACATCTTCAGAATATCCAACAAAAATACATTTTTCATTCTTAGGTTCTAAGGCTTTATGTTTCGCATCTGGAATATGGGCCCAAGCATCACTTCCAAAAACACAAAAGTGACTTACATCTAGTTTGATTGAGCTCCAAGCTTCTTCTGGAGTTATATTCTTTAAAACATTAGTAGGAGTGCGATTTACTATGTAATTTGCACAGTTAATGGCTTCTGCCCAAAAATTGAGACCAAGTCCTTTAGATTGAAACATACAATTAGCCATTTCTTTTAAGATGCGATTCTTCCGTTCAACTACACCATTTTGTTGTGGAGTATATGGAACAATATGTTGCAATTGAATGCCATGCTCAATGCAGAAGTTGATAAATTTGTTGTTAGCATATTCTCCGCCATTGTTTGATCTTAACTTAAGAATTTGATGTTCAGATTGTTTCTCAACAAAGGCCTTAAAGGCCAAGAACATGTTAAAAACTTCACTCTTGAGTTTTAAGAAATATACCCAAGTGCGTCTGGAAAAATCATCAATGAAAGTTAAGAAGTACTTGCAACCAGAGAAAGAAACAAAAGGAAGTGGACCACATAAATCACTGAGCACAAGATGCAAAGGGGTTGAAGCATGCCAAGTGGCACGTTTGTCAAAACTATCCCGATGATGTTTTCCGAGTACACAACCGGAGCAAACACCATCTCGACAAGACACCGAGAGTAAATTTATCCCCAACCGTGGTACATGCATAACATTCATGGCTCGAATCTTGTTCCCATCCTCCGTCTGAAATGTTACGGTACCTCTCCCGATGGGGGTACATTTTGCCTTATTTCCCATAGTTATTTGGAAATTCATCTGCTCTTCTTGGTAGCTCGAAAAACATTCTCGAACCCTCGTCATATGAGTAGATGCTTCACTGTTAATATACCAAACACTTGGAGGAGCTGTGCTTGACACATAGGCAAGATCCTCCTCTAGTCTGGATGCCAGCACCTTCATGTCGAGTTCTCTCTGTATTTCTACGTGCTCTGGAGGACTGCGTGGGTCCCTTTGATTGCGTGAACCCTTCCTTTGGTCCAGGTCAGATCCTCCCTTCATGTTTTTAGCCCCCTGCTCTGATACCATGTGAAATTTTCAAGAGGAAAATATTTCTGCAATACTTGGTTTATTTCTCCTACTTATGAGATAAGTTATTTACAGATGCTTCAGTAAATTTTGAAATAAACACATTTACAGATCTTCACTATCATTAAGAGCATAAGAACAGAAATGTAATTTACACCAATAGCAAAATAGAAATAACCACATGAACACAAATGTTTTTGGACAACTGTCCCCGGAAAACCCCATGTGGGAAAACCAGTGCAGCAGATGAGGGTTTTATATTTATCTTCAGAAATGGAAAGTATATTTACAGGATTTTGATGAGCAGAGAAAAATTAGCAAACACTTGGCTGAATTTTCTAGACTTTCTAGACAATTTTCGGACCCTGGGGGTGACCTCCTTCACCCTCTGCGTCATCTAGCGTGAATGCTCTGCGCAGTCCCTCTTTGGATTGCGTGATTCTACGTGGAGGGGTTCTTGCTGTTGTTCAACTCACCCTTCCCTTCACCCTCCCGAGTTCTACTTCCCGATAACTGACTCCTCCCTCCTCCTTCTGCTTCTGCAACCCAGCCTCTACAAACTCACCCATTGAAATCGAATTCTCTTGCTTCAGAATCGGTTTCCTTCTGGTACTAAGAGTGTTCCCTGACTTGATTTCCAAATGGCCCTCAAGTCTCTTCTTATAGTCTTCTCGCTGATGAATGAATAACCAAGATTATATCTTTAATCAATAGCTCAGATTAAAAGATGACTTGATTTTTGTCTTCTAGAAGATTCACATTCTACTCTATTAATACCCTTTAATTATTTAATTTCCCTAAGTTTATACTTAGGGTCTGCATTAAAATAATTAATTATTTTAATAAAGTCATATCTGAGTGGAATTTCCACAAACGATTTATGGGTTCTCTAGATAGCTGATGTCTAAGCCTCTCTTCCAAAAATGAGACTTAGAACGCTTTCCGATGCTATAGAAATCAACATCTCTTACACACGATTACACACAGACTTCACCAATTCGCCCTTTGCTTCTGCAATAGAGTAACTATTGCACAAATCTGGGAAACAATCATGTCCTTTACTAGGACATCTATCTTCAAGGGAAGATCTGCAACTCTCCTTGCTGTTGACCTCGTGGCTCTCATCTGATGTGCCTGCTGTCACCTTGGCTGCTTGGTAGGCTTCCCAACTGTCCACGTGGGTTCCTCCAAACAAATCTTAAGGCCTCCTACGATTACCCATCAACCGATCCAAGCAATGGTCAAACTCTTTGACCCAACATCCCTCAAAAAACACTACTGTAATAATGTTTCCACCTTGCTGTTCATGACACCTGGTTAGGGCACTTCTTGCAACCCGAAATCCTCCCAACATTCACCAAACATGCCCTTAAAGGGTTACCACACACCTTAAGAAGCCTCCTCCTCACCGACGCTGCTTCCTTAGGTCATATGTCAACCCTTGAAAGCCCATAAACAAGAATAGTTGTGTGCTATGGTGTGCGGCCTAGCACAAAAACCTTCTTCCTGTAGAAAGCTACCTCCAAATAGTGCCCAAACAGTTTCAGAACAACAACGTTCTTCCCTACAAGGACTTGGCCTAGCAGCCTACCTTCTCAGTCCTTGAGACATCAATGTTTCAACCCAAAAAACAAACCCCTGTACCTTAGCTTACTCGACCTCTAGTTCAGTCTTCAGACCCTTCTCCTCATGCTGTCCAAGATTCCTCTCTTTGCTGCAGCTAGGCTTGAGATCCTCCTATCTTCGTACGAATTTAAGAGCTCTTTCCTTGAGAAGATGTTGCACTATGATCTAAACACAACAAATCACCCTCTATTTATATGCAAATGAGGGCTCCACGAATTAGTGAAGAGACACATCTATTGGCCAAATTTTACTTCAAGCCTACATGACTTGAAAACCAATAATTACTTGTGAACTTAAAAAATTCATTTCTCCTTAACGATAACTCGGAATCGGATGATTCTCATTGCGTTAGAATTGTCTCGACGAGCACTAGCATCCTTATCCATCACATGTCGAAAATTCATCATGGTTTTGGCCCAAACATCGATGGGTGCAAAACTCTCAGGCTTGGGTTTCAAGCCCACAAGCCTACTTGTGGCGCTTTGACCTCCAACCCTCGAACACTAGGGCTCAGAGTACCTCCCAAGCTACAAAAATCAACACTCCCTCTTAGCGAGGGAGGCACTTCCAAGACTAGGAAGTAACCATCATCACATCCGAACCTGAAGATCCCAAACCTCCATAGGGCTGCTCCCTCTGAGGCTAGGCTCCCTCTGAGGCTAGACTCCCTATGAGGCCTACACGATCTCCACTGGCTCAGTCGTGCAAATACTCATCCTCCTGGATCAAATACCACTTGTGCAAATCCCACCAATCTAGGATATGCAACACCACGATCCGATGAAGACTCTAGCCTGAAAACCTGTAGTCCATCACATGAAGTCATCTTGATCAACCTGATGTCATCCAAGCCAAAGAAACCCTCGAGTTGTCCCAACCAGTTGTGGCACATTAACGGAAGTCCACGATCAACAATCTGCACTACAACAAACTATTGTTCACCACGCTCACCACCAATCCACCAGAACTCCCAACCCATCTAGCCATGTAACTTTTCAATACCACATCTCCATCTCTGCATTTGAGCCCTTTGCTCCATGATCTAGATATCGCCAACTCCCTCTGAGTTGCTTCACTGTCCACACTCTGAATTACTGTCCCTCAAAGTAGGTCAAATACGCTTTGATACCATGTCGATTTTCCACGATATTGGGTCTAGTATAGAATCTTGAAATCTGTGACGCTACCAAACCAAGATTCTCAACAAAACTACTTTGCACAGTGGAATATAAACAATAGTAAATCACATATGCACAAAATATAGAAAACTCTTTAATTATTCAGCCCAACTTCGTTATATTAATCCAACTGATATAATACAATAGTCTAGGGCTCTCGTACCAGGGATAATGGCCCTCATACATCCACTAGTACAAGATACAAAAGAAGATACTCTGACCATCTGGCTGTAGGATGCTCTCTAAGCTCCTCTCAGTCGTACCATGTACCTGCCGGTCCTTTGACTCCCGATCTGCAGCTCCGACCTTTAGCAATGCTCCAAGTCCATCTAGACACTGAACCTCGACTGTCAATCTGCTCACTACTTGATCGTTTGTCTACCAACACATCAACTCTTTGAGACTCCTATCGAGTTGTTCACAACTTCGTTTGTGAACAACTCTCAATATGCCCACTGCTGCTCGTCAATTACTCAGGGACTTCAACCCACTATGGTCTTCCTGCGCTGCAATGATGAAGAACAACATAAGGCTTGGAGGGCTGCCACCTATCACTATAAGATGTCCATCTCCCACAATGAACACGAGCTAGGAGGAATGCCCATCATCTGCTGTAGAAGTCCTTCTCCACACACAAGTCTCGGGCTACTTAAAACTACTCCTGGCTGATCAGACCCTTGAGCTCTAACAACTGCCAGGCTAGCAGTCAACTTTGTCCATCAAGGTGTTGCACTTCAACACCAACTTGGACACTATCACGCTGTCCTCCAACAGACCATAAGTGTCGAATCCCATCCACAGTTGGTCCTCTCTCACGCTTCCCTCCAACAATCCACGAGAGGCCATGTCCATACTGTAGCATCTGCAGCTAGTTAGCGCATCCCTAGACCTAGGAGTCCCTCACACATGGATGTCCACAAACTTCACCAATTCGCCCTTTTCTTTTGAAATAGAGGAGCTATTGCACAAATCTGGGCAACAATCATGTTCTTACTTAGGACATCTATCCAATTGTCATCAAGGGAACATCTGCAACTCTCCTTGTTGCTGTCCTCTTGCCTCTCATCTGATGTGCCTGCTGTCACCTTGGCTACATGGTAGGCTTCCCAACAGTCCACGTGGGCTCCTCCAAACAACTCATAAGGCCTCCTACAACTGCCCATCAATCGATCCAAGCAATGGTCAAACTCTTTGACCCAACATCCCTCCAAAAGCACTGCTGTAATAATGGTTGCACTTTGTTGTTCATGACACCTAGTTAGGGCACTTGCTGCAGCCCTAAATACTGCTAATAGTCACCAAACATGCCCTTAAAGGGTTGCGACACTCCTTAAGAAGCCTCCTACTCACCCACGCTGCTTCCTTAGGGCATATGTCAACCCTTGACAACCCATAAACAAGCCCAACTATGTGCTATGGCCTGCGACCTAGCACAACAACATTCCTCCTGAAGCAAACTACCTGCAAACGGTGCCCAAACAATCTCAGAACAACAATGTTCTACCCTACAAGGACTCGGCCTAGCAGCTTGCCTTCTCGACCCTTGAGACAACAATGTTTCAACCCAAAAACCAGACCCCTGTACCTTAGCTCACTTGACCTCTAGTATAGGCTTCAAACCCTTCTCCTCATGCTGTCCAGGACTCCTCTATTTGCTGCGGCTAGGCTTGAGATCCTCCTATCTTCGTCCAAATTTCAGAGCTCTTTTCTTGAGAAGAAATTGCACTAATGGATGATCTAAATGTTGAAAAGTGTAACTAGGTCGGTCTTCATATTGACTATGTAACGATGTATTTTATGTAAAGAAGAAGACAAAGATAATAAAATGTAAATTGGTTGTACTTGCTTCATGGGTTTCATGAGCAAGATTTTTATCTTACGTTAATAGACTTCTTCTTGATGTCTATTTAGTGTTTGTCTTTTGTTTATTCAGTGTCATGTATATGAAGAACCTAGTCGTCATTGAATGCTCCAAGACCTTGTCCTAAAAGTTGTGGAAGAATGGATTGAAATAGTTCTTATATCAATGATGGAAATATATGATGAAGTCGTCCTTCACTCTCACAGTTAAATCAGCCTTCTAACTAGTGATTGGTCGGCCTAAAATCAAGAAGACTGCCACCATAAATATACACACTCTCTGCGGTCAATCACAGATGAAGTTTTCGGTGTATCTTAGTAATAAGAAGTGCGAAGGATACAAGTAAGATTTGCGATTACACCTAAAGAGTAATGCAGTCATCACTATAGAATTGCGGTAATCTTAGAGGTGATCTCAACGGTGATCTGTGTAAAGAAAGATGCGAACCTGTTCAATGATACAGTGCGGACTATACTTATAAGGTTCAACGGTGATCTATGAAATAACATGTGTGGATGAAAAATGATATCCAATGTGGATGAAAAATGATATACAGTGCGGATGAAAAATGATATACAGTGTGGATAATAAGTGATATGTAGTGCGGTCACTACATGATAGACAGTGCAGATAATACATACTATGCAATGCAAATAATACATGTTGTGCAATGCGGAGTATACATAGGACAAAGAGTTGAGGTATACCTGTAAAGAAGTGCGATGGAGACATATGAAGAAGTGCGGAGTATACTTGACAGTATGCGGAAATTACATAGAATTGAAATGCGAAATTTTGAAGTCAATTGCAGTGTATTAGTGCGGACATTGTCTGAGATGTTAACAAGTGCAACAAAGTTCAAATACCTATCTATACAATGCGGATCTGAAGGGTGAATTTCTGTATGTAATAGTGCAGTCAATAAGTGTTGTTTTTATCTGAGGTGGAACAGTGGTTTGCAATGTGAATATCTGAAGTAAGGGTTACTACTGGATAAGAAAAGAGAGGAAGGTAAATCTGGGATTTCCCAACCCTCTCACAGTTAATAAAAGAAAGGACAGTGTAGACTGGTGCAAGAAAGAAAGATCAACATGGAAGATCGTCAAAGAAGAAGTAACAAGGTCTTGGAAGCATTCATAGGTCAAGGGTCTAAGTCCGGGTCATGGTACTTGTCATTTGAAGATCTATAAGAAGAATTATTTGCGGGGTTTATTCTCCAAGAGGGGGAGCTTTTGCCCTTGCTCTAGGAGCTTAAGTTAGTGTCGTGTTTATTTTGATAATTGACTTGATGAAAGACTAAACAAGATAACAAATAGAAGGCATAAGTAAGCTCACAAGTAATTATCAAGAAGAGAATCTGTATAACCTCAAGCCCTTGAAATTCTCAACACTAAACACAAAAATCACCCTCTATTTATATCCAAATGAGGGGCTCCACGAATTAGTGAAGAGACACATCTATTGGCCAAATTTTACTTCAAGCCTACATGACTTGAAATCAATAATTACTTTCTCCTTAATGACACCTCATAATCAGATGATTCTCATTGCGTTAGAATCGTCTCGACCAGCACTATCATGCTCATTCATCACATGTTGGAAACTCATCATGGTTTTGGCCCAAAGATCGATGGGTGCAAAACCCCTAAGCTTGGGTTTCAAGCCCACAAGCCTACTTGTGGTGCTTTGACCTCCAACTGTTGAACACTAGGGCTTGGATTTCCTCCAAGCTACAAAAATCAACACCAAACTGATTGTTTCCTCCCAACCTATCTAGGATCAACATAGCCAATTCCTAGGCCCATAGGATTTTGAAATACAGGTCTTCTGGCCCCCTTGCCCAAAACTCCAAGAACAATTGCTCAAACTTACTGCTTTGTTTGTGGCTCTCTATATTTTTTACTTTCTCTTGGCTTCATCCCCAAAGACTAATTTTCAAATCCCCCTTCTAAACTCCCCCTCCTCTGCTTAAATCCTCGAGGTTCCTTTCTTGCCCCACAATCTCTTCACCGCCTTCAATAGAATATTGTCTGAAATTATGCATGCGGTCACCGCCCTCTGACAGGATGGGTTAATAGATTTGGGGCACTGCCTTCATTTAACGCCCGAGGCTTTATTTATAATCCTATATGAATTGTATTTCATAATTAATTCGTTTATATTTTATTTCTTTTAGATTGTAAAATATCTATATTATGATTTCTTTTAGTTAATATAATATTTATATTATAATTCTTTTTATATAACAAATTCACACACACACACATATATATATAATAATTTCCCTTTTGTACAATATAATTATATTCCCTTTTATACTTTTTATAATCCATTGTATTTACTTTTATTTTGTATAATATATATTCTAGTTATATATTATGATGACAATACACACAATAAGAACCCAACTTAATATATTCATTATATTCTAATGAGTTAAGTCTTTACTTAGTACTTCAATAATTGATTCATTGCCCTATACTTGGACACTTTTTTATTATTATTATATTTAGTATGTATACTAGTGCAGTACATGCGATGCATGCATATGTAGCTATCATATGCATGCCTCGTATGCATGCTAATATTTCTATGCTCCCTGTAACTCGAGATGATCATTACAAGTATTATGCTAGCTTATTGAGCTAAAGTAAAGTTAGGAAAAGTAAACTTAAGTAAAGTAAAGTAATTACTTTAGTGAATATGTTTTAATCTCATCCCTTGATCTAAGTGAGGCAAGATCTAATCTCAGTCATCGATCACTTTGGAGATTAGGGCTAGGGATTTAGCTCAATGTAAAGTTATACAAGCAAGGCTAGGGAAAAGGAGAAGAGACTCTTTAACAACACAAGATTAAGAGAAGCTTCTCAGTGAGTGTGTTGGGTGACGAGTCCAAGGAAAAGCCAAAAAGGAGATCCAAATCAACCAATGAGGGTTTGATCAGCTGGATCAGATCTAGTGTTGTAAGAAATATTAACAGACGAGTGTGGTCTAGTACGTGGAAGTGCATACAAAAGCGTGGCGGTTCCAGATTTTGAGGGAGTGTGAAAAGAGGATGGTTTAGTTTTTTCGGAGTGCACTTGAGGGGCGCTCCTATAACACCCCTGTTCGGATTGAGGTTCCGACCTCCAGGGGGGGAGGGGGGGCGGGGATTGGTTCGTGCAACACTGATTGGGATATTTGTATGCCACTAATAAAACTACACTAAGATCATGTCTTGGTTTACAACTCTATGTTTTTTTTTTTCAAATTAACAAATATTGATTTTTATATTAAAAGGAAGAACTGGAAACTGGGCCAGAACATAGAAGTCTAAATATGTACTACTTTTAGAAGTCTAGAACATGGAAAATCAAATTTTATGGGTTTTTTACCTACTATTCTAAATAGATGATAGATATATACTTGACAAAAAACTCCTAGAAACATTCTAATTCTACATAGCATCAAATTTCAAGAAAGTAGCATGGTTATTTGTTAGAGAAGATTCCTGATACGTCGGCCTTGCCATGCAATTGTATCCCTGTCCTCATCCTACTGTTCCGGCCTCCCTGGTGTGCCTGGGATTCTTCTTCTCAGATTCTCCACTGTTACCAACCACTCCCACACTAAACAAAACACCACCACTGGGATTCTCCTCAAGCTCAGCCATCTTGATGTCCAAAGCTGTCAATTAGGTTCAGATTTCCAACATAAATTGTTCCAGTTCCCCCCTGCATTATTTGGTGCTTAGTATCCATGAGAAGCTGATAAGATTTGCGCTCTTGCTCCTTTTTTGTGTTTTTTTGTTGGAGGGTGTGCAACAATCCTTTGATCGATTCAAGCAACCGTGCCAACAATTTGTTAGTTCTAAGCTATTCATCCTCCTGAGGTTGGTCTCCCAAATTCACCATTGCTGAACTGTAGTGCTCCATGAATCGAGCTTCTATGAGTGGTGGCCATCTCTGTTCATGGCTTTGGATGCTCAGCAGGAATGCGATGCATGACTGGAATACCGCAATATAATATATAACGACACCTTCTCCTTAGAAGCCTTCTGGAGTTATTGTGCAGCGAAGTTACCATATCCATGCTTGACTCTCAAGAAACGCTGCAGAATGTCAGTCTCGTGATATAGAGGAATAAGAGAATTAACACCAGTCTGCAGAACAATGAAGACATATGCGGCGCCGAGGCATCCCATGCTTGTATTAATGAATTCCATCATTGCCACATTGAAGCATAATGCCACTTGTTCTCTCCAGATGGTTGTGTGATTTTGACAAGGGTTTGTTCCTCTCGAACTATTTGGCCAAAACATTAATGAGAGCCCTGCATCATTATTTACCCACATGCTTGAAGGGAGAGGTGGGTGAACGAGATCCGCCTTGTAACTTTGATCAATTATTCGGCTTTGTAGGCCATTAATTTCTTTATGTAAGCCATAGTAAATAGTTTCAATGGACATAGAATGAGGGAGTTTTATAACATCCCATGATCCATTTATAGTTTCCCTTGTTCCAATGTTACACCTTTATTTTCCAGAGAGTCTGCCATTGTATTCATCTGTCTATACCAATGAAACATGAATCTCTGATCACTCACGATTAATCGCGAGTCAAACTCTGCTCTTCCCTCAAACGATCTGATTCAACTCTGGGCGAGTCAAACTTGCATTGACCGAGTTTGACTCATGGTCAATGCGAGTTTGACTTGCGACTCACTGATTAATTGCTATTTAGATGACTAAGATGATTTTTAGCTCTCGACTCGATGAGCACGAGTTTTAACTTTTAGGGTTGCCACATTGTTTGCCGCGTGGTTTAGTTAGGTTAAAAATTAAACGTCGGTCCGTAACTCACTTCTCATTGCTCAGGCCTGTCAACTCATACGCCGAGAAGGTAATAGAGGCATGGTTTCGGTTTCAGTTTACTCCGCATAATAGAGGCGTTATGTAATAGAGACATAGTGTGCGGTGTGCTCCAGTGTTAGCTTCAACATGTGCTCTATCAGAGTTTTCAATAGCAAACAATTATCGTATCGTTTCAGCAGCAATCAAGAGATTTCAGTTACTGATTTTTCACTGATTATTATGCAATAGTTTATAAACTTTTAGAAGCATTGATGCTTTTGGTTCTATGTTGTCACTAGTTAGGTGTCAGTACTCAATACGTTGGATCATGTTTGAACTCATAACATATATGAGATAATTATTCATTCATGATATTTTGGACATCTATTGATATTATGCATTGTCTGGACATGGCTTTATTGAATATCAATGAAAAATGTTTTTTTTTTTTTTTTAAATTCAATATATGTGCATATCTTTATTCATTGAATTTACTAATTTTTTCCTGACTTTTCCCGAATTTTTCCTGATCCGATTAAAACTCTTCGCTCTTTTGCCTCATCGACTTATTGCCAATTCCGAGTTTGGTAACATTGGTCTATACCAAGGCTGCAAACATTGTGATCGGGATTAAATCGACGAGGGGAAAAAATCGGAAAAAATCGTAAAAATCGGTACTGCATCGATGCATCGGAAAAATATTTGTAAAATATTCATTTTTTTTAATTTTTTTAATATCTAAAGCATCCACAACATAAAATAAATGCATTGACACATAAATATGAAAAAAAAAAAAAAAAACAAACAAACAAACTAATATATAAGACGTGTAATATCATGTCTAGTGCTACATCACACATAATAGTGAATCATGTCTTGAATACTAAGTTCTGGGTCTCAACTCAACCTCAAAATATCAACAAAAAATATAATAATGTATCTCATATCATGAGTCATAATGTTATATACAATTACAAAGGAATGCACCAAATAACCTATACTATTGATTTCATCTGCCCCTCTTGCGAGAAAATGTAACAGCTTTCCCTCTAGACGAAGAAGCTGGCGGCGCTGGCAATGGACTCTGTTGTGCTCCAGATCCTGAAGCACCGAGAGGCCCCCAAGAGGAAGCCAGACCCGTCTCTGACCCAGCAGGTGGTCGGTGTCACCTCCTCCTCCTCCTCCTCATGAAACTCATCATTGATTCATCCCTACCGAAATGGGATCCATCAACAGAGATACATAAACATCATCTAGCTCAAAGTCTTCGGGGCTTGGTTAACAACCTTATAACTTTATGTCGCGTGAAAAAAGTTGTATGCCTAACCAAATGATTTTGGTTTGAAGTTCGTCTCCTCAAGCTTTAAAATGCGGTAGAAAAGATTAACATAAAAGATTAACCATGCCTAACCAATGGTTTTCCTTTGAGTGAAGGTACATTCAAGCATTAGACTCCTGATGGGGAGTTCAACAATCAATACCACCAACATCAGCAAAGTTCAACATCAATACCACCAACATCAAAGGTTCTTGAGACTTCGTACTCTTGATCAAATGCCAATCTCATACCCTTACACATAATAGAATCAAATGGAAACAATGCAAATCCCCAAACCATGAAACCCTGAAAACCATTAAGTCTGCTGAATTTTGAGTGAAATCTAAAATTATAGTTTCTCCATATGAAATCCAATGAAGTCGAAACCACTCTTAAACATCTTGAGTCATTACATGGTAATGTCAAAAATTTAAGTAAAAGGAATTTTCATCCTTTTACTTTAAGAATTTAACATTACCATTAACTGCTAATAGGGTGTGTCAGGAAAATGAAAGGGCTGCAAAAATGACAAAAAAAAAAATCGATTTTTGAACTTATAGGGTTGCTGTTTGATGGGCCCACGATTTTTACCAAAAAAATCGCGATTTTTTCCACAAAATCGCGATTTTTTCCCGATTAGCGATTTTTTCAAAAAATCGTGCAAAACATCGCCGATTTAATCGTTTTGTTGAAAAAATCGCGATTAAATCACGATGTTTGCAGCCTTGGTCTATACACATGATAGAATTCGATTTTCTCAAAATTCCGTATTTGCAAATTGATAGTCTGTAGGATGCAAGGAGAAACTGCACTTTGCAATCCTTTTGGCTTTTCACATCTGATGTATAACAATTATTGAATCTCCATATACTGTTATTTTGGTGATTTTCTTTGCCAAAGCTATTTGCAATCCCTGCCACCCCTATAATTCTATGTTTATTTTAAAATGCTTGCTTTATATGACTATGCCTTTTGGTTTAGCTTCTTTTAACAAAACATCCTACTATTATGTTTTTACTGCTTATATCTGGCTTCTAGATATATTGCAATACCTTGCGATTTACAGACAGATATCATAAAAGAATTAAGGTTGCTTTCCTTATGTTGGCTTTACAAATTTTTGCAATGTTGAATATCCAGATTCCAGATTGCATGCAATGATATACACAAGATACTTCCAAAAATTTCGTTTACAGAAAAAGCAAAGATAGTGACCAGAAATCCACAAGAAAGAAAAAAAAATATAAAATCTGTGGAATTCTTTGTAATAGTGATAGATTACATTAAGAATAAGTGGCAGCTGCAAGTCTTCTTCATTCCTACACATTTCACAATATCTCTACTATGAACTACATAACTGAATCGACTGTACCCTAAGCAGTAAAAATGTGAACCATGCTTTTATGTTTACATCTCTCATCATATTGGTAAATTGGCAATTGGTTGATCAATTGCATTAATCTGGTTACTGTGTGCTGTAGTTTGTTGAAGTTATTCATTGTTGTAGGTCAGAATATTTATGGACATTATTTTTTTCTGCTGTTGCTCATATTTGCAAAATTGGCCTGCTGCATCTGAGTTCTCGTTCACACCATAAGATGCACAACTGATTTACAAGATCCCATATAGACTTGCTGATGGTTCTCAGTTAGGATCACTTTGTATTGGGGTAGCAGATACATTCGAGTGCTAGGAACTTAAAAGGTATACAGTAGAATGACCAGGTTGTGCATAAAAGTTTAAAGGTTCACACATTCCAGGGTTGTCTCACAGGTTCAAGGTTGCTGTGCATTCTAGCTTGTCTGCAGCTCTTGGGATACAGAGTCTTGTAGTGGGCATTTGTTGTGGCATTCTATCATGAGTTATTGACAATGGAGATTTTCTTTCATAGATCGAGTCGCCTGAAACAACCTTTGAAATGGTTGGTTTGTATTGAGCGTCTTGCATTTTTTCTTTTTCTGCTTTTTGTTTTGATAGATCTTGGCATTTTGTGATAATTTTATATGATTTGGATATAATTATGTTACTTCTCTCTGTTTCTACATATGAAAGTCCAATTGATACTGTAAAAGTGTCAGGCCAGTATTTTTTAGTTTTAACTGAAGTTTGATTTGATTTGTACATGAGTATGATTGATCAGGATGTCTTAGATTCTACGCATTGATATGTTTCAGTATGCATGTTCTTACTTTTGACATTCTCCAGCATGGCCATTTTTTTGAAGTACAATATTACTTTTGTATTTTGCTTTTACACTAATTTGGTATAATGGCTTACTCTATGTGTAGTTATGAGTAGGATGTGCCTTCTTCTGGATCAATGGTTATATATTTCGATGTTTTTTATTTTTTCAGATACAGCCGTCATGACAAGCGCTCAAAGTTGCCAGGATGGATATTGTCGCATTTAGGTGATGCACATCTCAATTTAAGCACTGACATGGCTTTGCACATAGCCCGTGAGGTATGCATTAGATGCTTTCATGATTTGAGCTTGTCTTTAATTATTGTGAGGACAGGCCTATATCCAAAAGCTTGGGCATTGGGTACTGCCCGGGGAAGAGAGTCAGTCTCCCTCTCAACCTGAAGGCAAGAGAGAGGTTGCTGGTACTGGGCCAGCGCTCAGTATAGACTCACATAAGAGCAAAACATAGTTACTCTATTCCCGAGCGTCAACATATCAACTTACGAGACTTGAACTTGGGTGGGGATGATAACAGCTATTCTGCCCAACCAACCAAGCTAAACTGAATTGACAACATATATCCAAAAGTTGTATATAATTTTAGTTATTTTGTTGTATTTTGAAGCCACATGTTTAATTTGGAAATGCTTTTTTTGTTGCATATCTATTTTCTATGGGGATACATCCCTAATGTTCTAGTAATGAGGACTTCAGCCTGGTTTTTGTCATTTGGACGATATGCATATATACGAAAGTTGATATCTTCTTTTTTTTTTGGTGCTTTCTGAAGCCACATTGTTATTTTGGAAGTGCTGATTTTTGTTGTTGTTGTTAAATATCTATGTTGCATGGGAATCTGCCCCATGCATCCCCTATGTCTCCCTCTTTTCTTAGAGAAGCCAAAAGGTCAAGTGATTTGATTACTGCTAACAAAATTACAACAGCAGATACTGAGGACTATATCTATGTTGCATGGGAATCTGCCCCATGCATCCCCTATGTCTCCATCTTTTTTTAGAGAAGCCAAAAGGTCAAGTGATTTGATTACTGCTAACAAAATTACGACAGCAGATACTGAGGACTATTCCAGACTGCCGTGTGAGGCCAAATACAGAAAGACTACAATATTCCCCAAATGCTTGCACTGTTTGAGTGTATACCAGCAAGAGTAGAGATTGTTCATTCGTATACAGTTTCAATTTTTCTTACTTCTATCGCTAGCCTGTTCTTTTTACGTAGCAGCTTCCAAAATTTTTCGAATCCAGAATTCCTCAAAAATACAAATAGAGTAAATTGCAGTTTCAAGGAGAATTGTTCTATAATCTGTAAGAAAGTGAAGAAATTAAATCCAGGGTTCATGAAAATAAGAATAAAATTGACCTTGAGTGGATTTTGTAGAAATTTTAGATGCCACTCCGGTTTCTGTTTCACCTTATCACTTCGATAAAGTTAAATGCCCATTCTCATAACCATACATTCAAATTCTGGAATTGAAATAAATTTTCTGAAAACACAAATTCAGGAATTTCACAGTGCTGGAAATTGCAGAAATAAAAACACAGTAAAATATTTCAGCCACACAGAAAATTAACACGCTGATTTATGGTCAATATGACCCTGGAAAAACCCCCTACAACTCTTGGGGAAAACTAGTTCGAGAACTCTTCTTTATTTCTGATAATTTGTTTTTACAATGAAACAGAAATACATAGAAAATTCCAGCAACCAAACAAATACAACTTATCTCGTTTTCCGTGCTTAACCTCTGCCTCGGAAATTGTGCCAACAGTAAAAACATGAACAACAATAAATGTTGTACGGACTCCTTGATTTTGTGCCCAGAAACACAACAATAAATGCTGTTGTACAGCCTCCTTGATTTGCGTGTAGGACAACGATAAATGCTGCTATAAGACCTCCTCAATTTGCGTGCAGGACAACAATAAATGCTGTATGGATTCTGCCTCGATTTTTGTGCATAGGGACAACATCAAACTGTACAGTCTACTTCGAAAACTGTGCCACAAAAATATCAAAAACTACACCTCTAAATTTGTGCCAGAATACTGTACGTCTGCCTAGGAATGCATGCCAAAGTTGCTGTATGGTTCTGCCTTGAAAAACGTGCCCAAAATCTGCCTTGAACTGTGTGCCGGCTTGCTGTACGGATTTGCTGAATGCTGCCTCGGTATGTGTGCCAAGGTTCTGCTCTCCTTCAACTCACTACTCAGAAAATCTCCTTGCTCTCTTTCTCTTTTCTCAATCTGCTCATGAAAAGAATGAATGACCTTTTTTTCTCTTCTTTTCCTCCTTTAACCTAACCCTAAGTGACTTTTGGGGAATCCCTAAATCCAATGGCTAAGATAGATTTAGATCAAGGGCTGAGATTAAATTTGCATTTAAATCTCACTTTTTAATTTTTAATTCACCCCATTTAAATAAAGACCCACTTAGCCTTTTAATCCACAGTCACTTTTTCACTTTCTAATTTCACATTGACTTTAATAAATTCACTTTAAAATTAGACTTTGTAACTTTATCACTTATAAAGTCACTTTTAAATTAGATTTGACTTTACCACTTATAAAGTCACTTTAGGAGAAAAAGATAAATACATTTGGACACTTTTTCCCTAGGGCAAAGATCAAAGCCTTAGGGAACCACTTGTCCTCTGGTACCCAAATTTTAACACTCCCTTTTATCGAGGAAAGTGTTCCTCACCACCCTCATCTTGTCTCTAAAGTAGATATGCTTGCCCCATGGTAAGGCTTTGGTGAATATGTCTTCTACCTGCTCATCTGTGGGAATATACTCAAGCTTCACATCTCCCTTCTGAACATAGTCTTTGATGAAATGATATTTGATCTCGATATGCTTTGACCTATCATGAAATACTAGATTATCCATGAGTTTAATGCAATTCTGATTGTCACAGTAAATTACTGAAGGTCTCAACGCTTGACCAAATAAGCCAAACAACATTTTGCGAAGCCAAATGGCCTCACAACTAGCCAAACTGGCTGCCATGTACTCTTCTTCCGCTGAACTCAATGCAACTGACTGTTGCTTCCGACTGAACCACGACAAAATTGCCGAACCCAACCCAAAACAACACCCTGAAGTGCTCTTCCTATCAGAAGCACAATCTGCCCAATTAGAATCAGATCTCACTCCATCTCCCAATCTATAATCCAGACCATAATCGACTGTCCCTTGCAAGTAATGAAGTATGTGTTTTGCAGCGACCCAATGCACTCTCCTAGGCCCACACATGAATTGACTCATCGTGTTCACTGCAAAACATATATCTGGTCGAGTGTTGACCAAATACAACAAGGAACCAATTAGCTGTCTATAAAAGGTAGGATCCACCAACTCGGAATCTAAAGCGTGAAGCTTCTTCCAGTTAGTGATCATAGGTGTCGACATGGGTTTGCAATCCTCCATGTGAAATCTGCTAAGAATGTCCACAATATACTTTCCCTGTCCTAGGAAGAAATGCCCCTCCTCTTGCTACACCTCCAATCCCAAAAAGTAATGCATCAAGCCAATGTCCTTCATCTCGAACTCTGAAGCAAGATCTCTCTTGCAACCTTCTTTGAGTCTCTTTGCACCTGTAATGACCAAGTCATCCACATACATCACCAGAATGAGAGGCTCCTCACCTATCACAATAAAGTATAGGTTCGGATTTGCGTCACTCTTTGTGAAACCCAACTCCTGCAAGTACGTATCAATCCTTGAGTACCAAGTTCTAGGAGCTTGCTTCAGGCCATAAAGTGCCTTCTTCGGTCTGCATACATGGGACTCCTTCCCATGCACCTCAAAGCCCTGCAGCTGCTCAATGTAAACCTCCCCCTGTATGAAGCCATTGAGAAATGTGGTCTTCACATCCATTTGGTGGATCTTCCAACCCATCTCTGCTGCTATCGATATAATGGAGCAAATGGAAGTATATCGAGCCAAGGGAGTGAAGGTCTCCTCATAGTCAACTCCCTCTACTTGGGAGAACCCTCTAGCCACAAATTGAGCCTTGAATTTCTCGATGTTGCCATTTGCAGCATGCTTATCTTGCAAAGCCATCTAGAAGTAACCACTGATTTTCCTTTGGGCCTCGACACCGCCTCCCAAACATCGTTCTTCATGATAGAAGAATACTCCTCCTGCATGGCCTCTCTCCAGACTTGCTGGCTAGCTGCCTCCTCATAGCTAGAAGGCTTAGAATCAGCGATGCTAGTGATCAATGCCATATAGCTACAAAATCGCTCAAGTGGTCTGCTTTCTCTAACCTGTCTCTTTGGCCCAACAACATATATGGCCTCTCTCAGGGTGTTGTGAAGCCACTTGGGCTTCCTCTTCCCTGAGCACACTTCTCCCACCGGAGTGAAAGAATCCTCATCCTCATCAGAAGCCTGAACTCCTGAATGCCTACCAACTGACCTCTTGCTTGAACCTGTGCCTATAGATGCTGAAGTACCGTGTGAACTGTCCATCAATGGGCTACCCTGTGAATTGCTCTACAGGCTGCTCTGCATACTACCTGAAGCACCACCCATCTGACTCTAAGAGCCACTGCTCACTGACGGACATGACACTGTAATCGATGTACCTCCTGATCCCTGTCCACTGGATCCATGTGACTGGCTCAACTGCTCCTGAGTGTCTGGTGAATCCATATACTCTAACTCCTGTGACCTCCTTAAAGCCCTGTCCTCCTCGAATTTCACATCCTGCCTGACAACAACTTTCCTCCTTGCAGGGATATAAATTTAAAAGGCTTTCGAGGTCTCACTGTAACTCACAAAGATGTCCTTCTCTGTAGTGGGCTCTAGCTTGGTCCTCTTCTCCTTGGGAACATAGGAGTATGTAATGCACCCAAAAATACGGAAGTGACCAACATCAGGGTTCTTCCCAGAAAAAAGCCTCCTCCGGAGTCACATGCCCGAAGGCACGATGTGGACTCCTGTTATGCAAATACACAACAGTGTTGCAGGCCTCTGCCCACAAAAACAACGGTAACCCATGATCATGAAGCATGGCTTTGGTAGCCCCAACGATGGATCTGTTCTTCCTTTCCGCAACCCCGTTCTGCTGGGGGTTATAAGGAACTGTGAACTCCCTCTTGATGTTTGCCTCCGTACAATAATCAACAAACTCACCAAAGGTATACTCCCTGCTGTGTCTCTTAGAGACAACCTTGAGTTGCAAAAGACCAGTGCCTAGGACATCTTGAAATCAGAGGTTAGATGTAGACAATTTTAAGGGTGCCTCTGACAGAATATGGATAAGGAGAATAATGATTGTGGTGGCTCAGGAATGGTGAAGACTTTGGAGTTTGATTCATGTGAATTACCCTATACTGCGAAAGGGCTTAGGAGGTTGTATGGCTTGGTGGCTTTTCAAATGGGCCAAGTATGAAACAATGAGCAGAGGCTTTCAAAATATGTAGAGGTGTTGAGAAGGAATGGAGGAGGAACCCGTGAGAGACAGGCTTAAAAGTCTTAAGAATCTGTCTCCCATGAACTCAGAGGAAGTGGATGTAAGTGAAATGTGACCAACAAGAGAGATTTGTGGAGCGCGAATTAAGGGGGCACAACAAATTTAACACATGAGCGTTATTCATACACGAGTTCATGAATAAAAATGCATACCATCGACAACTACATTACACGAATCATCAAAGCAGTAGAACATTGAAAGATGATTATACATAAACAGAAGATTACTAATAAACAAGAGAACACAGATACATACTACTCATTTCTCATTTGGAATCCAAATAAACAGCGCTGCATATCATATTATGTTCAAAACAACTCTCCCAAATATGTATCTCAGAGCATAAAGAGCACAATCATACAGAGCTACAACTTAACTTCTCCAAAATTCCGAACCCTTCTTTCATCTCTGAACTCTCTACATATAGAGTTCTCCTTGAGGGTTTACGATCGAATAATCATTCATGATCGGCCCACACATGTGAAAATCAAAATATCCTAACCAAATCGCACAACATGCATCAAGCAATCACTCCCATAATTAGAAAATCAAAACAGAATCAGGTGAAATCGAGATTTCAACAACAAAACATCATAATCAAACAGTAAAAGAAACAAAATAGTTGGCTACGGAGGCCAAATCCTGGAATCTTCAAAATGGGGCAGTGAGGAGTAGTCGTGAACAGGTGGGCAGTTTGGCTTCCATCACATAATTCCATCTGCTGTAGAAAGCCTCCACTCCCTTATTCTCATGATTTCCACTAATCGTTACGGAATGGCAAGTCGTGCTACGCGTGCCTCGCTCTTTGGCAGGGAGTTATTGAACAAATAGAACATACCATAACTACACTTGTTCCACCCAAAATCCCATGCTGCATAGGACTTGCAAAACCGGAGATTGGGCTTTGGAGGGGGGCCTGTGGCATTAACACACAGCGGGACGGTTTAACACTGAAAAGAGAGCAGGACAAAGGCCGTGGGAGGACTTTGATGAGGTGGCAGGGAGGTGGGGCCCAAATTCCTATCGCAAAGTGCAATCGGGAGCATTGGGGATCAGGATGGAAAGCAAGAACGAAACAATGCGAAGTGCGATGTGCGATGGGCGGATGGTGACGTGATAGGAGGTGGGTCCGCCCGCAAATCGCAATCGGAAGTTTTTTGTTATGAGAAGCGGAGGTAAGTGTTAAGAAGGGCGATGTCCAAAGTGCGATGAGCGGAGGGTGACGTGGCAGGACGGAGGTGGGGCCACCCGCAAATCGCAGTCGAAAGTTTTTTGTTATGAGAAGCGGAGGTAAGTGTTAAGAGTTGCGAAGTGCGATGTGCAATGGCGGAAAGGCGACATGGCATATCGGAGGTGGGGCTGCGCGCAAATCGCAGTCAGAAGTTCTTTGTTATGAGAAACGGTGGTAAATGTTAAAACTTGCAAAGGGTGATGTGCGAAGTGCGATGAATGGCGGGTGATGTGGCAAGACGGAGGTGGGGCGGCTCGCAAATCGCAGTCGAAAGTTTTTTGTTATGAGAAGTAGAGGTAAGTGTTAAGAGTTGTAATGTGCGATTTGCAATGAGAGGAAAGGTCGGCGATGCGAAAAGTAAGTGGGTACCAATAAAGGTTTACAGCGGATGTAAATGATAAAGGTTCATGCGGGTAGGTGAAAAGGGATAAGGTTTTATTGCATCGGGGGTTTGGTGAAGGAGTGCAATGGAACCACTCATGCCTCATGCATGTGATTTGCTTATAGGGGCCACTTCTCTGCCTTGTGTGCGGTTGTAGGCCAGCATTGGCTCCATATGGGGACAACGTGCTGTTTTAAGTGCGTTGAGAACCTGCAGACCTGAATGCCTGTGCTTTATTGGGCGCATGGAGTCGCAAATGCATATTGTGAATCTGAATTGAAACTATAATTGAGTTGTGCTCTGCAAACTATCAAAACTGAAATCACCGCCACACCCTGAAAATCTTGAATGCTGAAATATGAACCATGCTGAACTGAAATCTGAAACACTCTTGAACTTGAAAATTGCAAAGCAATTTGAAACTAAAACTGGAAAGATGCTCATAGTACTGAGTTTATTTGTACACCTACCTACCCTAATCTACTGGAATTACTGGTATTCTAAATGATACAATAATGCCAGTGTAACCAGGCAAGCAACAGCTCTAATGACTTTGTTCTTTCATTGTTTTTCACCAAACTCAGGAACGAACTTGTTAATGGTTTTTGATAGAAATTCCCAGCCTGATCTTCATTGCAAGGAGCTTGGCAAACCTGAACCACAACAGAAGTGCTAAATAGGTATGGTGGCTTTGTGATGAAAAATTTCTCAATATAGATAGCCACTGGATCAAGATATACTTGACCTATTTCTGAATATGTTGACCCAATCAATCTAACATCATAACTTGGTACTGCACATGTGTTCTCCATGTCTTCAAACAACTCGGAACATATTTGCATTTTATTTGATGGATTTTGTGTCGATACTCCTACTGAACCAGACAATATGGCAGACTGCCTAATCATATCCACATCATAGTAGCTTCTGAAATTATTACGTGTGCATGAAAAATGACTTTGAGAACTCCAACCATCCAACGTATCAGCTATTGGGTCATAAAGTGCTTTAGATAACTGTAGCGTTGGTTCCGCTGACATCTCATGATTTCTCCTGTGATTATCAACCAAAATGTGACCAAGATTCGCTTTCAAAAATTGAGATGAATTAAAGCATAAAGGTTGAGAATCAAACTAGATCAATTCTTCTTCTGTTTTAAACTTTGCCTCTTTATTCAGCAGGTTCACTTCCACATCAACTGCAATATTTTGCGTTTCTTCAAGGGTTGCAATGCCCCTTTCTCTTACTTGGAATGCCATCTCTGGATTAAAGGCACCTGGGTAGTGCAAGAGAGCTACTCCTGGGGGTGGCCTTATATCAGCCGGCATTGTATGATATACCTTATTGATCCTGGCTGAAAAATATTGTACTGTCTCCCCAGGTTGTTTTTTTAAATGTCCATACTCTTCTATGATAGGAAAAACATTTCCCATGATTGCCCATCGACCTAGGAAAACTTGCATGAATTGATGAAAATTACTCATGCTAGCAGCTGGAAGATTCTCAAACCAATTTTTAACTTTACCTTGCCATGGTAGGTCAGACATCCTGATACATACATCGTCTTCTTCCTTTACTGATGACTACAATACACTGACTAAAGGATCATGGTAAACATGCAACATAAGATCTTCTAGAAGATTTGTAACAGGAAAGAAAACCTCATTCCAAATTGTTGCTTTGCTTGGGTGTTGAAACTGATTCTCTTCAAACAACAAGGGGACCAATTGTTTTTCCTCATTATTCACGGTAGTCAAGTGATCTGAGTGTTCTCATTCTTTGTCACACAGAAGCTTGCAAGGGAGCTGCAAACACTCGTTAATTTCGGGTGAAGGAACATGATTTGTAACAATCTGTTGTACTACTTCATTAACATCCAAGAAAGAATTTAACGATTGAGAACTCTTATGATTTTCTTCAAGGGATGTAAATTGAGATAGTGTGCAACTTGAAAGAGAATTAGAGGGATGGTCTTCATCATGCAACTCTGATTGGTCTTTAATCTCTAAAGGAAACACTGCTTGCTAAAGATGTTCTTGTGAATCTAGACAATTAAGCTCAGCTGCCTCTGTTTTCAGACCACCAGACTGCTGTTGTTTTTTAGTGCCTTCCTATGGGAAACACTCCAGCTCTTCCCCTTCTTCATGGAGGGTAAGCTCGCCTCCCTCTTCTTCAGAATAGGCTAGGAACTGGTTTTGTACATGTGGTCCAAAAACCACCATGGGTCGTTCTTCTTGGAGATTAAAGGGCATGGGCCCTTTTTTTGTAATGGCTTCTTTGAACTGCTCTTTAGGAGGGTCGGGCAGTTTCAAGGGTATAGATGTGGACTTCTAATTTTTGGGAGGATCAGCTTCTTGCTTTGTGAAAGTGGATGCAGTGGCCTTATGAGGGCCTGACTCTTCTAATGGCTTCTTCCCTTTACTAGCAGGAATAGGAGGGGTTTGTTCTCTTGATATTGACTCTTCATTTTGTTCTTGCCCTCGGGTTCTCTTTCTGAAGGACCTGAGGTCATACTTCTTGTGGAGTTGAGCTTCCATGAAGTCCACAAACTGTTTGTAGTAATTGCCAATATCTTGATCTTCTGGAGGGACTTCCTTGTCGTCTTGCACCCCTTGCAGGGTGAGTTCAACCTCCTCATCATCAGAGTAAGCGAGGAATTGATTCTCTTGACTGTCTGTGACTTCCTTGGCCTTTCCCTCCACTTCTCTCTCCCAGTATAGATGAGGTTGAATGTGGTCTTGCTGTTCGTTCCTATCCTGTTGCAACAACTGTAGAGGGGGCTTCCGATATGAGGATTAAACCCTCAGTTAGGAATCATTTGGTTGGGACGAGGAGGAGAATTTTTGGCCTCCAATTCAAGCTTAATCAACTTATTTGAAAGGTTCTTGATTAGCTTATTCATTTCTTCAATTCTATACTCTTGTGATTCCCTTTCCTGATTTGATGTAGAAGCCTCCTCCCTGTTGTTTCTTCTGGCTTGATGTTCTGTCTTCCCCTTGAATTTACCAGTAGAAGCAAAGTTTGCTTCTACCTCCAATGCATCAGTTTGTATATGATCCAGAGATGTGGATTTTCTTTCTCTTAGGGTGAACCCGAACTCTAGATCGAAAGCTCCTGCGAAGACCACCTTAGCAGCTACTTGGGGAGGCTTTATTTTAGTAGGGAGATTATTATAGAGCTTATTGAACCTCTTTATGAATTCCGTTACATCCTCATTGTGTCTCTTCTTTAGAGCATTGAACTTGGTGAGAACGTATCCATGGTCCTTGTTTTCTCCCCATTTCAATGTGAAGAAATTCTCAATTTCTTCCCAAGTGTGGACTATGTATTTGGCTAGATACTTGAACCACTTCCAAGCTTCTCCATCCAAGGATTGGACGAAAAGCCTTAACACCACATCTGAATGTTCCACATTCGCATTCTCAGCAAAAGCGTAGAAGTTTTCATTATGTCTCTGAGCGGGCATACTATCTTCCCTTGTAAACCGCAACAACAACTCTAGATAGTCTTGCAGCATATCACTTAGAGGCTAAGGGAGGGCCAAAGGGGCATACTTGTTCAAAAGGAAACTCGACACATCCATCTGATTTAGAGGTGGGGTAGATGGTGGATCTGAATCTAGTGTGAGGCCTGGTGAAAGCTAGGATTACTTTTGATTAGGACTATTTTATTGTGGAGTCGCCAAGGTGAGGAATACGCAACTCCCAACCCTTCTTGCTCACCTGTCTGAAGGGTGGAATTTATGTCGTCTCCTAGGGAAAAGATTTCTTCATTTGTATCCCCGACAACAACGCCAAAAATATGTTGTAGCTCCTAGAGACAACCTTGAGTTGCGAAAGACCAGTGCCTAGAACATCTTGAAATCAGAGGTTAGATGTAGACAATTTTAAGGGTGCCTCTGATAGAATATGGATAAGGAGAATAATGATTGTGGTGGTTTAGGAATGGTGAAGACTTAGGAGTTTGATTCATGTGAATTACCCTATACTGCGAGAGGGCTCAGGAGGATGTATGGCTCGGTGGCTTTTCAAGTGGGCCAAGTATGAAACAATGAGCAGAGGCTTTCAAAATATGCAGAGGTATTGAGAAGGAACGGAGGAGGAGGAACCCGTGAGAGACAAGCTTAAAAGTCTTAAGAATCTATCTCCCGTGAACTCAGAGGAAAAAGATCTAAGTGGAAGGTGACCAACAAGAGAGATTCGTGGAGCGCGAATTAAGGGGGCACAACAAGTTTAACACGAGCGTTATTCATACACGAATTCATGAATAAAAATGCATACCACCGGTAGCGACATTACACGAATCATCAAAGCAGCAAAACATTGAAAGATGATTATGCATAAATAGGAGATTACTAATAAACAAGAGAACACAGATACATAATACTCATTTCTCCATCTGGAATCCAAATAAACAACGTTGTATATCATATTATGGTCAAAATAACTCTCCCAAATATGTATATCAGAGCATAAAGAGCACAGTCATACAAAACTACAACAAAACTTCTCCAAAATTCCAAACCCTTCTTTCATCGTTGAACTCTCTACATATAGAGTTCTCCTTGAGGGTTTACGATTGAATAATCATTCATGATCAACCCACACATGTGAAAATCAAAATATCCTAACCAGATCACAGAGTGTGCATTGAGCGATCACTTCCATAATTAGAAAATCAAAACAGAATTCGGTGAAATCAAGATTTCAACAGCAAAACATCATAATCAAACAGTAAAAGAAACAAAATAGTTGGCCATAGAGGCCAAACCTTGGAATCTTCAAAATGGGGCGGTGAGGAGTAGTCGTGAACAGGTGGGCAGTTTGGCTTCCATCACATGATTCCACCTGCCGTAGAAAGCCTCCACTCCCTTATTCTCATGATTTCCACTAGCCGTTACGGAACGGCCAGTCGTGTTGCGCGTGCCTCATTCTTTCGCGGGAGTTCTTGGACAAATTGAACATACCATAACTGTGCTTGTTCCACCCAAAAACCCATGCTGCGTAGGACTTGCAAAATCGTAGACTGAGTTTCGAGTGGGGCATGTGGCATTAAAACAGCGGGACAATTTAACACTGAAATGAGAGCGGGACAAAGGCCGTGGGAGGACTTTGATGACGTGGCAGGGAGGTGGGGCCCAAATTCCTATCGCAAATCGTAATCGGGAGCGTCGGGGATCAGGACGGGAAGCAAGAACGAAACAATGCGAAGTGCGATGTGCAATGGGCGGAGGGTGACGTGGCAGGAGGTGGTGCAGCCCACAAATCGCAGTTTGAATTTTTTTGTTATGAGAAGCGAAGGTAAGTGTTAAGAAGGGCGATGTGCGAAGTGCGATGAGCGGAGGGTGATGTGGCAGGACGGAGGTGGAGCCGCCCCCAAATCGCAGGCGGAAGTTTTTTGTTATGAGAAGCAGAGGTAAGTGTTAAGATTTGCGAAGTGCAATGTGCGATGGCGGAAAGGTGACATGGCATGACGGAGGTGGGGCCGCCTGCAAATCACAGTTGGAAGTTCTTTGTTATGAGAAACAATGGTAAATGTTAAAACTTGCGAAGGGCGATGAGCAGAGTGTGACATGGCAGGATGGAGGTGGGGTCGCCTGCAAATCGCAGTCGGAAGTTTTTTGTTATGAGAAGCAGAGGTAAGTGTTAAGAGTTGCGATGTGCGATTTGCGATGAGCGGAAAGGTTGGTGATGCAAAAAGGTAAGTGGGCACCAATAAAGGTTTAGAGCGGAAAGTAATGAATTGTGAATGATAAAGGTTCATGCGGAAAGGTGAAAAGGGCTAAGGTTTTATCGCATCGGGGGTTTGGTGATGGAGTGTAATGGAACCATTTATGCCTCATCCTTGTGATTTGCTTATAGGAGCCACTTCTCCGCCTTGTGTGCGGTCATAGGCCAACACTCCCCTCCATTGTTCGACCTGAGGGACTTGATCTTCTGACTTGTTTGAGTCTCCACAAGAGCTCTGAACTCCTGAAACCACTTGAAGACCTCACTCTTGGTCTTCAAGAAATAAATCCAGGTCTTCCTGGAGTGATCATCAATGAATAAAACATAGTATTCATAGCCGCTCAAGCATACATGAGACATCTGACCACTCACATCAGTATGAATCAAGTCAAGAATCCCTGTCGATCCGCTGTCACTGCTGGGAAAAGGGGATTTGGCAAACTTCCCCATAGCACATCCTCTACATGTATTAAGGTGATCATAACTAAAATCTGGCACACCTGTGGTGATCTCCCGCAATGTCCTCAAGGCCCCATGATACATGTGCCCCATCCTGCGGTGCCAAATCTCGCACAAATCTGAATTGCTAGCTCTGCTGCCGGTACTACTGCTCAATGTCATAAGGGGCTGAAATGAAAACTTGTACACCTTGCCATAGTGCACACCAATCACTTTAGCTAAAGAAGCAGGAGTGCCCCTAGGATATATAAGCACCTGTCCTCTCCTGAAAAACACCTCATACCCTCCTTCCTCTAATGCTGAAACGGATATAAGGTTCTACTTCATCCTTGGCACATATAGAACATCCGACACTTTCAAGGGAGGTTTGGGTTCCCTAACAAATGCCAATGCCCCCACATTGACTGCTCTAACAATGTTGTCGTCTCCGAGTACTATCCCTATATGAGTGCCACTCTCTGAAAGCTCCGAGAAGTACTAACGAACTCTTGTCATATGACGGGAAGCCCCACTGTCAACATACCAAATACCTAAAGATGCTCCGCTAGTGGAGGGAAGTGCACACTCCCTCTCAACCTGTGTGGCATGTGATTCTACACTAGTGGACTCAAAAGCAATGAACCTAAACTCCCTGTCAAAGCTCTCCGAGAAGTCCTCCATCTCTCCTGATGTTGCCATGGTCTTGTCCTTTCCCTTCTTCTTCTTCTCCAGACACACAACTGCATAGTGTCCCAACTTCTTACAATTCCAACACTTGACTTTGGAAAATTCCTTCTCCTTGTTCACCTGTTTACCTTTACTTTTGCCTTTGCCCCCACCACCACTTGTGGAAACATGCTTCTTTCCTTTGCCCTTCTTGCCTCTTGCTAACAATGCTACATTGTCATCCTCGTCTACCTGTTTGACTGTCCCAAGATGATTCTTTCTGATTTCATTCTGAATGCAATCATCCCACAACCTCTCCTAGCTAGGAAGCTTCTCTCGTGCAACAATCCCTTCCACAAAACTCTCCTAAGTCTTGGGAAGACTTTTCAATGTAATCCACACCAACTCGCTGGGTGGAATGGTCTCTCCAACAACAACCAACTCATCTCTCACAAAATTGATCTTTGTGAGGTATGCTATAACACCATTAGTCTTAGCCGTTTTAATGGCTTTCAATTTCTCCCTTAGGACCATTTTCCTGTTTTCATTGGTGCTCTGGTAAATATTGGTCAAGGCTGTCCACATTTGAATTGCATATGTTTTTTGTTAATTTTGGACAACTAGGTCCAAACTCCATGTTGTGATGCTCAAATGGAGATGCCAGTATTTTTATTGGATTCCTCTTTCGGAGAGGTGCAAGATCGATCTAAAGATCATCTTGATTCGATGAGCAAAACATTTATTTTGAATTTATTCCACTTATGTGCAAGGTCGACCCGAATTGTAATGTAGGCTTGAAGACCCAACAGATGAGTCACACACCCTCACTGATGGATATATATGGGTCAACGTTGGAGGTCATTTTCATCCAGCACTCATCACATATTCTCTCTCATCATCGGATTGGTTCGATCACCTTGTAGGCTCTTCTTCTCTCACACGTGGGAAATTTAGCAAAAGAATTTTCTTTTTTGACCTAGGGTTTTCAGCACTGATTTGACCAATGTTGACTTTGGTCAACGCATGGTGAAACTGGCCCAAAACTCTCCCAAAATTCCGATTTCTGCAGTCCGTATTTTTTGGCATAGAAATCGAGGCTGGATGTTGACTTTGACCAGGCTGCATTGACTTTTGATGCTGCTATTTTTGCGTTGATCGTTGACTGGGACATCGTTGACTTTTGTTGACTTTGGGTTGATTGATATAGAGTTGTCTGAGAGGGTTGTGTGACACATTCTGGTTGGCTGACCGTATTGAGACTTTGCTGGTTGAAGCATCCTGTTGACCGCTGTAACGCACCACAACACATATATTTTGCTGATCAAGTTAAGTGTATTTTTTGCTTGTCTTTTGTCGATCTATTGGTATGTTCTATCAACATTTTACTTTCTTGTTTATGTGATTGCTGTTTGATATTGGGGATAAAAGTCAAGTTACATCAAGCATAGAACATCTACAAAAATTTACATCTTTCCTCTCACATGAAAAATGACATGGTCTTTAACACCATCCAGAATCAGTTTTTTTCCCTTGGCATTCTTCTTATTAAAATTAGCCAACTGAACATGGTCAGCAGGCACTGCTACTGGGTGCTGTGTGGTGTGAACCATAATGCTTCAGACTTCTGTCTCCTCAAAGATGCTCTGGATTCCCTCTCTCCATGCACTGTAGTTTCTTTGCCCATCCAACCTATCCTCCACCCTCAAGCCCAAAGACATGCTTGCTGTCTTAATAACCTGAAAATTTCAATGTTGTGGTAAAGGTTCAGTTTCCTGTGTCAAAAAATAGCTTGATGTAATTTTTCACTTGCTGTCCCAAACTGCACTTTTCAGCCACCCAAGCTCTGATACCATGTAGAAATTTTAGACCCCACTCCGGTTTTCAGTTTCACCTTATAACTCCCATAAAGTTAAATGCCCATTGCCATAACCATACATTCAAATTCTGGAAATGAAATAAATTTTTCTGAAAACACAAATTCAGGAATTTCATAGTGCTGGAAATTGCAGAAATAAAAACACAGTAAAATATTTTAGCTACACAGAAAATTAACACGCTGATATTTGGTCAATATGACCTTGGAAAAACCCCCTACAACTCTTGGGGAAAACTAGTTCGAGAGCTCTTCTTTATTTTTGATAATTTTCTTTTACAGTAAAATAGAAATACACAGAAAATTCCAGGAACCAAACAAATATAGCTTATCTCGTTTTTCGTGCTTAACCTCCGCCTTTGAAATTATGCCAATAGTAAAAATAGGAACGACAATAAATGTTGTATGGACTCCTTGATTTTCGTACCCAGAAACACAACAATAAATGCTGTATGGCCTACTCGATTTGCATGTAGGACTGCAATAAATGCAACTATACGGCCTCCTCGATTTGCATGTAGAAGGACAACAATAAATGTTGTACGGATTTTGCCTCGATTTTCGTGCACAGTGACAGTAGCAAACTGTACGGTCTGCCTCAAAATCTTTGCCACAAAAACAACAAAAACTACACCTCAAAATCTGTGCCAAAATGTTGTACGGCTAAATGCGTGCCAAAGCTGTTGTAGGGTTCTGCCTTGAAAAACGTGCCCAAAATATGCCTTAAACTGTGTGCCAACTTGCTGTATGGATTTGCTGTATGTTGCTTCGGTATGTGTGCCAAGGTTCTACTCTCCTTCAACTCACTGCTCAGAAAATCTCCTTGCTCTCTTTCTCTTCTCTCAATCTGGTCATGAAAAGAATGAATGACCTTTTCTCTTCTTTTCCTCCTTTAACCTAACCTTAAGTCACTTTTGGGGAATCCTTAAATCCAATCGTTGAGATAGCTTTACATCAAGGGCTGAGATTAAATGTGCATTTAAATCTCACTTTCTAATTTTTAATTCACCCCCCTTAAATAAAGACCCACTTAGCCTTTTATTTCCATAATCACTTTTTCACTTTCTAATTTCACATCGACTTTAATAAAGTCACCTTAAAATTAGACTTTGTAACTCTATCACTTATAAAGTCACTTTTAAATGAGATTTGACTTTACCACTTATAAAGTCACTTTAGGAGAAAAATATAAATACATTTGGACACTTTTCCCTAGGCCAAAGATTAAAGCCTTAGGGAACCACTTGTCCTCTGGTACCCAAATTTTAACAGATTCTAAGATTTCCCAAGTGCTCTCTTGTAGCTCCAGTCCTTTGGAAAGCCTGTTTGATTCTTTGCTTTTGTTCTTGTAGACATGAACAAAAGAAATTTGAGTGAAGGCTGCTTGCATATTCTTGATGTCAAAAAATCATGGTTGGAGGGTGAAATTTCTCAAGGTGAAGTCTCCCTTCATCCATTGCATGACTAGAAGTGGGTCTCCAAAATTTTGAATTTGTGCAACTCCTCTTTCTTGAACTATTCTAAGAACCAGTTTGAGAGCCACATGTTCATAGAAATTGTTTTTTACAGGTCCAATTCTAGCTTTGAAGGAGATGCTGTGTTGGGAAAAGATATATGGCCCACCCTGCCCCACCTATAGTAGGATTACCTTTTGAGGTTTCTTTAAAGAAAGCCTAGGGGATTTCTTTGTTTACATGAACAACTGTACCTTGTGTTATGAATAAAATATATATAAAATAATACAAATAATGTAAACAATAATAATAAAAAATAATAATTAATTAGCTAGTAACTAGTTAGTGAAGAGGTATGTCCCCAAGGACATAACCGTTGGTGAAAAGGTACCTGTCTAGGGTATACAAGTAGGCCCTCACCCTCATTGTAATCATCTCATCAATTCTTTTATATGATATTTAATATACATTTCTTGTCCTACAGTGGATGACTCTGTCTTCGAAGTATTTTGAAGATTATTGATGATGATGATGATGGTTAACGTCCACTGAGACCAATCTTTGGTCTATCGGACCTAAAGAAAAGAGTTATTTAGTTTGATTTAAGATTTTATTCCTATGCTCGAAAAGCTTGGAGAGAAGCCTCCCGAGCGCACTATAATTTTGACATCTTATGCATACGAACCTTGTTTGTCACATTGGTATCAGAGTTGTTCGATCCTTTAGCTACAACTACTGCACAAAGCCAGTCTGATCCCGCCTTTGGCCATTGATATTCATCAACATTGTTGGCGTCTCAATTGAAGCGTTTTGCTACATAGTTGGAATTTCTCCATTTTTACCGATTGGTCCTTGGCCATAAAGAAAAAAAGAAAAAAGATAAGAATTTTTTTTTGAGGTTTTCTTACAAGGGAGGGATGATTACATTTCGAGACATGACAATAAAGTCGAAATTGATAATTCCTTCTTCAGAAGACTTTAAAGATATTACGAAATTAATACCCTTAAAAAGTCAAAACACAATACTAGAGAAGCAAAAAGAGCCTGAGGAGGTCATATCCAATAAAAACGAAGATAATTAGTATTTAAAAGATCATATCCAAAAACTACTTGCACAAGTCAAAAAGTGTAAAACTAAGAAGGTCAAGTTAGAACAGCTCAACGAAAGTTCTGACCACAAGCTCAACGAAAGTTTATTAGAAAAAGAAGAGGGAAATTTACGTTTAAAGAACCTTAATAAAAAATTATTAGAACATATTAAGTGTTTCAAAGATGAGAAATTTGAATGCCAAAATAAGTCGACTCAGAAATGAGGAACTCTTACGGCTCAAAAATCATAATCAGAGCCTGCTCAAATTAAGAAACTTAAAAATGATAAGAAATCATTGGACAACAAAATAGAAGAATTTATCACGAAAGAAGTGTCGAAGTCTTCCGTCCAAGTTGAAGAAAAAGATACACACACCCATCCAATCAATGTGACAACTCAAGAAAATATCAAACCAGTTGAACGAAAAACATAATGTTGCAATTCAAACAGTGGAAATTCCAAGTGAAGATTTTGTAACCAACTCAACAACCTTAGTACCTAAAGTACATCATAAAATTGTTGCACACTTGATAAGAGGAAGTTAAACCAAAAGAATTCCTTATCGACATTTGAATCACAAGAGGAGGCAATTCAATCAGTCCGCGTATCTGTATGACTCTAAAAAATAGGGTTATTTTCCCAAGGATAATGATTTCAACACAATCCAGTTTGATAGTAACAATTTATCTTAGCTATCAAGTAATTGCAAAGTTCCTCAGAAGATTGATTTAGTATGGTTTGATCCCTTCTCAGTTTGACAATTTTATTTATGACTCAAAGGATCATATGATCTTGTATCTACGAAGATGAAAGTTCAGAGACAAGAAGATCAAGCCCTTTCATCAACAATCTTTGAGGACAAAGCTTTTTGAAAAGGAAGACAATGTTATGAATAAAATATTATAAAATAATACAAATAATGTAAACAATAATAATAATAAATAATGACTAATTAGCTAGTTACTAGTTAATGAAAAGTTTTGTCCCCAAGGATATAACCATTGGTGAAAAGGTACCTGTCTAGGGTATATAAACAGACCCTCATCCTCATTGTAATCATATCATCAATTCTTTTATATGATATCTAATATACATTACTTGTCCTGCAATGGAGTCTTTGTCTTCGAAGTTTTCTGAAGATTATTGCTATGTATACGAACCTTGTTTGTGAGGAAGAGAAATTGTAAATTGGGAGAAGACAAACGATGTTGAGACTTTGAGTGGCACATTTAAAAGGAAGGGTGTCAAAAGTTTTGGCATTTGTGGCCAACATGATTCCCCAATCATACGTGAGAGTGAGGGATCTCACTTTCTCTGCATCATTATTTTGACACCATCATCTAAAAGCTTCTCCAATGGTGTCCCCTTCCCAAGTATTATGAAGACTTGTGAATCCTTCCCTCTCTTTCCAGATTGGATTCTATAACATCTTCATGTAGCCAAAATTTACCAAGTCCTTCCAAGCTTCATTATTGTTGAATGTTCCATGTTAGGGCCTTGTTGTTGAGAAGGGACCACATAAGGGTTTTAGATTTAGAAGGAGGTTTGAACTTCCAAATTGTCTTCCATGTTGATTTTTCTACAATAATGCATAGTAGAAATTGATCCTCGAATCTGATAATTACTTAAAAATGATTTCCAATCAAGTTATCTTATGTCACATATATCATGAAGCAATTATGCACAAAAACATAAATAGACTACCATGAAAAACAGTAGGATCATAAAGAGAAAACCATGCACAATAGAGACAACAAATTTATTCGTGGAAAACCCAACCTTGGAAAAAAACCCAACAACTTTTCTTCCAAGGAGAAATTGTTCTTCATCAATATTTACAATTCCAAGAATATTCTAGAAATCTGTGCCAAAATCCAAGTCTATTCATCAGTCATCAATATTTACAATTCCAAGAATATTCTATTCTAGAAATCTATGCCAAAATCCAAGTCTATTCATTAGTCATCAATATTTACAATTCCACGAATATTCTAGAAATATGTGCCAAATTCCAAGTCTATTCATCAATCAAACTTGGTAAAAATCCCAGATTAGTCAAATCTTGTCAAGCCTTCAAAATGGTCAATTTTGGTCAACTTTTTGTCATGTTATACGTGTCTCTTGTAGTTAAATTCAGACCTATGGTTGACGCTTGCAATCGAAGGGTTTGCAGTTGACTTCCTGCAGTCGAACTTGCTGTCATTATGTAGTCAAATAGTCTCTTCCTGCTGTCAATTTTGACCTTCCTCCTTTAGTCAAACTCCCAAATTCTCGGTTAAAGGTAGCAAGAATCTCGGTCAAACGAAGTAGATCATGTGAAAATTCCTGAATATTACTTATGTAGAAACCCTACTGTTAAATCTGGTTATCATACTTAATCAAGTTATTAATTTGAAATTTCAACATTAACATCGAAGTAAACACATGAACAAATTTCACAGATACAGATCTAAAAACTGAGTACATGCACACAGACAAAGTGACACACAAGATTTTCTGGACAATTGAAAAATTCAATGCAGAAAACCGGTCTTATGGCTGCTGGAGGGTTTATATTATTAAGTCGAATCTAAGTACAACAAATCTGGGAACTTTATTGGTTAACCCGACAAAGAAATATAAGATCTGCAGCAATACCTCTGTTTTGGAGACAGAAAACTGGATTGATTCACTCCCTAAAACGGGATTTACAGAACTCTGTCCCTTTCAGCCTCTACAAACCCCAATGCTGCTCTAAAGCCCTCTGCGTCAACTGTGCTAGCCTTCTGATGCCCCTGCGTTGCTCAGGAGAGGGCTGCATAACCCCAGGCTGGGTGACGCAGTCCCTACGCTGCCATGGTTGGCCCTGCGTAAGCCCTGATGGCCTCTTGTTGCATCTGGAGTTTGCGTTGCCCTTTCTGGGCCTGCGTAGCGGTAGCTGCTTCTCTACGCTGCGCAACTTCTACTTCTGTGTGTTGCTCCTGGTTGCTGATTCTCTGCCTATTGCTGACTCTTGGCTCTGGGATCAGATCATCCCCTTAGTCAATACTACCCCTCGCTGCAGCTGAAACACTTTTAGAAATTCTTAGCAAACCACACCTTAGAATTCCAACTTAAGTCTCAGTGTTCTACCACTTTGTGTGTGTTCTCCAACGTGTGAAATTTTCAATACTAAAAATTATTACTGCAATGATTGGTTTATTTCTCCTACTTATGAGATAAGTTATTTACAGATGCTTCAGTAAATTCTGAAATAAACACATTTGCAGATCTTCACTCTAATCAAAAGCATAAGAACATAAAATTACACAAGTACCACAATAGAAACAAACATATGAACACAGTTAGTTTTGGACAATTGTCCCCAGAAAAACCCAACGTGGGAAAATTGATGCAACAGATGAGGGTTTTGTATTTATCTTTAGAAATGGAAAGTACATTTACAAGAGTCCTGATGAGCAGAGAAAAATTAGCATACACTTCGCTGAATTTTCTGGAACCTTCAGAAGAATTTCAGACCCTCGGGGTGACTTACTTCACCCTTTGCGTCATCTAGCGTGCGAGCTCTGCGCAGTCTCTCCCTTGACTGCGTAACTCTGCGTGGAGGGGTTCTTGCTGCCGATCAGCTCACCCTTCCCTTCATCCTCCAGACTTCTGCTTCTCCGATAATTGAATCCTCCCTCCTCCTTCTGCTTCTGCAAACCTGCCTCTACAAACTCACCCACTGAAATCAAATTCTCTTGCTTTAGAATCGATTTCCTTCGGGTACTGAGAATGTTCCCGGCTTGATTTCCAAATGACCCTCAAGCCCCTTCTTATAGTCTTCTCGCTGATGAATCAACGACCAAGATTATATCATTAATCAATGGCTCAGATTAAAAGATGACTTGATCTTTGTTTTCTAGAAGATTCACACTTTGCTTTATTAATACCTTAATTATTTAATTTCCCTAAGTTTAGACTTAGGGTCTGCATTAAAATAATTAATTATTTTAATAAAGCCATATCCGAGTGGAATTTCCACAAATGGTTTATGGGTTCTTTGGATAACTGCTGTCCAAGTCTCTCCACCAAAAATGAGACTTAGAACACTTCTCGATGCTATAAAAATCAACACTCCCTCTTAGCGAGGAAAGTGCTTAAGCAAGATACCACTGTACTGCTCTGACTTTATAACATCTGCTATGTTGATGTTGTCCTGGCTGCTTCCCCTCATCTCTGTGCTTCTGCCCCTCATCTCTGTGCTGCTGCCTTCTGTATTGCTGCCTGTGACATTGTCTCTGCCACTTCCTCATCCATACTGGAACTTCCTTTGTTTTTGAAGATCAACCTTCCCTCTAATGGAAAGGGTTCTCGACCATCCCCATCTCCTCTTTGAAGTAAGTGAACTTAATCTTACTTAGAGTCGAGGATATCTGCCACATGTTCCCTTGTAGGAGTGTATCGCAGCTATACTGCTCCCCTTTGGACATAGTCCCTGTTGAACTGGCACCGAATGTCAATGTGTTTCGACCGGTCATTAAACACAAAATTTTCAGAGAGCTTAATGCAACTTTGGTTATCACACATAATCTTGATCGGTTCCATTCGCCTCTTGAGCAGGTTCAAGAGTAACTTGCGGAGCCATATGGCCTCGCATGAAGCTGTGTTTGCTGCCATGTACTCTGCCTCGGCTGAACTTAGTGCTATATACTTATGTTTCCTGCTGCACAAGGAGGTCTTTCCTGATCTGAGACTGAAACTGTATCCACTGGTAGTTTTCTGATCCACTGTGCTTCCAACTCAATTTGCATCTGTGAACCCATTCAACTGAACCTCATTGCCCTTGGTGTACTTCAACCCATACTCAAATGTCCCCTTTAGATATCTGAGAACATGCTTGGCTGCTGCTCAGTGAGCCCTCCTTGGTTCCACCATGAACTGACTGAGGGTATTTACTGCATAGGAGATGTCTGATCTAGTATTGACCAGATACATCAATGATCCGATGAGCTGCCTATACAAGGTGGGATCAACCTCATCATTTTCTGTTGTGTCTATCTTCTTCCAATTAGTAATCATTGGCGTGGCCATGGGTCTATAGTCTTCCATCTCAAATCTTTTCAGGATTTCTGTTGTGTATCTTTTCCCATTCTGCTGCCAGACTTCTAATCCAAGAAAATAGTGCATCTGCCCTAGGTCCTTCATGTCGAATTCTGTAGCCAGATTATCCTTACAGTCCTTGATTAACTTGGATGATCCAGTAAAAAACAGATCATCCACATATAGTATCAGAATTAACGGCTCATCCCCTGCTCTTAAGTAGTAGAGGTTGGGTTCTGCATCACTCTTGACGAACCCCATCTTCTACAGGTAGTTATCAATTCACCCATACCATGTCCTAGAGGCTTGTTTTAAACCATATAAGGCTTTCTTAAGCCTACAAACATGAGTCTTTTTCTCATGTGTCTCGAAGCCCTCTGATTGTTATATGTACACTTCCTCCTCTATCAGCCCATTCAAGAATGCTGTCTTGACATCCTTCTGGTGAATCTCCCATCCCATCTGTGCTACTAGAGAGATGACGGATCTAATAGAAGTGTAGCGAGCTAAAGGGGCGAAGGTTTTCTCATAATCAATGCCTTCGTTCTGTGCATACACCTTAGTTACAAATCTTTCCTTGAACTTCTCTATCCTGCCATCTGCAACATACTTGATCTTGTAGATCCACTTGGATCCTATAACTGATCTGTCCTGTGGTCTAGGGACTACTTCCCAGACATCATTTGTCATGATGGAGCTATACTCCTCCACCACGGCATCGACCCATACTTGATGCTGAGCTGCTTCTCGAAAGCTGGAAGGTTCTCCAACTTGAGCTACCAGTGCCTAATATCTGTCTAGTTGCTTCCGTATCCTCTTCCCTTCTCGAGGGTCTCCAACAAATTCTTTTGCATCTTTTAGAATTTGTTGAAGTTCTCTGTTCGGTCTCCCGTCAGTGGTGGGTGGTCTCACCTGCTCTCCTTCCTGTTCTTCTTCTGAGGAACTCTCCTTAGAATCCTTGTGACTTGGAGAGGCACTTGACCCATCCTCTGTAAGCCGTTGAGACTGTACTAGTGGATCCTCCTCAATCTGCTTATTGATGGCCATTTCTCGAGATTTCTTGAAGGCTCTCTCCTCCATGAATTTCACATCACGTCTTACCACGATTTTTTTGCTCTCTGGAATATAGATGCGATATGCTTTCTAATTCTCACTATAGCCCACATGAAAACCCTTTTCTGTAGTCTGATCCAACTTCCTCTTTTCCTTTGGAATGTGGCAGTACACCATGCTGCCGAATATCCTGATGTGGCTCACCTCTAGCTTGCTGCTTGTGAACACACTCTCGGGAGTCACCTTCCCCAAGGCTCTATGAGGAACTCTGTTTTAGACATATACTGTTGTATTGCAGGCCTTTGCCCATAAAAAATTGGGCATATCTTGGTCGTACAACATTGCCCTTGCAGCATCTATTATGGTCTGATTCTTCTGTTCTGCAACTCCATTTTGCTCTGGATTGTATGGAGCTATCCATTATCTCTTGATGCCTTCCCTTGCACAGAAATTGGTGAAGTCCTTATCGATATATTCTCCACCGTTATCTGATTGCAGCTTCTTGATCTTCTCTCCCATAGAGTTTTCTACCAAGGCTTTGAATTCTTTGAATTGATCAAAGACTTCATCTTTGGTTTTCAGAAAATAGATCCAATTTTGTCTAGAATGGTCATCAATGAAGGTAGCAAAATACTTTTCACCATTGAGAGCGGTTGTGGATATTGGATTGCAAATATTCGAGTGTATTAATTCCAATACACCCTGGGCTTTGCTGTTGCTTCTTGGAAACGTTGCCCTAGCGTACTTCCCTAGTACTCACCCCCTGCAAACTTCATCTTTCTTCATGCTGAGTTCAAGAGTCCCTATGATAGTATTCTTGAGAATCCTTCTCGTTCTGTGCCATAACTCGTTCAAATCTCTATTGTTCGTACTGCCAATCAGGGCCACCAGGGATTCAAGCTGGAGTTTATATAGCTTGTGACTCCTTACTCCAATTTGTGTCTTTTGGCTCCAGTTAGGGTGTTTGACATACACCTTATCTCTAATAAAGTATATGTCATAACCCTTGTTCTGCAGTTGAGACACTGAGAGTAAATTCATCCCCAACCCTGGTACATGCAAAACATTTGTGGCTCGAATCTTGTTGCCATCTTCTGTTTGAAATGTTATGGTACCACTCCCAATGGGGGTACATTTTTCCCTGTTTCCCATAGTTATCTGGAAATTCATCTGTTCTTCTTGGTAGCTCGAAAAACATTCTCGAACCCCCGTCATGTGAGCAGATGCTCCACTATCAATATACCAAACACTTGGAGGAGTTGTGCTCGACATACAAGCAAGGTCCTCCTCTAGTCTGATGCCAGCGCTTTCATGTCGTGTTACCTCTGCATTTCTGCATGATCTGGAGGACTACGTGAGTCCCTTTGACTGCATGAACCCTTCCGGATGACGAATCTCTAGTCCATGGCAGATCGTCCCTTTTTGTCTCTAGCCTTTTGCTTTGATACCATGTGAAATTTTCAAGATTGAAAATTATTACTGCAATGATTGGTTTATTTCTCCTACTTATGAGATAAGTTATTTACAAATGTTTTAGTAAATTCTGAAATAAACACATTTGCAGATCTTCACTCTAATCAAAAGCATAAGAACAGAAAATTACACAAGTAGCTAGAAACAACCATATGAACACAATTATTTTTGGGCAATTGTCCCTGGAAAAACCAATGTGGGAAAACCAGTTCAGCAGATGAGGGTTTTGTATTTATCTTTAGAAATGGAAAGTACATTTACAAGAGTCTTGATGAGCAGAGAAAAATTAACATACACCTGGCTGAATTTTCTGGAACCTTTAGAAGAATTCAAGACCCTCGGGGTAACATCCTTCACCCTCTTTGTCATCCAGCATGAGAGCTCTGTGCAGTGTCTCACTGGACTGCGTAACTCTACGTGGAAGGGTTCTTGCTGCCGATCAACTCACCCTTCCCTTCATCCTCCAAACTTCTGCTTCTCCGATAACTGAATCCTCCCTCCTTCTGCTTCTGCAAACCCGCCTCTACAAACTCACCCATTGAAATCAAATTCTCTTTTTTTAGAATCAATTTCCTTCGGGTACTGAGAATGTCCCCGGCTTGATTTCCAAATGACCCTCAAGCCCCTTCTTATAATCTTCTCGTTGATGAATCAACGACCAAGATTATATCGTTAATCTTCGTTTTCTAGAAGATTCACACTCTGCTCTATTAATACCCTTTAATTATTTAATTTCCCTAAGTTTAGACTTAGGGTCTGCATTAAAATAATTAATTATTTTAATAAAGCCATATCCGAGTGGAATTTCCACAATCGATTTATGGGTTCTTTGGATAACTGTTGTCCAAGTCTCTCCACCAAAAATGAGACTTAGAACACTTTCCGATGCTATAAAAATCAACACAATGGACCCTGAGCCTTTCCTTTATACTTTTCTCGTTGGGAAACCAACGACCGTGATCTAATCTTGATTCGACGGCTAAGATTAAAAGAAATTTTGATCCGTGTGCCTAAGTCATTTCTATCACATGTTTAAATTAATTACCTTTAATTTTCCTAAGTTAGACTTAGGGTCCCTTATTAAAAATATTAATTAATTAATTTTCTCTCAAACCGGATGGAATTTCTCAAATCCTTTTATGGGTCTTGGAGATCTCATGTACTCTAGTCCCTCCACAAAGTTTGGGAGCTAGAGCACATCCGAAGCTACCCCAATAATCCACAAATCTCAACAGATCAAGCTCGGTCAAATGAGGCAGGCCAACCTTGGTCAAATGGTGGCTTCTATATTTGGTCAAACTTCATATTTCCTTCATTATTCTTAGAAGTGTGGATCAGAACAAAGGAGAGAATGTGATGTCCGAATTGATCAAAGTGGAGGAGTCTCATGTGTATTTGTACTACTGAAATGGGGTGTACAATGACCAAGGGTCGCACACATTCATATGTGTGGCTGACCTGAAACTTGGGGCCTACATGAAGCCCAAAAAAATAATTTTAATTCTTCATTTTTGTAATTTTTCTAGGCCGACTTGGAAGGCCTTTTGGCATGTAGGAATACCTCCCAATGTTACACAAAATTCAACATTCCACAACTAGATCTGTGGGTTCTCATTACCTTATGAAGCAAGAGCTTTGTAACCAACCTTTGGCTTGTAACGTATAGAGGGGTTAAAAGAAATAAGCTCATCTTCCTCTTCACTCGATTTAATAAAACACTTTCTATGGTTGTCGTTATAGTCCTTTGAACTATGTGGATTTGAGAAATCTAGGGGCAGCTAGATTAGGTGATTTCTCATACTCAGTCAATTGTTTGCGATGTTCTTTTACTTAACTATCTTCTTCTTTCACTCGATTATTATTATATTCTTATCATCAAACAACTATCAAACAATGAAGAATAATGAGACAAGAGGACACAAAATGTAGGCTGCAAGCCAGGGCCAAAACCTCTCCTCTTGAGAGGAAAACCCACAAGAATTCTTCTCTTCTTATATAATGTTCAAATGACGAATTCCATGGCCTATGACCCTTGAAAAAGACCTCTCCAAGACCAAGTCAACTCCTTTCATTAGCTTGTTCTTCACAAATTCAACGCTATTCAAACTTGCTTTAATGCTTCCAAATATCAGCTTCATTTCAGAATTCAGCTTCTATTACAGGTCTGTAATTTTCGGCCTTTCCTGCAGCAATTGATTTTTGCACGTGGGAACTGTTTGGGGGCAGAAATAGGATACTTGTCTCCTTAGCCTTTCTTGGTCTTCACTCAGAATTTCAGCTTGTTAATATGATTCTTAGACACCATATTTTGGCTCCTTTTAAGGTCTGCAATTTATCACTTCTGAAACCGTAACTGCAGCTCGCACATGTGAGAGATATAGGCCCAAAAACAAGCTTCTAGACTTGTCTTTCTCTTCCTTTGTTCACCTTCGTCTTTGCTCCTTTTAGGTCTCCTTTTTCAGTCCTTGATCAAGCTTCTTCTTGAATGAATGAGTGTCCTTTGTTGAGGTCGAGTTCTCCTTATATATAGGGTCCTTATGGCAGTGGAACAACCCTTCATGTGGCTGACTTCTCTGTATTGAAAGCCTACTTGTTTGCAGCTAGGTTGACTTTTCTTGGAGGGTCTTTTATGACTTAAATAAATTTCTTTTACATAGTACAAAATGCCCAATAGGGTCTTACATATATAACAATAACTCGATGACAAAACCTAGAAGCACTCAATGGGTGCTTGACCTACAAATAAAGTAACCTTGAGCATGAAACCCATTGTTCAAAATAATAATAATAAAATTTCTTTTTCTCTTTGCATCAAATACATAAAATCATGATTACATTAGACATTATGAGGACCAAACCTAGTTACACATTTCAACAAAAGGGTCCCCTTTATATATGCCTTGAGTGGAGTAGCCTTTGATCCTAAGATCCTATTGGCAGTTTGTTGGAGTCTTCGCTTCCAATCCACAAGTCCAATGATACCTAAACTTGGTCTCTTTCCAATATGTCGTGCCAACCAGTTTTCAATCAAGTGGGGGGATGGAGCAATTGTTTTCCAAATTATCAAAGGCATTCAATGATTTTCTAATGGGGGTGTTTACCCAATCCTTAGTATTGTTAAGGGAAAAACATTTGTCCTTTATGATTTGCACCCATAGTCCAACACCTTGTTGAAGCCTCCAAACATTTTTTGTAGCAAATACCTTTGAGAACATCAAAATATTCTTGAGACCCATCATCTCTAACATTTTGGAATTGGAATTTTCCTTCACGAGAGTAGAGCCATTCCTTTCTTCTCTATTGTCCCATACCAACTGAAGTGATAACATAGTTGTCTAATCCACTCTAAGACACATCTTAAAATGTAGGTGAGGGGAATACAACATATTAGGATAGCCACAAGGACTGACTGAATTAGAATTAGCCATCCACCATGGGAGAGCCTTCTGTTGCACTAGTTATGGATATTTTCTTCAACCTTAGCAACTATCTTATTACCCACCACTTGTGGGTAGTATGTATAGGAGAATTTTTTTCTCCTAGCTAGTCCTAGCTGGCATGTAGTAGCCCCTTGCAGCCACCGGATAGCACGATGTGCTATTGTCTCTGCCACTTGAGTCCGCCATGCGGTCCCTCGCCCATTTGTTATGATTGTATGTTTGAAGGTTGGCCTCCTGATATCGAAGGTATGGATTTTCATTGGTATAGGTGAGTAATTTTCATTACTTGTCATGGGAACTTTTAGGCATGGATTGGTGGGGGGATTTGGTGGAAAAAGTGGGCTAGGTCGGTACTCTTGTCTCCTATGCCCGATTTGGTGATTAGCCTAGTATCTTGGTCCCATGGGATCTTCTTTATTGCCCATTAGCTTTAGGGTTGGCACTACACGAGAAATCCAAATTTTGGTTGCGTGGTCCCGCTTGTCGACACCATATACATCACTCTCCTTCGCTCATTTTAGCCCCATTCATCTCTTTTCCCATGTGGGTCCACATATGTCCACTAAGTCCACATAGGGGTAGCCTCCATGTCCTCTTTCCCACACCTTGGGTTGGGCCTGGAACGATGCCCCGAAGGTTGATGCGGCTAGAAAGAAAAGAAAAAGCATAATTTGGTCACTCTCAATTGGAAATGTACCAAAAAATGCAAAGGATGGTCTGGACATAAATAATTAGCATGTGAGCAAAAGCCAAGCGTGAGCTCTACCCCTTATTTATGGCCATCACCCTGGTACCTATGGGACCTAGATGAACCCCTTCCATATTAAGGAAGTTATGATCGTCCCAACCCCTGGTGGGCAATGAAAATCCCCACCTTAAAAGGGGGTACCTACTGCTATATTCTATATATCATGCTCTCATCCCTTGGAGCCCCAAGCAAATATGAAGAAAAACCAGTCAAAGGAAGAAGGCATATGAAGAAGGGTGGAAAAAAAAAGGATGAGGTAACTCATGTACCACAATTTTCTCCCTCCTACACCCATATACCCAGGTATAAGCTTCCTTTATTATAGCTACCCTTGTACCATGGGATGTGACCTGGAGCATTCCCTTGACCCCCACTTCATTTCATCACTATATCACTTGCCACCTACCATCTGATGGATGTATCACCGACCTGTCACCTCCTTTAAAGGTTGAAACGACTTAATAGGGTCCTTGGTTAACCCCCTTATTGAGCTTGGAGACACTAGTACATGCCAAAGCCTACTATGGAAGGGCATGCCATCGTGAAGTGGCCCATTGATTCCATGATTCGTAAGGTATTTTACTTGATTATTCTAACAATTTGTTGTATGGGAGGGAAAAGGGAAGCATTGGATCTTATGCAAGATTGCAGAGGGGTCTCTATTTGGGGTTTGGTCTCCCTAGAGGGCCAAATTAGCACTTCTAGGGTGAGCGTTGAGAGCCATGGACCTCCACCATAACATAGAGTACTTCATGGATCCCCAACACCCCTCAGTGATTGCTCAAGCCCCACCTTTGGGATGAGGATGATGCACCTGGGTCACCATATCCTTCTGGCTCGACACTTTCACCATACACTTTGCAGATGATCTACCGCTTTATGCCACTCTTTAAGAAGTCAATCTAAGAGGGAGCATCTACTACTATCTAAATCATCATCAACAAAGAAGCTGATTGTAGAAGAAAACATCTATTCAAATAAGTATATTTATAACTTCATCTGAATCTTTCAACATGTGTTAAATTTGGACAACTAGGTCCAAAATTTGGGTTGTGCTGCTCAGATGACGATCCCAATATTTTTATTGGATTCCTCTTTCGGAGAGGTGTAAGATTGATCTAAAGATTATCTCGTTTGGATGAGCAGAACATGTACTTTGAATTTATTCCACTTACGTGTTAAGTCGGCCTAGAATATAATATAGACTTAAATGTCTTAAAGGATGTGTCATACACCCCCAAAGATGCCTATATATTGGAGAGACTTGGAGTTAATTATACACACAATGTGTGGAGGATTTTCTTCTCTCTTGATGGTGATGGAGTTGCTTTCTTGGTACTGCGTCTTTGTGGAGTATTCTTTGTTTGGGTTGTCTTGGGGTTGTGTGACATGTGTGGGTGATCCAGGAGGATCTTGATCAGTGCAGATCGGCAGAGTTCCAAGTACAATCGACGTCCGGTTCAGTCTCCAATCCGCCAGTGAAAAGGTCCTTCAGTGTCATGGTCGTCATGTGTTTTAAATTTGGTCAAAAAAAAGAAGGTGAAATACCTTACAATGTAAAGGTCTATGGTTTTAAAAGCTAACCTAGTACCTAAGCCTAAAACCCTATACACATGACCTAAGTAGTGCAAACCTATCCATGATGTTAAACCCTAAGGTGCAAAACCTAGTGCAAAATGTTGTGGTGTAAAACATTTAAAAATGGGTTTTCAACTTTCTATTAGAACCTAAACATTCAAACCTTAGTATAGAACAAAACCTAAGGAAATGAGGGTTTAGGTCTATATATAAAACTTTATATTATAAATTAAAACCTTAAACAGTCTTGATCGCCAGTCCAAACCGTGTCAGGCTTTTATACAGCATGTGACGGGTCTGAGTTAGACTGTGGCGGGAGACGTTATGTATATGTTACCGCGCAGTAACTGTTGACTGCCACTGTTGTGACCGCGTGATATGTCGCGTCAGAGGCTGCGTCATGTGATAGGATAAGTCGAAACCGTCGGGTTAAGTTCGAACCGTCGAGATAAAGCCTTGACTGCTGGGCTCAAGCCGTAACCGCCAATTGAAGGCGCTGATCACATGCCGAAGTATCGACCTCTGCCCAGTTAGCTTGCCGTTGGGGCTAAAATTTTATAATAAGGTTTAAATTTGGGTTTTTGAATTTACTACAGCACTAAGGTTTGGGGATTTTATCCCTAGGTTCATGTATAGGATGGATTCGAGACCCTTATCCCACCAAGTGCTCAACCAACAACTAAATTTGGTATTTAGAGGTTCGAGAGCAGATTATAAAGCCATGGAATTTCCTCATGAAGAATATTTTTTGTTTTTGAAGTTCAGTTTCAGCGGGACATAGGCATATTTGTTTGCAGCATTGCTCAGCCGTTAGGTGTCGGAATTGAGCGCAGAGACAGGCGTTAGAAAGGCGAGAGAGAGTACTTTATGTTTACAGAGTTCAGAAGTGCCTGTGGGCACAATCATTCTGTTTCATTTCTGTGGAAATAAATTCCTCAAGATCAATCCTAATAAAAACAGATGCCCACTTGAAGGCGGACTCAGAGATGTAGTCCACCAGGGACGAACTCCGTCATCAAATGTTTGCATCTTCTTCTCTCTGTTTATTGCTGTGATTTAATTCATTTATTGTTGCTAGTTTATGTCGTTTTTTATTAAAGCTTACTTCAGTGAACAATCAATCTAAAGGACAAACTAATCAAACTGCCTAAGCACTTTATTCGATCACATTTAGATTAGTGGGTGGCTAACCTTATGAAGTCTTTGCTGGTAGAAGCATCCTGCTGATCGCCGTAATGCCACCATTCTGTATCTCTGTTTTGGCTTGTCTTCCATTGATCTATCGGTATGTTCTATTTGCATCTTACTTTTATTAAGCCCTAGAAGTTGAAAGTGTATTTGCATCTAAGCATAGAACATCTTCAAAATTTAACATGGTATTAGAGCTAAGGAGAAGACAAAGCCCAAGTTGTGCTAAGAGCAATCACTCACACTTGAGAAAGACTCGCGTGAGAGGAGAAATTCTTTGTCCTAGCCGCAACAAGGAAAGATAAGACAGCGTGGGTTTTGGAGGTTTGCTTCAGGAGAACCAAATTACTGTGAAGGGAGATTGAGCACCTCACCTCCGTAGAAAAAAATAAAAATAAAAATTGTTGATATGTTCTTAGCGGTTTGATGCGAATAGTGCAATTTGCAGAGCCAGTGTGTAAAGATGATATGACACGTAAACAATAGTTATCGGCGACAAATTACAGTGAACACATAGCCATATAGTTATCGGCAACAAATTATTTAATGATGTAGAGCCGAGATTTGTAGTTAATGTAGAGATCATTGCGGCAGGCCGCCGATCTGAACAAATTATTTAAACAACGCTCACTTCCATCATTTGGGACCATTGCAATTTGGAATCGTAATTGTTCCCTCAAGATTCCAACATGGCACTTGCACTCTCTTCAACCACAAACGTTTTTTTTTCAGTCTTGTCGGATTTCAGCTGTCCAAACGTCATGGTATTCGATTAGTGAAATGCAGTGACCCGCTTCAGATAACTCGTGATGCCTCGACTATCTTTAAAAAAAAAAAAAATCGCCAATTTTCCAATTCTAAGGGACCCGATTTCAACAAATCTGTAATCACCTTCATACATCCGCGCTAGGATTTATTACGGGAGACAAAACCCCCCGTAACCACAATTTGACGTCTTAGGATCATCGAGCTTTTGAGGTAGCTGTTATTTACCCCAGTTTTTTAGTTTCTTTGTCTCAGATTCTGAATGGCTAGGTTTGTAGGTATATTGGTGGAAGTTTTGGGCAGAGTTTTTTATGGTAATCTCTGTAACTGCGGGTTGGATTTCTGTATAAGTGAGGATGGTTGAAAACCCCTACTGGTGGCGAAAACAATGCTGAGTAAAGGCTAAGTCTCGTCAAGGAACAACACAGTAGATTGCAGGTGGTTATCACGTTTTTTTTTTGGTGACTGTGTGCTCACTAGTTTTGAGTTGGCCACACACCTGAGGTTGCCATAGGTCCAAGATGAAGTTGGACGTAGATCACAATCACAATAATTCCCAGATCCATGATGCCCTAGTTGAGGGTTCCTTATGTGCAAGGGAAGTTAGAGAAGTTCTATCCATAAGTGGCCCAGATCTGTGCATAAGTAAGACAACAGGGACATTTAGAAGATGACACGCTGTGTCATTTAAGACCACATGTTCAGGAGTTGTGCACTGTGATTATAGGGGCCAAGAGGGCAGATGTGTACGGGTTACCTTGAAGAGGAGAAATCAAGATGAGGTATGTTCATAGGTGATGAACAACAATGCCCTTATGACCGTGCTAGATCTGCGTAAAAGAAAGGTGTCATATAAGGTATGGACTGGCATGAAGAAGGGTCGATTAAGTGTTTGGAACTGTTGTATGATTGGTTCCTAGATCTGTGCAATTTAAGAGACAAATTGCAGAACTGAGATCTGAAGATTTGAAGCCCTAGATTAGTCAACCATTAACTATAGTTGGGCAGATCTGGAAGCCCCAAGAAGCAGTCTTTTAGTGGAGTTGGAAGGATTTTTAGAGGGTTCACTGTGGAAGCCCTTGGTGCAATGTTATGAAGCGGTTAGATTGTTGACAAGATAGGCAAATCTGTAAGCCCTAGGGAGAGTGACAAGAGAAGTTGATTTGTCATAGATTTAGGCCATTTTTGGTAGCCTTAGGAGCAGTCTTCTGAAATGACCAGAAGAAGGACAAATGGGTAGATCTGGAAGATAAGAAGCAGTGAAGAATGCAATGCCAGATGTAGTAGATGAGGACCTCAAGTGCAGGATCATGAGAGAAGGAATCAAGATAGTTAGAAGGAAAATTGAGATCCCTAGTTTAGTGAGTTGCAGTAAAGAAAATCTTAGAGGGCTGCTTCAGGAAGCTACAACAGATCTCCACAAAATAATAGGTAGTTGCTGTAAAGTAAGTATGAGTACTTCTGACACAAGCTAAGGCTTGTAGATATATTCTCCCTATTTGACAGTGACATATGGCAGAATATGTATGACCATGAAGTTTGAAATCTTCAGTACTGTATGGCAATATGACAATGATGAAGAAGATAGTGATAGGTATGATAAAATTATGGCAACATCGTAATCAACGATATGACAGTGATGACAGTTCATAGTGTATTTCTGTAGTCGCAAATTTGAGGAGCTAAGAAAGTAATCTGTGATTCTATGCCATTGTCATTATGACAATGACATAGACAGACACCTATGTTTACGAAATACATAGTAGCAGTAAGCTTGTGACTATATCAGTCTCACATTGGAGCGTAATGATAAACTTGAAAGTGTGAACTGAGAAGTGTTTGCAGCCTTCAGTCACGTTGTTGGAGTCTTGAACCATGGTCAACAAAGCTTGTGAAGTTTTGAACAAATATTGTATATGATACGTGCCAAGATGCATGACAGCTATATGACAGTATATGGCTATGAGTCTTGGATGGCTTTGACTGTGGGAGAATAAGATTCAGGTCCCTGAGTACAAAACTCCTTTCCAAGTTGATGTCTGGGATGCCCTCATTTAAAATAGATGTCTTCTGAAGCTAGCATTAAGAGGGATAATACACAGTATATGCTCTTGAGCTAATATCATTGCTGAAAGAAGGAAGACCCTCATGGCTCAAAGATATATGGCTTCAAGGGGGAAATTCTTGAAGAAAAACAAGAAGCCATATAAATACTAGAGATATCTCACTGCCATGGGTACAATATGAGCCAGAATCATTTGGGAAAGCTGTAAAGCATCAAGTCTGGAAGGATGTGATACAAAAAGAGTACGAGTCCATTATGGAGGGTGATGTCTGGGATATGGTCCCTAGACCACTGGACAAAGCTATTGTCACCTCGATATAAGATCAAGCATGGATCTGATGGGAAAATGTGTTGCCTGAAACTTCTCTAGGAAGGCACTGATTATTATTACACCTGTAATCTATTGTTACCCTTGCTGCTACGCAAGGACGGAATCTTCATCGGATGGATTTGAAGACTGCTTTCCTGCATGGTGCGATAAAGGAAGAGGTGTATGAAGAGCAACCTTTGGGATTCAAAGTCCAGGATCGAGACACCCATGTTTGCAGGTTGGCTAGCCCCCAGGGCTTGGTATGAGAGGATAGATAGCTACCTGATGAAGTTGGGCCTCACTCGTAGTAATGTTGATTCAAACCTTTACTTCAAGGTTGATAAAGAGAAGCCTCTCATTCTGGTGTTGTATGTGGACAACCTCTTCTTGACAGGTGCTGACCCTCTCATTCATCAGTGCAAGAGGGAGCTCGTTGCTGAATTCAAAATGAAGGACCTAGGACTGATGCACTATTTCCTAGGCCTGGAGGTCTGGCAAAGACTTGGCGAGATTTTTCCTTTCTCAAGGAAAATACATTGTGAAGCTTCTAGAAATATTTGATATGTTGCACTGTAAGTCTGTGTCGACACCGATGAAGCTCAACTTTAAGAAGTTGAGTGGCAGCATCGCTGGGCCCGTGTTAGCAAATCCTACTGAGTATCGTCAACTCGTAGGGGCCCTGATGTTCTTAGTGAACACCCGTCCGGACGTATGTTGTGCAGTGAACACTTTGAGTCAACACATGGTTAATCATAACATTTACTGGGTTGGTGCCAAGAAACTCTAGAGATATCTCTGTGGCACGATAAACCATGGGCTGAGATACACTGTCAGGAGCATGACACTCCTTGGATATACTAATGCCGATTGGGCTGGCAGTGTGGTGGATCACGAGAGCACATCTGGATGCTGCTTCACACGTAGATTTGCTTCGGGTAGGAAACAAAAGTCGGTAGCCTTGAGCACCGCTGAGGCCAAATACATTGCAGCATGTATAGCTCGTTGTGAAGTCACTTGGCTGTGAAAGCTTGTCAATGAGTTGTTCGAGCATGTGCCAAATGCCACTGTTATCCTATGTGATAATGAGAGGGGGATTCGTTTGTCAGAGAATCCTGTGTTCCACGATTGATCTAAGCATGGTGATCGCTGGTACCACTTTATCCGAGATATGGTACAGCGAGGCACCGTAAGGCTCGATCATATAGGAACTAATGAGCAGGTCACATATATTCTCACAATGCCCTTGGGGAAGGTCATGTTCCTAACCTTTCGTGAGAATCTTGGAATTGTGGAACGACCCTAATTGGAGGGTCCTGTTGCACGATGAGCTTTGGGAGCTCCCGGGGGGCTTTTGGGGATAGCTTCTTGGTGCCATAAGCAACCACTGGGCTAGGCTTGCCGAACCTAGTTGGTGTGCTTCTACCCCACCGTGATGATATTGAGATGGTTTACCTCTCTCTGATCTATGCCCCGTATGCATCCCACCCATGGAGTTTCAGAGTCATGGGAAGTACCTCTCATTTGGCCAATGAGGTGGGAAATGTGAATAGAGACCATAGCAAGACCGATGGACGCATCGGGGATTGTCGTACTCTCTATGTCTAGGATGGCACGTGTCCAACAACTTGATCTGAGATCAAGTTTAGCAAGGTTTCGGACCTCCAACTAAGTTCGAGTCAGTGAAACTAACTTCAGATTAGTATATGACTCTCTCGAGTCCAAGAGAGGTTCGGGACCTCCAACTGACTTCGGGTTGGTGTGTGACTCCTTTGAGTCCTATAGAGGTTTGAGACCTTTGAGCTTACTTTGGGTTAGCCGTGAGTGATGTCTTTGTGACTCACCTTTTGTTTTGAAATAAAGAAGCGAGAAAACCAAGTTACGGCGGGATGACGCATGATGTTTGGATTGCACTAGTGGACAGAGTTCTCCCTAGTTGAGAGGGAGTGTTAAATTTGGACAACTAGGTCCAAACTCCGGGTTGTGCTGCTCAGATGATGATTCCAATATTTTTATTGGATCCTCTTTCGGAGAGGTGTAAGATTGATCTAAAGATCATCTCAATCGGATGAGCAGAACATGTACTTTGAATTTATTCCACTTATGTGCTAGGTCGGCCTGGAATATAATATAGACTTAAATGTCTTAAAGGACGTATCACACACCCCCAAAGATGCCTATATATTGGAGAGACTTGGAGTTCATTATACACACAATGTGTGGAGGATTTTCTTCTCTCTTGATGGCGATGGAGCTGTGTTCTTGGTGTTGCATCTTTGTGGAGTATTCTTTGTCTGGGTTGTCTTGGGGTTGTGTGACATGTGTGGGTGGTTGACCTTATGAAGTCTTTGCTGGTAGAAGACCTATTGGAGTCTTTGCCGGTAGAAGCATCCCGTTGCTGGTAGAAGCATCCTGCTGATCGCCGTAACGCCACCATTTTGTATCTCTGTTTTGGCTTGTCTTCCATCGATCTATTGGTATGTTCTATCTGCATCTTACTTTTATTGAGCCCTAGAAGCTGAAAGTGTATTTGCATCTAAGCATAGAACATCTTCAAAATTTAACAACATGTCTTTTTACTAAGAAAGCAACAAACTGGTTGGGGTTTCAAATTTTCTTGCATGGAAGAAAAGGAAAGATCTAAATCTTATTGAGAATGAATTCATATCAAAAGTTCAGCAACTAGACCTTCAAAAGAAGATACTCAAGCGCATGCCAAATACATGAAGGGAGACATAAGAGCCCAGAGGATTCGTATAGAATCCATAAAGGAATCTCTAATTCCTTATGTATCAAAATTGTAATCTTCAAAAGAAATATATGACAAAATTGGTGGAGCTATTCTCGGTGAGTACTGCAGGAGAAGTAATATCTTTGAGATAAGAACTATACAGGTTGAAGATGTCAAGAGAAGGAATAACTTCATAATTTATGAAGTACGAGATCAACTGCAAGAATTGGAAGAAGTAATATCTGATAGAGAAATGACTGCAGTGGTGCTCACCAAATGGATGGGGAAACTTCACTTCAAGTTTCTATGAGAAGAAAGAAGCAACACCATTCTAGGATCTATGGTATCTATGTAAGATAGGAGAGACAAGGTTAAAAGCTAAAGTTGATTTAGGATCAAATGAAAAAAAAGCAAGCCTATGTTGCCATGACAAGAAGAAGGGGAAGATTTGGTAAGTTTAGTCCTCTGAAGTAAAGAAGAAACATGGATAAGATGCTATTCAGCACTATAAGAAGGATTTTCCCAAATCTAATGAGGACAAGAAGAAAAAGGAGGAAGCCCATGTCACCAGAGAAATGGAAGAACCATATTCAAGGAGACCTAAGAAAGAAGTGAAACATCTCTATTATGATCATCTTCCTCTTTAAGAGGTATCTGTCGGGTTGTAAAATAGTATGTTAAGAAGCATTGTATATTAGATAGATATATCACTTTAGAATTGGCATCATGATGAAAGAATTAAGTAAGGAGTATTGGTCATAGGAGGATGTCTAAAAACATTTATGTAACATCTATGCCATGAGATAAAAGTGGCTCCTGGGAACTTCACCGAAAAACAACATTTATGGAAGGTAATCATCTAGATCAAGGGTCATCATTCAATAATCAATGTGGAAACAAATGCTGACATTTTCTAATGGAGTTCTCTTTGGACTCACTGGTTCAAAAGAAATCAATAGGTTTCCTTGAGAATTCTAACTTGCAGAATTCTGGGATTAGAAATGATGACATATTGATGAAGCAGGTCAAGGGAATGAAACTATTCACTCCAAGGAAATCTACTACAGGATGACTCAAAGAAAGAAAATGTGGTACATATATATTTATGCTGATACTGGATGCTATGTAGACAGGTCATATGGTTGAACTTGCAGTCAAAAGAAGTATGGTCAAAGAAAGCAGAAACTCTTCCGATGTAGGTTGTCAATAGACATGTTCCACACTAGATGAAATCAACATAATATGTCCTCATATGGAATATGAGGTGATTATATACTATCAAGGAGCTGCAGATTGGAATTTCCTAGGAGTGAAATAAAATATTGTGGAGAAAGAGAGAAAAAGGAAGAGATCGCGAAAAAGTGCAATAATGAAAAGAGGCAGTCAACATCCAAGGAAGCCAAGAAGTCTTGACTAGAAAATCCCCTGGGAAGATATGTAGAGTCCGATAAAAAGTTCGGAAAAGATGAAGACCCTTGGAAATACATATCTTTTGATGTGTCAACATATACGAAGGATGTCGATGCCTACAAGAAGGATGTCATGGTGAAAGATCATCACTGAGGTAACTTTTGATTTAAGTATTCATATTTATAATTGAATAACATCTCATGAGCTTATGCAGGGTTGCCAAATGGAAGTAGATTTCTTCAACAAGTTGATAACCATATGGTAGGATTAAATGAAAGATCCTTGGAAGATATATGGTTTGAAAGAAAGTAGGATAACATGAAGCTAGACTAGATGAGAAGACTGATGGATCACATTTTGATAGAAGACATGGCTCTTGAATGAAAGTGATGGATGATCTGTGCCCTAAGAAGAGATTCCAAAAGTTGAAGGCTTCTCAATTCATGACATCAACAGAAGAAGTTCTTCATGAAAATATGTCCTCCCTAGTTGAGAGGGAGGGATAGACATATCATTTTGGAAGACAGAATGTGGGATTGGGTAATCATCTGGCATCTGATACTCTTTGTGAATGTGATAAGACATTTCGATAAGAGTAGTCGAGGATAGATATTCTTTGAGGATTAACTATCCCGATAAGAATAGTCCTAAGAGGTCATACTTGGTGAACATCGGGTGGAGTATGTACCTTGGAGATAATGATGAAGGTGTCTATAATTATTGGTCTCGCCAACATTGTAGCTCATGGTCTCGTGGAGAGATGGAGCTGTTAGTCAAGGCCCTGCACTATAACAATGCTGGTTAATATGATGCTATAACAGATGATTACCAATCAGACTCTTCTTATGAGATTCTTCAGATTGAAAGTGACCATGTACCATTATGACTCTCTAGTTAAGATGGTGTTGAAAAGTGTAGCTAGGATCGGTCTTCATATTGACTATGTAATTATGTATTTATGTAAAGAAGAAGACAAAGATAATAAAATGTATATTTGTTATACTTGCTTCATGGGTTTCATGAGCAAGATTTTATTTTAGGTTAATAGACTCCTTCTTGATGTCTATTAGGGTTTTGTCTTCTAGGTATAAATGTAATTAATTGTCATATATATGAATGATCTAGTCTAAAGAAATGCTCCAAGACCTTGCCAAAGAAACCGTGAATGAATGGCTTAAGTCAATCTTCCAACAGCGCTGCAAGATAAGGTAAAATGATGTGTTTAATTTGGCCCTCCAATAGTTAGATAAGTCGACCTACAAGCTAAATGGAAGGTCGACCTAAAGACAATGAAATTGTCTCTATATATACACCTGTTCTGCGGTTCATTTCAACACAAGAATTTCAGTCATTTCTCTGAGTTGAAGTGCAGATTATTGGATGAGTTTCAGTGCGGATTTTTGACGAGTTTTAGGACTGGTTAAGATACACACATCCTTGTGGTATCTAAGTATCATATGTGATGCGGTTTGCTGAAATAGAAGTGCAAATAATCCTAAAGTAGCTATAGCATGACAGGGTCAGTTCAAGGGCAGTATTAAAGCGCGGATCTGTCTAAAGATAGTTTGCGGACTATCCTAAAGTGAAGTCGCTGATAAAGGGTGATATTAGTATTCATCTCCAGTTCATATAAAGTCGGGATCATGGTCTGCAAAGAGAAGAAGCAGTCGGAAAGTGGTAGAAAGTAGGAAAGTAAATTTGTGATTTACTTTCCTAACTACAAATTATATATACCTCAAGTAACTGAAGCTTCAACTGTATACGAGGGAAGTGTTGGTGTAGAACAATGGAAATTGGTGAATGAAAGAAGGATCAGCATTGAAGGACATCAAAGAAGTAAGGACAAGGTCTTGGATGCATATATAGGTCAAGGGTCTAATTCTTGGTCATGGTACTTGTCATCTGAAAATCTATAAGAAGAATTTTTCATGGGTTTTCCTCTCCAAGAGGGAGAGGTTTTGCCCTAGCTCTAGGAGCCTATTTTTTGTCGTGTCTTTTGATAATTGACTTGATGAAAGATTTAATAAGCTAACGATGGGAAGACATAAGTAACTCAAGTAACCTCACAAGTAATTATCAAGAAGATAATTTTGAATTAATCACTAGCCCTCCATATTGTCAACATGGAATCAGAGCTAAGGTGCTGAACTCAAGGGCTTCTTGACAAAGAGACACTCTAGGAAGCAAAAATCAAATTTTGGGTGAAAAGTCAAATCAAGTTTGCAAGGAAGACTCTCAAGCTATTTTCGAGAAAATCTTCATCTCATTCAAAGGATCAACTTTTCAAGAAAATAATCTTTGCCATCAAAGATTTACATTCAATACATTGTTAGAAGAGGACATCATCTTTTGAAGACATCCTTTACCATCAAGGATCTAAGGTCACCTAGATTGAAGATTTCTATCTTAGAAGAATCTCCTAACTTTTTCGTCATCATCAAGGAAGTTGGTGAAGGAGAAAGTCACTTAAGTAAGTATTTATGACTTTATCTAAATCTGTCAAAATGGCTCATTGTATAGAGAGCAACAAATTGGTTGGTTTATCAAACTTTAATGCATGGAAGAAAAGGACAGATCTGAATCTAATTGAAAATGAAGTTATGGGCTTCATAGAAGGAACTACAATTCAACCTCGAAAAGAAGATATTCTAGCATATATCAAGTACATGAAGGCAGACATAAGAGCCCGAAGGATTCTTTTAGAATCCATAAAAGACTCTCTCGTTCCCTATGTATCAAAGCTAGAATCCTTAAAAGAAATATATGATAATTTGGTGGAACTATTCTCGAAAGGTTCTACAAAGGAAATAATATCCCTGAGACAAAAACTATACAAATTGAGGATGTCAAAGGAAGGAATAATTCCATATCTAATGGAGATTTTCGCAATACGAGATCAACTACTGAAGTTGGGAGAAGTAATGTCTGATAGAGAAATACTCACTATGGTACAAAATGCTTTACCGAAAGAATGGAGAGGTTTCACTTCTTGCATAGATGGGAGAGAAGAAGCCATGCCATTCCAAAGTCTAGGTGAGATAGAAGAATCAAGATTGAAAGCAGGATCGAGTGTAGGGAATCAAGACTTTGCCGCCATTTCCCGGAAGAAAGGAAGATTCGGTAAATTTGGTCCTCAGAATAAGAAAAGAAATGTGGATAAAGCACGATGCTTTGGATGAATGATCTTGGGCATTATAAATGAGATTGTCCTAAATTTAGAAAGGACAAGAGGAAAAAGGAAGAAGCACATTTCTCAGATATAAGAGAAGAACCTGATGCAAAGACATCTAAGAAAGAAGCAAGGGATCTTCACTATGATTGAGATCATCTTCTCCTTTAAGTGATTTTTGTTGGTTGTAAAATAGTATGATAGGAAGCAGTGTATATTATAGCATCATGATTGAAGCATGGCAGGAGCTCTCGATGAAACAACTCCTGGAAAACCTCACGGATATCATACTGATGAAAGGTAGTTATAAAGATCAAGGGTCATTATGAAAACCGGTGCTGATATTTTCTAATAGAGTTCTCTATGAATTCACTGATTAGAAATAAAGTAGAATGGTTTCATCAAGAATTCCATGCTATAGAATTTTGGGATGTGATGACATATTGATGGAGTAGGCCAAGGGAATGAAGCTCTTCATTCTAGTAAAACAGCTATAGGATGACTTGAATGAAAAAGGTACGAGGTATGTATATATTTATATGCTGAAACTAGGTTCAATCTTCATAATGACTAGTAATTATGAATTTATGTAATGAAAAAGACAAAGATAATAAATGTGCTTTGCAAAGCTTGACTCATGGGTTTCATGAGAAAGAAGTTTTTATTATAGGTTAAATACTTCTTCTTGATGTCTTTTAGGGGTTTGTCATCTTGTCATAAATATATATAATTAAAGAGTCATGTATATGAAGAAGTATTACACTTGTAAAGACAATTTACTGATGTAAATGTATGCCTTCAAGACCTTGTCAAATATGCTCCACAAGTGGGCTTAAAGATGATGTATACTATCCTTGGTAAAGTCGGCCTTATAACAGATGTACAAGTTAGCTCACCCACAGAAGTGTCATGTCGGCCTAGGACAGGAATACCACCTCTATATATAAGATTGCGACCTCACTTCAACATAGAATTTTGGACAAGTTTGAGGTATAATGCGAAGTACTGATCTGTGATTTAATGCGAGAAAAGAAGGACATCTCAATGTGGAACAACACTTTGTTTGGGTCAAGGAAAACGAAGATTATCTCTGCTTAATAAGTGTCATACCTAGCTTGCATACTTCAAGTAGGCTGAGGGCTACCTCAGTGATAGATATGTCCACAATCAAGGTGTGGATAAAGGTGACTATACAATGAAGAAGGGAAGACTATAAGGAGTAATATAATCCTTAGTCTTAGCCTAACATATTCCAGATATCTCTGAAGGAGGCATAAGTATACACAGTGTTAAGGAAGGATATTCTAGCAAGTGCAAGAGCTCAGTCTTGGGTGTCATAGGTGTAGATAGAAGGCTAAGAAGAAATTTCTTGGAGACCGAAAGGTAAAGGATAGAAGCACATCAGTTAGGGCTAGGGATCGAGTATCCCTAGTGTTGGTGCAAAACGGTGCAGAAAAAGAAGATCAACATTAGGAGCCAAGAAAGAGCAGTGACAAGGTCTTGGAGGCATACTGGTGTCAAGGGTATGTGTCATGGTCATGGTACTTGTCAATTGAAGGTCTATAAGAAGAATTACTTTCGGGTTTTCCACTCCTAGAGGGAGAGGTTTTGGCCTAGGCTTGAAGAACCTAAACTTTGTGTCTCTTGTGTTTTGATAATTGACTTGATGTAAGATATAATAAGCTAACAAAGATAAGATCTAAGTGAAAGAAGCAAAATAAATATAACACTGTGAAAAATCCTAAATCTGGATTCCTACTGCAACAAATCAGAATTTTACTTCTCCTATTATTTTCCATAATTATTTCATTACAGTGAAATATTGAAGTAATGACTGAAGCAGTCTACACAAATAATGCAATGGAATAAATTTAAGTGTTGAAACATGCTGAACAAAATACAATGAAAAACATCTACATTTGACACAGTTATTTTTGGACTAAGTCCCCGGAAAAGCCTGACTCGGGAAAACCAATGCAGTAGATCTAAGGGTTTTGTATTATTAAGCAGCAGAATCTAGGCCAATATCCGACTCACCCTTCAGAGAAAATCTAGGCAATAGAAGAAATATGAGGTATACCTCACTTTGCAAATCCCCGGTTGATCTAAACAACGCAGGTGAAGCCCCTCTCTGTCTCTGCGTGATGCCTATGCTGCAATTGTGTAAGCCTACATGGGCAAGCTGAAGAATTGCGTCACCTCTCCTCTGCAAATGATTAAAGCTGATCAGAAACTGAGTTTTGGCCCTCCTGGCTCAGAAATCCTAGCTTCCAACTATCTCCGGACTGATCACAAAAGGCACTGCGTCACTTATGCGTGATTCCCTTTAGGAACTGCGTCACCCCTCCAGGTGACTGTGTTGCCTCTCTTTGAAATGTACTCCTGGTCCTCCTGACCAGTTACTGCATCTGCCCCTCTATGAAACTAATCACTAAATCAAAATGACTTAGCAAACCCTGCTCTAGTGATTCGATCTTGATCAAAAAACTGTGTCTCTCTCACAAGCTTGAAAATGCCAAATGCTCAATGTGTTTTCCATAGGCCCCTAACCCTCCTTATATTCTTCCGTTGGCCCTTCAACGACCAAGATTAAAACATAATCAAGGGCTAAGATTAACTTGGAGGTGATCCGTGACTTTATCTAGAAGATTCACACTTAGTTTAATTAATATCCTTTAATTAATTAGTTTCCCTAAATTTAGACTTAGGAAAACATTAAAAAACGATTAATTAATTTAATTAAATCATCTCTAAGTGGAATTTTCCAAAACCATTTATGGGTTTTATGGAATACATGTGTCCTAGCCTATATACAAAGTTACAAGGCTAGAGCACATCTGATGCTACCATAAATCAACACTTCCTCTTAGCGAGGAAAATGTTCTAGCAAGACAACTCAATGTGCTGCTCTGACTTCTGGAACATTTGTTGTTGTGTTGTTGATGCTGCTCACCAATACTGCACAAAACGCTGCATCTGTATTGCTGCTGACTCTGCATGCTGCTGCCAACTACTACTGTACTGCAACTCCCTTTGAATTCTGCAACTATGCTGATGAACTGCTCTGCACTGTGTGAGAACTACTCTGCACTGCGTTGCAACATTGTGCACTGTGCTGCTGCTGCTCAAATACTGTTGTTGCTGCACTGCTGCTAATTTCAACAAAAAAAATCCAAAATTGGACAAGTAAAATTGCATATGAAAAATAAGACTGACTGTTGCACTAGCTCCCTGATAATACTGCGTTGTTTGCTACTCTGCACTGCGTGAGCACTGCGCTGCACTAGTGTGCACTGTGCTGCTACTGCCTCTCTGCGCTGATCAGGCTCTAGTACTGCTAGCCATTGCATTGTCTTCTCATCTTCCGCTACAATTTTCCATCTTGCTACTGTCTTTAGGCTGCCGTAGCTCACATGTGATCCAGGAGTTCGGAAATACTTAAGGATCCTGCCAACTTGTAGATTATGGATCTACAACTTCAAGTTAGCCCACTTCTCTCCTTTCAGAATATGAGCTAACATAGCACAATCAGCTTCTGCCTCAATCTTGGCAGCTCTGGCTTGAGGATCTTGCTTCTCCTCCTTGTCCTTTTTCTTAAGAGGACATTGTGTGGCATAATGTCCCATTGCCCCACACCTGAAGCAGTTGATCTTGGATAGATCTTTCTTCTTCTACCTTTGCTGCGCCTTTGATGCAAGGGAAGTGTTATCTTCTTCCTCCTTCTTGACTTTCGAATCGTTGCTGCCATCCTCAATATGAATTTTGAGGAGATCTCTCCTCAACTCTTCTTGCTGCAAGGCTGCCCAGATCGCTTCCCATCTTGGAAGCGCTTCCCATCCTGGAAGCTTTTCTCTACCCAAAATACTCTAGACAAAGACCTGATAATCTTCTGAAACTGAGTTCAGAGTGAGCCTTACTAGCTCTGAGTCTTTGGGTGCTGATCCCACTGCTAACAGCTGGTCTTGGTTATCCTGAATTCTTGACAGGAAGGAGTCAAAACGCTCTCCCTTCTTCATCCTGGTATTACGCATCTTCTCCTCTAGATACATCTTTCGTTGCTTGGAAGATCCTTGGTATAACTTTTCCAGCCCTACCCACATTTCTCTATCGTGTTCTTTGTTGCTATGTGAGGTATGATGTGATCCTTCACACCATCTAGGATCAATCGTTTGGCCCTAGCCATATTCTTCTTGAATGTTCTCAGATGTGTTGCGTCCAGTGGTTCTGCAACTGCGCTGTCTATGAGGGCCTTTAGATCATGCTCATCAAGGAGAAATTGAATCTTTGACTTCCAAATAACATAGTTGGAGGCACCCTCCAATCTATCTTGGTTACGCAATCCGTTGCTGGCCATCTCCTCAACTGTCGATATCTTCCTCTAACTCTCTGCTTAGCTAGACTTACACACTCCTTGAGGAGTAAGTCAATGTTTCTGTTGCTGCACGGGAAAAACCGAGTTTTTGTGAGTAAGAAAACTCTCTGAGGTTAAGAAATCCCCAATCTGTGTTTTTTAGAAATTTTCTGACGCTTATGCCCCAACACTCACTACTGTGCAACAACTGCGGCCTTCAACTACATTGGTCTGCTACGTTGCCTCTTCTGCAATTGAAAAAGCTTACCTCTCTATCAACTCTCTCAGAGGGAGCCTTTTCTGCACTGGATTACCCTCTTGGCTTGGATTGCGTAATTTCTGGGGGAGTCTGTTGTTGCTTGCACGGATCCTAGTCTCTTCAGCGCAGATCTGCTGGTTCACTCTTGTTTCTCTTGCACTTCAGCTTGAATAAGCTGTGATACCATGTGAAAAATCCTAAATCTGGATTCCTACTGCAACAAATCTGAATTACTTCTATTATTTTCCATAATTATTTCATTACAGTGAAATATCGAAGTAATTACTGAAGCAGTCTACACAAATAATGTTGCGGAATAAATCTAAGTGTTGAAACAAACTGAACAAAATACAATGAAAAACATCCACGTTTGACACAATTATTTTTGGACTAGATCCCTGGAAAAACCCAACTCGAGAAAACTGGTGCAACAGATCTGAGGGTTTTGTATTATTAAACAACAGACCCAACTCGGGAAAACTGGTGCAGCAGATCTGAGGGTTTTGTATTATTAAGCAATAGAATCTTGAGTACAACTAGGGTGCCGATATTCGGCTCACCCTTTAGAGAAAATCTAGGCAACCGAAGAAATATGAGGTATACCTCACTCAGCAAATCCCCGGCTAATCTAAACAACGCAGATGAAGCTGCTCTCTACCTCTGCGTGATGCCTACGCTGCAACTATGTAAGCTTGCGTGGGCAAACTGAAGAACTACGTCACCTCTCCTCTGTAAATGATCAAAGCTTATCAGAAACTGAGTTTTGGCCCTCCTGGCTCAGAAACCCCAGCTTCCAGATATCTCTGGACTAATCACAAAAGGCACTGTGTCACTTCTGCGTGGTTCCCTTCAGGAACTGCGTCACCCCTCCAAGTGACTGCGTTGCCTCTCTCTGCATCACTGTTGCCTCTCTTTGAAATGTACTCCTGGTCCTCCTGACCAGTTACTGCATCTACCCCTCTCTGAAATTGATCACTGAATCAAAATCACTTAGCAAACCCTGCCCTAGTGATTCGATCTTGATCAAAAAGCTGTGTCTCTCTCACAAGCTCGAAAATGCTAAATGCTCAATGATCCAGATTTATGTAGGAACGCAACAGAATACACATATAACCGTAAACACAGAGATGTAGCGGAAATAATGCTTCCTTTTATTAAAATCAATTGACTGAAATATGTTTACAGACATAATGGAAATAAACAACTAGGGCACTGGTAGGCTTATCTCTGAGAAAAGATGTGGCGGCTACATGCCTCTGAACTGTGTTACAATGAGGCTCGAAGGTCTATTTATTGTTGAGAAACAAATATAAAATCCTAAACATCCAAAAACCTAATCGTAGGAGATGAAGCGCCAAAACTACGGGTCCCGTTTAGGTAAATTGGTGTTTCAACTTCCCGAGGACGTGACTTTGGCATACGATCTTCGTTTGACGCGCATCCGGGGACGTAACTTTGGCATACAATCTTTGTTTGACGCGCATCATACCTCGTTAGAAAGATCTATCCAAGGAGTACAAATTTTTGTGTGAGCAACATCAGTCGGTTTTCCCAAAAAATGTCGTTTAGGGCCTCAAAACGGCTTCGGAAGTTCAGGACCCGAAAAATTGCTAAAAATAGTAAGTTGTGTTGCAACTGAAAAACTGAAAGAACTAATGGTGGCGTTTCAAATGGAATAGGTGGGTGGCCACCAATATCCACCTAGATCATTAGGGCCCCAAAACAACTCTAGGAGTGCAGGACCCAAAAACCTACTAAAAATAGTAAGTTTTGCTGAAAGTGAAAAGCTGCAAGAATTGGTGGTGTGGGTCCAAATGGAATAGGTGGGTGGCCACCGATATCCACCTGGATCATTCCTCCCTCCTTAGGAAGCAATGGTCCCCATTGCATTGAGATCCTCCATGAGATGAGGCAAACTCCGTTGAGTTGTGTATTAGATTTTTCGAAGATGTCATGGACCTGCGGGCGGACATGCTGGATGCATTCAGTAAATTTGGTTTCTTTATCAGCTTCAAAAATTACATGTGTGGATTTTGTTTGTGTAGTCGTATGTGGTATGGCAACATCAGGGGGAGGTGCGTCGGGGGTTAGCTCAATGGAATGCTTGTCCTGACAGTGTAGAGGAACCTCTGTGAGTGAGGGGAAAATGTCCTTGTATTGCTCCACGACTTTGTCCATTTGCTATAGCCATGTAGGGGAGCCCTGTTTTGGGTCTGTGGCCACAATATTATTCTTTCCCTGTGAGTGAGTAGTAAGGAAAATAAATTTCCTGGTTTGGGAAACAATCTTACTGTAGTCAAAGAGATGATAGGAGGCGGTACTACCTCCGGTATCTTGTACAAGTTATTTCCCAAAGTAATAATAACAGCACGAGGCCTAGACTCATACACAGCATGTCGCCTCCACAAGTATGGTCGGCCCAATAATACATCAGCTACATCAAAAGGAGCAACATTACACAATACCTCATTCGTGAATGGCTTGATGCTGTATGGAAGGCGGCACTGCTGGCAGACGCGGAGATCTTTCCCTGGGTGAAGCCACTTGATGGTATATGGCTGCGGGTGTGCTATGGTTGGTAGGCCAAGTCGTTTCACGACCTCTGGTGAAATGAGGTTCTTTTGGCTTCCGCCATCGACAAGGAATTGCAGTGGAGAACCCTTCACCCACATCTGCGAATGGAAGAGGCACTCCCCCTCCTCTAGATCCTCAGGATCCTCCCTCTGGATCTTAGTGAAGGCAACAATGGCACTAGGATCCGTATCAATGATCTGCTTCCCTTTGTCATTGCCTTTGTCTGGTTTGACTCAAGATCAGAAAATGCATCTAATTCGAGTGTGTTTAGTTCGACCACCAACGACTGTTTGGACCGACACTCGTTTGTGCTGTGCGTGGGGCTGTTATGAAATGCACACCACTTCCCCGTGTCCTTCTTTGGATTTGTGGTGTTGTTCTGAGTCGCCTCGCTTTGGCCTTGCATCTTGTTCTGCAGTTCGGGGGCACCTTTCCCTCGCTTCGGATTCGCGGATCCAAAGTCTCACTTCTTCTGCTTAATCTTGGCAGCATAGCAATATGCCGTGCCAAGTGATGTAATGTCGAGGAATTCCATTTCCTCCTGAATGTGTCTGTGCAGATAGCTAAGGTACTTGAGCACCAAATGTCTCTCTGAATCTTCAATACCTAACTTTGTGTGCAGGGTATGGAACAAATTCGTCAGTTCGTGCACATCTTGATCTCTTTGCTGCCGCAACATGGTCCATTGGATGTATTTGTCCTCATAGCTCCCCACGCGGTAATATTGTTCCTTGATGCCATCTCGGAACGAATTCCAAGTGGGTGTGACCGAGAACAGAGAGGGTTCCCCCTCATCCTTTTGCTCACAGTAGGTTTCCCACCAGTGTTTGACATGGGGGGCAACTTTGAGGAGTGCAAAAATAATCTTTTCTCGGTTGGAGAAATCATCGACCGAGAAATACCCTTCCAGCAAATTCAACCATCTATCTACAGCGTCTGCATCTATCTGGTCTTCAAATACAAGAATGTCAAAGTTTACCTGTACCTTGAAGGGAGTGGCGCCTCTAGAGTGGCTTTTGGATGCAGATGCGCCATAGGTGGGCAGTCGTTGCAGGATCTGAGCAAAGTTATCCATCATCGCGTTCCTTTGTTTCTCGAGGGCCTCCTTGAGCAATATTTTGATAGGATCTCTTGCTCCCTCATCTTTCTTTTCTTTCGCCATGGGATGTTGTCGGGGTTTGTGAGACTGATCTTGCAAGGGTTCAATCAAATCGAGCCCTAACTCCTTATACCTTGACCGCGTTTGAGACATGCAAAGAAAAACAAAGAAAGAGTAGACCGCTCTGTTACCATTGATCCGGACTTATGCAGGAACGCAACAGAATACACATATAACCATAAACACGGCGATGTAGCGGAAATAATACTTTTATTAAAATCAAATGACTGAAATATGCTTACAGACATAATGGAAATAAACAACTAGGGCACTGGTTGGCTTATCTCTGAGAACAGATGTGGCGGTTACATGCCTCTGAACTGTGTTACAGTGAGGCTTGAAGGCCTATTTATTGTTGAGAAACAATGCAAAACCCTAAACATCCAAAAACCTAACCATAGGAGATGAAGCGCCAAAACTATGGGCCCCGTTTGGGTAAATTGGTGTTTCAACTTCCTGGGGACGCAACTTTGGCATACGATCTTCATTTGTTGCGCATCATACCTCATTAGAAAGATCTATCCGAGGATTACAACTTTTGGTATGAGCAACATTGGTCGGTCTATGGACCCATGTTGCTCTCGGTTTTCCCAAAAAAACATCGTTTAGGGCCTCAAAACGGCTTTGGAAGTTAAGGACCCAAAAAATTGCTAAATATAGTAAGTTGTGCTGCAACTGAAAAACTAAAAGAACTGATGGTGGCGTTTCAAATGGAATAGGTGGGTGGCCACCAATATCCACCTGGATCATTAGGGCCTCAAATCGGCTCCGAGGGTGCAGGACCCGAAAACTTGCTAAAAATAGTAAGTTGTGCTGAAAGTGAAAAGCTACAAAAATTGGTGTTGCGGGTCCAAATGGAATAGGTGGGTGGCCACCAATATCCACCTGGATCACTCGATGTGCTCAATGTGTTTTCCATAGGCCCCTCACCCTTGTTATATTCTTTCGTTGACCCTTCAACGACCAAGATGAAAACATAATCAAGGGATAAGATTAACTTGGAGGTGATCCGTGACTTTATCTAGAAGATTCACACTTAGTTTAATTAATAGCCTTTAATTAATCAGTGTCCCTAAGTTTAGACTTAGGAAAACATTAATAAATGATTAATTAATTTAATTAAACCATCTCTAAGTGGAATTTTCCAAAACCATTTCTGGGTTTTATGGAATACATGTGTCCTAGCCTATATACAAAGTTACAAGGTTAAAGCACATCTGATGCTACCATAAATCAACAAACACAAGCACTTATCAAGTAAGAGAATTGAATTAAACTCTGCTCTACTAAATTCTCAACAATAAGAACTCGCTTCAAATGCTCTAACACAAACTTGAAGATTTTGTTAGATCTGATAGGGGTGAGTCATACAATGAAAAGAAGCTCTAGTGATTCAAACAAGAATCCACTAGATCTAGCAATTCAACAATGTTTTCATCTTAGATATAGGTGCAAACAAGCAACTATAAGTCTAAATGGCTAGAGAATTTAACAAATTAAAGCACATAGTAGAAATTTAAAGCATTATCAGATTAATTTTACCACAAGCTGAAGAGATACACCATGATATCACCCCCATTAATTTGATAAAAAATGTTACAAAAGTTTCAGAGCCAATACACCATCCAAAGATGTTTACAATGAGGAGCCTCAGGTTCAATTTGTAGAAACATAGAGAGTTCTAGATCCCCCTCCAAGTAGAAAATGGCTAGGTCCAAGAAGCTGCAGAATTTTAACTTGATCCTGGAGAGTAACAACTAGTTGCTGCTGGATCCATGCCAAAATTAAATTGTCATTTGATCTTTGATGAAGAAATTCGAATTCCATAATAATTCATTTTTTTCTTGGTCCAAGAAATATTATTTAGACATTTTTTCCTCAAAAAATCACTTTTGACACAACCGCCTTAGTCTATAAGTTCAATTTTTGTTAAAAAACTGATCATTTCCTTGATGGAGGACTTGAAAATGTGACTTCTTTTGGACTTCTTCAACTAACTAGACCCAAAAGAATTAATTTTCTTGAAAAAATAATTATTTTGTGACTCCAAAGAATTTCTTGTGGTTTTTTCTGCCTTGGAATTGAGTTTGTCAATTTAATTCTGCCAATGACCACCTTCTCCAGAAATTTTTTTTTTCCAATTGGAGAGAATTTTATTTTCTTTCAATTTTAATTTTTTGACTATTGTCTGACTAATTTTTTGCGAGAAAACAAAAAATGAAAATAATTTGAGGGATAGACATAATTTCAACCCACAAAAAGTGTCTAAACACAAAGTTGAGGTGTAGAGGATCTAATTATTAGTACTTTACCCCCCTTCAACTTTTACAATTCATTTGATTTTACAGTTTACTTTTAAATTATTAAATTTCCTAACTAGTTGGAAATTTAGTAATTAAAAATAGACACTTAGACTTAGCCAAATTCTGACTCAAGACATGATCTAATATGATGAAAATACAAAGACTCAATACATTAGGACTCACTTAAGACATAACCATCGAGTCCCACCCTAGCTTTAGAAACACAAAATAATTAACAAGGTTACAAAACTCACTAGGATGAAACTTGTTAGCAAAAATCTTAAGCTTACTTAGGTGTTTTAACTTTTACATGCTTTATAGACTTAGAATCTTTTTTACAATGGTCCACCAGGCTGCAAAATTTGTAGTTACAACTTTGATAAACTGATGAATGATGATGATGAATTATGGATATCTGACTGCTCGAACATCATGATTCTACCTTTTAAAAAATGTGTGCTGCTATAGGGTAGTTGACACCTAGTGGTCAACAGCCGGAAACAGCAGGAAAGTTCAAAAATTTGTTTTAGCCACTTGTCACATCATAGCCTCAGATTGGGGGATTCATTGTGTTAAGTTGGAATGCATATGGCTGGATGGTGAAATCTCTCTTGGCAGCTTGTTTCTACAATTTGATTTAGTTTAAGATGAATATCATTCTTGTATGCTGCAAATGATGTCCAATGCTTTGGTAAAATGCCATCGTATGTTTGTTTCCAGTTTTGAAAGTTTCTGCTGTGCATGTACATAATTCTAGAGAACATGCTAAAATTGCAATTTGTGTGAAAAAATCTGGGTTGCTATGCATGGCCAAATGACATGAAGAAACCTAAGAGTGCATGCAATAGTCAAAATTAAGTGGATTTGAATTGTGAAGTTCAGTGAACCCAACCAAGGGAAGGTGCAGGCACAACACAAAGTCTCCTCGTTTTTATTAATGTAGGTTGTCTAGTCATTGTTAAACAAAGAAAACAATAACCCACTTGAATCAAAGTTACAGTTTGAAATGCAAAAGGCGTTCATTTCTTACATTACATGTAACGAACTAGTTGCTTTCCTAGGAGAAGCAATATTTCATCATGCAAGAGAATACATCAATGTGGTCATTTCATGAGCTTTTGAGCTGACCTGTTAATCACATAATCTAGAATGTATGCTGGGCTATAACATTGTAATTTAATGGGGGATTAACATTCTAATACACTGAATAATAGAATCTCCATTGCACCAGACTATTGAAAGCTTAAACATCAATATTTTATAGTGGCCCTTGGTTTGATCATATGTGTGTGAGCTTATTTTACATCGAGTCATTATACATATTTTTGGTTTCGTATCAGATCTGAGAAGAGCATGAGGGCCTTATCTAATTAACTTTGGATACCTTTTCATCTTTTGGCTGGATGGGATGCAACTTCCTTTTGAATTTAGCTGTTTGTCATTTTTTCCTGTGCAATTTATAATGAACGCATATACACCTGCTTTGCTAGGGTAAATATATTTCTTGTAATATTTATATTATTATAATTGCAAATTATTACCCAAAAACAATCTGACATCATCCTTTTTGCTGCCAATAATCAGTTTTTGCGTCGGATGGCTCAACCATATGACAAGGCAGGCAGTGGTAGCAAGAAAACATTGTTATCACAAGAAGATTTGGAGAAGATGGATGGTAAAACAGCCATATTCTGAGATGTCAGAAAATTGGTCTGCTTCCTTGCATAGGATATCTCCAGTGTTGCAAGATTGTAATCAGTAGCAGTGAACTTACAGCATTGAGTTGGATAGTCATGATTTACTGTAATTGAAGGGAAACTTGCACTGAGTAAGAATACTTCATGGGTGAAAATTTTGTAATTTAATATGGTATTCTAGCATGCTTATATCTGGCCCATCAGAAGGCATCTAATGTGTTTTTTGAAAATTTTGTAATTTAGTCTGATATTCTAGCGTGCTTATATCTGGCCCATCAGAAGGCATCTAATGTGTTCCTTGTAAATCTCTCATTCTTCTTCTGGAAGGAAATAGGGTCACTGGAATATTTCAAATTATGGCAAAATTTAATAAAATAGCTTTTGCATGCTATAGAGTATGCTATTTGCAGTACTGCATATGTATAGTTCTGATTCATTAGCTACTCTATCTAAAGATCTTGAATCTTCTCAATGATGCATTTAACATATAATGCTATGATATTTTTGATATTTTGAATAATCTGCTAACATCGATGTGTATTGTGTTTTCAACTACGCTGTGTGTCAATATCAAGCAGTGTCAAAAACATAATATGTTGAACTTTACAGACAATGACAGCTCACTATGACGTATTAGTGCCTAGTGTATCTAGGTGGTCTTTGGCATTTAGAAAGATTTTAGTGTGCTGTTTTAATTTTCTAATCCCAGTAAATGACTAATTATTTCCTATTAATTTTTGTTGATGATTTTCAAATTTAAATTTCAGCATTACGGAATAAAAAGTACCACTTTGATTTTAACTGGCAAATAAAGAAATAAAACAGTGAAAACAAAAGAGCCAATTTCCATAGAATACACATATTTTCCCTTCAAAATTTGTCTTTCATTTAATAAATTTCAAAATAAATTTCCAGACATACAAGGGCTCCCTAAGTGGGAAAATAGCACACTCGGAAAACAATTTAGCTACAAAATTCTGGGAATACAGTGGGCACTTGTACAATTTGTATGAACCTCTCAAAAATTTCCGAACCACCCACAAACCACTTGCTGCTTGCTGATGTAACCTGTATGGCTTCTCCAACCTGCTGTACGACGACCGTATTGCTGATTAAATCTACACCCTGATCTTCTATACTACTGCTGTATGGCCTGTCTGCTCGATCTGCCACTGTATAGCCACAGCCCCCACACTTGGATTATTTCCCTTGCTGCCACAATTGTGTTCTTCTGACTGGTGCACACTTGGATGAGTGCCCTTCATTGTCCAATCGTTGAGATGCTCTCTTAATTTGCTGTGTTTGGTGCTTAATAATGTGTCTTCTCCCTTAGCCCAACATTCTTCCTATAAGTTTGAGATACAACTAAATTCACAACTCTAATCTCCAAAGTGATTGATGGTTGAGATTAGATCTCAATTTTACTTGAAATCAATTGTTGAGATTTATCTTATTCACTAATGCAAAATAATTCTGCATTTCATTAGAATAAACTCACTTTTTTCTCATAAAATGAAATTACTTTAATATTTGAAGTAATTGTTAAGAATAAAGGGTATTTAGGGGACTTTCACATGTTTACACACCTAGACTTGTGCAGAAGTACTTATCCACAAACTGTTGAAATTTTATAGCTATTGTTGGTCTTCATAATTAATATTTTAGCCCTTAAATGTACATAATGAAAAATGTAAAACATGTTTTTCATGTCAATTTCAAAAGAGAAACTTTGAATTTTCAAATTTATATTTTGGCCCCAAAAGTTGTCAAGATGCCCTATTAGTCAAGTCGGCCCAAGCTAGAGACACACCCATTCAACCAACCAAACTTCTGTATATAAGCTATTCAATCTCCTCCAAGCACAATTCATATCACACACAAGCATCTTTTTGTTCATCAAGCGAAGAAGAGGATTACGAAGAAGGCCGAAGACCTCCAACAATTGACCGAGTTTCTCTCTCTTGTTTGACCTCACATGTGTGGCATCCTTCTACGGTTTTTCATATATGGAGTTTATGGGCACTTCTTGTAGTAGGTTTGAATCTTTCTAGGTGCAAAAGAAGGCTGAAATTCAGCATTAGTAGATCAAATTAGATAGAGTTTGTTGCGCAACCTTATGATTTGATAGGAGGGTTGTTTGACCAGCATTGTATTTTTGGTCAGTTTGACTTTGTATTTGACGTAGATGTATCTCTTGTTGAATTGAAGAATTTCTCTAAGGAAAAAGGTTGATGTGTTTTTCCCCCAAGTAGGTTTTCCTAGGGTAACATTCTTTGTGCTTCTTGTTTGGTTGTTTCTTTATTATCCAACTGTCATTCTTGTTTTACTATTGAAGATCTTTTGTGTAATTGCTTAATGATGAATGTAAATACAAGAGAAGTGTTAAATTTGGCAACTGGGGTCAAACTCCATGTTGCACTGCTCATATGATGGAGATGATATTTTTGTTGGATTCTTCTTTCAGAGAGGTGCATGATTGATCTAAAGATCATCTTGTTTGGATGAGCAGAAGTTGGATTTTGAATTTATTTTCCACGTGCAATTTGTCAAGGTCGACCAAATTTGTAATGTAGGCTCACAAGCCCCAAAAGATGTGTCACACACTCTCACTGATGGATATAAAAAGGAGAGACACGAACCACATTTGGACATCAACTCATCTCACAAATTCTCTCTCATCTTCATACAACCTTAGGAGACAGTATCTCTCCTCCGCACGTGTGAAAGGGTTTATGGAAATTTTAGAGTGAGGGTTTTCTGTATTGTTGACCAACGTTGACTTTGGGTCAACCTTGGCTGTTTGTTAATTTTTGGCAACTAGGTCCAAACTCCATGTTGCACTGCTCATATGACAATGGTCATATTTTTGTTGGATTCCTCTTTCAGAGAGGTGCAAGATTGATCTAAAGATCATCTTGATCGGATGAGCAAAACATTGATTTTGAATTTATTTTCCACATGTGTAAGGTTGGTCAAATTTATCCCACATGCCTAAGAGATGTGTCACACACCCTCATTGATGAATACAAATTGGAGAGACTTGGAGGTCATTTTCTCATCATCTCATCACACATTCTCTCATTGTGATCTGATTGGTTCGATAGCCTTTGGAGACCTTTTTCCCTCACACATGTGGAGCGAAGCTGTTGTTTTCTGCGCTGATCTGTTTAGGGCTTTCTGTTTTCTACGTTGATTTGTTTAGGGATTTATGTTTTCCGCGCTGATTTGTTTAGGGCTTTTTTGCTGTAGTGTTGACCATGGTTAACTCTTGGTCGTTTGACTTCAAATTTCTATAGAAATTCTGATTTTAGGAGGCCATACAGTCGGGCACTAAAATCAAGGAATTCTGGGTCGTTTGACTAAAGCCCTAGTTTGTTGTGTTGACTTTTTTGAAGCTGCATGTATTGACTTTTCTGCGTTGTCCTTGGTTTGATTTGCATTGACTTGTGATGAGTTGTCTTTGAGGGCTGTGGGTGTGACACATGAAAGTGCTGGATGACCGAGAAAGACTTCGCTGGTTGAAGCATCCTGCTAACTGCCATAATGCCACAATATCTCATATATTTGTTGGACAAAAGGAATTGTAAATTTGATCTATATTTGACTTGTCTTCTATTGATCTATTATTGTGTTCTATCAACATTTTACTTTCAAGTTTATATGATTGCTATTTTGTATTGGGCCTAAGAAAGATTGAAGTAAAAGTGCATCAAGCATAGAACACCATGGTTATTTAAATTAACATGGTATCAGAGCAGAGGTGAAGACAAAGTCCAAGAGTCCAAGTTGGTGTTAGAAGCTATCTCTGAAGGAAGAAATCATATCAAGGACAAATGGCCTCCTCAACCTACAATGGTTTCGAGGCTGATTATAAATTAACTGATAAGTCTGATTATCATGCATGGAAGATGTCCTTGGATTTGGTGCTAGAAGATCAAGATGTCATGGACTATGTATAGGTGAATATTCAAGAGCCTCCATCAAATGCAACTGTTGTCTCGAAGACGAAGTATAGAAAAGGGGAAATCAAAGCAAAGATGATTATCTGAGATTCTATTCATAAGCACTTGGTTGCTTACATTTCTGAGCTGAAGACATCTAAGAAGATGTATGATAAGCCGGTGATCATGTTCAGGTCTAGCAATGCTAATCAAATCCTCTTTTTCAAGAATCAATTGAAAAATATCAAGAAGGGTAAGGATTAATCTATTCAATCCTATTTTATGAGGCTCACTAAAATCATGAATAACCTATTAGCTATTAGGGAAGCAATATCTAATCGAGAGATGGTTCTTATTGCACTTGGAGGTCTCCCACGTGATCGACATGTATTCAATACCACTATTCTCAATAATAATGTGATTCTTGATTTTGATGAAATATTGGTGAGATGCACTCAAGAGGAAACAAGAATGATGGAGTATGCCTCTAATGGTAATGGAAGTGACCCTACTGCCTTCGTTGCTCATGCAAAGAAAAAGAACCATGGTGGCTTGAGAAAACAAAACCATGGTAGAGCGGGGCCTAAAGGAAGGAAGGAGAGATGTTACACTTGTAACAAGACTGGTCACTATGCAAGAGAGTGCCCTAATAGAAGGGACTCTCCCAGGGACGATGACAACAACAACTCGAGAAGGAATGGCAAGAACAACAAGTTCCAAGGAAAAATGAAGGCTCCTTTTGATCGTAATTGAAGTGGGAAACCTTTTAAGAGGTCAAGAAATTCCAAGTACGATGGGTCTAATGTTGTTGATAATAAGAGAAATGATTTTATTCTTGTATCTGCCCTCTCTAATGCATCTCCACTCGACTCCCTTAGTTGAGAGGGAGTGTTAATTTTGGGCAACTAGGTCCAAACTCCATGTTACACTGCTCATATGATGATGGTCATATTTTTGTTGGATTCCTCTTTTAGAGAGGTGCAAGATTGATTTTAAGATCATCTTGATTGGATGACCAGAACATTGATTTTGAATTTATTTTCCACATGTGCAAGGTCGGCCAGATTTATCCCACATGCCTAAGACATGTGTCACACACCTTCATTGATGAATATAAATTGGAGAGACTTGGAGGTCATTTTCTCATCATCTCATCACACATTCTCTCATTGTGCTCTGATTGGTTCGATAGCTTTTGGAGGCCTTTTTCTCTCACACGTGTGGAGCGAAGTTGTTGTTTTCTGTGTTGATTTGTTTAGGGCTTTTTGTTTTTTGCGCTGCTTCGTTTAGCGCTTTTTTGCTGCAGCATTGACCGTGGTCAACCCTTGGTCATTTGACCTCAATCTTCTGCAGAAATTCCGATTTTAGGAGGTCATATAGCTGGGCACTAAAATTGAGGAATTCTGCGTTGTTTGATCGAAGCCCTAGTTTGTTGCGCTGACTTTTTTGAAGCTATCTGCGTTGACTTTTCTGCGCTGTCATTGGTTTGACTTGCGTTGACTTGTGATGAGATGTATTTGAGGGCTGTGGGTATGACACATGAAAGCGCTGGTTGATCGAGAAAGACTTTGCTGGTTGAAGCATCCCACTGTCGTAACGCCACAATATCTCATATCTTTGCTAGACAAAAGGAATTGTAAATCTGATCTATATTTGTCTTGTCTTCTATTGATCTATTATTGTTTTCTATCATAATTTTACTTTCAAGTTTATGTGATTTCTATTTTGTATTGGGCCTAAGAAAGATTGAAGTAAAAGTGCATCAAGCATAGAACACCATGGTTATCTAATTTAACACTGTTTGACTTCGATCTTTTGGAGACACTGTGTTTTTGGGAGGCTGAATTTGGTGGCATGGAAATCGAGGTGAGTGGCGCTGACTTTGACTACTTGAAGAGGCTAAGTTTGATTGGATTTGACCGAGCTCCTTGGGAGGTATTTTCTATTTTGGCCAATGTTGACTTTGCTGGCTATGACATCTTGTTGACTACTGTAAATTGTAATTTCTCTCTACTAAATTTGAAGAATAATAAGAATTGATCAAAGGGTTTTCCCCACATTGGGGTTTTTCCTTGGCATTCGCCAAATTATTGTCTCTTGTCTTGGCTTGTCTTTTGTCGATTTATTTATGTTCTATCGACATTTACTGTCAATATTAATGTGATTTCATATCTGGACATTGAACTGGGCTAATAAGAGAGATTGACATAAATTTCTTTAAGCATAGAACATACCATGGTTAACTAAAATTAACATGGTATCAGAGTTGAGGTGAAGACAAACCCCAAGAAAGAGTGAGAAGAGCAATCACTAAGAGTTGGATAGACAAAGACCAGGGTCAATGGCTTCCTTATCATACTTCAAATCTGATGACAAGCTCAATGATGAGTCTGATTATCATGCTTGGAAAACGTCTTTGGATCTGACATTGGAGGAACAAGATGTTATGGATTATGTGTAGGGAAAGATCATTAAGCCTCCATCAAATGCATCGGCTGCCACTAAAACAAAGTACAAGAAAGGGGAAAACAAGGCAAAGAAGATCATCAATGATTCTATTCATAAGCACTTGGTTGCTTATATCTTTCGAGCTGGGCACATCTAAGGAGATGTATGAGAAGTTGGTTGGCATGATCAGGGCTAATAATGCTAATTAAATTCTCTTTTTGAAGAACAAGTTGAAGAACAACAAGATTGACAAGGGAAAGTCCATCCAATCTTATTTCATGAGGCTCACTGAAATCAATAATGATCTCTTAGCTATTGGAGAGGTCATCGCTAACCGAGAGCTCACTCTCATTTCTCTTGGAGGACTTCCTCCACCATGGCATGTATTTAATACCACTATTCTCAATAATAATATAATTCTTGATTTTGATGAATTGTTGAGGAGATGTACTCAAGAGGAGGCAAGGATGATGGAGAGAGACCATCCCTCGAATGGGAATGGATGTGAACCTACTACCTTCACCACTCATGCAAAGAAGAGGAAGAATGTTGGTCCAAGAAATCAAAATCATGGAAGAGAGGGTTCCAAGGGAAGGAAGGGAAGATGTTACAATTGTAACAAGTTTGGTCATTATGCTAAAGAGTACCCCCAACAAAAGGGATGCTCCCCGAGATGATGACTACAAAAAAAACATCAGGGGGAATGGAAATCAAAGGAACATCAGGTTCAAAGGAAAGAGGAGGGCTCCCTTTGATCGAAATGGAAATGGTAAACCATTCAAGAGGTCAAGGAACCCTAGGTATGATGAATCAAATGTTGTTGATAATAAGATAAATGAATATATTATTATATTTTCTCTCTCTGCTACATCTCCTCCTAACAACTTGGATAATTGGCTAATTGATAGTGGTGCTTGAAGGCACTCCACTAGATATAAAGATGCCCTCTCATATTTGATTGAAAATGATACTAATTTGGAGATTATCGTTGGAGACAATGCCTCCTATCCCGTGAAAAGGATAGGGACTGTGACCCTTCATCTAAATCAAGGACAAGTCCTCTGTTTGCAAGATGTGTTGTACGTACCTGACTTGAAGAAGAATCTAGTGTCTATCTCGGCAATGGAAGACAAAGGATTCAATGTGGCATTCATTGATAGAAAGGTACACATTTAGAAGAGGAACTTCAAAGAAGCATTCACTCTTGGTTTCATGGTTGATACACTGTATCAGGTTGGAGGAAGTCCGTTGAGAGCCATGACATTTGACACAACTCTTCAATCCGAGCTATGACACAGGAGGTTTGCACACCATCATTATAAAGCCCTTCCCAAAGAAAGGAAGGTGGTCACAAGTATGCCTGATTTCAAAGATGATCATGAAGGTATATGTCAGGGTTGTTCCAAAGGAAAGCATACAAGGGGACCATTCACCTCAAGTGTCACCAAGACATCTCATATTTTACAATTGATTCATTATGATCTATTGGGTTTGCTACTCATAACATCCTTGGGAGGATTCTTATATTATATCACTTTTATAGATGACTTCTCCCACAAAACTTTGATATACTTCTTAAAGGAAAAGGATGAAGCATTCAAATGGTTCTGCACCATCAAGGCCTTGGTTGAAAATAAAACATGGAAGAAGATCAAAATTTTGAGGACCGATAATGGAACCGAATACGAGTCAAATGGATTCAATGACTATTGTGAGGAAGTTGGCATTAAGAGGGAGACAACTATTGTGTATACTTATGAACAAAATGGTGTCGCTGAAAGGAATAATAGAACCATTTTTGGAAGCTGCTCATGCCATGCTTTATGACCGAAATCTTCCGAAGTTCCTATGGGGACAATCCGCCAACACCGTTGTGTATGTTCAAAATAGATGCCCACATTCTGCATTGGTTTCCAAAACTCTCGAAGAAGTCTTCTCTGGTAAGAAGCCTAATGTTTCTCATTTTAGAGTTTTTGGAAGTCTTGTATATTTTCATGTGCCGAAAGAAAAGAGAAGCAAATTGGATGCTTTTGGAAATAAGGGAACGTTTGTGGGCTACAGTGAAACCTCGAAGGAATATAAAATCTATGTGCATGGTCAAAGGGAAGAGGAGAGATGTCATGATGTCACCTTCGACGAAGATGTTGCCCTAAGGAAGGTTAGAGATATTCCTATCTCAAAGGAAGACAAAGAAGAAGAAGAAGCAGGAAAGTAGGAAGAATCGAAGGATGAATTGATGCCCAATGTTGAAGTTCCCATGGATACTATAGATCCACCTTCCTTAAATAAAAGGAGACCCTCATGGCTTAGAGAGACTCTTGAAGATTCTGAGAGACGTATTTCTCCAAGGGGAACATCCGTGGAAGTAAGAAGCCGAATAGGTTCCAAGGGTACTTAATAGCTATGAGCACCATTGTATAGTCTGAGCCTTGAACATTTGAGGAAGCCGCAAAGTACCAAGTTTGGAAGGATGCTATGAACGAGGAATATGAGTCGATCATGAAAAATGATGTTTGGGATGTGGTTCCTAAACCGAAGGACAAATCTGTTGTCACCTTGAAATGCCTCTACAAGATCAAGCATGGAGCCAATGGAATGGAAATCAAAGGAACAACATGTTCAAAAGATAGAGGAAGCCTCCCTCTGATCGAAATGGAAATGATCAACCATTCAAGAGGTCAAGGAACTCCAGGTATGATGAATCCACTGTTGTTGATAATAAGAGAAATGAATATATTCTTATATCTTCCCTCTCTACTGCATCTCCTCCCGACCACCTAGATTACTGGCTGATTGATAATGGTACCTGAAAGAACCTCTGTTAATTTTGGGAAACTAGGTTCAAACTCCATGTTGCACTGCTCATATGAAGATGGTCATATTTTTGTTGGATTCATCTTTCAGAGAAGTGAAATATTGATCTAAAGATCATCTTGTTTGGATGAGCAAAACATATATTTTGAATTTATTTTCCACACATGTGCAAGGTCGACCAGATTTGTAATGTAGGCTCACGAGCCTAATAGATGTGTCACACACCTTCAATGATGGATATAAATTGGAGAGACTTGGAGGTCATTTTCTCATCAACTCATCACACATTCTCTCATTGTCATCTGATTGGTTTGATAGTCTTTGGAGGCCTATTTCTCTTACACATGTGGAGCTGAAGCTACTAATTTTCTGCGGATCTGTTTGGGGTTGTTTTGTTGAGTGTTGACCAACATTGGCCGTGGTCAACCCTTGGCCGTTTGACCTAAAATTTTTGCTGAAATTTCGATTTATGAAGGTTGTACAGCTGGGCACAAAAATCGAGGAAAATGGAGCAGTTTGACCGAAGCCTTAATCTGCAGCATTGACTTTATGTTGACTGTCCTACGTTGGCTTTTTCGCGTTGACTTTTGGTTGACCAACGTTGACTTTTGATGAGATATCTTTGAGGGCTGTGTGTGTGACTCTTGGAGGGTTAGTTGATCTAAGAAAGGCTTTGCTGGCTGAAGCATCCTGTTGACTGCCATAACATACACTATCCTATATCTTTGCTGGACAAGAAGAATTGTAAAATCTGATCTATATTATTGGCTTGTCTTTTGTTGATCTATTATAATGTTCTATCAACATTTTACTTTCATGTTTATGTGATTGATAATTTTAATCGGGCCTAAGAAAGATTGAAGTAAATTTTCATTAAGCATATAACACTCCATGCCTATCTAAATTTAACATGCTATCAGAGCTAAGGTGAAGACAAAGTCCAAGCTAGTGTGAGAAGCAATCACCAAAGAAGGAATCCTATCAAGGAAAAATGGCCTCCTCAACCTACAAGAGTTTCAAGGTTGATGATAAATTGACTGATAAGTCTGATTATCATGCATGGAAGATGTCCTTGGATTTAGAATTAGAATATCAAGATGTGATGGACTATGTGAAGGGGAATATTCAAGAGCTTCCATCAAATGCAGCTGCTTCCACAAAGAGGAAGTATAGAAAAGGGGAAATAGAAAAAAAGATGATTATCGGGGATTCTATTCGTAAGCACTTGGTTGCTTACATTTCTGAGCTGAGCACATCTAAAGAGATGTATGATAAGCTAGTTAGCATGTTCAGGGCTAACAATGCTAATCAAGTTCTTTTCTTCAAGAATCAATTGAAGAATATCAAGAAGGGAAAGGATGAATCTATTCAATCCTAATTTATGAGGTTCACTGAAATCAGGAACAATCTTATACCTATTGGAGAAGAAATAGTTGATTGAGAGATGGTTCTCATTGTGCTTGGAAGTCTCCCCCATGATTGGTATGTATTCTATACCACTATTCTTAATAATAATTTGAATCCTGATTTTGATGAAATATTGATGAGATGCACTCAAGAGGAGACATGAATGATGGAGAGAGATCATCCCTCTAATGGAAATCGAGGTGACCCTAATGCCTTCACTGCTCATGCAAATAAAAGGAACAATGGTGGTCCGAGAAATCAAAACCATGGAAGAGCGAGGCCCAAAGGAAGGAAGGGAATATGTTACACTTGTAACAAGTTTGGTCACTATGCAAGAGAGTTCCCAAATAGAAGGGACTCTCCCAAGGATGATGACAACAACAACTCCAGGGGGAATGGAAATCAAAGGAACAACAGGTTCAAAGGAAAAGGGAAGACTCCCTCTGATTGTAGTGGAAATGGGCAACCTTTCAGGAGGTCAAGAAATTTTAGGTACGATGAGTCTAATGTTGTTGAGAATAAGAGAAATGAATTTATTCTTGTATATGCTGCATCTATTCCTAACACCCTGGATGTCTGGTTGATTGATAGTGGTGCTTCAAGGAACCTCTGTGGTTATAAAGAAGCCCTCTTTGATTTGATTGAGAAGGATACAAATCTAGAAATTTTTCTTAGAGATAATGGCACCTATCTCGTGGAAGGGACAGGGACTGTGACCCTTCATTTATCTTAAGGTCAAGTCCTCTGTTTACAATATGTGTTGTACATACCTAATTTGAAGAAGAACCTTGTGTCCATTTCGGAAATGGAAGAAAAAGGGTTCAAGATGGCATTCGTTGATGGAAAGGTATGTATTTGGAAGAAGAACTTCAAGGAAGCTCTTACTATTGGTTTTAGAGTTGATACACTCTACCAGGTTGGAGGAAGTCCATTGGGGGCTATGTCATGTGATACAACTCTTCAAACAAAGTTATGGCACCGAAGGTATGCACACCTTCATTATAAAGCCCTTCCCGAAGCAAGGAAGGTGGTGATAGGGATGCCCAAATTTAAAGATGATCATGAAGGTATATGTCAGGGTTGTGTCGAAGGGAAGCATACAAGGGGACCATTCCCCTCTATTGTCACAAAGACAACTGATATCTTGTAGTTGATACATTATAATTTATCTGGTATGCTGCATGTGACATCCTTGGGAGGATGTTCCTATTACATGACTTTTACATGACTTCTCCCGCAAGACCTAGATATATTTCTTGAAGAAGAAGGATGAAGCATTCAAATGGTTTTGTACCTTCAAGGCCTTGGTGGAAAATCAAACTGAGAAGAGAATCAAATTTTTGAGGACCGACAATGGGACCGAGTTTGAGTCAAATGAATTCAATGACTTTTGCAGAGAAGCTAGTGTTAAGAGGGAGACCATAACTGTGTATACTCCTAAGCAAAATGGTGTCGCTGAAAGAAAGAACAGGACCATTGTGGAAGCTTCCTGTGCCATGCTATGTGACCAAGGTCTTCCAAAGTTTCTATGGGGAGAAGCTGTGAACACTGTTGTGTACTGTTGTACATATTTCCTCCTTCATTTAAATTTTGGCCACCGGTCCCGTTTGAAACTGTCCCCAATGTCTTTTGTGGCCAAAACCCCCCATGTCGCGCTCATTGCTACCTTCTCCGTCCCGAAATACATTACCCAAAGGTTTAAAATCTGTTATCTGAATTTTATTAAACTGAAGCCCCCAAGTCATAAGCCCTTCACCTCGTCGCTATCATACAACCGGGGGCCGATGACCGAAAGCCAAGAGGAAAAGAGGCTTATCGTTGTGTTTCAGGCGCGATATCCGCCGTCCGATCTAATTAAATCAACGGAGCGGACACCTACTCATATGGCGGCCCCCACAAATCTACCCCGCGCACCTGAAACAGGCGGTATTACCCCGCACCACTCTCTTTGGCAAGGCGGTATTTACCGCGGGGCAGCGATCCCATACAGAACGCGCCGCGTGTCCTCAGTACGGGCGGGAAACCGCTTTTCCCCCGCGCGTTAAAGGTTGTCCCAACGCCGGGCAGCGGTATCCATCCGCTTCGTCCGATCTGCCTATCTCCATCCGACGGCAGATATATGCCAGAGCTGCTCGCCCGTTAATATGCACCCGTCATGTCCTACGCCCCGCCACCGTGTCACCCTTTCACCCACTTCCGCTCGTTGACTCTGCTACGTCGTCCTCCCGCTTGTTCCCACTTGTCCCTCGTGTGCCTACGTGTTTCGCCCACGCGCATCCGTAATATCTTTCCGCGCCAATATATATATATATATATATATATATATATATATATATATATATATATATATATATATATATATGTTTTTATGTGTTTTATTCATATCTGCCGTTATTTCTTCCTCACGACCCGACTGTGTCACAAATAAAACCCACATTTCATTTATCCGTCGAGCCTCCATTGTTCCTCTTCCGCCACCCTGAGTGTTCTCGTCTTCTGTCTGTGTTCACGTCAACATTTTCATCTCCACAAACCTACCCCGCGCCTCTAAGTCTGTCTTTTCTAACAGGTTTATGAGTTTTGCAGGTTTCAAAGAAATAAGAAGGCGTTTTTATTTTCCGCCTCCGTTACAGAGATCAGGAACCCCTGAAGGACGATTGTCTGTGTATGAAATTTAATGAAGAAACGGAGGGTTGGTGCATGAAATGACCATCATTAAAGGAGACAGAGACGTGGATCGATAGAACCCTCCAGAGAAACTTGCCCTGCAATAAAGATCCATGATTCGAATCTAAAGCCGGGAGCCAAAAGTACAGTGCAGGAATGCAGATTATTTCAAATCTCTTACAGCAGCAGATTTTCCCTCAGCTACAGGCAGCACATTGTATATATTTTATCATTTATGTCTTGTATATAAGGAGATTTTTATCTCCCATTTATTTCTATAGACAGATTGTTTAGTACAGTCATTTATAGTTGGTCATTCATAGAATGGGCGCGAATGCTTTTCGCCATTCTATCCAAAGTAAGTCATTAAATGCTTTCCATCGGCCTCCTCCTCTAGAATTTTCTATTTCCTCTATAAAAGACAAAAAGTAAGACATTATGGGGGTTCCAGATTTCTGTCAGCAAATGGTGCAGCGAGAAGACTTCTGTATTCATCTTGTAATATTTCTGCATGAAGTTTCAGAGCCCGTAGGGTCTCAGTGAGGAGGGATTATAACTGTATTGAGGATTCTGGTCTTTGGTATCTCACAGTATGTAACTTTTCTTATGTGTTAATACATTATCTCTTTTCATGCAAATCATCTTCTTGTATCATGTTCTAGAATGCGAGTGGCTCACTAGTTTGCAGTAAGGATTCATCTTAAGTGGTGCCCTTTCTGGAATTAGTCAAGCGCTTTAAATAGGCCTAGTCATGATATACTGTTCCATGTTCACTCTTTCCATATTTTCTGCTATATTAGTGGCTTAAGGATTCGTAAATTGGTGCGCCCTTGTATGCCAGCTAATACCATCTTATGTTTCCTCACTGCACTCACTTCCTGATATCCGATTTCTGTGATATATTAGTTGAATCGGCCCTCTTTACAGTAAGCGGTCTCTTAACTGTCTGATGCTTTCATACTGAAGTTTTACATTATGTTCTTACATTATTCTTATCTTTGTATCAGCTTCTGAGAGAGATTGGTCCCATTCAAAACTAGTTTCCTTGTCTTAAACAAGAGATAGTAAGTGAGTTCCTGGACTGACAACCCAATTATAAAGGACTCCTTGCTATATTAAGATGTCCTAGGCACTGGTCTATGGCAACTCTAGACTGTCTCTAGGAGGGTGACAAAATCATCCACAACATCTTTCTGGCGCCGTTGTCGGGGAACGAATTCAAGAATATCAGTTTCCCTGGGTCTCGACAAACTGTTTTCACTCTCTAGTCAGGTGAGCACAGAGAGTTGGAGAGTTGCATATCTCTCACCTTGGCGACTCCACTGGTCTTTATTCGATAAATCTTATTGGTAGTCCTGGCTCCTCGTAGGCCACATTTGAGGTCAGATACAGCTCAACTGAAAACACCCTACGTGTCTGACCCAGAGAAGATCATTCATAAAAGAGTTTGGAAGGAGAGGAAGTCGGCCCGTGCTGAAAACCCTGAATATTCTGTTGAAAATTGTCCGCCTTCTTCTTCTCAAGAAGTTAGAACAGAAAATCCCGAGTTTCACTCAGAAACTCCACGTAGAGGAAGTGCCTGGATTGAAGAAGATCCTTATCCTGCTTCCGAGGCTGAAGAAATCAAAGAGGTCACAGAAGTAAGTGCTGTTAACCGTGAGCTATTCCCATCCACGCCTCAGGCTTCTGTGCAATATATTCCTATTGTCATTCATACTCCACTTCCTCCTACTCCTCTCCCTTCATCTGTACCTCAGATTGTTGTACAACGCCCACCGCCTCAAATGGCTAATGTTCCTGCTTTCCTGATGAACAAATACGCCCCTCTGGCCTTACCTCAAGTGCTGAATGATATGCCACAAGATTATCTGAAGATTCTGCCGAGATTTAATGGAGAAAATGAAGTTGATGCTCAAAAACATCTTGAGACCTTCTGCTCTTTTGCAGAGAACTTGAATGTTGAACATCTGGATGTGGTCTTGAGATTATTTGTGTAGTCTTTGGAGGGTGAAGCCAGAAAATGGTTTAAAACATTGGGAAATCGCTCTGTAACTACCTGGGATGTTATGGAGAATGTTTTTCTCAGGAAGTGGGGAGAAAAGAAAGACCATGGTCAGTGCCTCACTGAATTCAATACCATGAAGAAGAAACATAATGAAGGAGTAGCAGAATTCATCAAAAGATTCAACAAGCTATATCTGAGCCTGCCTCCCGAAATGAAGCCCCATGAAGCTGCTGCCAAGATAATTTTTATAGCAGCCTTTGAGTTCGATTTTGGCTTCGCATTGAGAGAAAGAAAACCTGCCACTTTAGATGATGCACAGTCAGATGCTCTGGAATTAGAAGCAAACTTTGCCTCTACTGGGAAACTGAAGGGGAAAATCGAACAAGACACTAGGAGGAGAGGCAAAGAAGAGGTCTCCACCTCTAATCAGGAAAAAGATTCAGATAAAATGGATGAAATAAGCAAAATGATAAAGAAGATGGTCAAGCTCGAACTGGAAGCTAAGAATGCAGCTCCCAAAAACTATTACAATGCTCCAAACAGAGGATACAATCCCCAGTACAGAAGGCCTCCATTGCAGATACTGCCGAGAGAAGCAAAAGAATAGGACCAGGTACCTCATCCCTTGTACCTAGAAGGACCGACAGATGACTCCATTGGAGATGCAGCCTATGGATTAGAAGACTCAAATCTGGCTTTTTCAAATAATGATGATATGGAATGCCCTTTGCAAGACGAAGACGAAGAAGCAGATATTGACCATTACTGCAAGCAATTTGCTGATTTCATGGAAGCACAATTCAACGTCAAATATGATCTCAGATCCTCAAGGAAGAGGACCAGAACTCAGGAGCAAGAAGAAGAGCCACATGAGAAAGAGGCATCTGTTCAGAAGGAATCAGCAACAAAGAAGAACATAGAAAAAGGTAAGAATCCTTTAAACACTCCCTTGCAGTTAAATGATCAGATTCCTTCTTCTTCCAAAAAAGTCAGTCCTCCTAATGCTGAGCCAGTGTCAAAAGAAATTAAGCCTTCATCTGAAAATAAGGAGTCAAAAGAAGTAGTGATAGAAAAGCCCACGTCTGCTTTCAATCTGCAAAAAGAACTTGAGAAGATTAAGATTCCTGTCCCACTGACTGAGCTATTAAAGCAACCTGTATATCAGTCTCAAGTTACCTATTTTATACCACCTCCTGAACTGCCAATCGCACCTGATAGTTTAAACCTTCAAGAAGAAAGACCCATGGTAGTCTTTGGCCCACATGTCGAGGGGATAGACCCTTCCACTCCTCCTTTTTATGTATCCCTAGTCATTCATGACCAGCTGTTACATAACTGCATGTTAGATTCTGGAGCTTCCCATAATCTTATGCCCTTGTCTGTCATGGAGCAACTAGGACTGCAGATTACAAGACCATACAAAGATTTATATTCATTTGACTCTAAAAGAGTAAAATGCCTGGGAATGATTAAAGATTTGGTGGTTAATTTGGCTCAAATCTTAGCAAAAAGTGTGGTCATGGACATTGTGGTTGCTGACATCCCAGCCCGCTTTGGCATGCTGTTGTCAAGGTCATGGGGTACCAAGATTGGGGGATCAATCAAATTGGATCTAACATATGCTACTGTCCCAGTCTTTGGAGGTCAAGAAAGGAGGTTGTACAGGGAGACCAGATTTGTTAAGATGGTAACCAAGGCTGAATGCTCAGATAATTCTCCAGTTTACAACAAACAGGGAGACTTTTCATGTTTGATGTTAGAAGAAAATCAAAGTTACGCTCATGAGCCCCTTTTTGGTCAAATTCAGGCTGAGCAGCCTCAAGAAAGTCAGGAATCAGAAATATGGACTTTGCATTTGGATGGGGCAAATTCCAGGGAAGGTAATGGAGCTGGGGTATTGCTAATTTCCCCCACAGGGAAATGGGTGCCACTGTCTTTCAAATTGGAGTATGAGGCTACAAACAATGTAGCTGAATATGAGGCACTATTATTGGGACTGCAGACAGCCAAGAATATGGGCATCCAATGTTTGAAAGTGTTTGGAGACTCTGAGCTAGTAGTGAGGCAGATTAAAAATGAATGTCAAACTAAGCATCCAAGGCTCAGAGCATACAGAAACGAAGTTTGGGACATGATAGAAAACTTCTTCTCAGCATTTAATATACAGTTCATGCCCCGGGAGAAAAACAGAATAGCAGATTCTCTTGCTGTTGCTGCCAGTACATTCCGTCCTCCTCAGAATCCACTTTTAAGATATGAAGTGGAGGTACGGTACAGACCATCCATTCCAGACAATATAAAGCATTGGCAGGTGTTTGAAGATGATGAGCAAATGAAAAGATTCATGGAGACAGTGGGAGAGTTCTCTAATGCTGAGATTGATGACAATGAGGAGGAAGAAGCTGAAAATATTGCTGAAAATAAATGGGAAGAGAATATAGCAGGAAATAAAGTGCTGCAGCTGAAAGGAAACGTGATTCCTAGAGGGCTGGTGCCTCTAGAAAGACTATTTAACAAAAATGATGTACCTTTGCAGCCAAGTAAAGTAACAGAGGAAGATCAAGTAGGAGATTTGAACCTGGGAACTCCCACTGACCCCAAAATTGTCAGATTATCTAAAAGAGTCCCAGAAGAATATAAGGAAAAATGTTTGAAACTGTTTCAATCTTATAAAGATGTATTTGCTTGGTCCTATGAGGACCTGAAAACTTTTTATGTAAATATAATACAACACAACATTCCACTGAGGGAAGATGCAAAGCCATACAAGCATAAGCTCAGACAGATAAACCCCTTGCTGCTTCCCTCAATCGAAAAAGAAATCAAGAAATTACTGAAGGCCAAGATAATAGTGCCATTGAGGTACTCAGAATGGATAGCAAATCTTGTTCCTGTTCGGAAAAAGAATGGAGAAATAAGGCTGTGTGTAGATTTCAGGAATTTAAATAGGGCATCTCTCAAAGATAATTACCCACTGCCTAAGATGGACCACATCCTGCAGAAAGTAGTGGGAGCATCCAGAATGTCAATGATGGATGGATTTTCTGGTTATAATCAGGTAGCTGTATTCCCAGAAGACCAGAAGAAAACTGCATTCACTACACCATGTGGAACCTTTATGTATGCCAGGATGCCATTTGGATTAATCAATGCAGGAGCTACTTTCCAGAGGGCAATGGACATAGCCTTTGTCGGAGAACATGATAAGTTCTTGGTGGTATACCTTGATGATATTACAGTTTTTTCAAAGGATGATGATGAGCATATCGAACATCTAAGAAGAACTTTTGAGAAATGCAGAAGGTATGGCTTATCCCTCAATCCTCAAAAGTCTTTATTTGCATTAGATGAGGGAAGACTTTTAGGGCACATTGTAACAAAGGATGGAGTCAAAATAGACCCTAAAAGAGTTGAAGTGATAAACAACATTCCTCTGCCCAGAAATAAGAAGGAGGTACAGGTATTTTTAGGCCGGATTAATTTTTTGAGAAGATTTATTCCTAACTATGCTGAGACAGTTAGGCATATAACTAATATGTTGAAAAAGGATAGTGAAGTAAAATGGTCCCAGGAGTCTAGAGATGCATTCACAAGGATAAAACAGGCATTTGCTGAAGCTCCTGTGCTGGCAGGGCCAGATTACAAAAGGCCATTTATAATTTTCTCATTTGCTTCACCTCACACAATTGCTGGAGTGTTATTGCAGAAAAATGAAGAGGGATATGAACAACCTATAGCTTTCTTTAGTCAAGTACTTTATGATGTAGAATTGAAATACAATATACTGGAGAAGCAGGCATACGCCCTGGTAAAGTCCCTTAAAGATTTCAGAGTTTATGTTTTGCAATCTCATGTTACTGCATATGTCCCCACAGCAGCAGTCAAAGATATTCTGGTTCAGGGAGATAGCGAAGGTAGAAGAGGAAGATGGATTGCAAAAATCCAAGAGTACGATTTAGACATCAAGCCTACTAAGTTAGTAAAAGGGCAGGGACTCGCTAAGATGTTATCTGAGTCAAATCACCAGGCTTTAGGCATCAATCTATCTGTAATAGCAAATGAGGAACCTGAAAAGGATGAAGAACAACAAGGACTGGAGATGGCCACCCAAAAGATACATGTGAAATATCTAACTAGTCCTTGGTACAAGGAAGTTGTTGAATATATTTTAACACTTAGCTGTCCTACAGGGTGTGACAAAGTAAAATACAGAGCTGTGAGAATGAAATCGCAGAAATATATAATTGCCAATGGACATCTCTATTGGAGAGACCCTCTGGGTATATTACTGTTATGCCTCACAGAAAATGAAGTACAGAATGTAATGACAGAATTTCATGAGGGCATATGTGGAGGACATTACAGCTGGAGGGCTACAACACATAAAATTTTGAGGGCTGGTTTCTACTGGCCAAAATTGTATTCAGATACTTTTGCCTGGGTCAGAGCGTGTGACAAATGCCAAAGATTTGCAGAAAGACAGAATTTAGCAGCATTACCCTTGATCCCTATCCATGTAAATGAACCATTTCAGAAATGGGGATTAGATTTTATAGGAGAGATACATCCCCCATCAAGTGGCCAACATAAATGGACACTGATAGCCACAGATTATTTCACGAAATGGGTGGAAGCCATACCTACAAGAAATGCTACAGATGCTGTAATCATGAGGTTTATAGAAGATAATATTATATCTAGGTTTGGCTGTCCTGCTAGAATTGTAACTGATAATGCACAAGCTTTTAAGTCTGCTAGATTTGTGAATTTTTGCCAAAGATATAATATCATCCTGACTCATTCTACAGCATACTATCCACAGGGAAACGGTCTAGCAGAGTCATCTAATAAAACCCTGGTGAGAGCTCTGAAGAAGACGATAGCTGAAAATCAGAAGAATTGGGACTCTCAATTGAAGTTTGCTCTATGGGCGAATAAGATAACCAACAAAAGAGCAACATGGAAGTCACCCTATGAGCTGGTGTATGGATGGGCTGCAGTGTTTCCTTTGCAATTAGCATTGCCAGTGGCACGTTTTATGTAGGAGAACCAGGAAGAATCAGATGACATGATCCGAAGAATTAATCAGCTAGTGGAATTGGAGGAAACCCGGAATCAGGTAGATCAGAGATTGATAGAATATCAGGAGAAAATGAAGAATGTCTTTGATCAGCGTGCAAAGGATAGAAATTTTCAAATTGGAGACCTGGTTCTTAGATGGGATGTTCGCAGAGCAGAAAAGGGCAAGCATGCTAAATTTGATCCATTGTGGTTCGGGCCATTCAAAATAGTGAGGCTGGGAAGAAACAACACTTTTTCTCTAGAAAATCTACAGGGTGATTTGTTGGATGCACCCGTGAATGGTCAATTCCTCAAGCCATATTTCCAATTCTGACCTAGGTGGGAAATGCCTGATTGTATATACTATACATAAGTTGTTTTGATGTTTATTTTTGCAAAGAAAAGAATGTTGATAATTACCTGAAGCAGAAGCGCAGAAGGAATTGAGCAGCAGAATGAAATAATGAATGGTCTGCGTGTTCTCGACATGCCCGAGGACGATCATGTCGTCCCCAGATGGAGCCGATGTTGTACATATTTCCTCCTTCATTTAAATTTTGGCCACCGGTCCCGTTTGAAACTGTCCCCAATGTCTTTTGTGGCCAAAACCCCCCATGTCGCGCTCATTGCTACCTTCTCTGTCCCGAAATACATTACCCAAAGGTTTAAAATTTGTTATCTGAATTTTATTAAACCGAAGCCCCCAAGTCATAAGCCCTTCACCTCGTCGCTATCATACAACCGGGGGCCGATGACCGAAAGCCAAGAGGAAAAGAGGCTTATCGTTGTGTTTCAGGCGCGATATCCGCCGTCCGATCTATTTAAATCAACGGAGCGGACACCTACTCATATGGCGGCCCCCACAAATCTACCCCGCGCACCTGAAACAGGCGGTATTACCCCGCACCACTCTCTTTGGCAAGGCGGTATTTACCGCGGGGCAGCGATCCCATACAGAACGCGCCGCGTGTCCTCAGTACGGGCGGGAAATCGCTTTTCCCCCGCGCGTTAAAGGTTGTCCCAACGCCGGGCAGCGGTATCCATCCACTTCGTCCGATCTGCCTATCTCCATCCGACGGCAGATATATGCCAGAGCTGCTCGCCCGTTAATATGCACCCGTCATGTCCTACGCCCCGCCACCGTGTCACCCTTTCACCCACTTCCGCTCGTTGACTCTGCCACGTCGTCCTCCCGCTTGTTCCCACTTGTCCCTCGTGCGCCTACGTGTTTCGCCCACGCGCATCCGTAATATCTTTCCGCGCCAATATATATATATATATATATATATATACGTTTTTATGTGTTTTATTCATATCTGCCGTTATTTCTTCCTCACGACCCGACTGTGTCACAAATAAAACCCACATTTCGTTTATCCGTCGAGCCTCCATTGTTCCTCTTCCGCCACCCTGAGTGTTCCCGTCTTCTGTCTGTGTTCACGTCAACATTTTCATCTCCACAAACCTACCCCGCGCCTCTAAGTCTGTCTTTTCTAACAGGTTTATGAGTTTTGCAGGTTTCAAAGAAATAAGAAGGCGTTTTTATTTGCCGCCTCCGTTACAGAGATCAGGAACCCCTGAAGGACGATTGTCTGTGTATGAAATTTAATGAAGAAACGGAGGGTTGGTGCATGAAATGACCATCATTAAAGGAGACAGAGACGTGGATCGATAGAACCCTCCAGAGAAACTCGCCCTGCAATAAAGATCCAGGATTCGAATCTAAAGCCGGGAGCCAAAAGTACAGTGCAGGAATGCAGATTATTTCAAATCTCTTACAGCAGCAGATTTTCCCTCAGCTACAGGCAGCACATTGTATATATTTTATCATTTATGTCTTGTATATAAGGAGATTTTTATCTCCCAGCATTTATTTCTATAGACAGATTGTTTAGTACAGTCATTTATAGTTGGTCATTCATAGAATGGGCGCGAATGCTTTCCTCCATTCTATCCAAAGTAAGTCATTAAATGCTTTCCATCGGCCTCCTCCTCTAGAATTTTCTATTTCCTCTATAAAAGACAAAAAGGAAGACATTATGGGGGTTCCAGATTTCTGTCAGCAAATGGTGCAGCGAGAAGACTTCTGTATTCATCTTGTAATATTTCTGCATGAAGTTTCAGAGCCCGTAGGGTCTCAGTGAGGAGGGGTTATAACTGTATTGAGGATTCTGGTCTTTGGTATCTCACAGTATGTAACTTTTCTTATGTGTTAATACATTATCTCTTTTCATGCAAATCATCTTCTTGTATCATGTTCTAGAATGCGAGTGGCTCACTAGTTTGTAGTAAGGATTCATCTTAAGTGGTGCCCTTTCTGGAATTAGTCAAGCGCTTTAAATAGGCCTAGTCATGATATACTGTTCCATGTTCACTCTTTCCATATTTTCTGCTATATTAGTGGCTTAAGGATTCGTCAATTGGTGCGCCCTTGTATGCCAGCTAATATCATCTTATGTTTCCTCACTGCACTCACTTCCTGATATCCGATTTCTGTGATATATTAGTTGAATCGACCCTCTTTACAGTAAGCGGTCTCTTAACTGTCTGATGCTTTCATACTGAATTTTTACATTGTGCTCTTACATTATTCTTTTCTTTGTATCATCTTCTGAGAGAGATTGGTCCCATTCAAAACTAGTTTCCTTGTCTTAAACAAGAGATAGTAAGTGAGTTCCTGGACTGACAACCCAATTATAAATGACTCCTTGCTATATTAAGATGTCCTAGGCACTGGTCTATGGCAACTCTAGACTGTCTCTAGGAGGGTGACAAAATCATCCACAACATGTACGTTCAAAATAGATGCCCACATTCCACTCTAGACTCCAAAACTCCCGAAGAAGTCTTCTATGGTAAGAAACCTGATGTTTCTTATTTTAGAGTTTTTGGTTGTCCTATTTACTTTCATGTGCCAAAAGAAAAGAGAAGTAAGTTGGATGCTTCTAGAAAGAAGGGAATGTTTGTGGGCTACAATGAAACTTCGAAGGAATATATAATCTATGTTCCTAGTCAAAGAGAAGTGGAGATATGCCACAATGTCACCTTTGATGAAGATGTTGCCCTCAAGAAAGCAAGAAATCTTCCTAGCTCCAAGGAAGAAAAAGGAGATGAAGTAGGGAAGCAGGAAGAGCCAAAGGATGAACTGATGCCCAATGTTGAAGGACCTATGGATCCTATTGATCCACCTCCTTCCAATAAGAGAAGACCCTAATGGCTTAGGGATACTCTCGCAGATGCTGAGAGATATATTGTCCCAAGGAGGACATTCCGTGAAAACAAGAAGCCAAATAGATACCAAGGGTATCTAGCAGCCATGAGTACAATTGTACAATCTGAGGCTGGATAATTTGAAGAATTTGTAAAGCATCAAGTTTGGAAGGATGCTATACATGAAGAATATGAGTCCATTATGAAAAATGATGTCTAGGAAGGGGTCTTGAGACCAGAGGACAAATCTGTTGTCACCTCGAAATGGCTCTAGAAGATCAAGCATGGATCTGATGGAAGTGTTGAAAAGTATAAGACAAGATTTGTTGCCCGAGGCTTCTCTCAAAAGGAAGGCATATTTTATGATGATATATTTTCACCTGGGGCCCGCTATACAGCGATCCGATCTATCATTGCCCTTTCTATAACGCAAGGATGGAGTCTCCATCAAATGGATGTGAAGACCTCTTTTATGCATGGTTCTATAAAGGAAGAAGTGTATGTGGAGAAACCTCTAGGGTTCGAAGTCTGAAATATAGACACCTATGTATTCATGTTGAATAAAGCCCTCTATGGGTTGAAGCAAGCCCCCAAGGCTTATTATGAGGGGAAATATATCCACTTGATGAAGTTGGGCTTCACTCGAATTAATGTTGATCCAAACCTTTACTTTAAGGTTGATAGAGAAAGTCCTCTCATTTTGGTTCTCTATGTGGATGATCTCTTCTTGACAGGTGCTGACCCTCTCATTTATTAGTGTAAGAGGGAGCTAGCTTCTGAATTTGAGATGAAAGATCTAGGACTGATGCACTATTTCCTAGGCTTGGAGGTCTGACAGAGGCCAGGAGAGATTTTCCTTTCTCAAGGAAAATATGTCGTGAAGTTGCTGAAGAGATTTGGTATGGTGGAATGTAAGTCTTTGTCGACACCGATGGAACTCAAATTTAAGAAGTTGTGTGGAAATGCTGCTAGGCTCGTGCTGGAAAATCCTACCGAGTATCGACAACCCGTGGGGGCCATGATGTTCCTAGTGAACTCTTGTCCAGATGTATATTTTGACGTGAACACTTTGACTCAATGTATGGTTGATCCTCATCACATTCACTGGATTGGTGCCAAGAATATATTGAGATATATTTGGGGCATAATCAACCATTGGCTAAGATACATTGTCGGGAGTTTGAGACTCCATGGATATACTGATGCCAGTTGGTATGGCAGTTTGGTGGATTGCAAGACTACATGTGGATGCTTCTTCAACTTGTGTCCTGCTTCAATATCTTGGATGAGCCGGAAGCAAAAGTAGGTGGCTTTAAGCATCACTGAGGTTGAATACATTGCAGCGAGTATGGTCTGTGGTGAAGTTGTTTGGTTACGAAAGCTCTTCAGTGAGCTGTTTGGGCATGTGCTAGATACCATCATTGTCCTTTGTGATAACCAGAGTGGGATTCATCTTTCTGGGAACCTCGTGTTCCATGATCGATCCAAGCATATTGATATCATGTGCCACTTTAACTGGGATATGGTACAGTGAGGCGTCGTAGGGCTCGATCATATAGGAACTGATGAGCAGGTCACAGATATTATCACGAAGCCCCTTGGGAAGATCAAGTTCCTAACCTTTCGTGAGAAGCTTGGAATCGTGGAAAAACCCTATACTGAGGGTCCTGCTTGAGTTGGACTATGAGATCTAGGAGCTCCAGGGGGCTTGGGTATTTCTTCTTGGAGCTATAAGCACACACAGGGCTAGGCTTGCCAAATCTTGTTGTGCTTATGCCCCAACATTATGATATTGAGTTGGTTCACCTCTCTTTGATCTATGCCCTGCACACATCCTACCCATGGATTTTTGGACTCATGGGAAGTACCTACCATTTGGCCAATGAGGTGGGAAATGTGGATACAGATGAAGAGAAATACCAATGGACGAATCAAATATTGTCGTACTCTCTATGTCTAGGATGGCACGTGTCCAACACCTTGATCTGGGATCAAGTCTGATGAGGTTCTTACCTCTAAACCGACTTCAGGTCAATAAATTAAATTCGGGTTAGTATGTAACTCTTTTTGAGTCTATTGAGGTTTTATCCTCTAAACTGACTTCGGGTTAGTATGTGCCTCTTTTGAGTCGAAGATGACTTCAGGTCAACAGAGCATGATGTCTTTGTGACTCACTCTCTTTGTTCTATTTGTGACGAGAGCCAGCAAAGCAAGTTATGACAGGATGACGCATGATGCTATATGATGGTACACGATGGTATTGATCTTTGGATGGAACAGGTGGACAGATGGAGTTCTTCCTAAGTTGAGAATGAGTGTTAATATTGGGCAAGTAGGTCCAAACTCCATGTTGCACTGCTCATATGATGATAATCATATTTTTGTTGGATTCGTCTTTCGGAAAGTTGCAAGATCAATTATAGATCATCTTGTTTGGATGAGAAAAACATATATTTTGAATTTATTTTCCACACATGTGCAAGGTCATCTAGATCTGTAATGTAGGCTCACATGCCTAATAAATGTGTCACACACCCTCACTGATGGATATAAATTGGAGTGACTTGGAGGTCATTTTATCATCAACTCATCACACATTCTCTCATTGTGATTTGATTGGTTCGATTGCATTTGGAGGCCTCTTTTACTCACACGTGCATAGCTGAAGCTGTTGATTTTCTGCGGATCTGTTTAGGGTTTTTTTCCTGAGCATTAACAGCGTTGACCGTGGTCAACCCTTGACTGTTTGACCTCAAACTTTTGCTAAAATTTCGATTTCTAAAGGCCATACAGCTGGGCACAAAAATCAAGGAAAAACGAGAAGTTTGACCGAAGCCCTAATCTACATTGTTGACTTTTTGTTGATTGTCTCGCATTGACTTTTGGTTGACGAACGTTGAATTTTTATGAGTTGTCTTTGAGGGTTATGGGTGTGACACTTGAAGGGTTGGCTGATCTAAGAAAGGCTTTGCTAGCTGAAGAATCCTGTTGACTGCCGTAACGCACACTATCCTATATCTTTGCTATACAAGAAGAATTGTAAAATATGATCTATATTATTGGCTTGTCTTCTGTTGATCTATTATTATGTTCTATCAACATTTTACTTTCATTTTTATGTGATTTCTAATTTGAATTAGGCCTAATAAATATTGAAGTAAATTTGCATTAAGCATAGAACACTCCATGCCTATCTAAATTTAACAACTTCACTGGATATAAATAGGCCCTCTCTGATTTGATTGAAAATGATACTAATTTGGAGATTATCCTTGGAGACAATGCCACCTATCCTGTGAAACCAAGAGGGATTGTAACCCTTAATCTAAATCAAGGTCGAGTCCTCCGTTTGCAAGATGCGTTGTATGTACCTCACTTGAAGAAGAATCTATTGTCTATCGCGACAATTGAAGAAAAATGATTCAAGGTGGCATTCATTGATGGAAAGGTACACATTTGGAAGAGGAAATTCAAAGAAGCATTCACTCTTGGCTTCAGGGCTGATATACCGTTTTAGGTTGGAGGAAGTCCGCTGGGAACCATGACATGTAACACAACTCTTCAATCTGAGCTATGGCACAGGAGGTTTGCACACCATCATTATAAATCCCTTCCTGAAGCAAGGAAGGTGGTCACAGGTATGCCCGATTTCAAAGATGATCAGGAAGGTGTATGTCAAGGTTGCACCAAAGGAAAGCATACAAGGGGACCATTCCCCTCAAGTTTCACTAAGACATCTGATATTTTACAAGTGATTCATTCTGATATATAGGGTATGTTGCCCTTAACATCCTTTGGAGGATGCTTATATTATAACACTTTTATAGATGACTTATCCACAAAACTTGGATATACTTCTTGAAGAAAAATGACGAAGCATTCAAATGGTTCCGCACCTTCAAGGCCTTGGTTGAAAATCAAACAGGGAAGAAGATCAAAATTTTGAGTACCGATAATGGAACTAAATACGATTCAAATGAATTCAATTAATATTAAAAGGAAGTTGGCATTAATAGGGAGAACACTATTGTGTATACTCCCGAACAAAATGGTGTTGCTGAAAGGAAGAATATAACGATTTTGGAAGCTTCCCATGCCATGCTTTATGACCAAGTTCTTTCGAAGATCCTATGGGGAGAAGCTGCCAACACCGATGTGTATGGTCAAAATAGATGCCCACATTCTGCATTGGACTCCAAAAACTCCTGAAGAAGTATTCTCTGGTAAGAAGCCTGATGTTTCTCATTTTAGAGTTTTTGGAAGTCCCATATATTTTCATATGTAGAAAGAAAAGAGAAGCGAATTGGATGCTTCTGGAAAGAAGGGAACGTTTGTGGGCTACAGTGAAACCTCGAAGGAATATAAAATCTATGTGCCTGGTCAAAGGGAAGTAGATATATGTCACAATGTCACCTTCAACAAAGATGCTACCCTCAAGAAGGTTAGAGATCTTCTTATCTCAAAGGAAGACAAAGAAGAATAAGAAGCAGAAAAGCAGGAAGAACCAAAGGATGACTGATGCCTAATGTTGAAGGTCCGATGGATCCTATAGATCCACCTTCCTTAAATAAAATGAGACCCTGATGGCTTAGAGAGACTCTCAAAGATGCCGAGAGACATATTTCTCTAAGGGGAACATTCCGTGAAAGTAAGTAGCCGAATAGGTACCAAGGGTACTTAGTAGCCATGAGCACCATTATACAATTTGAGCCTGGAATGTTTGAGGAAGCCGTGAAGCACTAAGTTTGGCAAGATGCTATAAACGAGGAATATGGGTCGATCATGAAAAATGATGTCTGGGATGTGGTCCCTAAACCGAAGGAAAAATCTGTTGTCACCTCGAAATGCCTCTACAAGATCAAGCATGGAGTTGATGGAATGGAAATCAAAGGAACATCAGGTTCCAAAAAAAGAGGAAGGCTCTCTCTAATCGAAATGGAAATGGTCAACCATTCAAGAGGTCAAGGAACTCTAGCTATGATGAATCCAATGTTGTTAATAATAAGAGAAATGAATATATTCTTATATCTTCCCTCTCTGCTGCCTCTCCTCCTAACACCATGGATAACTGGTTGATTGATAGTGATGCCTGAAGGCACTTCACTAGATATAAAGAGGCCCTCTCTGATTTGATTGAAAATGATACTGATTTGGAGATTATCCTTGCATACAATGCCACCTACCTTGTGAAAGGGAGATGGAATGTGACCCTTCATCTAAATCAAGGTCAAGTCCTCCGTTTGCAAGATGTGTTGTATGTACCCGACTTAAAGAAGAATCTAGTGTCTATCTTGGCAATTGAAGAAAAATGATTCAAGGTGGAATTCATTGATGGAATGGTACCCATTTGAAAGAGGAACTTCAAAGAAGATTTCACTCTTGGTTTCAGGGTTGATACACTATATCAGGTTGGAGGAAGTCCGTTGGGAACCATGACATGTAACACAACTCTTCATTTCGAGTTATGGAACATGAGGTTTGTACACCATCATTATAAAGCCCTTCTCGAAGCAAGGAATGTGGTCATAGGTATGCCTGATTTCAAAGATGATCATGAAGGTGTTTGTCAGGGTTGTGCCAAAGGAAAGCATACAAGGGGACCATCCCCCTGAAGTGTCACTAAGACATCTGATATTTTACAATTGATTCATTTTTATCTATCGATTATTTTTCTCGTAACATCCTTGGGAGGATGCTTATATTATATTACTTTTATAGATGACTTCTCTCGCGAAACTTGGATATACTTCTTGAAGAAAAAGGACAAAGCATTCAAATGGTTCTGCACCTTCAAGGCCTTGGTTGAAAATCAAACAGGGAGTAAGATCAAAATTTTGAGGACCGATAATGGAACTGAATAAGAGTCAAATGAATTTAATGACTATTACAAGAAAGTTGGCATTAAGAGGGAGACCACTATTATGTATACTTCCGAACAAAATGGTGTTGCTGAAAGGAATAATAGAACCATTTTGGAAGCTACTCGTGCCATGATTTATGACCAAGGTCTTTCGAAGTTTGTATGGGGAGAAGCTGCCAACGCCGTTGTGTATGTCTAAAATATATGCCCACATTCTACATTGGACTCCAAAAATCTCGAAGAAGTCTTCTCTAGTAAGAAGCCTATTGTTTCTCATTTTAGAGTTTTTGGAAGTCTCGTATATTTTCATGTGCCAAAGGAAAAGAGAATCAAATTGGATGCTTCTAGAAAGAAGGGAACGTTTGTGGGCTACAATGAAACCTCAAAGGAATATAGAATCTATGTGCTTGGTAAAAGGGATGTGGAGATATGTCATGATGTCACCTTTGACGAAGATGCTTCCCTCAGGAAGGTTAGAGATCTTCCTATCTCAAGGGAAGAAAAAGAAGAAGAAGAAGCAGGAAAGTAGGAAGAACCGAAGGATGAATCGATGCCCAATGTTGAAGGTCCCATGGATCCTATAGATCCACCTTGTTCAAATAAAAGGAGACCCTCATGGCTTAATTACACTCTCGAGGATGCCGAGAGACATTGCTCCAAGGGGAACATTTCGTGAAAGTAAGAAGCCGAATAGGTACCAAGGGTACTTAGTAGCCATAAGCACCATTGTACAATCTGAGCTTGGAACGTTTGAGGAAGCTGTAAAATACCAAATTTGGAAGGATGTTATGAATGAGAAATATGAGTTGACCATGAAAAATGATGTCTGGGATGTGGTCCCTAGACCGAAGGACAAATTAGTTATCACCTCGAAATGGATCTACAAGATCAAGCATGGAGTCGATGGAATGGAAATCAAAGGAACAACAAGTTCAAAGGAAAGAGGAAGTATCCCTCTCATCGAAATGGAAATGGTCAACCATTCAAGAGGTAAAGGAACTCTAGGTATGATGAATCCAATGTTGTTGATAATAAGAGAAATGAATATACTCTTATATCTGCTCCCTTTGCTGCATCTCCTCCCGACACCGTGGATAACTGATTGATTGATAGTGGTGCATGAAGGCACTTCACTGGATATAAATAGGTCCTCTCTGATTTGATTCGAAATGATAATTATTTTGAGATTATCCTTGGAGACAATGCTGCATATCCCATGAAAGAGACAGGGACTGTGACCCTTCATCTAAATCAAGTTCAAGTCCTCTGTTTGCAAGATGTGTTGTACGTACCTGATTTGAAGAATAATCTAGTGTCTATCTCAGAAATGGAAGAAAAAGGATTCAAGGTGGCATTCATCAATGGAAAGGTACACATTTGGAAGAGGAACTTCAAAGAAGAATTCACTCTTTTTTTTAGGGTTGATACACTGTATCAGGTTGGAGTGTAGGAATTTACAGGGTAAGTTCCGTAGATCAAGAACCAAAGGTCACCGCTCACAAATAGATCACAAATCAGTACACCAGTATAATCACATGGTTAAAACCCTCAAAGAGGGAAATAGTCCACGGCCTGAGCCAACACAACCACTTCAGGCAATTTATTAATATAAAAGAAAAGTTACATATGTTTCTCTCATAAACGGTTACCGGAAAAATGACCCTCCATACTCTTTAAATAGAGATCATGGACCAATCGGGTGTTAAGCCACGTATCAAGTGTCGTTAATACCAAGGTGAGAGATAACCGTCGGATCACTACAAATTGTGACCGTCGGATTATAAGTTACAAATGTACATGGTAAAGAAACACACTTTACCTAACTCTACACTAGACTAAGTTATTCTTCACTATTTCCTATGTGTCGGAATATCCTAACATCCCCCCTTAAGAACAACATGGGATAGGATTGAAGGATTTACAAAAGGTGACACAAAATGAGCCTATTTCCTATTTGTCGAAATATCCTAACGTCCCCCCTTAATAATAAATTAGGATAGGATTGAAGGATTTACAAAAGTGACACAATAGGAGAAGGAAGGAGGCATTAGAGCCTATCCCCCCTTAATGAAAAATTTCTTGAACTCCAAGCATGGATCGAAGTTTGGTAAACTTCGCTTCTGTGAGAGCCTTTGTAAAGATATCGTCTACTTGATCATTGGTTGGACAATACTGCACTTCAAGAACATGATCATGAATCAACTTTCTAATGAAGTGTGTGTGGAGTTCAATGTGTTTCATATGCTGATGCTAAACTGGATCTTGACATAGTTGAATGGCACTCTGATTATCACACCAAAGTGTAGTTGGATGATGTTGATGGAGACCAAATTCAGATAGGATCTGACGAAGCCACATGGCTTCCTTGCTGGCTTCAACTGCACCATGATACACTTCTTCTGTTGAAGAAAGAGAGATGGCACTTTGTTTCTTACAATACCAAGTAGTAGGTCCTGAACCGAGAGTGAATACATATCCTGTAGTCGAATTTCGATCATCAGGGTCACCAGCCCAATCAGAATCAGTGAAACCAATAAAAAATAGAGATTCTCCTACACTGTAATGAATCCCAAATTGAAATGTACCTCGAATATATTGAAGTATTCTTTTGGCTGCTTTCTAGTGACTTTCATGAGGTTGGTGCATAAACTGAGCGACAAGACCAACAAAAAAGGAGAGGTCAGGACGGGTATGGGTTAGATACAGAAGTTTACCAAGAAGTTGACGATATAAGGTAGCATCAACTTCAGGGGTAGTACAAGTGACTGAAAGCTTGACTCCAGACTGAAAGGGAGAAGGGTTTGGCTTACAGTCTTCCATGTGAAAGTGGTGTAGAAGATCACAGGCATACTTGGACTGAGAGAGGGTAATGCCTTCCTTGGATTGCAAGACTTGAAGACCAAGGAAATAATGCAAGTGTCCTAAGTCTGTCATTTCAAATTTCTTTTTGAGGCTAGACTTCACATGGTTTATATGCTTTGGATCACTACCAGTAAGGATAAGATAATCAACATAAAGGACAAGGATGGTGAAGGAATTACCCACTTTCTTGGTGTAGACAATGTTGTCAGAATGACACCTAGAAAAGACATTATCTAATAGAAATTTATCCATTTTGGCATACCAAGCCCGAGGAGCTTGTTTGAGACCATAGAGAGACTTCCTAAGGCAACAAACAAGGCTGGAGTCTTTTTGGATAAAGCCATGGAGTTGTTCCATGTAGATTTATTCATGAAAATCTCCATGTAAGAAGGCGGATTGAACATCCATCTAATGGGATTCCCATTTAAAGGAGGCAACAAGGGAAAGAACAAGGTGGATAGAATTCATTTTGGCAACAGGGGAGAAGGTTTTAGTATAGTCAATGCCTTCAACTTGTGAAAATCATTTAGTGATAAGAAAAGCTTTATGTCTATCCACTTTTCCATCTGGTCCAAACTTTGTTTTGTAAACCCATCTGCATCTGACATGTTTTCTTCCTTTTGGAAGAGGAACAAGATCCCAAGTATCGTTTGCCAATAAGGAACGATAATCTTCATTCATAGCTTCATCCCAATCTGGATGACCGGAGGCTTCTTCAAAGGTTTTTGGATCAAGTTTTTCTGGAACTTGAGCTAATAAGGAAGAGGCTCTTTCGAACTGAGAACGTGTACGTCATCGATCGACAGGGTCACCTGCAAGAGAACCTGCTACATCCTGAGTAGAGCGGACCCATCTTGGAAGCGGTGGAGTAAAAGGAACAATTTCAAGAGGTGGAGGAGGATTGTCATCTGTGTTGTCATCATCTGAACTAGAAGGAATGCTATTAAAAATAGAAGAGAGAGAGAGAGGTGGGACATATGCCAAATCAGGTTCGCAGGCCAAAGGTGGCACACCCGCCGAACTAGGCTCACAGGCCAATATATTTTCATCAAATTTTACATCTCTTCTAATGATTATATTTTTGGATTTTGGTTGAAGAATTCTATATCCTTTGACATCTTCAGAATATCCAACAAAAATTCATTTTTCACTCTTAGGTTCTAAGGCTTTATGTTTCACATCTAGAATATGGGCCCAAGCATCACTTCCAAAAACACGAAAGTGAATTACATCTAGTTTGGTTGAGCTCCAAGCTTCTTCTGGAGTTATATTCTTTAAAACCTTAGTAGGAGTGCGATTTACTATGTAATTTGCACAGTTAATGTATTCTGCCCAAAAATTGAGACCATGTCTTTTAGATTGAAGCATACAATTAGCCATTTCTTTTAAGGTGCGATTATTCTGTTTAGCTACACCATTTTGTTGTGGAGTATATGGAACAGTATGTTGCAATTGAATGCCATGCTTAGTGCAGAAGTTGATAAATTTGTTGTTAACATATTCTCCTCCATTGTCTGATCTTAACTTAAGAATTTGATGTCCAGATTGTTTCTCAACAAAGGCCTTAAAGGCCAAGGACATGTTAAAAATTCACTCTTGAGTTTTAAGAAGTATACCCAAGTGCGTCTGGAAAAATCATCAATGAAAGTTAAGAATTACTTGCAACCAGAGAAAGAAACAACATGAAGTGGACCACATAAATCACTGTGCACAAGCTGAAAAGGGGCTGAAGCGTGCGGAGAGGCACGTTTGTCAAACTCATTAGGGGAATTTTGAGGTCTAAAATGGGCCTCCTAAGGAAATTATAAAATTATAGTGGAAAAAATCAAATAAGATTTGATGACATCATCAAATTTTAGAGGGAAAAATGGAAAAACTACTTTTTCAACTCATATTTTCAACTTATCTCCCAAAGTTTTTACTCAAATTTCGAGCGGGAGTACTCGTTGGATGCGAAATTTAATTCCCCATCCAAGGAGTACCCATGTTGCATACTTTCGATGGGTCCTACTACACGAAAAATGAGAAATACATAAAAAAATGTGATTACAATCATGTTTTTTATGTATTTCTCATTTTTCGTGTAGTAGAGTTCATCGAAAGTATGCAACATGGGTACTCCTTGGATGATGAATTAAATTTCGCATCCAACGAGTGCTCCTGCTCGAAATTTGAGTAAAAATTTTGGGAGATAAGTTGAAAATACGAGTTGAAAGAGTAGTTTTATTATTTTATTATTTTTTAATATTTTTACCCTTTTATTTAAAAAATGGTGAATCATCCCTCATGGTTGAAATCATCATCTTGAATCCTATTGGTTGTTATAAAGTTTATTTTTGTTGTACATTTTTCTTATGAGGCCCATTTTAGACCTCAAAATTCCCCTAATGATCCCAATGATGTTTTCCGAGTACACATCCGGAGAAAACACCACCTCAACAAGTTATGATAGGAAGACCCGTCACCATATTTTCCTTACATAGAGTTTGAAGAGAGCGATAGTTTAAGTGACCAAATCGCTCATGCCAAAGTTTGTGTACATCATTATCATGAGCAACAAAAACAGAGGGAAGACAGGATGACCCAAAGTTGTCAAACTTATACAACCTTGTGGAATCATCAGCAATGCCAGTAGCTAAAATATGTTTAGGATCTTTGAGGTCCTTAATTACAACATCATGAGTTGAGAATTCTACTATTTTCCCTTGACCTGAATGAGTTATCAGATAAACAGAGAGAAGGTTGCATGACACGGTAGGAACACATAGTACATCATTAAACTGACCATTATCGAGATGAATGGTTTCAAATCCTACAACATTAAGAGATCTATCATCACCAACATAAATATGTTTGGTGTTACAATCATTTAAAGAAGAAAACATGGCTTTGTTTTTTGCCATGTGGTAAGAAGCTCCAGAATCAATGAGCCGCTCATGAGAAGGAGAAGAGGAAGATACATTTAATGCATAACCAAATCTTGATGCTTGATAACCACAAGCAGAAAGTGCCATTCCTGAAGATGAAGGTGAAGAGTGCTCCAAATTGATGTTGTGCTTCTTCATTGCTGCTTCTAAGGCTTCCATCTTCTTAAAGCATTTGGACTCTATATGGCCATCACGATTACAAAAATTGCAATGTCTATCGGTCTTCTTCCCTTTGTTTTGTATTTTCTTTATCATTTTGGTGATTTGATTTTTCAGTTTGCGGCTGAAATTTCTTAGAACCCTTGTTTGGTTTAGGACCATACTTTTTAGGATGCTGCTTCTTAGGGTTCTTTTGATAGGATTGTTGTTGGGATGCTAATGCTTTCTTAGAAGCATTTCCAGAAGTGATAAGACCAAGGTGTAAGAGTTTTTATTGTTCTCTTATCAAAGAATCACAAAATGAATCAAAAGAGGGATTCTTGTAGGTGGTTCCTGAAGAGATGATGGCTTCTCTAGTGGAATGGAAGGCGGCAAAAAATATAGAGTATGCAGGGCCAATATTAGCAAGAATGAAATATATGAGGCTACCATCTTCCTTTTTGACCTTACATCCTTCTAAAAGAAGTCTAAGGGTCTTGAATTTGGACAAAAAATCTTCGATAGAGGAGAAATTATTGGGGTCCAAAGTAAGCAAATCATTTTCAAGTTGGTGTGCCCTAATTTGATTTTGAATGCCAAAAACAGTATTTAGCTTTTCCAGGGCTTTATCAAGGGTGTCAATGTCAAGGATGTGAAATCGAAGATCTTGAGCAATGGACATTCCTATCAACCCTTGTGCTTGATCTTGTTTATTTTCCCACTTAGGAACTTTATCATCATCGGAAGGTTTAGTTTCTTGACCTGTGGCTATTCTATAAAGCCCTTTACTTCTAAGTATATATATACCATGTGAGGTAGCCATTGGAAATAATTGGTGTTGTTAAGAATAATCGGGCATGCACTTTCCATTTTTGAAAAAAATGAAACTGAGAAAAAAATTGAAACTAACTGCTCCAATGGAAATATCTCTAAAAATTAGGCCGTTTAAAAAAAAACGGCTCGAAAAATGGCTTCTGGATGAAAAAGTTATGTCTTTTTGAAAAAACGAGTTGAAGATGTCGAATAGTTACGGGAATGGGATGAAGTGCGGCCTTTTAAAAAAAAATCCGTCCCTTTTAACAAAAACTTTTTACAAAAGAAGCTTGATAAGGAGACTTGAACCCAAGACCTCTAATCTCATAAACTAACTCCTCACCAAGTGAGATGGTAAAATGATTTTGTTATTGTTTGAAAGGAAGAAGGGGGTTTTTTGTTTGTTTGTTTGTTTTTTTTTTTTTTAACTCTTCGGCGTGTGTGTTTTTCTTGCACAAAAAAACACAAAAACCAAGAAAAAAAATAAAATAGATGCAAGCCTTACAACAGAATGTTAGATTTTCGGTTAGCCTTACCGGCAACTATCAATTTTTTCACTATTTCTGATTTCCCGAGATCGCACAAAGATGCGGGGAAAGAGCATAAGTAGCAAAAAAAATCTCTTTTCTATGTCTATTTGCCGAGATCACACGCAGTGCATAGTAAAGAGAATACACAGAGAAGAGGGTATAGATCTGGCAAATAAATAAAATCTAAAAACTGAAAATAAACAGATGCAACCGAAATAAGCAGAACTATTAACAAATATAACTGCAAAACAAATGTTTTATACCTCCAGATCTAAACTGTCGTAACTTGGGCAGCCAAAAACCTTTTCGCATGAAACAAAAGGCATTCCTCACTGTATCAAACACTCCGAACAGAACAAAGCAGTTCTCCAAGCACAAAACAGTTCAGAAATAGTAGATCTAAAACCAACATTCACATGCAGTCAAATCGGCTTTGGATTTTGATCAACAACGGACGCGTGTTGAGAATGCAGCAAGATGATGGAGCTTAGTGAAATGAAGTCGCCTTCACTAAGTGGGCCCGCAGGCAAATTCTGGCGCAAAGTCTATTTTTAGACTATGTCTATTTTTAGACATGCGGAGCATAATTTGGGAATTCTACTTGGAGATTCTTGAAGTATGCGACATGTCGGTAAAAATAGATGAGACCCTAATTTTTAGGACCCAGGCTATTTTTAGGCTGATATCCTAAAAATATGGAAGTCAAATATTATTTACCCTTAATAATATTTTGACTATAAACAGCAGTTTACTCTCTTGGCGCACTTCAGTTTGAGTCATGGAGGTAGCTCATGCAACTGACACAAGGAATCACGTGGTTCCTAGGGTTTGATGGCATCTTGCATGGTTTACTTCAGTTAGACTTCAGTGGCAGAAGTTTTGGAGGAGTTAACGGGACAAGTAGTGGAGTTATGTTCTGTTTGTTTCAGTTGAACTAGTTGGGATTAGTTAACTAGCTAATCAATTAGATATGAGTGGAGTAAATTAAATAATATTTAATTTACTAATTATTAACTCATTAGTCAACTCAAGAACACTTCAGTTCACTACAGTGCATGATCAGTTCAGTGGAGACCAGTGAAAGAGATAGATGAAAGGGTAGAGTTAGCTATCAGTTGTAACTATACTGTTGCTATTTGCAACACATAGATAGGTGGAGTAAGCTATGAGTATTGCAAAGTTTAGGCTGGTGGTTTATCTATATAAGGAGGCCATCACCTAGCATTAAAATACGCAATAGAGGCTGGCTATCAAGTGGCTAAGGATTGGAGCAAGTGATTTGCTAGATCTAGCTTGATAGTGTGTATCATGGGAGGTAGTGCATGAGAGCTTGTGAAGAGTTTTTGTACTATGATTGTTACATGATTTCTCCATTATAATATACACAATAGCTGCGGGGTTTTCAGCTATAGGCTTTCCCCATACATACTGATTTGATGTGCGATTGCTTCTATATTATTTCCGCATGTGACAATTAATTGTGGAAGAAGGTTATGTGTTATGCATGCAATTCGAAATTGATGTATGATCGGGTTAATCTTCATTGAATAAGTGATTTATTCAGCTAATTTCTACATGGTATCGGAGCGAAGTTAATTGTCGAAGTCTATTACGGTGATTGCAAACTTATTTCCTCGGACAGAGTCTGCATGCGGGCCAGGTAGCCTCCGGGATATTCATCCTTCTTTGTAAGGTGAAAGATCTGGTGAATGCCCTTTGCAGTCAATCTCTGATTTGGAAATAATTTGTTTTCAAGTATAGATCGGAAGCGATAGAGCTTTGAGTTTGGAATTCGAATTTTGCAAAAGGTTGTTCTTCTTGGTGCCGGTGTTGAAAGATGTCTTCTTTCAATGGTTTGCGACTCGAATATGCTCTTGAAGGCAGTTCGAATTATGTTGCATGGAAGGATCGCATGGAAGCAGTGTTAGAAGATAATGGTCTGAAGGAGTTCGTGGATGCGGATGTCCCAAAGCCCACTGATGCGGCTTTGGTCGATGCATGGCAAAAGAAGATCGCGAAATGTCGAAGGATCCTGTTGGAGGGCGTCAAGGATCATATTGTATCCAGCCTTCATGGTAAGGCTACTCCATATTTAATGTGGAAAGCTTTGACGGATCTATTCCAGAGTAAGAGTGACCAAAGGAAGCTGGTGCTCAAAGATAAGCTCAGGAACATCAAGATGGAGAAGGGCGACAGCATCGCCAAATACCTCACGAAGTTCACTCAGTGCAGAGATGAGCTGGGAAGTGTGGGGGTGGCTGTCAAAGTTTCACTGATTGCATGCTTAGTTTCAAGTGTGCTGGGATCAGTGTGGTTCTTGGACAGCGGTGCGTCATTTCATATGACGGGAGATCGGGAGTTGTTCTCAGATCTGGAGGACAAGGATTTGGGTGTGCACATCGAGATGGGCGATGACGATAGATACAGTGCGACTAGTATCGGTACCGTATCCTTTCAGAGGGAGTCTGGTAAACCCTTTGTCTTAAAGGATGTCATGCATGTACCTGGATTGAAGAAGAACCTGATTTCGGTAGCGATGTTGGAGGATAAGGGGTATGATGTGGTCTTCAGCGAAGGAAAAGCTTTCCTACGCAGTAAGACTACTGGGGAGACCCGGAAGATAGGGGTTCGAACTCAGAACCTTTATCAGTTGCAGGTAGATGACTGCGCAGCTATGGCATGCAAGGCTGGAGATGTGGTGAGCCGGGATGATGAGGGCGAACTATGGCACAGGAGATTGGGCCATCTTCACCCTGGAGCTTTGAAGATTCTGCAGCAGATTTCTACTGGACTTCCTAAGGGCACCCTTGCGCAGTCAGATCAGTGCAAGGGGTGTACTTTAGGGAAGTATGTGAAAGCCACCTTTCACGAGAAGGATAGTCGCGCCACGACGATCCTTGAGAGAGTTCACACGGACGTGTGTGGTCCTTTCTCAGTTGCTTTGACAGCAAAGCACAAGTATTATGTGATCTTTGTTGATGATTTCTCTCGAAAGTGCTGGATCTTCTTCATGCAGAAGAAGAGCGATACATTCGCGAAGTTCTGTGAGTTTAAAGCACTGGTCGAGAAGGAGTCGGAGAAGAAGGTGATTGCTCTAAGGAGTGATAACGGTGGTGAATTCATCTCGGCTGAATTCAAGGAGTTCTGCAGCGCAGAAGGGATTCGGAGAGAGCTCATCGCACCCCATAACCCACAGCCGAACGGGGTGGCTGAGCGGAAGAACAGAACGATCGTGGGTGCTGCACGGGCGATGTTGCATGATCAGGGCCTACCCCTTCACTTGTGGGCTGAGGCATGCGATACAGCAGTGTATGTGCAGAACCGTTGTCCTCACAAGGTTCTTGGCATGAGTACACCAGAGGAGGCTTATTCTGGCAAGAGGCCTGATATTTCCCATTTGCGGATTTTTGGTTCTCTTGTCTACATGCATGTGACGAAGGATGCGAGAAGGAAGCTGGATCCAACCGCTGAGGTTGGAATATTTGTGGGGTACACTGATACACCTCACAACTATCGGGTGTATTTGTCAGACAGTCGCAAGACTGTTGTGCGACGGGATATAAAATTTCAGGAGAAAGCCATGCAGTGTTCGCTTGAGAGGGAGCTACACTTGCATGCAGATGAGGAGCTGTTAGTTCCTAAGGAGGAGCTTCCAAATGTGGATCAGCCACAAGAGGAGGTTCAGGAGGTGGAAGAAACCACCCAGGCAGCGCCAACCATCAGAGGGCGCATGCGCACTACAGAAGCTGAGCGACTGGCTCGGGATGCAGAGAAGGTTGTAGGACCACCTACGGCACAGCGCAGACAGAGACAGTCACCGGATCGGTACACTGGATACATGGCTCTTATGAGTCAATGTGTTGTGACAGAGCCATCCTCTTTTGAGGAAGCTGTGGAGGAACCCGCATGGGTTGATGCCATGATCGAAGAATATGATTCGATCATCGGGAACAGTGCATGGGAGATTGTCCCAAGACCGGTTGGGAAATCAGTTGTAGGTTCGCGATGGATCTACAAGGTGAAGCAGGCGGCTGACGGGAGTGTGGAGAAGTACAAGGCGAGATTTGTCGCCCGTGGCTTCTCACAGAACGAGGGGATTGACTATGAGGAGACTTTTGCACCTGTCGCAAGGTACTCTTCCATACGGACGATCCTTGCTCTCTCAGCGCAGATGGGGTGGCACATTCATCGGATGGATGTGAAGACTGCGTTCCTCAATGGAGTTATTGAGGAGGAGGTGTACATAGAGCAGCCTGAAGGTTTTGAGATCTTCAGCAGTGAGTCGCATGTGTGCCGACTCAAGAGAGCACTGTACGGGCTGAAGCAAGCACCTCGTGCTTGGTACACTCGGATAGACGGCTACTTCACCGGGCTTGGATTCTCCAAGAGTGAGGCGGATCCAAACCTGTACCAGATTGTGGTGGAGGGGAAGCTGTTGATCATCGTACTGTATGTAGATGATCTGATTTTGACTGGCGATGAGCAGTTGATACTTTCATGCAAGGAGGATCTTGCACGAGAGTTTGAGATGAAGGACCTGGGCATCCTTCATTATTTCCTGGGATTGGAGATTTGGCAGCGCAGTGGAGGACTGTTTGTTTCTCAGGGCAAGTATGCTCAGGAGATTCTGGAGAGGTTCAACATGCAGGGCTGCAAGCCTGTTGATACCCCTCTTCCTGGTGGATGGAGGAAGGGAGATGCTACTTCGGAGGAGGTAGTGGATGCCACTGTCTATCGACAGTTGGTGAGGTCGTTGATGTATCTGGTCAATACTCGACCCGATATATGCTATGCAGTTAACCAGCTTTCGCAAGCTATGGTTAAGCCTACCAAGCTCTTTTGGAAGGCGGGCAAGCATGTATTGCGCTATATCGGAGGCACATCGGGATATGGTCTATGGTACAGACAGGAGGATGGAGTGAAACTTTCTGGTTTCACTGATGCAGATTGGGCAGGGAGCCCAACAGACCGGAAGAGCACTTCTGGAGGAGTTTTCAACATTGGGTCGACAGCAGTTTCCTGGTACAGCAGGAAGCAGAGATCCGTGGCACTCAGTTCAGCAGAGGCCGAGTACATGGCAGCTAGCTTGGCTGCATGCGAGGCTATTTGGATGAGGAAGATCCTCGCAGGATTGTTCAGGTTGCATTTGGAGCCTACAGTGATTTATTGTGATAACCAGAGTTGCATCAAGCTCTCGGCTAATCCGGTATTTCATGATAGGTCCAAACACATCGACATCAGGTACCATCATATCAGAGATTGTGTTCAGCGGAGAATCATGATGCTTTCATATGTTCCCACGGAGGATCAGGATGCCGACATCCTGACGAAGGCGCTCACCAGGAGCAAGTTCGAATTCCACAGAGGCAGGATAGGGGTTGCAGATAATCCATATCTTGCTGAGAGAGAGTGTTGAGAATGCAGCAAGATGATGGAGCTTAGTGAAATGAAGTCGCCTTCACTAAGTGGGCCCGCAGGCAAATTCTGGCGCAAAGTCTATTTTTTAGACTATGTCTATTTTTAGACATACGGAGCATAATTTGGGAATTCTACTTGGAGATTCTTAAAGTATGCGACATGTTGGTAAAAATAGATGAGACCCTATTTTATAGGACCCAGGCTATTTTTAGACTGATCTCCTAAAAATATGGAAGTCAAATATTATTTACCCTTAATAATATTTTGACTATAAACAGCAGTTTACTCTCTTGGCGCACTTCGGTTTGAGTCATGGAGGTGGCTCATGCAACTGACACAAGGAATCACGTGGTTCCTAGGGTTTGATGGCATCTTGCATGGTTTACTTCAGTTAGACTTCAGTGGCAGAAGTTTTGGAGGAGTTAACGGGACAAATAGTGGAGTTGTGTTGTATTTATTTCAGTTGAACTAGTTGGGATTAGTTAACTAGCTAATCAATTAGATATGAGTGGAGTAAATTAAATAATATTTAATTTACTAAATATTAACTCATTAGTCAACTCAAGAATACTTCAGTTCACTACAGTGCATGATCAGTTTAGTGAAGACCAGTGAAAGAGATAGATGAAAGGGTAGAGTTAGCTATCAGTTGTAACTATACTGTTGCTATTTGCAACACATAGATAGGTGGAGTAAGCTATGAGTATTGCAACGTTTAGGCTGGTGGTTTATCTATATAAAGAGGCCATCCCATAGCATTAAAATACGCAATCAAGGTTGGCTATCAAGTGGCTAAGGATTGGAGCAAGTGATTTGCTAGATCTAGCTTGATAGTGTGTAGCATGGGAGGTAGTGCATGAGAGCTTGTGAAAAGTTTTTGTACTATGATTGTTACATGATTTCTCCATTATAATATACACAATAGCTGCGGGGTTTTCAGCTATAGGCTTTCCCCATACATACTGAGTTAATGTGTGATTGAATTGATGTGAGATTGCTTCTGTTATTTCCGCATGTGACAATTAATTGCAGAAGAAGGTTATGTGTTATGTATGCAATTCGAAATTGATATATGACCAGGTTAATATTCAGTGAATAAGTGATTTAATTGACTAATTTCTACCCAACGGTCCTCAAAATAGCTATGATACTATGTAATAATTTATAGGGTAAGTTCTATAGATCGAAACTAAAGGTCCACTAGCTACAAATAGATCACAAATCGGTACACCGAGTATAATCACGTGGTTAAAACCCTCGAAACATTCCACGACTTGAGCCAACGCGGCCATTTAAGGAAATTTAATGTAGAAATTTCTTGAATTTTACACCCGGTTTTTCAGTATCACTTATTTCTCCAAATAGTTAAATGCCCTTTCCCATATCCTTACATTCAACAAACTGGAAAATAATTTTTTGCTGAAAACACAAATTTTGGAAAATTTACAGAATGCTGGAAAATGCAGAAATAAAAATCAGCAAGCTTAGAACAATCATTTACACATTTTAACACAGATATTTTTGGTCAACATGACCTTGGAAAAACCCCCTACAACTCTTGGGGAAAACCAGTTCGAAAGCTTCTCTTTTATTTTTCTGAATATTGCTTTTTACAGTGAAACAGGAAAAAATCAGAAAAAATTCCAGCAACCAATTTACAGACTTATCTCGATTTCCGTGCTTGCACACTGCCTTGGAAATTGTGCCAAATCAGCAACAACAGAAAATAGAAAATTTACAGCACCTTAGGACAGCATTAAATGTTGTACGGCCACCTCGAGAAGTGTGCCGGAACAGTCGTACTTTGTTGTACGGTTGTCACAATTTAAATCGGCACCATCTCTGAAATCATACCAAAAATAGAGTTGTAGATGTTGTCCTCTTCCTCGATTTTTGTGCCGAAAATGTGACCACCCTCTTCCTCCAAAAAAAAGCAGAATGCCGTGCTAACAACCCAGCCACCCTCTTCCTCGATTTTTGTGCCTCCTCACTTGGAAACACTTCCTCTCCTTTGCTGTACAGATTTTCTGCCTCGATATGTGTGCCAATAAATGCTGTTGTACCTTTGCTGAAATCTCTTCACTGCTGCCCTCCTTCTCACTGCTCAGAAAAATCTCCAGCTCTCCGTCCCTCCTTCTCCCAATCTGCTCATGAAAGAATGAATGACCTTTTCCCTCCTTTTCCTCCTTTAACCTAACCCTAAGTGACTTTTGGGGAATCCCTAAATCCAATGGCTGAAATAGATTGAGATCTAGGGCTGAAATTAAATGCTCATTTAAATCTCACTTTCTATTTTTTAATTCACCCCACTTTAATAAAGACCCACTTAGTCATTTATTTCCAAAGTCACTTTTCCTTTCTAATTTTACATTGACTTTTTTAAAGTCACTTTAAAATTAGACTTTGATAAATTTTGAGGTCTAAGATGGGCCTCCTAAGAAAAATGTACAAAAAATAAACTTTATAAGAACCAATAGGATTCAATATGATGATGTCAACCATGGGGGTTGATTTACCATTTTTTAAGTAAAAGGGTAAAAATATTTAAAAATAATAAAATAATAAAACTATATTTTCAACTTATCTCCCAAAGCTTTTAGTCAAATTTCGAGTGGGAGTACTCGTTGGATGCAAAATTTAATTCCTCATTCAAGGAGTACCCATGTTGCATATTTTCGATGGACCCTACTACATGAAAAATTAGAAATACATAAAAAACGTGATCACAATCATGCTTTTCATGTATTTATCATTTTTTGTGTAGTAAGACCCATATAAAGTATGCAACATGGGTACTCCTTGGATGAGGAATTAAATTCCGCATCCAACGAGTACTCCCGCTCGAAATTTGAGTAAAAACTTTGGGAGATAAGTTGAAAATATGAATTGAAAAAGTAGTTTTTTCATTTTTCCCTCTAAAATTTGATGATGTCATCAAATCTTATTTGATTTTTTCCACTATTATTTTATAATTTCCTTAGGATGCCCATTTTAGACCTCAAAATTCCCCTAATGGTAACTTTATCACTTGAAGTCACTTTTAAATTAGATTTGACTTTATAAAATTATAAAGTCACTTTAGGAGAAAAATTAAATTCTTTTGGACACTTTTCCCTAGGCCAAAGATCAAAGTCTTAGGGAACCACCTGTCCTCCAGTAACCAAATTTTCAACAATTAATATAAAAGAAAAGTTACATATGTTTATCTCATAAACGGTTACTGGACAAATGACCCTCCATGCTATTTAAATAGAGATCATGGACCAATCGGGTGCTAAGCCATGGATCAAGTGTTGTTAATACCGAGGTGAGAGATAACCGTCGGATCACTACAAATTGTGACCGTCGGATTATAAGTTACAAAAGTACATGGTAAAGAAACACACTTTACCTAACTCTAAACTAGACTAAGTTATTCTTAACTATTTCCTATGTGTAGGAATATCATAACATGGTGGAAGTCCGCTGGGATCCATGACATGTAACACAACTCTTTAATCTGAGCTATGGCACAAGAGGTTTGTACACCTTCATTATAAAGCCCTTCCTGAAGCAAGGAAGGTGGTCACAGGTATGCTCGATTTTAAAGATGATCATGAAGGTGTATGTCAGGGTTGTGCCAAAGGAAAACATACAAGGGGACCATTCCCCTCAAGTGTCACTAAGACATTCGATATTATAGAATTGATTCATTTTGATCTATCGGGTATGTGGCCCGTAACATCCTTGGGAGGATGCTTATATTATATCACTTTTATAGATGAATTCTCCTACAAAACTTGGATATACTTCTTGAAAAAAAAAGGTGAAGCATTCGAATGGTTCCGCACCTTCAAGGCCTTGGTTGAAAATAGGGAAGAAGATGAGAACCGATAATGGAAACGAATATGAGTGAAATGAATTCAATGACTATTTTAGGGAAGTTGGCATTTTACTTTCTCAAGGAAACTATATTGTGAAGTTGCTGGAGAGATTTGGGTTGGTGGACTGCAATTCCCTGACTACTCCGATGGAGATCAACTTTAAGTTGTGTGGAAGTTCTGTTGGGCCTAATTTGTGAAATCCCACCGATTATCGTCAACTCGTGGGGGCCTTTATGTTCTTAGTGAACTCACGTACGAACTTTTTTCATAGTGAACACGTTGAGTCAATACATGGTCAAGCCTCATCACAATCATCGGATTGGTACCAAGAATATCTTGAGATATCTCTCGGGCACAATCAATTATGGGCTAAGATACACTGCCGGGAGTATGAGGCTTCATGGATATACCGATGTTGAGTAGGAAGTCAGTGTGATGGATCGTAAAATCACATCTAGATGTTGCTTCACCTTATGTTCTACTTCGATCTCCTGGATAAGCAAGAAGAAAAAATCAATTGCTTTGAGTATCGCCAAGGCTGAATACATTGCAACAAGTATGGCCTGTTGTGAATCTGTTTGGTTGAGAAAGCTCTTCAATGAGTTGTTTGGGCATGTGTTGGATACCATTGGGATTCTTCTTTCTGAGAATCTCGTGTTCTATGACCAATCCATACATATTGATATCAAGTACCACTTTTTTTGTCCGGGACATGGTAAAACAAGGCACCTTAAGTGTCCATCACACTGAGACTAATGAGTAGGTCACAGATATTGTCTCAAAGCCCCTGGGGAAGGTAAAATTCTTAACCTTCCATGAGAAGCTTGTAATCGTGGACAAACCCTTTATTAGGGTCCTGCTTGAGTTGTAATTTATGCTCTAGGAGCTCCAGGGGGCTTGGGGATAGCTTCTTGGAGCTATAAGAAACCACAGGGATATGTTCACCTTACTTTGTTGGTGTGCTATTTCCCCACTGTTATGATATTGAGCTAGTTCACCCTCTCTTTGATCTATGCCCCACATGCATCCTACCGATGTAGTCTGAGACTAATGGGAAGTACCTCTCATATGGCCAATGAGTTGGAAAATGAGGATAGATACCATAGAATTACCAATGGACGCATCGTGTATTGACGTACTCTATATGTCTAGGATGGGTTGTGTCCAACAACTTGATCTGGGATCAAGTCTGGTTGAGTTTTTTACCTCTAAACTGACTTCAGGTCAGTGGAGAGTGGCAAGGTCTTTGTGAGTCACTCTCGATCATATATTATTCATTATTTCTTCTACAACAGAGCATAGTCGGAAAAGTACAAAGACAACATGATGACACAAGATTGCAGGATGATATATGATAGTACATGATGGTACTGGATGACATGATTGCACAAGTTGAAAAATGGATGGATATATGGAGTTCTCCCTAGTTGAGAGGGAGTGTTAAATTTGGAAACTACGGCTAAAATCCATGTTGCAATGCTCCTATGATGGAGATGATATTTTTTTTGGATTTATTTTTCAGAGAGGTGCAAGATTGATATAAAGATCATATTGTTTGGATGAGAAGAAGTTGGATTTTAAATCTATTTTCCACACAGGTGAAATTTGTCAAGGACGGCCAGATTTTTAATGTAGGCTCACAAGCCCCAAAAGATGTGTCACACACCCTCAGTGATGGATATAAAAAGGAGAGACACAAACCTCATTTGGACATCAACTCATCCCACGCATTCTCTCTCATCTGATTGGTTCGTACAACCTTAGGAGACATTCTCTCTCCTCTGCACGTGTGAAAGGATTTCTGGAAATTTCGAACTGTTTGAGGGTTTTCTGTGCAGCGTTGACCAGCACTGAATTTGGGTCAACATTGGTTGTTTTACTTCTATCTTTTGGACAGACTTCGTTTTTGGGAGGCCGAATTTGGTGGCATAGAAATCAAGGTGATTGGAGTTAATTTACTTCTCCATTGACCATAGTTTGCTTAAGTTTGATTATTGCGTTAACCGAGTTTGACTGAAGTATTTTAGACTCTTTTGGTCTGAATTTGACTACTTGAAGAGGCTGAGTTTGACAGGCTTTGATCGAGCTCCTTGGGAGGTATTTTTCTTGTTTGGCCAACATTGACTTTGTTGGCTAGGGCATCCTGTTGACTGTTGTAACATGGAATTTCTCAGGCTCTGTTGAATTTGAAGAATAATAAGAAGATTTGATCAAAGGGTTTTCCCCGCATTGGGGTTTTTCCCTAGCATTTGCCAAATTATTGTGTCTCTTGTCTTCTGCCGATTTATTTATGTTCTATCAAAATTTACTCTCAATATTAATGTGATTTCAGATCTAGGAATTGAATTGGGCTAATAAGAAAGATTGAAGTAAATTTCTCTAAGCATAGAACATACCATGGTTAACTGAAATTAACAATAAGTTAAAGTGAAAATCATTAGAAGTAATATAAACTAGAAGACCTATGAAAAATCAACATAGTATCAAATCCTTGGGTGAAAGAGTAGCCTTGACAAGTTCACCTTTTTTGAAGGGAAAGAATCCTCAATCATATAATCTATATTTTAAAGGAGTATGCCAAGTTACTTATCATAGTCAATCACAATACATGACTCAAGAATGTACGTCCCTGATGCTTATCCAATCCACCATTCTCCATAACTGTGTCTTTACTAGGATTACGACTGCTAGTCCTAGCCATAGTACATGACACATGTAGAACATGGGGTTCACCGTTAGTCCCTCTCAACCAGGGAGGAGATCTTCACTCCCTCTCAGATAGGGAGGAAATAACCACGAGCCTAAGATTGTCTCAAAAATACCCATTCTCAAGAAGGAACTTCATCTATTAATTGACTACCTATTCTTCCATGGAGATTTTTTGTAGCTTATTGGCTCCTATCTGCATCATACTCTTGAATCGTAAAGCACTTAGACCTTCCTGGTTCTCTTCACATATTCTTTCTTTGTATTGCAATAGAATATTGCCTCACATTCTTCCAAGAAATCATGTCAACGTCCAAACATTAGCGGTATCTTTATCTACATCATCACTGTCAACCCAATCATGTAGGAATTTACAGGGTAAGTTCCTTAGATCAAAAACCAAATGTCACTACTCACAAATATATCACAAATTAGTACACCAGTATATCATGTGGTTGAAACCCTCGAAGAGGGAAACAATCCACGGCCTGAGCCAACGCAACCACTTCAGGCAATTTTTTAATATAAAAAGAAAGGTTACATATGTTTCTCTCATAAACAGTTATCAGAAAAATGACCGTCCATGCTCTTTAAAGAGATATCATGGACCAATCAGGTGCTAAGCCACGGATCAATTGTCGTTAATACCAAGAAGAGAGTGAACCGTTGGATCACTACAAATCGTGACCGTCAGATTACAAGTTACAAATGTACATAGTAAAGAAACACATTTTACCTAACTCTACACTAGACCAAGTTATACTTAACTATTTCCTATGTGTCGGAATATCCTAACGTCCCCCCTTAAGAACAACTTGGGATAGGATTGAAGGATTTACAAAGGTGACACAAAAGGAGCCTATTTCCTATGTGTCGAAATATTCTAACATCCCCCCTTAAGAACAAATTGGGATAGGATTGAAGGATTTATAAAGGTGAAACAATAGGAGAAGGAAGGAAGCATTAGAGCCTATCCCCCCTTAATGATAACTTTCCTGAACTCCAAGCATGGATCGAAGTTTGGTAAACTTTTCTTCTGTGAGAGCCTTTGTAAATGTATCGACAACTTGATCATTGGTTGAACAATACTGTACTTCAATAACATGATCATGAATGAGATTTTTGATGAAGTGTATATGAATCTGAATGTGTTTAATACGTTGATGTTGAATTGGATCTTTGCATAGTTGAATGGAACTCTGATTATCACACCAAAGTGTAGTTGGATGTTGCTGATGAAGACAAACTTCAAACAGGATCTGAAGAAGCCACATGGCTTCCTTGCTGGCTTTAGCGGCACCACGATACTTTGATTCTGCCGAAGAAAGAGAGATGGCACTTTTTTTCTTACAAGACCAAGTAATAGGCCCTGAACCAAGAGTGAACACATATCCCACGGTAGATTTTCTATATTCAGGGTCACCAGCCCAATCAAAATCAGTGAAACCAATAAACAATGGAGATGATCCTACACTGTAATGAATCCCGAATTGAAATTTACCTCGAATATATCAAAGTATTCTTTTAGCTGCTTTCCAGTGACTTTCATGAGGTTGGCACATAAACCGAGAAACAAGACGAATGACGAAGGAAAGGTGAGGATGGGTATGGGTTAGATACAGAAGTTTACCAACAAGTTGACGGTATAAGGTAGCATCAACTTCAGTGGTAGTGCAAGTGACTGAAAGCTTGACTCCAGACTGAAAGGGAGAAGGGGTTGGCTTACAGTCTTCCATGTGAAGGTGGCGTAGAATATCATAGGCATACTTGTACTGAGAAAGGGTAATACCTTCTTTGGATTCCAAGACTCGAAGACCAGGGAAATAATGCAAGTGTCCTAAGTCTGTCATTTCAAACTTATTTTTGAGGCTAGACTTCACATGGTTTATATGGTTAGGATCACTACCAGTAAGGATAATATCATCAACATAAACAACAAGGATGGTGAAGGACTTACCCACTTTCTTGGTGTAGACAGTGTTGTCAGAATGACACCTAGAAAAACCATTATCTAATAGAAATCTATCCATTTTGGCATACCAAGCCCGAGGAGCTCGTTTGAGACCATAGAGAGACTTCCTAAGGTGACAGACAAGGCTAGAGTCGTTTTGGATAAAGCCAGGGGGCTGTTCCATGTAGATTTCTTCATGCAAATCTCCATGTAAGAAGGCGGATTTAACATCCATCTGATGGACTTCCCATTTAAAGGAGGCAACAAGGGAAAGAACAAGGAAGATAGATCGTTTTGGCAACAAGGGAGAAGGTTTCAGTATAGTCAATGCCTTCAACTTGTGAAAATCATTTAGCAACAAGATGAGCTTTATGTCTATACACTTTTCCATCTGGTCGAAACTTTGTTTTGTAAACCCATCTGCATTTGACAAGTTTTCTTCCTTTTGGAAGAGAAACAAGATCCCAAGTATCGTTTTCCAATAAGGAACAATATTCTTCATTCATAGCTTCATCTCAATCTGGATGACTGGAAGCTTCTTCAAAAGTGTCTAGATCGGGATTTTCTGGAACTTGAGCCAATAAGGAAAAGGCTCTTTCGAAATGAGAACATGTACGTCATCGATCTGTAGGGTCACCTGCAAGAGAACCTGTTGCATCCCGAGTAGAGCAGACCCATCTTGGAAGTTGTGGAGCAGAAGGAACATCTTCAAGAGGTGGAGGAGGATTTTCATCCTTGCTGTCATCATATGAAATAGAAGGAATGTTATAAAAAATAGAAGAGATAGAGAGAGGTGGCACATATACCGAATCAGGCTCGTAGGCCAAGGGTGGCACACCCACCGAACTAGGCTCGCAGGCCGATATATTTTCATCAAATTTTACATCTCTTCTAATGATTATATTTTTGGATTTTGGTTAAAGAAGTCTATATCCTTTGAAATCTTCAGAATATCCAAAAAAAATGCATTTTTCACTCTTAGGTTCTAAGGCTTTATGTTTCGCATCTGGAATATGGGCCCAAGCATCACTTCAAAAAATGCAAAAGTGACTTAAATATGGTTTGATTGATCTCCAGGCTTCTTTTGGAGTTACATTCCTTAAAACCTTAGTAGGAGTGTGATTTGCTATGTTATTTTCACAGTTAATTGCTTCTTCCCAAAAATTGAGACTAAGTCCTTTAGATTGAAGCTAAATTATCCATTTCTTTTAAGGTGAGATTCTTCCTTTCAGCTACACCATTTTTTTGTGGAGTATATAGAACAATATGTTGCAATTGAATGCCATGCTCAATGCAAAAGTTGATAAATTTGTTGTTAACATATTCTCCTCCATTGTTTGATTTTAACTTAAGAATTTGATGTCCAGATTGTTTCTCAACAAAGGCTTTAAAGGCCAAGAACATGTTAAAAACTTCACTCTTGATTTTTAAGAAGTATACCCAAGTGCATCTGGAAAAATCATCAATGAAAGTTAAGAAGTACTTGCAACCAGAGAAAGAAACAACAAGAAGTGGACCACATAAATCACTATGCACAAGCTACAAAGGGGTTGAAGTGTGCCAAGAGGCATGTTTGTCAAAAATATCCCGATGATGTTTTCCGAGTACACATCCAAAGAAAACACCATCTCGAAAAGATACCATTGGAAGAACTGCCACCATATTTTATTTAAATAGAGTTTGAAGAGATCGATAGTTTAAGTGTCCAAATCGCTCATGCCAAAGTTTGCTCACTTCATCATTATGAGCAACAAAAACGAAGGGAAGACATGATGACCCAAAGTTGTCAAAATTATTCAACCTTGTGGAATCATCAGCAATTCCAGTAGCTAAAATATGTCTAGTATCTTTGAGGTCCTTGATTACAACATCATGAGGTGAGAATTCTACTATTTCCCCTTCACATGAATGAGTTATCTGATAAACAGATAGAAGGTTGCATGACAAGGTAGGAACACATAGTACATCATTAAACTGACCATTATCTAGATGAATGGTTCCAGATCCAACAACACTAAGAGATCTATCATCACCAACATAAATATATTTGGTGTTACAATCATTTAAAGAAGAAAACATGGCTTTACTTTTGGCCATGTGGTAAGAAGCTCCAGAATCAATGAGCCACTCATGAGAATGAGAAGAAGAAGATACATTTAATGCATAACCAGATGCTTGAAAACCACAAGAAGAAACTTGTGCCATTCCTGAAGATGAAGTTGAAGAGGTCTCCAAATTGATGTGGTGCTTCTTCATTGCTGCTTCCAAGGCTTCCATATTTTTAAAACATTTGGACTCTACATGGCCATCACAATTACAAAAGTTGCAATGTCTATCTGTTTTATTCCCTTTGTTTTTAGTTGCCTTATCAGTTTGGTGAGTTTCTTTTTCAGTTTGTGGCTGAAATTGCTTAGGACCCTTGTTTGGTTTAGGACCAGACTTTTTAGGATACTGCTTCTTGGGATTCTTTAGATATGGTTTCTATTGGGCTACTAAGGCTTTGTTAGAAGTGTTTCCAAAAGTGATAAGACCAAGGTGTAAGAGTTTTTATTGTTCTCTTATTAAAGAATCACAAAAGGCATCAAAAGAGGGGTTCTTGTAGGCCGTTCCTTGAGAAATGAGGGCTTCTCTAGTGGAATGGAAGGTGGAAACAAATACAGAGTATGCAGAGCCAAGATTAGCAAGAATGGAATAGATGAGGCTATCATCTTTATTTTTGACCTTACAACCTTCTAAAAGAAGTCTAAGGGTCTTGAATTTGGACAAAAAATCTTCAATAGAGGAGAAATTATTGGGTTCCAAAGTAAGCAAATCATTTTCAAGATGGTGAGTCCTAATTTTATTTTGAATGCCAAAAACTGTATTTAGCTTTTTCAGGGCTTCATCAGGGGTGTCAATTTCAAGGATATGAAATCAAAGATCTTGAGCAATGGACATTCCTATCAACCCTCGTGCTTGATCTTGTTTATTTTCCCATTTAGTAGATTTATCTCTATCGACAGGTTTATTTTCTTGTCCTATGGCTATTCTATAAAGCCATTTACTTCTAAGTAAATCTACCATGTGAGGTAGCCATTGGAAATAATTGGTGTTGTTAAGAATAACCTGGCAAGCACTTTCCATTTTAAAAAAGAACTGAAAAGTGCTGAAACTAACTACTCCAATGGAAATATCTTGAAAAATTAGGCCGATTAAAAAGAAATGACTCGAAAAACAACTTCTGGATGAAGAATTTATGCCTTTTTGAAAAAATTGAGTTGTAGATGCCGAATAGTTACGAGAAAGGCTGAAATTTGATGATGAAGTTCTACTTTTAAAACAAAATCTTGCCCCTTTAACAAAATTTTTTTTAGAAAAAGAAGCTTGAGAAAGAGACTTGAACCCAAGACCTCTATTTGCATAAACTAACTTTACACCAAGTGAGCAAGTAAAATGATTCTGTAATTGTTTGATAGGAGGGAGGGGTTTTTTTTTTTAACTCTTCGGTGTGCGTTTTTTTTCTTGCAAAAAAAAACACAAAATCCATGCACAAAAAAAAAAATGAAATGAAAGCCTTATGGCAGAACATTAGATTTTCGGTTAGCCTTCCCGACAACTATCCTTTTTCCCACTATTTCTAATTTCCCGAGATCACACAGAGACGCAGGGAAAGAGCATACGTAGCAAAAAAAATCCCTTCCTCCTATTTCTGATTTGCCGAAATTGTACACAGCACAGAGCAAAGAGCATACACATAGAAGAGGGTATAGATCTGACAAATAAATAAAAAATATAAACCGAAATAAGTAAAAAGATTAACAAATATAACTGCAAAAAAATATGCTTTATACCTCCAGATCTAAACTGACATAACTCAGGCAGCCAGAAACATTTTCGCATGAAATGAAAGGGGTTCCTCACTGTAATAGTTGCTCTGGACACAACAGAGCCATTCTTCAAGCCCAAAAAGGTTCAGAAATAGTAGATCTAGAAAACGACAATCGCATGCAGTCAAACCGGCTTCGGATTTGGATCAACAACAAATGCATCCCTCAAAATAGCTCCAATACTATGTAGGAATTTACAGAGTAAGTTCCTTAGATCAAAAAACAAAGGTCACCACTCACAAACAGATCACAAATGAGTACACTAGTATATCACGTGGTTAAAACCCTCTATGAGGGAAACAGTCGACGACCTAAGCCAACACAACCACTTCATGCAATTTTTTAATATAAAAAGTAAGTTTACATATATTTCTCTCATAAACGGTTACCGGAAAAATGACCCTTCATGATCTTTAAATAGAGATCATGGACCAATCAGGTTTTAAGCCACATATCAAGTGTCGTTAATACCAAGGAGAGAGTGAACCGTCGAATCACTACAAATCGTGACCATCGGATTATAAGTTACAAATGTACATAGTAAAGAAACACACTTTACCTAACTCTACACTAGACCAAGTTATACTTAACTATTTCCTATGTGTCAGAATATCCTAACAAATCGATGTGTTCATCAATTGAACCAATCAACTCTCGGTACAACAATAGCATAACTCTTTAAATTCTTGCTAGAGGGTATTTCCATAAATCTTGAAATCTTCTCATTTGATCACAAGATTTTTTGGGTTTTCTGCCAAACTTTGAACTAATATTACAACTCCCTCTTGAGGTAAGTGAACTTCTTCCCTTTTATCTAATAGACTTCTTTGATGCATACTTCAAGCTGCTTCCTCCTCCTTAATCTTCATGCTTTTCCATGCTCTTCCAATTATTCCATCTGCTAGTCAAGTTTATATTATTCTTGTCTTAACCTGCAAGTTGTATTAAAAGACTAAGAAATAACAAATATAGGAAAAGTACAAAAATAATAGCAATAGTAGTAATCAAGGAGATGTAGAGTACTTATATATTTGAAGAAGGTTAGTTCCCTTTTAATCTTTGACCTATTCATAAACCTTGTTCCTGTTGGAAAATCAGAAAGGCGGAAAGATTTTATTTACTTTGATAATTACTTGTGATGTTATTATGTTCTTATTAACTTTATTGTGTTATTCTTTTATCTTAGTTCATTAAAAAATTACCAAAAAAATAACACATAGATCATGGACACCAGATGTAGGTGGATAGTCAGGGAAAAACCCCACTCATGGGGAAAACCCAGTCAACAACTCTTCCTTCAATAGTTTCACGAGATAATCCAAGACTTATTGACCTAGACACATACATCCTCCAATCACCAAGTCAACCCTTTCTTTCTTCTGCAGATGATAATCTTCTAGCACTAACTTCGACCTAGAATAGCGGCAGCAACATCAACAACAACACTTTGATGCAGTAGAAACTTCAATCTAGAAACTTTGAACTAGCATAAACTCGAAGCAACAAATTAACTTCGACCTAGGTGAAACACTTCGTCCTTGAAACTGTACTTCGACCTTGAAGCAGTACTTTGACCTTGAAATAATACTTCGACCTTGAAGTAGTACTTCGATCATGAAGCAGCGCTTTGACCTTGTTGCAGTAGGCTAAAACTTCAATCTTGATGTAGTACTTCGATCCTGTTGTAGTAGCCTAGAAAATCCACACATTGGAGAGATAAATGCCCTAAAACTTCGATCCTGCAAGTCATTTTATTCTTGCAACTTTACTATGTCCCTATAATACTAGTGTGTCCCCTTATTTTTATTGTTAGTTTAGCCCCCTTATTTTTATTTTTGTGCCCATGTAGGCCCCATATTTTTATTATTGTGCCCCATAGAAGCCCACTATTTTTATTGTTGTGCCCTTACATTGTTATTATTATGTCGACTAGAATTATATTGTGACCCCTTGGACTCATATATATAGAATGGAGGTTTTTCATTTGTATCATCCAAGAATTGTTCATTTATGTAATTAAATGAGGTTTCCCCCTCGAAGAGGCTAATTTCTAAGTCGTTGATCTATCTTTTCTTCTATTTTGTGAGATGGTTTCATAACATTTGTTATCAAAGCTTTAGATTATAGGGTTTCACTGCTACAAACAGGTCATATTTCCATTTTATCTATAATTTTTTTGGTATGAGGCTTCAGAAGCTGAATTTTTAACCACGTGGGGCCAAAATCATGATGATTTTCGTGTAAAAATTTCAGACTTTGGTTCACAATATTTTTGGAGATACAACCTGTGGAAGTTAGGTTTTTTGTAGGCTCCAGAATTTCATCTCAAACATGCAACTGAGGGAAAATCATCACTACTTTCGTTTCAGGCATTAGATTGGAATTATGTAAAAAGTGATCGAAAGTGCAAAGGATGTAGTTTCTTCAGAGTCAAAGGTCGAAAGAGTGACACGTGGCATATTGTACAAGTTTGCTCTACCGAACCAGCCCATAATTAGGTCATTGTGTGAGATCGGCCATAAATTTTCCTTGAAGAATCAAAATTAGGTTTGACCTGTTGCATTGGAAAGAAGACTTAAAGGGCTACTACAGGACCAAAGTTCAGATCTTGAAGATCTGAAATCAAAGAGATATATCAGGTTCAATATAGACCTCCTAAAAAGAAAGAAAAATGTGTATTTGTTTTTTAAAATTGCATAACTTTTGTTTGAAAAAAGCAGTTTGAAGTGATTCTAAGGGCATATTGAAGCATATATATAAGTATCGAATTCTAAAATGTCTCCCAAAAATAATTCCACACCCATTAAGTCCTCAAAAAACTCTACTATGACACATGAAGAGGAACACATGCAACATGATATATGAAAATTATGGGACCAAGTGCAACAAATTTCTCTCTCACAAAGAGAAACCAAAGAAGAAGTAAAAGGTGACATGGATGGTTTAAAATGCGACATGAATGGTTTAAAATCATACATATATGGGTTGAAGAATGGCATGGAAGGTGTTACCACACATAAATTTTTAATTTTTGATGAGGGTCACTCATCTAGGTTTCATCTATCTCTTAAGGTTGGTCCATGAAATTGATGAAAAATTCATGAAATAAGTCATTATCCTAAGTCCAAAACACCTCATTGGTCATGTCATCTCAGTCATATCTATCAAGTTTCACTTTAGGTTCACATGCATTGGTTTAAAATTCGTTTTTAAGTCACATGTCTGATTTTCCCTGATTCTGCAGCGAATGCTATGCAAAACAGGTGATTTTCGCTACTGAATCACTTCATCATTCTGCAGCAAATATGTAATATTTATGACTAAGAATGTTGCAGAATCATGTTTTTCTGAAAAAATGAATGGGATGATGACCTGTCAAGTATTTAGTGGTTTAGGGTAAAGGTAAGGTCATACAATTGATTTTCATAATCATTTAAGCATGCAATATCATAAATACCACCCATCATTGCTTTCCACTCCCTCATTTGTCATCATTCTATCACATTCGAATTTCATTCCTTAAAAAAATAACCCAAGATCCTCTCTATAATTTGATTTTCAACCTTTTCATGTATCAGTCAATTGTCAACTTTGAAAAGTTTAGCTTTGTGGCAAACAACTTGTTGTCCAATTTGTTTTTTACAGTTGTCACATTTTTAAGAGGGTAGTTTGGGTTATAAAGGGAAATGGCCATGAAGAGGAAAGCATAAAAAGGAGGCTATGTGGTTAAATAGGAGCCCATATACATTAAAATAATCATGGATGACCTCAAATTCACACAAGTTTTCATCCAGACAGGGTACATGTATTTCTACTAGGAGCTACAAGGGGATTTGTTGTATTTTTTGGATTGTTTGAGATGTTGGTTTAAAGAGGAATTTGCAGGTAACTGAAGATGAGTTTCAAAAATATGAAGGAGGATTTTTATAAGAACAAAACAATGAACAATAACCTCTTTCAATTTTCTCTCAGGTGCTACCAATTTTGAGATTCGAAGCTTCCTTTGGGACCTATTTTCAGAATTCAGAATTTTCTTGTTTAATACATGATTTTATAATGCAGATCCAGGACAACTGAAGATGTTTTTCTAAAACCAAGAGAGGTTTTTCTTGTAAAAATTCTTATCTACAAAAACCTCCTCCATGTTGGCAACAACTATCAGGGATCAAGATATAGGAGCTCATGAGTGCAGCCTTATTTTTTAGGAAAAACAATCATTTTTATTGGTAGATGAAGTTGTTGAAGGTGAAAAAGTTGTTTCTTGAGGAGGGTAAGAGGTATTTTTAACCAAATTTTCTTTATCATGCTTCATAATATCATCTCACATAGCCATGGACCTTTTATAGGCCTAAAATCCAAATTCTATGAAGTCTGTGGGCAATTAGGCAATTCTGCAGTGTGTCCCAGGCTTGAAGCCCAGTTTTTGCTGCAGAATTTCTGAAGACATCCTTTTGGTTTTAAGTCACTTAAATTGACCTGGTTAAGGAAATTCAAAGCTTTTATTTAAATATTTTTGATCACTCAACATCCTCCAATGGTCAAAAGTAGCAGAGGTACAACACATGTGGCCTAATTATTTTCGCTACAAAATTTCGCTACGAAAGTAGCTTAAAACTCTATTTTTACAACGAGGTAAATTTTTGGAAATATATGAAGGGTAAATAACTTTTTTCAAAGTTATTCTCGATGGGAAATGCCAAAGAGTATCAGAGTAGTAATAAAGAGTATCAGAAAAGAATATTGCTGAATGTAAACATGTTTTCATAAAGGTGGTTGGAGATGCTAGCTCACCATGCTGCCATATCATCAACGTAATAGCTCCTTAACAGTAGGAAAAGCAGTTTCATGAAGATAGTAAGGTTTTTAATGTTTTGATTGTGGTCAGTATGGTTGAAGGATAGGATTCCTTTCGAGGAAGCTTGGATCATGTTTAGATTAAAATGTAATAAGTAGGTGTTTGAGTCATAGTAGGACTCTAACTCCTAAGTCAGAAGGTGTCAGTTTCTAGTTATAAATATCTAGTTTACGGTTAGAATAGGTGTCAGTAAAAGAGTTTAATGATTTATCCATTTGGGAAATTGGATGTAAAGGCTAGATGCCTATAAGTAATGAGTACTCCGATGTATGAATGGTTGGAAAATGTTATCTCAGAAGACTATTTTGTAAAGCTTTGGAGTTTCTGACATATACAGTAACAATACAACTTTTCTTCACCTGAGATTCTTATTATATTTCAATGAGTTTCTGTCCTATCTTTCGAAATGTTTTCTTCCATTATATTAATTCTTATTAGTCAGAACTCATGTTGTTCATGCTCTGACTTCCTTTAAGTATTATGTTATGGTATATCTCTCTTAATATTTTGCTTTCAATATCTTGATGTCTCATTACTCAGAATTTGTGTGTCACATGCTCTGACTTCCTTTGAACCTCAAGTTATTGAAATTTTCCTGTATGTATTATTATTTCATTGAAATATCTACAAGCCTCATCTTCCACAAGGAAAGCCTTTGTCATTGAGATCCTTTTCACTGACTCCATCGCCCAATGGTAGCAAGCATTCATCTTTTCAATCTGCAAACATACAAAACCAAGACACAAATATTAGAGTTAGCCATCTATCTTATATCATTAACCAATATCATAAACCCCTTTGAGAGAGCCCTCTCAGACCGAAGAGGCTAAGTTTCAGTCAAAAGCTAGTTTGAAACAGTTACTCCAAATTGACCATTGAATTAGCTCAAGAGGACTCAATTTGGTGATAAAATTTTTGCGTCATTGCTGGGGACCGAAAGTGTAAATTTTCTTGGGAAGAACGACAAAGTTTCAGTTCTAAGGTCTGAGAGTAGCAGACACTTAGGCACATATTGGCTACATTTTTGTTCTGACGTCTCCACACATCAAATAATAATTTGGAAGGTGACTCCACTACTTGAAGATCAGTAGCTTGATGAAGTTTCAAGATGATTTCCATTGCAAGAATAAATGCCAGGTATGCCCCTATGAATCGGTCTCACATCCCTGGTTTTCCAAATCCTATGCCATATGTAAAATGGTTAACTGATCTTCCTATATTTAAATATGACAAGAAATACAATGCTACTCTTCATTTGGTTAGATTCCATATGCATGTACACAGACTTAAGGTTTAGTTCCCTGAGGATTGTCTCATGAAGATGTTTATGGCCACTTTAGAAGGAAAAGCATGGTCTTGGTATGAAATCTTGCCAAATGGTTCATTATATTCTCTTGTTGATTTCCATGTTGCATTTTATGAGATGTATGAAGAGTGTCATCCCTCCTTATTGTTGGTCAAAGACTGCTATAAACATTATGAGAGTTTTATTGAGTATTTGGAAAATTGTTATGAAGATGATGAGTTCATGGATGAGGAAATTTTAGAGGCCTTTCATAACAATCCCTTTCATCACCAAAAAGAAAGGATAGCCTCTCTCTTGGATGGAAATGAAGCCCAACAAGAATTTATTTATCAAAATCATGTTACATCCTATGAGTTTGATGAAAAGTTGCAACAAACTTGTCAGTCTTTTGATCATCAGAAGTATGAGAATCATTTCAAACAACATTTCAAAAAACAGGAGGAAATATTGGAAGATAATTGTTATAACCCTTAGGTAAAGGAAGAATTTTATTCTTCATTTCATTCCTTGCATTAGCCTACATCAAATAATGATCACACTAATGAGGAAGTGGATGAAAATTGGTCTTTATCCTTGTCTTCTAATCTGAAGTCATTTGAGTTCAAGTCAAAAGATAAGATTCAATTTGTGGATGAAGTTGTTAAGAACATTGAAAAATACATTAAGGTTTTAGAAGATAAAATTCAATCTTAGAGGCTTCATGATCAAGATCAGTCTTTTCATAAGTTTTTAATGCCAGAAAACAAAGAGAGGGTGTTGCTACCTTTCTCCTTTGAGATAGAGGAAGAATACCTTGTTTTTGGAAATCAGTTTGAAAATCAGTTTGATAGCACACAACTGAAATCTCGTGTGGTTGAGAAAATCATATATGAGTTGTCCAAAGCTGCATAATGTCCTGAGAATCATCAAACCGATTATGTCTTCTATGATCTTATAGCTGACTACATGGAAGAGTTCTACGGTCCAGATTTCCAGTTATATTTTCATTATGAGGATCAGATACATTTTATGTTGCCTTGGTCATTTTAGTATCATTCTTACTTTTGGTTCAAGTGCAGTCAAGAGGTTTAACTGTCAGATCATATCAATGACTGGCTTCATTGGAAGTTTCATGTTGCTTGAGTTAAAAATGGAGATTGTAGCTGATAGGGTAGGTAGGAGTGTGTGAATAAGCTCAAAGTTGACTAAGCATATTTTCAGTAGGTACAAAGTTGGGTTTTCAGTATAATCATCAAGCTTGAGCTAGAGGAGAAGGCCATAAGAACTTGGCAAAGTTTTCATAAATTTCAGAGTTCTCTATTTCCAAGAAAATGGATGGCACTGGAACTACAGGTTCTTTGGTGTACGACAGGGGCACACCATCCCAAGTGGAGCCACTGTTATCACACATAAATTTTTAATTTTTGATTAGGGTCACTCATCTAGGTTTCATCTGTCTCTTAATTTTGGTCCATGAAATTGATGAAAAATTCATGAAATAAGTCTTTATCCTAAGTCCAAAACACCTTATTGGTCATTTCATCTCAGTCATTTATATCAAGTTTCACTTTAGGTTCACATGCATTGGTTTAAAATTCCTTTTTAAGTCACACGTCTGAATTTTCCTGATTCTGCAGCGAATTCTATGCAAAACATGTGATTTTCGCTGTAGGATCACCTGATCATTCTGCAGAAAATTTGTAAAATTTATAACCGAGAACACTACAGAATCATGTTTTTCTGAAAAAATGAATGGGATGATGACCTGTCAAGTATTTAGTGGTTTAGGGTAAAGGTAAGGTCATACAGTTGATTTTCATAATCATATAAGCATGCAAAATCATAAATACCACCCATCATTGCTTTCCACTCCCTCATTTGTCATCATTCTCTCCACTTTCAAATTTCATTCCTTAAAAAAATCACCCAAGCTCCTATCTATCATTTAGTTTTCAACCTTTTCATGTATCAGTGAGTTGTCACATTTTAAAATTTTAGCTTTGTGGCAAAGAACTTGCTATCCAATTTGTTTTTTATAGTTGTCACATTTTTAAGAGGTTTGTTTGGGTTAAAAAGGGAAATGGCCATGAAGAGGAAAGAATTAAAAGGATGATATGTGGTTAAATAGGAGCCCATATACCTTAAACTGATCATGGATGACCTCAAATTCACACAAGTTTTCATCCAGACAGGTTACATGTATTTCTACGAGGAGCTACAAGGGGATTTGTTGTGTTTTTTGGACTGTTTGAGCTGTTGGTTTCGAGAGGAATTTGCAGGAAACTGAAGATGATTTTCAAAACTATGAAGGAATTTTTTTATAAGAACAGAAAAAGGAACAATAACCTCTTTCAATTTTCTCTCAGGTGCTACCAATTTGGAAATTCGAAGTTTCCTTTGGGACCTATTTTCAGAATTCAGAATTTTCCTGTTTTATACATGATTTTATAATGCATATCCCGAACAACGGAAGATGGTTTTAAAAAAACAAAGAGAGTTTTGTCTTCTAAAAATTCTTATCTACAACAACCTCCTCCATTTTTGAAACAAATATCAGGGATCAAGAGATAGGAGCTCATGAGTGTAGCCTTATTTTTCAGGAAAAACAGTCATTTTTATTGCTAAATGAAGTGGCTCAAAGTGAAAAAGCTGTTTCTTGAGGAGGGTAAGCGGTATTTTTAACCAAAATTTTCCTTATCATGCTTCATACTATAATCTCACACATCTATGGACCTTTTCTAGGCCTAAAATCCAAATTCTGTGAACTCTGTGGGCAATTAGGAAATTCCGCAGCGTGTCCTTGGCTTGAAGCCCAGTTTTTGTTGCGGAATTTCTAAAGACATCTTTTTGGTTTTAAGTCACTTAAATTGACCTGGTTAAGGAACTTCAAAGCTTGTATTTAAATATTTTTTAATCACTCACCATCCTCCAATGGTTAAAATTAGCAGAGGTACAACACATGTGGCCTAATTATTTTTGCTACGAAAGTAGCTTAAAACTTTGTTTTTACAGCAAGGTCAGTTTTTGGAAATATATGAAGGGTAAATAAATTTTTCAAAGTTATTCTCCATGGGAAATGCCAAAGAGTATTAGAGAAGTAATAAAGAGTATAAGATTATAAGATTGCTGAATGTAAACATGATTTCATAAAGGTGGTTTGAGATGCCAGCTCACCAAGCTGCCATATCATCAACGTAATAGCTCCTTAAAAGTAGGAAAAGCAGTTTCATGAAGACAGTAAGGCTATTAATGCTTTGATTGTGGTCAATATGGTTGAAGGATAGGATTACTTTCGAGGAAGTTTGGATCATGTTTAGATTAAAATGTAATAAGTAGGTGTTTGAGTCATAGTAGGACTCTAACTCCTAATTCATAAGGTGTCAGTTTCTAGTTATAAATATCTAGTTCACGGTTAGAATAGGTGTAAGTAAAAGATTTTAATGATTCAGCCATTTGGCAGATTGGATGTAAAGGCTATATGCCTATAAGTAATGAGTACTTTGATGTATGAATGGTTGGAAAATGTTATCTCAGAAGACTATTTTGTAAAGCTTTGGATTTTCTGCCATATATAGTAACAATAAAACTTTTCTTCACATGAGATTTTTATTATATTTCAATGACTTTCTATCCTATCTTTCGAAATGTTTTCTTCCAATATCTTAATTATTATTACTCAGAACTCATGTTTTTCATGCTCTGAATTCCTTTAAGTATTAATCTATGGTATATCTCTCTTAATATTTTTCTTTCAATATCTTGATGTCTCATTACTCATAATTCATGTGTCACATGCACTAACTTCCTTTGAACCTCAAGTTATTGAAATTTTCCTGTATGTGTTATTATTTCATTGAAATATCTACAAGCCTCATCTTCCACAAGGAAAGCCTTTGTCATTGAGATCCCTGCCACTGACTCCATAGCCCAATGGTAGCAAGCATTCATCTTTTCAACTTGCAAACATACAAAACCAAGACACAAATAATAGATTTAGCCATCTATCTTATATCATTAACCAATATCATAAACCCCTTTGAGAGAGCCTTCTCAGACTAAAGAGGCTAAGCTTCAGTCAAAAGTTGGTTTGAAACAATTACTCCAAATTGACCATTGAAGCAGCCTAAGAGAACTAAATTTGGTGATAACATTTTGGCGTCGTTGCCGGGGACTGAAGGTGTAAAGTTTCCCTGGGAAGAACGAAAAAGTTTCAGTTCTAAGGTCTGAGAGCAGCAGACACTTAGGCACATATTGGCTTTATTTCTACTCTGGCGACTCCACACATCAAATAATCATTTGGAAGGTGACTCCACTACTTGAAGATCAGTAGCTTGATGAAGTTTCAAGATGAGTTCCATTGCAAGAATAAATGCTAGGTATGCCCCTATGAATCAGTCTCACATCCCTGGTTTTCCAAATCCTATGCCAAAGGTCGAATGATTAACTGATCTTCCTATATTTAAAGATGAAAAGAAAGACAATGTTGCTCTTCATTTGGTTTGATTCCATATGCATGTACACAAACTTAATGTTCAATTCCCTGAGGATTGTCTCATGAAGATGTTTATGGCTACTTTAGAAGGAAAATCATGGTCTTGGTATGAAATCTTGACAAATGGTTCATTATATTGTCTTGTTGATTTCCATCTTGCATTTTATGAGATGTATGAAGAGTGTCATCCCTCCTTATTGCTGGTCAAAGACTACTGTAAACATTGTGTGAGTTTTATTGAGTATTTGGAAAATTGTTATGAAGATGATGAGTTCATGGATGAGGAGATTTTAGAGGCCCTTAATAACAATCCCTTTCATCACCAAGAAGAAAGTATAGCCTCTCTCTTGGATGAAAATGAAGCCCAACAGGAATTTATTTATGAAAATCATGTTACATCCTATGAGTTTGATGAAAAGTTGCAATAGACTTGTCAGTTTTTTTATCATCAGAAGTATGAGAATCATTTCAATCAACAAGAGGAAATATTGGAAGATAATTTCTATAATCCTCAGGTAAAGTTAGAATTTTTTTTTCCATGTCATTCCTTACATCAACCTACATCAAATAATGATCACACTAATGAGGCAGTGGATGAAAATTTGTCTTTATCCTTGTCTTCTAATATAAAGTCATTTGAGTTCAAGTCAAAAGATAAGATTCAATTTGTGTATAAAGTTTATGAGGACATTGAAAAATACATTGAAGTTTTAGAATATCAAATTCAATCTTATAGGCTTCATGATCAAGATCAGTAGACTTTTCAAAAGATTTTAATGCCAGAAAACAAAGAGAGGGTGATGCTACCTTTCTCCTTTGAGATTGAGGAAGAATACCCTATTTTTGGAAATCAGATTGAAAATAAGTTTGATAGCAGACAATTGAAATCTTGTGTGACTGAGAAAAGCATATATGAGCTGTCCAAAGTTGCAGAATGTCTTGAGAATCATCAAACCGATTATGTCTTCTACGATCCTATAGCTGACTACATGGAAGAGTTCTACAGTCCAGATTTCCAGTTATATTTTCATTATGAGTATTAGATACATTTTATGTTGCCTTGTTCATTTCAGTATCATTCTTACTTTTGGTTCAAGTGTAGTCAATAGGTTCAAATTTCAGATCAGATCAATGACTAGCTTTATTGGAAGTTTCATGTTGCTTGAATTAAAAATGGAGATTATAGCTGATAGGGTAGGTAGCAGTGTGTGAATAAGCTCAAATTTGACTGAGAATCTTTTCAGTAGGTACAAAGTTGGTTTTTCAGCAGTAATCATCAAGCTTGAGCCCAAGGAGAAGGCCATAAGAGCTTGGTGAAGTTTTCATAAATTTAGAGTTTTTTATTTCCAAGAAGATGGATGGCACTGGAACTACAGGTTCTTTGGTGTACCACAGGGGCACACCATCCCAAGTGGAGCCATTGTTATCACACATAAATTTTTAATTTTTGATTAGGGTCACTCATTTAGGTTTCATCTGTCTCATAAGGTTGGTCCATGAAATTGATGAAAAATTCATGAAATAAGTCTTTATCCTAAGTCCAAAACACCTCATTGGTCATGTCATCTCAATAATATTTGTCAAGTTTCACTTTAGGTTCACATGCATTGGTTTAAAATTCATTTTTAAGTCACATGTATGAATTTTCCTGATTCTGCAGCGAATTCTATGCAAAACAGGTGATTTTCGCTGCAGAATTGCCTGATCATTCTGAAGAAAATCTGTAAAATTTATAACTGAGAATGCTACAGAATCATGTTTTTTTGAAAAAATGAATGGGATGATTACCTATCAAGTATTTAGTGGTTTAGGGTAAATGTAAGGCCATACAATTCATTTTCATAATCATCTAAGCATGCAAAATCATAAATACCACCGATCATTGCTTTCCACTCCCTCATTTGTCATCATTCTCTCCACATTCAAATTTCATTCCTTAAAAAAATCACCCAAGATCCTCTCTGTCATTTAATTTTCAACCTTTGCATGTATCAGTCAGTTTTCACCTTTGAAAAGTTTAGCTTTGTGGCAAACAACTTGTTGTCCAATTTGTTTTTTACAGTTGTCACATTTTTAAGAGGGCAGTTTGGGTTATAAAGGGAAATGGCCATGAAGAGGAAAGCATAAAAATGAGGCTATGTGGTTAAATAGGAGCCCATATACCTTAAACTAATCATGGATGACCTCATCTTCACACAAGTTTTCATCCAGACAGGTTACATGTATTTCTACCAAGAGCTACAAGGGGATTTTTTTATGTTTTTTGGACAGGATTCATGTATTTCTACCAGGAGCTACAAGGGGATAGGATTCATTTCAAGGAAGTTTGGATCATATTTAGATTAAAATTTAATAAGTAGGTGTTTGAGTCATAGTAGGACTCTAACTCTAAGTCAAAAGGTGTCAGTTTTTAGTTATAAATATCTAGTTTACAGTTAGAATAGGTGCCAGTAAATTTTTTTAATGATTTAGCCATTTGGTAGATTGGATGTAAAGGCTAGATGCCTATAAGTAATGAGTAATTCGATGTATGAATGGTTGGAAAATGTTATCTCAGAAGACTATTTTGTAAATCTTTGGAGTTTTTGCCATATACAGTAGCAAAACAACTTTTCTTCACCTGAGATTCTTATTATATTTCAATGAGTTTCTGTCCTATCTTTCAAAATGTTTTCTTCTAATATCTTAGTGCTTGTTACTTAGAACTCATGTTGTTCATTCTCTGACTTCGTTTAAGTAACAAGCTATGGTATATCTCTCTTAATATTTTTCTTTCAATATCTTGATGTCTCATTACTCAGAATTCGTGTGTCACATGCTCTGACTTCCTTTGAACCTCAAGTTATTGAAATTTTCCTGTATGTGTTATTATTTCATTGAAATATCTACAAGCCTCAGCTTCCACAAGGATATCCTTTGTCATTGAGATCCCTGTCACTGACTCCATATCCCAATGGTAGCAAGCATTCATCTTTTCAACCTGCAAACATACAAAACCAAGACACAAATAATAAATTTAGCCATCTATCTTATATCATTAACCAATATCATAAACTCCTTTGAGAGAGCCCTCTCAGACTGAAGAGGCTAAGCTTCAGTCAAAAGCTAGTTTGAAACAGTTACTCCAAATTGACCATTGAAGCATCCCAAGAGGACTCAATTTGGTGATAACAGAAGGTATAGAAGGCAACATGGAAAAATTGAAGAAAGCCATAGAAGGTTTGACAAAGTTGCTACAAGAAAAGTTTCTTAATTGTCGAAAAGGTAGTATATGAAACTCATGGTAAGAACAAAATAAACATTAATCATGATTTCATAAACTCCAACGTTGGATTGAAGACCCACCATGTTCCAAAGATCAATATGAGAAAGTTTGATGGCAAGGATCTCGTAACATGGATACTACAGATGGAGAAATATTTGGATCTCCATAATGTGCAAAACACACAAAAGGTATGTATTGAAACTTTATATTTACAACCCAATACATTTTTATGGTATCAATGGCTTTGCTCTCATAAAAAAATTGTCACTTCATCAATTTTTACGGAGGAAATGATAGCACATTATGAGGATACAAAGAGCAACACCTTATTTAGCGAATTGATAAATCTCAAACAAAAGGGTTCAATGATGGAGCACATTGAGGACTTCCAAAAATTGAATATAAGGGTAACTGATATTCCAAAGGAACACATGATTGATGTCTTCATAGGGACTTTAAACAATAACATCCAACATGAGGTTCGCCTTTGGGAACCTGATTCATTGGAGAAGGCATTTAGGTTGGAAAGAAAAATTGAAAGAAAAATTATGGCGACATGGAAGCTTACCACTCACAACTATAAAAATGGAAGTGTTGCTACTCCTATACTTCCAAAACCTATAAGGTTGACGCCACAACAATAGGAAGAAAAAATAGCAAAAGGGATTTTCTATATTTGTTGTAGCAAATACAGTAAAGGTCATAAGTGTGCTAAGAAGAAATTATTTTACATAGATTGTGAAGAGGAGGAAGAAAATGAACAAGAAACTTCAAAAGAAGAGGATATACACCAGGAACCAACCGTAGCGAAAAAAGAAATGAATATGACCATATATTATAATGCATTTGCAGGAATTACCACTCCTCAAACTCTCAAGATAGAAGGACATATCAAGAAGACAAATGCAAGAGTGTTGATTGATTCAAGTAGTACTCATAATTTTATTCATTGTAAGGTAGCCAAGGAATTGAATTGTTTCCTATACCTAGCACTAGAGTGTCAAGTGATGGTGGAAAATGAAGGAATTATAAATTACTATGGAAAGTGCCATAATATCAAGCTAACCATGGGGGAATATGTACTGAATATTCCAATGCTCTCAATTCCAATGGGTGGTGATGATGTTGTAGTATGAGTCAAATGGTTACAATCTTTGGGAACAATAGCTTTTAATTTTCAATAACTTTTCTTGAATTTTTTTTTGGAAGGAAAGGAAGTTGAATTGTGTGGCATCACAGGGAAGCCAGGAAATATAATCAACTCTAATGTCATGACAAAGCTTCTGAAGAAAGAACAACGAGACATAATTTTCACAATTATGAAAACTATATGTTCAAACATCAAAATCATCTAGTTCTCGAAATCTCCAAAAAGTATTGGAAAATCATTCTAAGGTGTTTGAAACTCCCAAAGGACTCCCACCTCTTCATGATCATGATCATGTTATTCATTTGATTCCAGGAAGTGTTCATCTAAACATCAGGTCTTATATATATCCTTATGCTCAATAGAGTGATATTGAACGTATGGTTGCAAAAATGCTAGAGGCTGGTATAATTCAACCTATTCAAAGTTCCTACTCTGCTTTAGTAGTATTGGTGCACAAGAATGATGGATCATGGCGTATGTTTCTGAATTATAGGGAGATCAACAAGCTTAGTATTAAAGATGAATTTATCATCCCTGTCATTAATGAATTATTGGATGAATTACATGAACAATTTTCTTCTCCAAGCCGGATCTTCATTCTAGATATCATCAAATTAGAATGAAGAATGAAGACTTTCTGAAAACAAAATTCAGAGCTCATGAGGGTCATTATGAATTTTTGGTCATGCCTTTTGGCCTTACCAATGCATCTTCCACATTTCAAGGTTTGATGAATTCCATTTTCAAACTTTTCCTTAGGAAATTTGTGTTTGTATTTTTTGATGATATACTGATTTACAACAAGTCTTGGAAGTATCATGTTAAACATGTTGACATGGTGCTCAATATATTGGAGGAGAAACAATTATATGCAAAAACCTTCAAATATTTCTTTGGAGTACAGGAGGTGGAATATTTGGGTCATATTGTATCTAATGAGGGTGTTAAGGTAGACCCTAACAAAATTAAATCCATTTGGGAATGGAAAATCCCTACAACAATAAACCATGTTCGAGGATTTCTGGGGTTAATAAGGTATTATCACAAGTTTGTTAATAATTATGGGAGAATATCAACACCTCTAACATCATTACTGAAGAAATATGTATTTTCTTGGACTCTAGAAGCAACTAAGGCCTTTGAACATCTTAAAGAGGCAATGTGCCAAGCACTGATCTTAGCTACACCAGACTTCACAAAAACCTTTATTGTGGAATGTGATGCCTCAGAAAATGGAATTGGTGTGGTTTTAATGCAAGAAGGAAGACTCATTGCTTTTGAAAATTTTCCAATCAAAGGAAAGTATTTACTGAAACCTATTTATGAGAAGGAAATGTTGGAAATACTACATGCACTAAAGCAATGGAAAACTTCCCTAATGGGAAGACACTTCAAGGTAAAAACATATCATGAAAGTCTTAAATAATTTTTGGAACAAATATTATCTTCAGAAGAGTGGAAAAATTGGGTAACAAAGATGTTGGGTTATGACTTTGAAATCATCTACAAAAAAGGGAAGCAAAATGTCGTTGTAGATGCACTCTCAAGAAAGGATGAGGATGTGGAAGTGTTGCTTTGTGCCATTTCTATTATCCAACCTGAGTGGATAATCAAATTAAGGGATGAATGGAAGAATTATGAAGAGGTGTGGACACTCATTCAAAAGTTGCAGCAAGATCCCAGTACATATAAAACATTTAGCTAGAAAAATGATTCATTATGGTACAAGGATCACTTATATCTTCGTAAGAATTCCCAACTCAAACAAAAAATTCTTTTGGAATTGCACACCTTTCCCTTAGGAGCGCACTCAGGATTTTTAAAAACTTACCACAGGGACAAGAAGAAATTTTTTTGGGATGGCCTTAAATTTGATATTTAAAAGTTTGTGGCAGAATGTTTGATTTTCCAACAAAATAAAGTTGAGACAATTAAGACCCCAAGTCTGTTACAACCTTTATCTATTCCAAGTCAACGTTGGGAGGAGGTTCCAATGGATTTTATCACATGTTTACCCAATTCTGAATGAAAGACTATCATGATGGTGGTAGTTGATAGACTTACCAAATATGCACACTTTTTTGCATTATCTCATCCATATAAAGCTAGTACAATTGTTACTTCATTTATGGAAACAATTCAAAAAATACATGGAAACCCAAAGATTATTGTAAGCGAAAAAAATCCCATTTTTACAGGAAATGTTTGGAAGGAATTATTTTCTTTTTGGGAAATCAATTAACTCATAGCTCATCATATCATCCTCAACCTGATGGAAAAATTGAGATAGTGAAAAAAATGTTTGGAAGGATATATTCGTTGCTTTGTATATGATAAACAAACACAATGGGTCAAGTGGTTACCTCTAGCTGAATGGTGATATAACACTTCCTTCCATACTGTAGCAAAAATGACCCCATTTATGGAACTTTATAGATATCATCCAGCCTCCATCACATCATATTTAAAAGAAAATTATAAGGTTCAAGCAATGGAATATCACATCAAACATCAACAACAAGTTCTCCAAATCTTAAAGGATAACCTCACCTTGGTGGAAAATCAAATGATACAACAGGCAGATCAACATTGTACTGAAAGAAGTTTTGATGTAGGCGATTGGGTATTTTTATGGCTACAACCATACAAACAAATGTCCCTCAATAAAGCTAAGAAGGATAATAAATTATTTTTAAGGATAGGGGCATGCTAGGTCCCTATAATACCAGTGTATCCCCTTATTTTTGTTGTTAGTGTAGCCCCCTTATTGTTATTTTTGTGCTCATGTAGTCCCCATATTGTTCTTATTGTGCCCCATAGAAGCCCACTATTGTTATTATCGTACCCTTACACTGTTATTGTTATGATAGCTAGGATTATATTGTGACCCCTTGGACTCCTATATATAGAAAGGAGGTTTTTTCATTTGTATCATCCAATAATTGTTCATTTATGTAATGTGAACGAGGTTTCCCCCTCAAAAATGTTGATTTCTAAGTCGTTGATCTCTATTTTCTTCTATTTTGTGAGCTAGTTTCATAAAAAACTTCACACTTTTTCATTGCTTCTTCTTGGATATCGAACTTATGTGAGTGATTTTCTCCAAATGAATCGAACTGAACTATATATAGACCCTTTTTTGGAGTTCAAATTATCTTCTTGTAGGCCGAATTGAATAGGTAATGGACGACTTGGTCTGGAGGGGAAAAATTACATATTTGACTCTAAAATAATTCGTTTTACGTGATTCAAAAGCCCAATAAGGGTTTTATTAAATGTATAATGTCTCTAATTTCTCAATATAAATCTTAGTAGTCCTCAATGGGGACTCTGACCTAAAACATGATGAGCCAAGCACGAAACTCATGCTTTAATAAGTCATAATAATAATAATAATAATTTCTTTTTCTTTCTTTTGATAAATAAATTTCATTATGACTCAATATATTTATACAGACCACACTTTGTTACATTCTTCAACACTCCCTCTTAACTAGGGAGGTATTCATAACGATGCATACATATACAAGTACAAGGAAGATCTCAAAACACATGAATGATGAAGAGTTTAGGCACCACAATGCCATGCAATAGATTCCTGACTAGGGCAATCTATCTAGGTCCTTGAACAGTTTAGGAAATCATGCTTCCACAGACTATATTACTAACCATGGCTATCTATCTAGGTGGGACAAATATAGATTAAAGCTTTCATCCTCTCTAGGTACCATCAGGCTTAATTTCTAACCATCAACCTAGGGATCCAAGTGCATAATACAAGGTCAGAGCTTTATGACCAACACCACCCTCCCTACTTTGGGAACTAGGCATCAACACATAGTGTTAGCCAGATTTCCTCCTAGGAAATATTTATCACATACAAAGCCTCACCACTCTCGATTATTGAAATCAGTAGCAAATCCTTCCCGATCAAACAGGTTGGTAACAAAAATTCTCTCCCAATCAAAAATATTAGTAACAACAAGCATGTAAAAACATGTTTCCAAAAATTTGAGAGATTTACGTGTACAAAAACAAACAAAATCAATAACAAAATTTCAAACATAAGTAAACAAAAACATTCAATGTCTTCAATGTTGATGTTGCTTCTCAATTTATCACAGTAGAATTTAGAGATTTTCAAATGAATCTTGACAAAATATTCCTTAACCATATAGCTCCATTTCCTACTTTATATGCAATAACATATTCTACGGCCAGATCCTACTTTCCTTCTTTCAACAATACCTCAAAATGCATTCTCCAATTTTTTCTTTCAAGGTATCCACCATGGCTATTATATGCCCTCCCTTTTAACTAGGGATATTTATTCTATCTAGGCTCCCTCTTAAGTAAGTAGGGAGATAAAATTCCTTTTATGACATTGGAGAATATTTTATGTCTTCTATTCTTCTTATCAAAGTCATCTTGATCATCACCATTCACATAACTTCCTTCATCATGCTTATCAATCAAATCAACTTTACTTACAAACATCTTCACCATCTTGAAGATTATGTACCTTCACAACTTAGATAGCAAGTACAACCAAATCCATAGAAGCACGAAGTTAACCATGTAAAAATCATATAATAATGGAAGCATTAGAATTTAGACACCAACTACCTAAACTTAGTTGGGTTCATAATCAACAAGAGACACATACTTCTATACTTCAACTTATTTCTCAGATTTTATCATAAATCCTAGATTACATCATTAAGACTTAGAGTAACTCTATCAAGATATCAGTCTCATTATATCTAGGGTTTCAATATCGCTTTCAAATATATGAAAAATTCTTCTATAACATGTTGCAAACTCTAGAAACAATTCAAACAAGTACAATTCGACAATGCATCTAAAATCCTTAGTATGTGTTAGACTTCTACTAGGATTTGGTACAAACCCTATATTCCATCTATGAGACACTAATACTCAACAATCAAACTAATCACAACACAATTTCAGGTTTCAGAAACCTTTTATAAACTCAAGACTTTCATATTATCACATTTGAAACAATATCATCATATCCTAGACTATTAATCTTCGACTAGGTCTCAGTCACAAACCTTAGAACTTATGACCATCAATAGCTAGGTCAACACATATACATATTTAGGACTTCATCACCATGGATAAGCATATAATCACAACATATATCAGGCAAAAACAAATATCAATATTCAAGGATGATCGAAGATATGAGGAGGGTAGATTTATCTAAATATTAATCATGTGATCAAGAATATTTATGATTCAAAGGTGCTAGACACAAAGATGTTAATAATGTAAAATATATATAACAAACTTGATCATTCAACATTTTTAGGGTTCTATAAGAATGATCGAAGATATTAGGAGGGTAGATTTATCTAAAGATTAATCACCTGATCAAGAATATTTATGATTCAAAGCTGTTATACACAACAATGTTAGTAATGTAGAATATATACCCTTAAGTTAGGGTTTTATAGAGAAACCTTTTATGGTTCTATAAGAATCATCGAATATATGAGGAGGGTAGATTTATCTAAAGATTAATCACCTGATCAAGAATATTTATGATTCAAAGGTGCTAGACACAATGAGGTTAGTAATGGAGAATATATTTAACAAACTTGATCAATCAAACATACACCTAGAGTTTCATTCCTAGGAGATCACTCTAATATAAGGTTTTTTCTCATAAACTCTAATATACCAAAACCTCAAAGGTTTGGGATTTCATACATCACCAATTGAATCCTAAAAATATTAGGGTTTCCATAACCATACCAAAACCCCAAACATGGCATCATCAAAGCTTCATACATCAAAAATAAAATTTACTTATACCTCACGAGTAACCCTAAGTAAGCTAAGGCTTCTCACATTATGATCGACATACCCTTAAGTTAGGGTTTTACATAGAACCTTTTTAGGGTTCTATAGGAATGATCGAAGATATGAGGAGGGTAGATTTATCTAAATATTAATCACCTGATCAAGAATATTTATGATTCAAAGGTGCTAGACACAATGATGATATTAATGTAGAATATATTGCTAAAAATAATGAATATAATTTTATCATGAAGAGAACAAAGCTTATAGTCTAAGGCATAACTTTTTTTCTTAATAAACCTTGTAATTCCAATACTTTTCCTTGTGAAGTCTCTTTTATAATCCTTGAGCAGATCAATAGGGCCTTATAGGACTTCAATTCCAATGCTTTTTCTTGTGAGGTCTTCTTTATAACCCTTGAGCATTCAACAAGCCTTTCCTAAACAAGGAAAAATATAGAATAAATGCTATTAGCATATTAATACAAATACATCTAGATAATAAAATGAAACCAAATATAAAAGCACAATACAAGGAGTGAGATACTTATCTTTGGAAAATGGTGAAGGCTCCATCTCAGTCCAATCTCGAGGGATACCTATAGCTTTATCAAAACAATTCAAATTTTTTTTCCAAAGCATGTTAAACCTAGAAATCAAAACATAAAGGAACTAAATTCAAAACTTAGAGTAGAAGGATATGAAAGGGATAAAGTCCCTAAGAATTCCTAGCAAATAGGACTTTGACTTCAGATCTTTCCATCTTGTTCTTCTTTGGTGAAAATTGTTCAACAAATTTTTCTTGATCCATGCCCTTCCTAGGATTATCAAGACAATCACTTCTATATTGGCCGATCTTGTGACAATTTTAGCATTCTATCTCAAATGGGTATACCTTCCTTCTTGGACCTTTAGACTTCTTTATTCCTCTGTAGAATTATTCACTTTTTCTTTGACTAGATCCAAGAATTTATTCTTTTCGAGGGTGAGATCTATCTTATTCTTCCAAGCCCTGTAATTGGATGCCCCTTCTAATTTTTTCTCTCCCTTTATTATGTTAGACATGGTTCTTGAATATAGTAAGATTACTTCCTTATATGATCCCCTTTGATGACCATTATTCAACTTCTTGATATTCCTTATTCTCCTTCAATAGATTTTCATACTGAATTTTTCCTCCTCCTTCACCTTAGCTTAGAAACCATGTTGTAAAAACAGAAGGGTAGAAATAATTTCTTTACTTTGATAATTACTTGTGATGCTCTTATTAAATTTCTCGTCTTATTATTTTATCTAAGTTCTTAAATAAATTACCAAAACAATAACACAAAGATCAATGACACCATATGTAGGAGAACATCCAGGGAAAAACCCCACTCTATGGGAAAAAAAAATCAACAAATCTTCATTCAATAGTTCACGAGATAATGCAAGACTTCTTGACCTAGACACAAAATTCTTGCAATCACCAAGTCAACCCTTTCCTTCTTCTACAAATGATAACCTTCCAACACTATCTTTGACCTAGAATAACGGCAGTAACAACATCAACAACACTTCAATGCAGTAGAAACTTCGATCTGGAAACTTTGGACTAGCATCAACTTGCAGCAGAAACTGAACTTCAACCTAGGTGCAACACTTCTTCCTTGAAGTAGTACATTGATTCTGAAGCAACACTTTGACCTTGTTGCAATAGCCCAAAAATTCAATCTTGATGCAATACATTGGTCTTGTTGTAGTAACACAGAAAATACACACGTGGGAGAGATATATTCCCTAAAACTTCAATCCTGCAACTCCTTTTCTTCTTCTTTCAAATTTGCATTTTTTCAATGATTCTTCTTGGAAATCAAACTTATGTGGGTGATTATCTCCAAATGAATCAGACTAAACTGTGTATAACCATTTTCTAGATTTCAAATTAACTTCTTGTAGGCCGACTTGAATAGGTAAGGGTTGACTTGGTGTGGAGGTGACAAATTACATATTTGACTAAAAATAATTCTTTTGACATGATTCAAAAGCTCAAGAAGGGTCTTGTTAAATGTAAAATGGCTCTAATAACTTAGTATAAATCCTTAAAAGTCCTCAATGGGGACTTTGTCTTAAAACATGATGACCCAAGAATGAAACCCATGCTTTAATAAGTCATAATAATAATAATAATTTATTTTTCTTTCTTTTGATAAATACATTTCTATATGACTCAAATAATTATGAAGAACGCACCTAGTTACATTCTTCAATAGTTCCTATATTAAAAAAATGGCATTCCTGTTATTCACAAGAGGATGTTGCAAAGAACTACATCATCATCATCATCATCTTTGATATGTCACATAGATGTAGTCATAGGTGTCTTGAATTTTCCACAAAGAAGTAGCCACATGTAGCATGAATTTTTCACCATAAGTAGCTTGAACTATCTGTGGAAATGTAACTGCAGGTAGCCCGAACTTTCCACAAAAAAGTAACCATAGGTAGCCCAAATTATAAAAGAGTTATAGCCATAGGAAGCTCACATTATTTACAGAGTTATAGCCATGTGAAGCTCTCCTTTTTTACAAATTTATAGCCACAAGAAGCTCGCATTTGTAAAGAGAGATATATCACAGAAATTAACCTTATGTTCCTTAGAATCCATGCTACGTATAACTCACAGATTTGCCTCATGATTCGAATTAATCTGCCATAGAATATCACTGAATTGTTGCTAGAATGATAGAGGATATGTGCCAATATATAGTTGTTTCCACATGCGAAAAGACATGACTCTTTAGCATACCAACTTGTCATCCTAAAGGGGTTGATTTGGCAACATGGAGGAAAATTTTTCTTCTTTTTATAGGGTCACGAAGAATATGCCCTTGGATTTTTCTTTTGATAAAAAAATAAAGCATGAAGAATATGCTTTGTAATAATAATAATAATATATATATTTTTATTTTTTTTACATAAAATACATATTGATACATGTAATTACGAAGACAGAACCTAGTTACGATTTCAACACTAAGATCCCTCAACTGGCGTATAAAAATAACTAGAAAGTTGTAGTGCCATAGGGAGCAACCAGGATTGCCACACTAGGATCTGTTTAAGAAAGAGCACCCAATTAGGGTAACTAAAAAGAAGCTATGGTTATGGCTCTAGTAAAGGAAGTCGATCAGTTTATGGTTGAGCCAAGGCATATGGCTCAACATGTGTTGACGTACCTACATGGTATAGCTGGTTGAGGAACAATCAATTATGGTTTGAGATATGTCTTTCAATTGCAGGGATTCACAAATTCAGATTGGGCAAAGACTGTGGAATACTGAAAGAGTTCATCAGGATATCACTTTAACTTGTGCTCCATTATAATTTCTTGGATGAGTAGGAAGTAGACATCTATTGTACTCAGTAATGAAAAACTCGAGTATATTGTAGCTTGGATAGTGAGTTGTGAAGTAGTATGGCTTGATAAAATACTTGCAAGATTGTTTGATCAAGTGTAGGTGACGACCATGAAGACAGTTCGAAGCACAATGAGATATAGTACCAAGACATGGTATAAAAGGGAGAAGTATGGATCCATTACTATTATACAATCAAGAAAATTTCTAATTAAGCCTCTATCTTAGAATGAAGTTTGTATACTTCAAGGACAAGCTTGGAATGATTAAGCATGTATCTCTCAACAAGAGGGAGTGGTGAAATTACAAAATTAAGGACAATAATTCTCTTTGGGTAAGATTGAATAGGAGAATGGTTCAAAGTGTTGATGTGATAACATGAGGGACATAAATTTCCCCTATGTTAAGTGTTTTGATCAAAATTAGGGAGAATGGTCTGGCAGAGGAAAATCATTCTTCTTGTGTCAAGTATGTTGACTGGAATTAGGAAGAATGGTACTAGAGGCCCATAATCATTTAGTTGAGTGGGTGCCTTTTAACAACATTCTTAGAATCTCTAGATAGGTCGAGTGAGCACATTTGGCATCAGGCCTATAATTACTCATGAAGAGTGAGGCCTTTGGAGATTCACCATGAGTGAAAGATATTGACCAAGATGATGGTGAACCAAGACTAGTCTATATACCATGTGTTAGTGAAACCAAAATTATGTTGATTAGTTGATGCTAATGATGTACCATGTGTCTAAAGTACTCACCAATATTATGGTGCACCATAGTTCATAGGTACCAACCAGAATTATAGTAACTAGTTGATGTTGTTGATTTACCATGAGTGAGAGTTGGTGACAAGGTAATTAAATGATGTTGATTTCGATGATGAATTTTTAAAACCTTTTATTAGAAATTTTTTTCAACAAGAGAACATCTAGATAGTCATTATTAATACCTCCCTAGCTAAGAGGGAGTGTTGAATTTTTGTAGCTATGGTCGGTATTCATAATTAATATTTTAGCCCTTGAAAATTACATATTGAAAAATGTAAGACATGTTCATGTCATTTTCAAAAGAGAAACATTGAATTTTCAAATTTATTTTTTTGTTCCAAAAGTTGTCAAGTTGACCCCCCTCCTAGTCAAGTCAGCCCTCCTCCTAGTCAATTCAGCCCTAGTCAGAGAGGTACCCATTCATCCAACCAAACTTATATATATCAGGAATTCGAACTCCTCCTCTAAGCACAATTCGAATCACACACAAGAAAATATCTTTATGTTCATCAATTAAAGAAGAGGAATAAGAATAAGGCCAAAGTCCTCAAACAATTGACCAAGTTTATCTCTCTTATTTGACCTCAAATGTGTGTCATCCTTCTGTTGTTTGCACATATGGAGTTTCTGGGCACTTCTTGCATCAAGTTTAAATATTTTTGGGTGCAGAAGAAGGTCAAAATTCGGCCCTAGTAGATTATATCAGGTAGAGTTTGTTAGGAAACCTTATGACTTGACTAGAGGGTTGATTGAATAGGTTTGACCAAAGTTGTATTGCTGCTTAGTTTGACTTAGGTGTATCTCTTGTTGAACTGAATAATTTCTCTAAGGAAAAAAATTGTTGAGTTTTTTCCCCAAATTGGTTTTCTCAGGGAAAAATGCTTTGTGTTTCTTGTTTAGTTATCTCTTTATGATCCTACTGCCATTATTTTTCTGTTATTGAAATTTTTGTGTAATTTATTAATGATGAATGTAAATACAAAAATATTTAAAGTAAAATTCATTAGAAGTAATTAACAGATAGAATACTTATGAAAAATCAACACAAACATCAACACTCAGTGAGAACGATATTATGCACCACTACTAGTTTGTCTTTATAAAACAAAAACTTCCCTTTAACCAAGTTTTTGGTGAGAATCTGAAATTTTCTCATCCTTGGAGATATATTGAAGCTTCATTGTAACTTTTTGGATTTTCTCTCTGATTAAGTGATTTTTATCTCAATATTCTTGGACCTGTTATGGAAAACTGGATTCTCAAAGAGTTTGATACAACTCTGATTATCATAGTGTATCGTTCTAGGTTTCAACTCCTAACCAAATAATATTGTGATCAAATTGTAAAGCCAAAGCACCTCACAACTCGCCATACTTGCTACCATATACTCTGTTTGGTTGAAGTAAATGCAATGGAATTCTACTACCTGCTGAACTAGGAAATCATTATTGATCCAAGATGAAAGCAACAACTTGAGGTGATTTTCCTATATGATGCACTCCCTGATCAGTATGTGTCTATATATCCAGGCAACCTTACTCCATCACCTCCAAGATTCCTTAAATGACACTTCACTGCACATCTCAAGTAACTCAATACATGCTTCATTACTACCCAGTGCACCTACCTTGGCTCTATAATCAATTGGCCCAACGTGTTCACATTGAAATAGATATTTGGTTCGTTGATGATCAAATACATCAAGAACCCTATCAACTCCCTATATGATGTGGGATCTACCCACTTTGAGTCTAGGTTTAAACCTTTTCAAATTGGTGATTATAAGTGTAGCCATAGGTCCATAGTCCTCCATCTTAAATTTCTTTATGATCTTTGCTATGTACTTCCCTTGACAAAAAACTCAACTGACCTCTATTGTACATAACCTGAAGAAGTAATGCATTAAATAAATGTATTTTATTTTGAAATTTTTATCCAAATTTATTTTGCACCTCTCTATGAGCCTTCTACACTTATGAGAAACAAATCATCCATGTACAACACCAATATGAGTGGATCATCTGCAACAAGTATGATGTACAAGTTTTGATTCACATCTCTCATTGAATCCCATGCACAGTAAATACCCATAAATCCTAGCGTACCACACCTTGGTGCCTACTTGAGGCCATATAAGACCACCTTTAATTTTCACACATGAGACTTCCTCCCATGCACCTCAAAGCCTTGAGAATTATCTATATACACATAATTTTCAATAAACCTATTGAATAATTTTGTGTTCACATTCATTTGATGTATCCTCCACCTCATTATTGAAACAATAGATAAAACAACTATAATTGAAATATATATGGTACCTAGAGAAAATTTCTCCTCATAGTACCCTCCCTCTTTCAAGGAGAACCCTCTAGCCACAAGCCTTTCTTTGTACTTTTATATGTTACCATCTACAACATGCTTGATCTTGAGGAACCATTTGGAACTCACAACTGAATTTCCCTTTGTATTATCACTATATTCCATACATCATTATTCATAATGGAGTTATACTCCATCATGGCATCCCAACTACTAGTTTGGTATCTCCTGAAAAATGAAGGTTCATAATCAATTATTGTTCTCATAGGTGCCATGTAGTTTGAAAACTTCCTCAAGAGGTCTTATTACTCTGAATGTGCTCTTAGGAGTCTCCATATGTTTCAGAGCATTCTGCATTGCCTACTCAAACCACCACTTTCTTTATTTATTGAAGTCCCTTCCTGGACCTTGAAGGATCTTACTGAATTTGACCATCCATTGAGGTCTCTTGACACAGCTGGTAAGAGGTGTTGTTGACTTGTCCCCACTTGAAGTATAACTCCTGGAATTGTGTTGAATTTTCTACAAGATGCACAATAGAAACCAATTTTCTGATATGATAATAACTACCTAATGATATTCAAATCATTTATCTCATTCCATTGATATCATTGAGCAATTATACACTGAAAATATCAACAATAAATGCATTTGAACCAGTAAATATCATAAAAATACAACCAACCATGCACAATAGAGACAATAATTTTACCTTGGGAAACCCTTGGTATAAAATTCAATAAATTTTTCTTTAGGAGAAATTATTCTTCAACAAGGTTTACCAATCCAAATTATCTAGAAATCTATGTCAATGTCAAAGTAAAAATACTAGTCAAACTTGGTCAAATCAACAACATGGTAACACTGGTAAAATCTAGTTAAACTAGTCAAATTTGGTCAAATTCCACCCTGTGCTCTTGCATTCAACTACAATAAATATGTAGTTGACTGGGGTCAAACTAGCTGAATTCGACTTTTGGTTCCTGCGGTTGACTGCAATCAAACTTGGCATGTGGCTCTTGTGATCAATTGCGGTCAACCTATGGTTGATTGTGGTCAATGTCAGTCAAACTTTTCCCACAACTCTTGTGATAAAATTTGGTTAACGTGTGGTTGAATGTGGTCAAAGTCAGTCAAATTTAGCCCACATATCCTATGGTTGACTATGGTCAAAGTTTTCCCTCCTGCAACGTGGCTAACCTTAATCAATGTTCAAACTAATTACTTGGTCAAACTCTAGTCAATTCAACATCTTTCTATCACATGTTCAATTGATCTAGAAGAGAGAAGATGATGAGTGTAGGATGATGAAAATGAATTGTTACATCATGTGTATATACTAGTCGAATGGTGGTGAATTAGCCCAAGGGACACACCCTTTCATGTGGTTGGGTCAGATTTCCCTTCTTGGTTGAATTGATGCCCCCCAAAAAAAACATTTTGAATTTTCTTTAAGATTGACTTAGACATACGAGAATACCTCCTGATGCTACAAAAATCAACACTCCCTCTTAGCGACGACGGTATTCTCCTTAGCTGCAACATATTTCCCCTTCGCTAAAATTTCTCCTCCATAAGAAATTTTCATGAGTTTGCTATGTTGACGCATGTGTATAGATCACTCCATCCTAGAGTAGGAAATGTGATTCTTGGCCCAATTACCCCTAGCCTAATTATCATGGCCTAGCCAAAGTCCTTTATGGATCCCTAGGTGAATGTATTAATCTCCTTTGATCAAATCAACATAACCTAGACAAAGTCCTTCTGTTGTAAAGTGTAACTAGGATCTATCTTCATATTGACTATGTAATTATGTGTTTATGTAAAGAAGAAGACAAAGATAATAAAATATGTTTCTGGTATGCTTACCTAATGGATTTCATGAGCAAGGTTTTATTTTAGGTCAATAGAATTCTTCTTGATGTCTAATAGGATTTGTCTTCTGGTTATAAATGTAATTAAGAGTCATGTATATGAAGAGTCTAGTCAAAAGAATATGCTTCAAGACCTTGTCATTTAACCAAGAAGAAATGGCGCAAGCCAACCCTCAAGTCAACCTCCTTCATGCTGGAATATAAGCCCTACAAGTTAACCATATAATAGGTCGGATTCAAAAACTATGGACATGTCGGATAAGTTATAGGTGAAAACGACTATATATACCCTATAGGTTCTGTGCATAAAAGACAAAATTCAAACAAGATTTTTTGTGATTAAATTCGAGCTTTGGGACTGGAAAAAGTGCGAGAAAAGGAGGAGAATTTTTGTGGTTTAAATGCATAAAAGAGGACAGTTCAAAAAGGAATTAAGTTGGTATATTTCTGTGATTATAAAATAGTCAAAAAATACAATGATGATCTTAGGAGTCTACAATTTCAATGAAGGGCAAGGATAATTTTCTAGAGTTATCACTATTCAGTTCAGGGTTTCTTTTTAGTACTAGAAGAAGAATATAGAAGTTACTTGGATATTTAAGAAAGAATATTATTGAAGGGAAAATTTATATGTAAATATTGGTTAAAGAGACTTAGTTATCTCTAAGTATCAAGTGCAGAACAATGCAGAAAGGAGGAAAAGGATAGCTAGAGACTGAGCTTTGTAATCTTAGTGCAGGTTGGTGTTGAACGATGTTGATCAGTGTAGGAAGGTGCAAGAAAGAAGGATGAGTTAAAGGAGTCATTGAAGAAGCATTGACAAGGTCTTGAAGGCATATAAAGATCTATGGTTTGTGTCATGGTCATGGTACTTGTCATCTGAAACTCTATATGAAGGATTTATTGTGGGTTTTCCTCTCCAAGAGGGAGAGGTTTCTCCCTGGCTCGAAGAGCCTAATTTTGTGTCTCTTGTATTTTTGGTAATTGAATTGCTGAAAGACTTAATAAGCTAAGAAGAGAAGACATAAGAAAAATAATTAAGTTCATAAGTTATTATCAAGTAGATAATTTGAATTAATCACCGCCCTACCAAATTCTCAACGTGGTTTCAGAGCTAAGATGGTGAACATAAGGGATGCTTGACAAGAAGACACTCAAGGAATCAAATATCAAAGTTTGGGGTAAATGGTAATATTAGTTTTCAAGGAATATTCTTCAAAGGATCCACTAATCAAAAATATGATCTTTGTCATCAAAGATTTATATTCAGGACATCATTGGAAGAGACACCATCCTTTTGGAAGACATAATTTATCATCAAGGATTCAAGAACACCTACAATGGAGAACCCAATCTAGGAATGATTTCCTATCTTCATCATCATCAAAGAAGTTGTTGGAAGGAGGACATCTTCCTTTTGAAGTAAGTATCTATGATCTTATTTGAATCTATAAAAACGAATTATTGTAAATAAAGTAACAAATTGGTTGGGTCATCAAACTTTAGTGCATGGAAGAAGAGGACAAATTTGAATCTAATTGAAGACAAATTTATGGACTACATCAAAGGATCTACAATTCAACCCCTAAAATAGTATGCTCCATCTCATGCCAAGTACGTAAAAGGAGAAATCAGAGCCCAAAGGATTCTCATAGAATCCATTAAGGACCCACTCATACCAATATATATATTATGATAGGTTATCTCCTGGTCGATTTTGTTAGGCATCAAATTAAAAAATTGCAAAAGAAATATATGAGAAATGGGTGGAGCTATTATCTATGAGTACCACAGGAGAAGCAACTCTTTGAGACAAGAACTATACAAAATGAAATTTTCAAGAGAGGAAGGAATCACTTCATACTTTATGAGGGTTTCTGAAATAAGAGACCAACTACAGGAATTGGGAGAAGTAATGTTTGATAGTGAGATGACTACAGTGGTGCTGAATGCTCTATCGGAAGAATGGGGAAACTTCACTTCAAGCTTATACGGGAAGAAAGAAGCAAAAACATTCCACGATCTATGATATGTATGTAAAATAGAGGAAATAATATTCAAATCCAAAGCTGATACGAGATCAAGTGAAGGGAATGAAGCCTTTGCAGCCATGTCCAGGAAGAGAGGAAGATTCATAAAATTTGTTCCTCAGAATAAAAGAATAAATATGGAAAAAGCACGATGCTTTGGATGCAATGAACTTTGGAATTATAAAATAGATTTTCCTAACTTTGGAAAGGACATGAGGAAAAAGGAAGAAGCCCATGTCATAGATGAAAGGGAAGAACCTGATGCAAAGAAATATAAGGAAGGAGAAGCGAAAGTCTCTATTATGATTGAGATCATCTTTTTCTTTAGGTGTTTTTTTATGGTTGTAAGATAGTATAATAGGAAGAAATGTATATTAAAAGCATCATGATAGAAGCATGTGAGGAGAACTTGAAGAAGGAGGTATTGGAAACCTCACTGATAAATAACATTGATGGAAGGCAATCATTAAGATCAAGGGGCATCATTCAATAATCAATATGGAAATAGGTGTTGACATTTTCTAATGGTTTTCTCTATGGATTCACTAGTTAGAAAGAATTAATAAAGTTTTCATCAAGAATTCTATCCTATATAATTCTAGGATTAAGATATGATGACATATTCATGAAGCAGTTCAAGGGAATGAAGTTCTTAATTCGAGTAAAATTTCTACAGGATGAATCAAAGGGAAAAGGTATGAGGTATATATATTTACATGCTAACACTGGATGTTGTGAATTCATGTCATATGGTTGTAGGTAATGTAATTATAACTTTAGAAGTATGACCTATGGAGGAGGATCTCTTATGGTGCACAGGTTTCCACTAACAGATGAAATTAAATATGTCCTCATATGGAATATGAGGTAGTTGTATACAAACAAGGAAATATATAATGGAAGTTCTTGGGTATGAAGTTGTGCGTAGAAAGAATTGAAGATATCATGAAGTGAAACCATGTAAAGAGGCGGTTATCATCCGGAAGCCAAGAAGATGTGACTAGGAGATTTCCTGGGAAGATATGTGGACTCTGATAGAATTATTGTAAACGAGAAGACCCTTGACAAGACATAAATTTAGGATATGTCTCAATATAAATAGAGGATGCCAACCTACATGAAGATGTCATGGTGAAAGATCATCACTGAGGTAACTTTTGATTTAAAATTTCATATGTATATATTTATTTGGATGAGTTTATGCAGGGCTTCCAATCATGTGGAAGGATGTAAGATCCTTGGGAGATGGTTCGAAGGAAAGAAACATGGCATAAAGGTGGACCAGATAAGGAATAATGATGAATCAATTTTTGATAGTTGACACGACTCGTGGATGAAAGTGATGGATGATTTGTGCCCTATGGAGCCAAAGGTTGAATATTCCTCAATCCATGACATCGAGTGGAGGAGTTATTCATAAGCAGCTTGGTGTTTCACCATTGTTGCTGTAGGTCCTTGGTTGAGAGGGAGCCTAGTGGTAAGTTTCTTTCTTGGAAGAAACTTGAAGTATGTCCTTCCTGAGTTAAGAGGGAGTGATGTATATGATTCTCTACTACATGTGTCATCCACTAGACCAGGACTAATTATTGTAAGTGTCAGTGAAATACATGTGGAGAGAATGGATATAAACATAATTATGGTCTTCACCTGGAAGACAGAATGGAGGATTGGGTAATCATATAGCATTTGGTACTCTTTGAGAATGTTATAGGGCATTCAAGATAAGATTATTCGGGGACTGATATTATTTGAGCGCTGGCTACCCAAGAGAAGAATAGTCCAAGAAGGTTATACTATGGGAACACCTGGGTGGAGTATCTACTGGAGAGACAATAACTATGGTGTCTATAAGTCATGTGTCTCACCAACATTGTAGCCCATTGTCTCGTTGAGAGATGGGGCTATTAGTCAAGGCCTTACAATAGGACAATTTTGGTTGATATGATGCTATACATATGTGATTACCAATCCGACTCTTCTTATGAAATTATTTAGTTTGAAAGTGACCATGTACCTATATGAATACCTCCCTAGTTAATAGGGATTGTTGAAAAGTGTAACTAGGGTCAGTCTTCATATTGACTATGTAATTATGTGTTAGAAGACAAAGATAAGAAAATATGTTTTTGGTGCATCAAGGATTTCATGAGCAAGGTTTTATTTTAGGTCAATAGACTTCTTCTTGATGTATATTAGGATTTGTCTTCTGGTTATAAATGTAATTAAGAGTCATATTTATGACGAGTCTAGTCAAAATAATATACTTCAAGACCTTGTCATTTAAACGAGAAGAAATGGCTCAATACAACCCTCAAGTAAACCCCCTTCAAGCTAGAATATAAGCCCTACAAGTCGGCTCTATAACCATATAATAGGTCGGATTCACAACCTATGGACATGTCAGCTATATTATAGGTGGAAACAACTATATATACCGTAGAGGTTCTGCACAGAAAAGACAGAATTCAGACAATATTTTTTGTGATTAAATGTGAGCTTCAGGACTGGAAAAAGTGCGAGAAAAGGAGGAGAAGATCCGTGGTTTAAATGTGTATAAGAGGACAGGTCAATAAGGAAGTAAGTTGGTATATTTATGTGATTATAAAACAGTCAGCAAATATAGTGTGGATCTCAGAAGTCTGCAATTTCAGCGAAGGACGGGGATAAGTTTCTAAAGTCATCACTATTTAGTTTAGGGCTGTTTTTTTAGTACTAGAAGAAGAACGAATAGAGAAGTCACTTGGATATCTAGGAAATAATATTATTGAAGGAAAAATTTCTGGGTTAAATATTGGTAAAAGAGATCGAGTTTTCTCTAAGTATCAAGTTCAGAATATTGCAGAAAGAAGGAAGAGGATAGCTAGAGACTAAGCTCTCTAATCCTAGTGCAGGCTGGTGCTAAATGGTGTTGATCGTTGTAGGAAGGTGCAAGAAAGAAGGATAAGCTCAAGGAGTCATTGAAGAAGAAGTGACAAGGTCTTGAAGGGATATAAAGGTCTAGGGTCCATGTCATGGTCATGGTACTTGTCATCTGAAAGTCTATAAGAAGGATTTCTTGTGGTTTTTCCTCTCCAAGAGGGAGAGGTTTTTCCCTGGCTTGAAGAGCCTAATTTTGTGTCTCTTGTATTTTTGGTAATTGACTTGATGAAAAAATTAATATGTTAAGAAGAGAAGACATAAGTAAAATAAGTAAGTTCACAAGTGATTATCAAGTAGAGAATTTGAATTAATCACTTCCCTACGAAATTCTCAACACCTTCATGGCTTCTCAAGAGAGGATCTACACATGTACCATTCTCCCATGGTTAAATGACCCAACCAAGCTCTTATGCCTTCTCAGGTGAATGTATCCATCTACCCTATAAAACTCAATTTGACCTAGATAAGTCCTTTTGGCTTCTCAGGAGATGGTTTTCCTGATCCTACAAAGACCTCAACACTCCCTCTCAGTGAGGGAGACATTGTTCATCATGCCAACCTTATCTTTGAATTATACCAGCTTTTCTTAGAGCTTGGTGAGAATGTTTGGAATCTTCTCGTCTGTGGATATGTATTGGATCTTCATTGCTTCCCTCTACACCATGTCTTAGATGAAGTGACATGATCATATAGTCCTGCAAGAAGCCTTTGAAGCCACATTTCTTCATGAGTTGTGACACTAGTTTTTATATACTCTGCCTCTACTGTATTGAGTGTGATAGATGTTTGCATCCTACTAAACTGGGATATCATAGTTGATCCCAAGATGAAGCAACACCCCGAGGTGATATCTCTATCCTTTGCACTCCCTTCCCAATATAAATCCATATATTAGCGTAGCCTCACTTCACCACCTGAGCATATCTCAAACCATCTCCAACTGTACCACGCTGGTACCTCACATGTTTCACTACATTCCTTAGCTTAACCATAAAATGGCTAGCTTCCTTCACTAGATCCATCACCACAACTACTTTCTAGTCACCTTGGTCGGGTGCTCCCTCTGACACTGAGGCAGATCCTCTTATGGAAATCATGGTTGCCCCCTCTGCCACTGCTACTAATCTGTATTTGAAAGCTTGAGAGTTTATGGTGAAAATTTCAAGTGAAATGATTATGGTTTTTAAACACTTAATTCAATTTCATTAATACATTAACATGATTTAAAACTAAGTTTTGTATAAAATAAGAAGACATCAGTACCATAACAATATACAAAAGAAAACAAATGATGAAGGATTTACCCCTCTTAGGCTACATCTCTTGGTCCAACTTCCAATTTTGGGCCTCTTTCATTATGCTAAAAAATATGTGTTTACATTAAGTTACAATGCTCATAATGCTAAAACAATTTCTTCAATGGCTGTAGAACAATAAAAAACCCCTAACTAGGATCTTTCTACATTCAAAAAGGTCAAAAACTGACTGAGTTATGCTCCAATGAAGTTTTTTACTAACTGTCCTACAATTTGCACTTCTCTGCAATCTATTCTACAATTTCCACCTTTTGCGGCCACGTGGAGCGACAAATTCGCCTTGTGCCGACGAGATTACCACTGCACCCAATGAAATTTTTTTCCTCCTTAAATTTCCTCGGTCGGCCTTTAACCTGCTAAAAAACGCCAAGTGGTTGCGTTAACATCGTCCGATTCAGAGTGGTTTGAAAAATCACGCCAATCTATTTGCTTGACCTGAATCTTGACTGTGGGTTAAAATTGTGGTTCTCCCATGTGGTTTGGGTTGTAGGAACCTGCCCTAGGCAGGTTGCGATCCCCTTCGTAAAACCTAACCGTGGCACCACCGTTGTAGGACCATTGGCATATGTTATCACCGTAGTACTTTAACCATCGGTTCTAATCAACCTCAGCTCCAAAATTTGGATAAATTTATTGTATGTTTCTTGTTTGGTTTATATTGATTGGCCCACCTATGTATCATATATGATGTTTGGACTTTGAAATATCACATAATATAAAGTTTGGGGGCCAGGGTTAACCCCTAACCCTGGTTGGTGGACCAGGATCTAGGGTTAACCCTATTCCCCACCTCCGAACTTGCAACCATTAAACCTTAAATACAAAATTTAAACCATAGTTAATAAGAAACAGTATAGCAGAGATGATGGAAGTTTTTTTTGATATGTAGTTGGTCATGCGTTCAATTCTCGCGGGGGCTGCTCAACCTCCAATAAAATTTTGATTGGCCATTAGAAGACCATGTGGCAACCAAGGATTGGCCCATGTGGCTCCTCCTAATTGGTCCACCCATATTCAAACAAACCAATAACAACTTATAAATTCCAACCAACCAAATGATGCTAAGTGTTGATCAACGACTAGTCCACATAAACATAGTCAAATTCCTAGTCTGCGTACAGACTGTTGACTGGGTGTACTTGCAACCTGTTGTGGTAAACCCCCCCCCCCCCCCCCATTTATGACTTGTTCACTTCAAATAATGGGGACCCTTTCTATAAATTTTTTGGCTAAACACCTTTTAGGATTTTTTATCCTACGATTTGTTAATTTTTCATTTTCTTTAAATTCTTGTTTTGATTGCTTGGTTGAAATCGATTTTTTATAAGCTTCCTATTGATGCTTGTTTCTCCTCATTTAGTCAATTGGTTTATAAATGGAACTCCTTTGAAGTCTAATCAATTATGTCGTCTGGGTTAAAAAATGCGTAAAATGTACAATATTTCATTTTTGTAATTAAATTAATTCAATAATGCATTTAGATTAAAGATTAACCCGTAGTTAGTTATTACTAAAATTTTTCATTTTTTTTTTACTTATATAGCCAAATTATAAAGCATCGGGATTTCAATCATTTATTCCAATTTTCCAATTCTCAAATAAATTACTAATCTAGAAAAATCCAAAATGTCAAAGTGGTTGTAGCTTATTTAGGCAAATCATACCTTAGAAAAATTCATAACTTAACATCATTAAAATAAAACAAGAAAAAAAAAAAAAAAATATTCAATATTCAATTTTAAATTAATTAAATTAATTATTATATTAAATATAATTAATTTAATTAAATCAAAATTTTATATTAAAAAATAAATATATATAAAAATAAAAAATAAAAAACAATTTTTTTTTTTTTTAAAGAAGATTTCTAATAAACAAAACACATCACATCAGAGTAATCCATCGGATGCATTTTTGAGAAACTCTGATGACTCTCCTTTTAAAAAATTCGATGCGATGAGTTCTTACATCCTGATGCGATGAGTTTTATTTTTCCGATGTGATGAACTCATTTTTTACACGCCGATGCGATTAGGTTCATTTATTTTATGCAATGCGATGAGTTACAACATATTTTCCGATGCGATGAATTCATGTTAATATTCTCATACGTGAGTAAGTGTAATTTTTAGTTTACGTTAGTGGTAATGTAGGTTAGTTTAATGTTTATTAGTATAGTGTTAGTTGTTAATAGTATTAATGTTAGTATAAGTGGTAGGTAGTGTTATTTTAAATTGAGTGTAATATTAAGGCTACATAGTGTTAGTTGGTAGGTTAGTCTAAGTGGAATGTTAGTGGTAGGTTAGTTTTAGTGGTAGATGTAGTATTAATTTAATATTACGTTAGTGTTAAATTTTAAATTAAAATTAATGTAGTTTAAAAATTAGCATAAGTTAGTATAGTTTTTAGTTGGTTAGTGATAGTTTTAATATTAGCATAGTTTTTAGTTTTATATTAGTTTAATGTTAGTGTTAGTTTAGTTTTATGTTAGTTTAAAGTTAGGATAGTTTTAATTTAATAATAGATTTAATATTTAAATTAATTTAAATTTAGTTAAATTAATTAATATGTAGAATCTAATTAATTTAATTAAATCATAATTAATTATTAATTAGATTAATTTGTTTAATTAATTATATTAGTTAGTTAGATTAATATTAATAATTAGTTTATTTTATAATTAACAATTAAATTAGGATTAATTCTTAGATAATTTGAGTCTAATTTAGGATTGGCTTTTAATTAAAAATCTGATTTTTTAGCCCAGCAACAGAATTTCCAGATTTATATCAGATTTGACTTATCAACTTTGGAGGCTCATAGATTGAGTTTTACTACCAAATGAGGCCCATGATGGCTCATTGGAAAGAGAAAATCAAGGAGAACATTTCTGAGGAGGTTTTACTAACAGATTTGGTCATTTATTGGGTCAAAAATCAGGCAAAATATCAAGCTCCGAATTTCTAAAAACAAAATCAATTTTCTGAGTTTTGTTTTCTTTATTTTCATTTGCCCAAGCCTCTTCTAATTGCAGATTCATGCATCAATAATATCCTTGGTTAATTAAAATCATTATGAGCATCAATAAGAAGCTCAAATTGACTCTGCTGTTCGGGCCTCTGAACCTGATCAACGCCCCGCAGCTGTTCCAGAGGGGAAGCTTATTGGGGAGACTCTCGCTACAGTCCCTGGCCTCATCACTGCATATGGACTGTATGCCTAATCTCTGGAGGCCGAAGCTCTTTCAAAGGAAACGCGATTTACGATGCCCAAGAACGATGCAGACCTCACTATTGCCAAGATCCACGGCGTCTATCCATCGATGCCTGCGGAGGCCGCCATTTATTTCAAAGGAGTCTCTCAGCCCCGAAGTCTTTCTGCAATCTTCGAACAGGCAGTTTCTGCAGGCTTCAATATAAGCTCTGTCTCCGCCTCTGTTTGCAAACTCTGGCAGATACGTCCCTTGGTTCGGCACTGGTGGACGGCAGTGGATTTTTTGGGAGGCGCATACCTTCCTGCTTACCCCTCCATACCTCGGCTGGGCCAGGAGATGCTGAGTCTCCTGCGAACCTTTCCCCTTTTCTCTCAGAGCTGTTTTAAAAAGATGGGTCCAAATGACAGCGCTGCCCTAATGCAGATCCGGCATTGGTCTTCAGGCGTTTCCCACCCTCAAAGACTTTCTTTGCAGAGGTATGGAGATGTACGCAAGAGCAGATCCGCCCCTCGTTGCTGTGTAGACTTGGCCATTAAAAAGCACCCTGCCACTTTTCAGATACAACTCCGGATGCTCTCTGGCAAAACTCTTTTGCTGTGGGTTTCTTCTACAGATTTGATACAGAATCTGAAGCTCAATCTGGAACGACGGACTGGGATTCCTTCTTCTCTCCAGAGACTTCTTTTCCAAGGTAAACATCTTGAGAATCTTCTTCCCCTCTCTGCTTACAACATTAACAGAAATGATTCCTTAGTGTTCAATCTTCGTTTGAGAGGAGGGGCAGTGGGACAGTCTTCTTCAGCCCCTACCCTCTCTTACAAAAATGCTGTTTCTTCTCAAAACCCCAAACCCCCTGCAGCCCCCAAACCCCAGCCTTTTCTAGTTGAAAAATTGGATGAAGTACCTTCTATTGAGATCCTTTTGCCAGTTCTCGCAGAATATCTTCAAAAATATGCAGATAGAGCCATCATTTGCAGATTTAATGGACTCTGGCCGTGAACAAAGGATCTCTTTGATTGGATCCACGAAAACTGGACTAGCAAATGCCAGGTCAATTGCTGCTCACGAGGATTCTTCATAGTATTGTTCGATCACTCCAAGCATTATGAGCAGGCCTTACAGGAAGGTCCCTGGTTTTTTGGAAATGCTGGGCTCTTCTTAACCCCATGGTTCCCAGATTTCGATCCTGCTACAGCTACTATCACCAGAACTCCTGTTTGGATCAGGCTTCCCAACTTACCTATCCATCTTTGGCATCTGGATGTGTTTAGACGCATGGGCGATACCTTGGGACGCTTTCTCACTGTAGATTTTGAAAGAGCACTTCAGAGCCTCTACACATATGCCAGAATATGCGTGGAGGTTGATATCAGCAAAGGATTGCCTGATCAATTCATCATCAAGGTCGGCGACTTTGTTTGGACTCAGATCTTAGACTACGAGAACACTGCATTCCGCTACCGTCTCTGCCACCAAGCAGGGCATCTGCAGAACTCCTGCCCCACTCTTGCAGACAAAAAGACTAAAGGAAACCGTACAAAGTCCAATTCCAAAAAATGGACTCCCTGCTACCCGCCGCCTGCTGTAGATTCTACCTCCCCAAGCTCTGTCGATGATGGGAGTGACGCAGATTCAGATCTTGCTCCTCAGACTGAAAACTTGTCCACCGATGTTCCCGAGCATCCCCCTGATACCACCGTCACTCAGAAGCGTAGCCATGAGTCCGCCTCCTCTGATTCAGATAAGGAGGCTCCTCTTTTGGAGAACTCCAGTCTTCAAATTGTCCCAGCTCATACTCACCAGGATGGCTGGGTTAAAGTCAACAAAAAGAAAGGGAAGAAATTTCGTGTGGAAAACTCTACCAATTCTGGGTAGGAGTCGGTTCCTTCCTGCTTTCTAGTCTCTTCTTGTTGCTCCTCACTTGTCTTTTTTCTCTCTCCGGTGACCGATGTTGATATCAAATCATTTCCGGTAGGCCGTGTTTTTGTTTCTCTTGATTGTACTTTCTTATGTACCATATTTTGATTAATAGAATTAGTCCAACTTCAGAAAAAAAAAAAATAAGAAGCTCAAATTTCCTTTTTATTTATTTAAATAGAATTTGATTGGATTTGTTTTAATGCTAGAAATAATATTTTGATTTTATTGTTGCATCTTAATTCATTTTAATTTCTTTTTGCAGGAAAAACAATAGAAGGGATATTGAGAAAAATATTTTAACCAATGAGAATACTCCACCAATTAAAGATTGGAATTTTTAAGCAATTAAAATTGGATTGGGCATATTTTTCTTCAACAAATTATTCTCTCAAAATACTTTTGGAAAGATTATAAATTGCAGATTGCAAAATGTAAGTGAGGTTGCTCTCCTCTGCAATTCCAGACTTCTAAAAGCATTTTTGTAATAGGAATTTAGAGTTGTAGATGGGGAGGAGAGAAAATTTTAGATTTGAACATTATTGAGGTTTTTTTTATATCTTGAATTATGCATGATGGATAGAGTTTGCATTTCTACAGCTCTAGTTTTGAAAGCAGAAATTCAAGTAATATAAAGGACTATTAGAGATCAAGATCAGAGAAACAGATTAAATTAACTGGAATTTTTGGCATTTCTGTATCAAATACTAGTTTCATTTTTATGTTAATAAAATTTTTGTTTCATTTTATTCATGTTTATGCATTTTTTTATATATGGATAATTTGTCTCAAATTTTTATGTATCTCTGCTCTTATGAATTAGACTCTGTGTAATGTTCCTAATTAGCCCAAGCTAATAGGAACATTTCATTTTGTCTTAATATTATGTATTGATGAATAAAATGTAAAGGAGGACATGAAAAATTCCTTAAATAAAAGAATAAATACATGCCCAATGTGAAAAGGGATAAATCTGGACCTTTTGTAACAAAATCCACTTGTGTGTGAACATAAATTGGACCACCTTGGAGAACCAGCGCAATTTTAGAAGAGGGATCCAATGTGAAAGGGTTTGAGTCCATTGAAGTGGTTTAGGGTTTGTGCACCCCTTCAAGTTATAAAAAGGAGGTGAGGGCTCAAGAAAAGGTTGTTGAATTATTTTCGAAATAGAGGTTGCTTGAGCAACTCTAGCTCTCTAGGTTGTTTAGCCTAAGGGAAGAGGATTTCCTGTTTAGGAATCCTCCCTCATTCCTTGAGTAGCTCATGGAGGAGATTGTACTGAAATGAACCACTATCTGGCAATTTTACCAAGCTCCATCTATTAGCAGCGCTGGTCCCGTTGAGGATTTTGCTGCTGCTTGAGTTGCAGCAAGTGGTAGTCTAGATCTGCAAAGATCTAGTGTTTTGGAGGAGGTTTCTCTCAGAGAGGGTGTCTTGTGACCACCCGGAAGATGATTGATATCTTATTTGTATTTCAGATTTGTATTGTATAGCATGTACATCATTTTTATTCAGCTACTGCGTAGTCCCTCTCAAGAACTGCGTTTCTGCACTTGAGGGTTTATTTGTTATTTCAGTTTTGTGCAATAGATGATCTTCAGTGATTGAGGCTTGCCTCTCACTTTGTAAATATTTGATGTAGCTGTTTTTTAAGCTATTTTCAGATCTAATATCTGTTATAATAAAGTCATCTTCAGAAATTCTGAGCATTCTACACTTATTCCGGCATTATTTTGATGAAATTCCAAGGGGATCTTATAGAGAAGGCTGAGTAGTTTCCAGATCTAGTACAGATCTGATGTTTCAGCCATATATCTGTCATATATCTGAGTTTTCACTTACATTAGCTAAAACCCCTAAAAAAATAACGCTGATATAATCTGTAGTCTTTTTCCTATGTGTTGCAGCAACTCATTGCAGGGTTTTTCTTCATAGAAATGCTTGTTTTTCCATGCCTAAGCTAAATGAATATTATTATAAGCATGAATAATAATATTTATGCATAAACTCAGTCATTCCCTTCAGAAATTACGCTGCCCAAGCTTCAGCACTTTTCTGCATAATTTAGGTCATGGGAAATCAGGGTTTTTCTTGACTAGTCGGGAAGGAGGAACTGTTTAACATAGAAAAACGAATTTTTTTGAGCTTAAATTCGACATGGAAGTTACTCTTAACCTAATATAACATATCCCAGAGAAATTTCCCTTTTTCTCATGCATATTTCTTTATACACCTATTTTAGTGCATAAATTGCTGCTTTTCCACACCTTTCTGAAGTTAAAAGCTGAGTAAAGAGTGTTGTTGTACTTTCTATTGGTTTCTGAGCATTATCAAACATATTTCATGATAATTGAAGCCATCATATATGAAAAATGTGTTTTTTATTCATGATTTGATGAGTAAACCCTTTGGGATCTTACCTCTCGACAAGGATCTATAGACAGAGTCTGAAAAGGGCCAGAGTCTGAAGGATATTCAAGAAAATTTCAAGGAGGTTGAGGGGGTAGAGACTTGTACCATCGCTAGCACAACCTTGGAGGAACATCCTTCATGTTCAATGGAGGAAGACTACACAGTTGTAGAAGAAGTTCTTGCTTCTACATTTCACCAAGGTATGGTCAAAGATTCATCTGTTTTCATTTTAGCCCATTTCCTGGAGAGATCTAAATTTCTATGTGTTGTTGGTCTATAACAACATAATTTCACTGTGCTATGCAAGAGCAGTAAGGGAGGAGTAAGATCTTCCCTTGGAGATATCAAAGGGGCTGCATTTCACAAGCCCTTGAGATGGAGAAGGTGGAGAAGCATGAGGATACCGAGAGGAGATGGGGAAGAAGGCCAATATCATTCCTATCTATTGCAGAAGGTTGATGCACCCAAAGAGGTGATTGGATTGCGCAGTGGAAGCATGGAGGGTTTTCTCTATTCATGTATTCAGTCACCACTAGATGATGTCTCATTTCCTGGAGACATTGCACCAAGGAGGTCACTTGATCAGCAAGAAGAGGTGACTGCTTCACATTGTGAGGCATTGCCCATGGATTTCAGAGAAGTGGAGACCTTGGGAGGTCTTGATGCAGCAATGAGAGTCTTGGGTAGGCTCAAGGAGGAGAGAAGCATTCTCTCAACATCATCCACACCCACTCTCATTTCAGTTTCTGTACTGTGGCAGGAAAAGCAGGGGAAGGATAACAGCCTTCCCACATCTACATTTGGCATGGGAGCTATGCACGCACATGACTCTTGGGAAGAGTTATTACAGTCTTCTCTTTCTCTTGGAGAATGGAAGGAGGCTCATCTATGAGCTGCTCCCATTGCATGAGCAAGACTTGTGGTAAGGGTGTTGATTATCTTGATTTATCTCATGTATACATGCATCCCTTAACCACATATGTGTAGGATGTTGCTCCAAGGAGGAGCGTTCTTATTTTGAGGTTGTATGGTCTACTTGAGGCCATGACCAATGTTGATAACTACTCCCTAGGAGGACTTGGGGAGGAATTCTGTTTTGGAGGACATACTTACATTGCCTCATCCATCATACACTTCCTCCAAACTTATGAAGAGATTGGGGCAGCTTGCAAGTGGTTGGAAGACCACATTTTTCAGCAGTCTCTATTGCAGTTGAGGTCCAAACTGCGTTGGTTGCATATGAGGGATCATTTCCCTTCACATTTGTTGCATATGGCAGCCAACATGAACTCTATTCTTGCTCCCTATGTTGCTGATATTTCTATTTTTATGAGGAACATATGTGGGAGAGGAGGATTGATACATTGGATGAATGTATCCCTTGGGAATGAACTCTCCCATATTCAATTGAATTTCAAGAAGAGGAGGGAAATTTTTGTGGTTGATGCATGGTACATTGTATCATCTTCTACAAAGGGTCATGTATTGATTTTGTATCATAAAAGGGAGCCTCTCACATGGGAGGAATTAGAGCAAGACATGTTTTTATTGATCTCCATTCAGCCAACACTTATTTTCCTCTATCATTTCCAAGCTTTGAAGAAGCTTATTTCAGAAAACAAGTGGTGGGATGGCCACTTACTTTTGAGCAGCATGGGAAGGGGAGCCTTCCAACATACACCTTGAGAAGCTATTGGTGGAAGGGCTCTGAAAAAAAATGGCTACATCAACATTGTCAAAGAGGCATGGGCATTGTAGAGGTGGATCAGCAACATGAATCATTGGGAGAGTTGAATCAGCCCACTCTTTTTTTTCTATGGAGGGAGGGAATAGAACCATGCACCTCTCCCTTAATTGGAGAAGAATTATTGGTGAAGGACATGATCATGTTATACATGTTTTTATTTCTGATTTCATGCATTCTTACACCATGTTTTTGCAGGCCAAATATTCCAAGGAGAAATGATACATCATGTGAGCCTCTTGGCCAATTTTGGGCTCCAAAATTTTCTGATTTGAGCCACTCCCTTGAGAGGAAAAAGGGGGATTTTTGCAAAGAGAAGGGTGCTGCCCCAAAGCACCAAACATGCATCACACTTTTAGCCATGATGATGTGGCATGGGCAGCGAGAATGAAGGATGGCATGTGCCTCATGAGAGGACCACTCTCCATGTATTGTATGTCTCATATTCCAAAGAGAGCATGAGACAAAACCATGTTTGTTTCATATGATCTATTATATCCTTATGGGATGATCTAATTGCATCTCGTGAGAACATTGGAGGAGCAAGACATGGATGGATTGGTGAGCACTTGGACTATGGAGGAAGCTTATCTTATGTTGGTGTCACCAAGGAGGAAATTTTGCAGCACTCACCTTGTAGTTGCTTGAGGGCAAGCAACAATTTTGGAGGGGAGGACTGTAATGTTCCTAATTATCCCAAGCTAATAGGAACATTTCATTTTGTCTTAATATTATGTATTGATGAATAAAATGTAAAGGAGGACATGAAAAACTCCTTAAATAAAAGAATAAATACATGCCCAATTTGAAAAGGGATAAATCTGTGCCTTTTGTAACAAAATCCACTTGTGTGTGAATAGAAATTGGACCACCTTGGAGAACCAACGCAGTTTTAGAAGAGGGATCCAATGTGAAAGGGTTGAGTCCATTGAAGTGGCTTAGGGTTTTTTCACCCCTTCAAGTTATAAAAAGGAGGTGAGGGCTCAAGAAAAGGTTGTTGGAGTATTTTCGAAATAGAGGTTGCTTGAGCAACTCTAGCTCTCTAGGCTGTTTAGCCTAAGGGAAGAGGATTTCCTGTTTAGGAATCCTCCCTCCTTCCTTGAGTAGCGCATGGAGGAGATTGTACTGAAATGAGCCACTATCCAGAAATTTGGCCAAGATCCATCTATTAGCAGCGCTTGTCCTGTTGAGGATTTTGTAGCTGCTTGAGTTGCAGCAAGTGGTAGTCTAGATCTGCAAAGATCTAGTGTTTTGGAGGAGGTTTCTCTCAGAGAGGGTGTCTTGTGACCACCCGAAAGAGGATCTCTCTCTTATTTGTATTTCAGATATGTATTGTATAGAATGTACTTCATTTTTATTCAACTACTGCGCAGTCCTTCTCAAGAACTGTGTTTCTGCACTTGAGGGTTTATTTGTTATTTCAGTTTTGTGCAATAGATGATCTTTAGTGATTGAGGATTGCCTCTCACTTTGTAAATATTTGATGTAGTTGTTGTTTAAGCTATTTTCAGATCTGAACTCTGTTATAATAAAGTCATCTTCAGAAATTCTGAGCATTTTTCAGTTCTGTAGCTTATATGTCAGATCTACATTTATTCCGACATTATTTTGATGAAATTCCAAGGGAATCTTGTAGAGAAGGCCGAGTATTTTACAGATCTGGTATAAAACTGATGTTTTAGCCATAGTTTTTTTATAGATCTGAGTTTTCACTTACAGTAGCTGAAACCCATAAAAAAATTATGCTGATATAATCTGCAATCTTTTTCCTATGTGTTGTAGCAACTAATTGCAGGGTTTTTCTTCACAGAAATGCTTGTTTTTACATGCCTAAGCTAAATGAATCTTATTCTAAGCCCACATACTGATATTTCTTCATAAACTTAGTCCTTCCCTTCAGAAATTATGCTGCACAAGCTTCAAAAATTTTCTGCATAATTTAGGTCATGGGAAATCAGGGTTTTTCTTGACTAGTCGCGAAGGAGGAACTGTTTAACACAGAAAAACAACTTTTTTTGAGATAAAAATCGACATGGAAGTTCCTATTAACCTAATATAACATATCCCAGAGTAATTTCCCTTTTTCTCACGCATATTTCTTTATACACCTATTTTAGTGCATAAATTGCTGCTTTTCCCCACCTTTCTGAAGTTAAAAGCTGAGTAAAGAGTGTTGTTGTACTTTATATTGGTTTATGAGTGTTATAAAACATATTTTATGATATCTAAAGCCATCATATCTGAAAAATGTGTTTTTTCAGTCATGATTTGCTAAGTAAACCCTTTGGGATCTTACCTCTCGACAAGGATCTATAAACAGAGTTTGAAAAGGCCTAGATAGCCTCTGGATCTCATCCTTTCTTGTAAATGTGAAATATCCAGTAAATTCCCCTTCAGTCAATCTCTGGTTTAGATAAGATTGTTGATTGATAATGTCTTAAAGAGGAATATTTCACTGGTACCAGTTTGTGGGAGATCTGTTTAGCAGATCTAACTTGATTTTTTTTTGAATATATTGCATATTTGAGTCCCACACATAATATATAAGAGGAACCAAGCTTTTTCCCGCATTTTATTTGTCCATATTTCCTTATATAGCGTTCCTATTGAGCAGTTTGGAAATATTCCTGAAAAAGGAACATTAACTCTGATTTCCGAGTAACCATTACTTAGAAATCTATCTTATAAAAATGATTTATTAAATAGTAATGTGTTGTGAATTTCTTCCACATATTATTGTTTAATTATTGGCTTGACTGATTTGACAATCGATATCATTTTTGTGAATTTCTTCCGGAGTGTTGTTGATTTATTATTTCAGTCAAATGGTCTCAATAATATGTGTTTTGGTATTCATTAATGTGAGTTAATTGAAATTATTTGTTAGATTGACATTAATTTAAAGCTAGACATTTTTAAATTCTCATCATTTAATTATCTTGCTCTTAGTTGGGTTAGATCTATATCTACCTGATTGAGATAGGATTTAAATTAGTTTCTTTTGGCTTGCATTATAGAATAAGTTTGCATTTAGATTAAGTTCTACATTCTTTTAAGTCCTCTTCTCGAAGAGGAAAAATCTTAGTTGTGGTTTAGCTGAACCTAAATCAGCTTAAGGGTCATTCTCTTGCCTGATCAACAAGAATAATTGATCTGATATCCCTGTCTATTGGTAGTTAAAGATACATCATAAACCAATAGCGAGAGGGAAAAGGTAAATAGACCTAGTTAAACCAGTTGGAGCCACTGTCATAAACGAAAAAGGAGTTGTATTAAGGTCCGGACTAGGTAGTTATCCCCCAATGTTGTTGCAGCGATTTTCGAGGCTTCAACACAACCTTTTTCCCATTTTTTTAGTTGTTTCCAAAATCGACCAGAAAGCGATATCGGGAGCATCTGATGTCGGATTTGAGTGAAATGAGTTGCATTAGATTCACAGAAACGAGATCTACACTTTGGCACTAGTTTCAAGCCAATCTGAGCACTTTCAATTTTGAGCATTTTCTTGATCCACTGGACCAACTACTCCCTCTGTCACTAATGTGTATCCTGTTGTCTGGCATGGTCCCCTCATAGAAGGAATAGTTTTCTTAGAGACCTCCTATGTCCAAGGATCCCTTCTGACAATATCAAACCATGACATCATCTTTGAAGGTTTATCCTTCCATTTTTCTTGATTGTCTGCTTTTCCATTCATTTGGCATAGTCTTAGATGTCCTAGCAATATGTACAATCCTACCTTTCAAGAATCAATCACTCTTGTTAAGTCTATGCTTGATATATTAGCCCATAAAAGAGCCTAACTATCTATTGAATGGAGCAAACATCTCCTCATAATCCACTCCCTCTTTTTGGGAGAACCCTCTTTCCACAAACTTTGCTTTGTACTACGTGATGATACAATATAATAAATGAATCATTGCATTAGCAATTTGCACAATCCTTCCTTTCTACAGAAATCCACTCAGGAGGTCATGTAAGAAAAAATTATAACAAAGCCAAGAGGTTAACCACCAATAATAATAATAATTAAGGGAAAAATATGAAGTACTTGTCTATTGATAAAAGAAGAAACTACTGAGCAATTGTCAACACCCTCTCTGACAAATATGTAAGAGAAACTCAGAAAAATGTCATGTGCCTAGAGGAGCAACTTTCCAAAAACATTACTGATAGTATATTCTAAAGGAATAATTCCTTTTACTTCTTATGAGGTGGATGATAATCATCATCATTGTTGAAACCTAATCCTTGGGATTGGGTGAATATGTAAAATAATGTAATTAAAAAATAAGGAGAGTTAGAATATGAAGATACAATCGAAGATGAAGCCTAAGAGTCTCTCCCTCCATGTATATATCTATGATCACCCTTAAAGAAAAATTACAATTCAGTTTGAGGAGTTACCTCATGGCATTGCATGGTATTAGAGCACAAATCCCAACCACTATTCTGGCTCCCCTCCTACCCTTGCAACTTCCTCTTGCCCATGTTTTGTATATTTTTGCAGAACTATCATCTCTCGCCCTCTACCAAAATTTTTGAATAGTGCATTGTGTATCAATCTATTGCTCCAATATTTGAATCCTCTGGTTGCATATTATGACATGTGAGCCTTCTCCTGTCTGAAGAGTTCGGCCCTGTCATGGTGCTGGTGAATATGGCACAATGGAAGCGTGAAGGCCAAGAATCCTGCTACTCTGAAAATGTATTATACAAGAATGACTTGCAAGCACACAACTCCTAAGGCCACGAAGAAAGCCAAGAAGTGAGGATTGTTTCTTTTGAATCTAGGCATTTCCACTAATTATTATCATCATGTCAATTTATAGATTGAAATTCCAATTTTTTTCATAGCCTATGGGGTCTTTTAGGTTCTTGTGATATATAAAAATCTAGACACCTCTCCTCTGCCCACACTCTGGTCCCAACGTTACACCATCAACCCCTCTCCACTGCGCCTTGGTCCCCGACATTCATACTCCCACTCCATGATCCCTACACTTCGGTTCATGCCCGACTCCTCACCACATACCCATACCACAATCATATATACGTTGTAATTCCATATAAAAATTACCTCCCCAGATAAAAACTCCCCATATGCGGCCTTTCAATATGCACCCTTCCCATATACCACCTTCTCCCATATAAAAAATTCCCCATATATACCTCTACTGAATTTTTGTTTTACAAAAACAATTACCACCAAAACTGCAATTTTCACAGTATATTGGCAAAGAGTATATTTTTTTACAAAGTGCACAATATTTAAACTTGAATTCATTGATATATATTGTTGGAGTAGTTCTCTTTGGAAAAGAGAACTATCCTGGGTGGTCCTATAATATAAAACACACTCTCAATTTTAATGAGTTGTGGAAAGGAATTTGTGAAGGAGAAGGAGACAATGCACCTGCAAATCCCACCTCAGACAAGGAGATCCCCATTTTGGAAAACAAGAACAACAAGGAATATGCCTTGATTGAAGCGTCTATAAATGAAGAGGTGAGTTTCCATATTTAACCATTCTCAAATTCTTATAATGCCTTGAATAAGTTGAAAGAATTGTATGACTAACACTTTGAACTTGAAGTTGTCTAATTGATGATTAAAATATTCAGTCTTGAATTGAAAAATGACGACCCTATTGCTTTATAATCATAAGTAAGATCTATTGTGCATGATATTAAAAAAACTAGCATTAAAATAGACGTACCTCTCATAGCTTATGTCAAGGCACTATATGCTGCCTACTCACATTATCTTGAGTCACTGCAAGCAAGTGGAAACCTCAAGGAGATTACCTTTGACTCCCTTGAGAATAATTTTGTTGAGAGAGAAAATGATTTTGGGAAGAAGACAACTCCTAAGTCATATGAAGAAGTTGTGTGTATTACACATAGAGAGAATAATCATTCTCAATATTCTTCTAGAGGAAGAGGTGGCCGAAGAGGAAGAGGAAGAAGAAATTTTAGAGGCAGAGGGGGCAGAAAATTTCAAGGAGAAAAGTTTGATCTTCATTGCATACGTTGCAATAGAGATGGACATGATGCATCCACATGTAAGATTCCTTGGGACATAATTGATATGGAAGGAAATGAAGCCAAAGGTAAAAACCATGAAAAGAGAAAGGTAAAGCACCCAAATCCACTCATGACGTTGTGGCACATTGTAATATTGGAGTAACTGAAGACTTGTTTAACGCTTCACTTGCTTCTTGGAAAAATGATTGGTTTCTTGATTCAGGAGAAACATGCCACATGAATTTTAGAAGAGATTTTTTTGAAGAATTTACTGACAATGTTGATGTATCAGTATACTTTGCAGACAATTCAATACTCAAGCCATCAGGGCTTGGCACCATGAGGCTCAAATTTCCTGGTCTTCCAGAATTTATTCTACATGATGTTCTATACCTCCCAGAGTTGAGGAGAAACTTGTTTTCTTTGGTCCACATCCTCTAGAAATGACACTCCATTCATATATTTTATGGCAAGGTTGAGGTTAGAAAAACATCAGATCACTCAGTTGCCATGACAGGGAAAGAAGAAGAAATATTTCTATAGTTGTAAGGTACCTCTGCTCATGCAAAAAAAATTGCATACAGTTCTCAATATGATGAAGGTACATTGCATGCTAGATTTTGACACTTGAACTATGATAGCCTTTTATTTTTGAAGAAAAATGGTGTTACTGGTTTGCCTACAATTCCTAGGAAACTTAAGCAATGTGATGCTTGTATTCTAGGAAATCATAGCAAGAAATATTTTCATGATTCACATTCGAGAGCACATAGAAAACTTGAACTCATTCATTTAGATTTATGTGGCCCAATGTATGTTCCTTCTGCAAATGGTGATAAATATATGATGGCATTTATTGATGACTACACTAGAATGTGTTAAATTTATTTATTGAAGAACATATATGATGTTTTTCAAACATTAAAAAACTTTCATGCATGGATTTAAAATGATGCACAATCCCATCTTGTATCTATTCACATTGATAATGGAAAAGAATACACTTCAGATGAATTTGAAAACTATCTTTGCTAGGATGGGGTCAAACATAAAACAACTATGTATTATAATCCCCAACAAAATGGAGTAGCTGACAGAATGAACTTGATAATCTTAAATATGGTACATTCCATGATGTTTTTCAAGAATGCAAAATTGATGTTTTGGGCTGATGCAGTTCCATGTGCTATGTGTATAAAGAATAGGTGTTCATATAATGCTATTAGAAACAAGACTCCTTATGAAATGTGGTATGTCCACATTCCTTCAGTAAAGAATCTTAGGGTCTTTGGTTCCCCCTGTTATGCTTTCTTACCTAAGGAACAAAGAAACAAACTTGATGCAAGGATTCATAAGTGTATCTTCTTGGTGTACTCAAATACCTCCAAAGCATATCATCTCTATGATGAAGTTAATAAGAAGTTTTTAGTATATATAGATGTCATATTTCTTGAATCTTCCAAGGCTGAAAATGTTGTTTAGTGGCAACTTGATCGCTTGGATAGATTTGACCATGAAAATTCATTTCAAGAATTTGATAATTAGATTCCACATCTTGAAGGGGGGATTTCTATACTATATTAATATTTAGAATATTCTTCTAAAGCACTCTCTCCCCCACATGAAGCTCTAGCCACGGTGTAAAATTTCAATCCCCACCCTGATTATCAGTTTTACCTTATCACTCCATGCATTTAGTTTTAAATCCAAGCATGATAAAAACATTAAAATATGGAAATGACAATAATTTATGAAAACAAAAACTTGGAGATTTCACCACTATTGGAAAATGCAGAAATAAAACACAGTAAAAATATAACAACCACAGACAGAAAATGGCACAATGATTTTTGGTTAATGTGACCCTGGAAAAAACCCCTACAACTCTTCGGGAAAACTAGTTTGAGAGCTCTTCTTTATTTCTGAAAAATCTTTTACAGAGAAACTGAAATACACAGTAAAAATTTTAGCATTCACAAATTAAAACTTATCTCGATTTCCATGCTTGAACTCTACCTTAGAAAACGTGCAAACAGAAAACAAAAAAAAAATAGTAAATATTGTTGGAAATAATGAGAGGGGGGGTGAATTTGTATCCATTTCAATTAGAGGATTAGTTAATATTCAATTATTATCATTGTTTGTACAATGATAGAATCAAACAAAAGGAACACAAATGCACACAGTTTTTAAGGTGGAAACCCACTCCAGGACAAAAACCACCTAATGCTTTTCTAATAATTCTTTAATATTCAACTCCAATTGAAAATAAAGCTCCAACTTCCTAGAATCTAGAAAAGCATTCTTCTCCAGCTCCCACTGGATGGACGCTCCAATGCTCGAGATTCTTTAGTAGTAAACTGAATGGATGCCCCAACACCCAATGAGATACAACTCACCCTAGCACCACCCTACCACCCTATAGAAGAATAAAAGAAGAATGGACTCCCATACCAGGGAAAATGGTTCACTTTACAATGGTATATAATGATGTAGAAGAAGAAGATACACTAGACCATAACCCCAACTATGACACAACCACCTAATGATGATCCTAGACCTCCCGACGCTGCCTCTTCAAATCTTGGTAGATAGACACTAGTACAATTTTTACAATAATGTATTTACAATGACTTAGTACAATGATACCTTTATAGTAACTGTATGCAGTGCTGCCCACTTGAAGACTTTATGTGATAAAATTCTTGCTGATTTTCTGTACCTTGGTTGCTGCTCTTTTCATGCTACCCTCTACTGTACCTTGCATTGCTTTGCTGCCCTAGAAATTATGGTCCTTTGCAGCCCTTGACAACACATGATCTAGCTTTTTCTTGCCTTCTAGGACCTCGATATTGAATCTGGTGTATCTCTGTTATTTCAGATCCACAATATGTGATTTTTTTTCCTGTAGTATTCCTCTGATTTTTCTTTCCAATGCCATAGGTATGACCCAATTTGGATTCTTCAAGGGAGAGTTATGCCCAATCTCTCACAATGCCCTAATTATGGATTGTTTCAGTAGAGCGAACTTGTATGGCATGAAACGTGTCACTGTTTCTTCATTCAACTCTGAAATTGATAGAACAAAAACCGAATCCTGTTCACTATCTTCTATTTTTTACGGAATTCAAATCTGATACTCAGAGAGAGAGTTATGACGATTTTCCCAAGGTCACTTCTTTGAGATGAATTTCAGGAGCCTGCAAAAACATTGACTTCCACAGATCATATCTCTCGAAATATTGCACACATTGATCTTAAATTGTCACAAGAGCTTCCTTAGGATTTTGTCTTTGCCTCATAAAAATTTCATCTTTTGAACCTTCGTAGAAAAATAGTTATAGCAAACATTCCACGATGACCTATTTCAAAAAGCGAAATCCCTTGCATAAGGAGGATATGAGGATCACAATTTATATAAATGCTTAGGTTGAGAGGGGCTTCAACAAGTGAACATGGGAGGGATTTTAGGAGCTTAAAAAATATTAATTATGAATTTTCAATGACCCATGCCACAACCCCATGGGGTTTTAGCCCACTAACTGGGGTTACAAACTTCAAACATGAACATCTATCAAACCGTGAAGAATTACGTGGCATTTCATATATCAATGGAAACATCTCGACAAGAAGAAACCATAAAAAACATTCTTGACCCAGAATATAGTAATTCGGTAGGTCAAAATTCTAATGCAATATTGGGGTAGCCCCTAGTGCTGCTTGGGTTGACATCAATGACAACCGTTGATAAAAAATCTCCCCCTTTGGCATTGATGGAAACACAAGTACTCCCCCTGCGATCATGACACCTATTCCTACAAAATTCTCTCTCCCTTTGACATCAATGGCAAAGGGTTAATCCCCCTGGCACATAACCATCTTGCGGACCTGTACACGCTTCCACTCCCCCTGACACACAACCATCTTGCAGACCTGTACACACTTCCACTCCCCCTTTATATTTTGAATAAGGAAAATTTAATGAGAACTTGGGAGAGTCCCAAGATTTTGGTGAAGATATTCCAATGCTTCACAAGTAATCTCACGATAATCAAAGCTTCCTGCCCAATTTGCATCTGTAAAGGCATGAATAATGAGATTGTTACCCTTGGGATACCACAAGCCATATTCTATTGTTCCCTTTAGATATCGAAGAATCATTTTGATGGAAATAATATGTGATTCTTTTGGTGATGCTTGGAATCTTTCTACTTGTCCAACTGCTTGCATAACATCTGGTTGAGAGGTTGTTACATATAGAATAATACCAATCATATATCTGTACAAACTTTGATCCACATCCTTAGATGAGCCGTCTATTCTCAATTTGAAACCTGTTACCATCGGAGTAAGGATGGGTTTGCAATATTCCATTTTGAATTTATTGAGAATTTACTTGTTGTACTTGGCTTGACATATAAATATTCCTTTCTCTTGCAGAGATATTTGAAGCCCTAAGAAGCATGTCAGCTCACCAAGTAAAGACATCTTGAAATCAATTTTCATATTTGTAGAAAAATTCTTACTTAGTCGATCATCATTGCTACCAAATATTATATCATCCTCTTTAGATATTATACATCCTTTAGTTGCCTCATCCATAACATATATGTCATTTGGAGTTTGACTTGCTGTAGCCATAATTTCACCATACCTCCCTTTCATGATTTCACATTTTGTGGATTTGAATAGTATTGTGTGTCCTTGATCACATATTTTTCCAACACTGAGCAGATTTTGATTCATGTTTTCAACCAACAGAACATTGTTGTCTATAACATATTTGCTTCCGAGAGTGACGGTACCTGATCCTATAACATTTGAAGATCCATCATTTCGAAAGGATATGGTTCCATCCTTCTTCTCTTTCAGAGATACAAATTTCCTTCTATCTCTAGTCATATGTGTTGAGCAACCGCTGTCAACATACCACACATACTTTTTGTTTTGAGCCTTGAGAGCGAGAGCACAATTATCAGTCTTCTTCTTATTCCATGTTTGTTTGTTCTGTGGCTTCGAAGATTCTTCTGGAGGATTTTCAAGTCTGCAATATCTGGCTATGTGTCCAAAGTTTCGACATTTGTAACATTCAATATTATTTCTTAAATGTTCAAATCTATTGATGTTTTGCTGAGCCCTGGGAGGTTCATATTTAACAGATCTCCTGGAATTTTATTCATTCCTCTGGTATGTGTGAAATTCTATAGCTTTATAACCAAATTTTCCACATGAATAACAGTAGCCATAAAATATATGTTGGTACCTGGATGGAAATCTTCGTCGAGGAATTGTCTTCCAAGGTTGTTCTTGTGAATCTTGTCCAATGAAGTATACATGCATGTCAAATCTCATAGGTTCATTGTATTTTGTTGTAGAAGGTCCTGCTTCTTCTTCTTTGTAACCGATGCCAGTTTTGTCATTGTAAGATCGTTGATTTTTGATGAGCTCTTCCAATTCCCTTGAGCTGTTGGCATAGTTTTGGATAGTTTTTCCTTTCTTCACTTCCTTACGCAGCAAGACTACTTCAGCTTCTAATTCTTCCCTTTCCTGGTTGCTTTCTTCCAACTTCTTTTGAAGTGACTCTTCAATGCATTTGTGTTCTTCAAATTCAATTTTGAGACCTTGAAATTTTTCTTCAAGAGTATTGGAATGGATTTTTTCTTCCTTGAGCTCTTTTATAAGCTTGATTGCCTCCTTTGTAATATCCCAAAATATAGAATTTCTACAACATTCAGAATACCTTAGGATATTCCAAATTTGGAGATGCAGCAATGTAAAAACAAATAATGGAGTAGCAACGTTGTATCAATGCATAAAACATTATAATATCCAAATATCCATCATATTTATCTCATAGCAGCAAAAGAGTACAAATCCTTGAGGAAACACTCACTCAAGCTAGGCAATGCAAGCCTCAATAGACCATGTACATGAAAATAAAGAACACTGCTACATATGGAAAGCCCAAGGCTATGAATATGTAGTTTATAAGAGACACTGCTACAGAAATAATTTCAATACATGGATATGGAAATTTATAGCTCAAATAAGTGGGGGAGCAAAGCTATAAACCCCTGGGAACAATCTCGAGACAATCCTAGAAGGATTTCCTGAAATATACAAAATGGAAAAATTGTCGGAGTAGTAGGGCTGAGTAGCAGTTGCAACTCAAGAACTGGATGGAGATGGTTGTAGATGATGTACAAGATAAATCAACCTCCTCCAATGGATCTTCCAAGTGAAATTCTGATCCTAACACTGAAGATCTCTCCCTCCAAACAAACACTGCAATCCTCATTGCAGATATACACTGAAAATAACGCAGTTAATGAGAGGGACTGCATTTTAGATGATGAAAAATGGTTGTCCTGATGCCAAATATGATGGGAATCAACTCAAATTATCCCTCACTGATCCTCCAAAGGAAAGAAGACTTCCTCCTCTAAAAAATAGCTCCAGAAGTGGTGTTGTGGAACCTCCACTGCACCACCCTGCAACACAACGTTATACTTCAGCAAAAATAACATTGTAGCTGAAGGAGGTGGCTTGGCCTTGAGCCTGAATGTGGAGAAATGAAGTATAGGATCCCTCAAGAGGCATCTCTTCAAAGGAGAAGGAATTCCTAAACATGAATACCTTGTGCTAAACAACATTGCAACTCTGCTAAATAGAAGGAGAATGCAAAAGAGTCTAAACAGACCATAAAATCAATAATCATCAACATATCTTGCTATGGCTGCCTTGCCCTCCTTTTATACAAATGGAAGCCCTCTCTCCATGGGTTCCACTCATTAGGGTTTCCTCTATTAAGGAATCTTCCTCCCTCTTTCGCTGCGGTGTCCCACAAGATGATCTCCACCTCCTATCCTTGCGCTGTTGACTTGGTCAAACTTGACCTTGTCTTTATGCAATTGTCCTCTTTCACACATGAGGGTGTGAAATACAGCTCCAATGATGATCCCATTTCATACCATGAGGGATTTTATTCATGTTTTTATTATGTATGGGTCTCCTTACCCAATTATTCCACTCCTAGGTGATAAAAAAAAAGTAATGTTCCAAATAACTACATGCTAATTTGGGAACATTACAGCCCTCCCCTCCCAAATGTTGCTTGTCCTCAAGCAACTACAAGGATAGAATTGAGAAGTCTCCCTTCCTCCTACTGTAGCATCCACATATGATGTACTCCTCCAAGGAATGAGATGTTGTCTCATCAATGAATCTCCAAATTTCCCCTCCCCAGCATGTAAGCTAGCCAAATGGCTATCATCATGAATAAGTGAAGTACTCAAGGAGGAAACAAGGTGTTGTCTAGAGGTCATCTCAAGGCATGGACTTTGAAATTTATTGGGAAACATCCTTCCCATGTGGATCCTCCATCCCCAAGAAATCGTCCATACAAAATGAGTCACCTCCCAACATGGCAACTCCTGAAAATGCTCCTCCACCTTGAGCTCATGCAATGTAGGTTGGCTGAAAATATGAACATGGTAGAAATATGAGCCTACCCCACACTTTCCTCCTCTCCACTTATGATAAGTGTAGAGCATATGCTGATCTTGGGCTGCAAAACAATTTCCCTCAAGTGGCAAAATGAAGACTAGATCTCCAAAGATCTCCCCACCAACGCTGTGAATCAATCTGGCCCAAATCATCCCATATGTGATGAATATGAAATCATCACCATATGGCATCCCATCAATCACATGGCCCACCTCCAAAAAAAGAAACAATTGTTTGGTTGTGGTGGCCATATCTCCTCTCATGCTCCCATTAGAACATGTAATGCAAAAAGTGTGGAAATCCTCTTCCCTAAAGGACACATCCAACTCATGTGTCTCTCTCCCAATAATGCTTCCCATACAAATAAGATCAATATCAGCAAATGAAATCATGATCAGCATCAAAATGAGGAAAATTTTGAAGGTTTCATGTGGTGCAAGAAGGTACCAACAGTTTTCCCAATAGTGACAACGCAGTTTCCAAAACTGTTGCTTCAGAAAATTACATGGCAAGTTGTTTTTTGTTACATAGATAATTATGTATGTCATGAAATCTACTAATAAATAGAAAATGGCTAGGTACATCAATTGAACATACATGAAAGAAAAAACCTGCCCAAGGCCATATAAGAGATGGTTGTCTCCATCATACAGTTTGGCCCAATGTTGACCATGGAGCTTAACGAAAAGCTTTCCCTCTTGTGGAGAAATGCACTGAATATGAATGGTAAGAGTATATAAATACTATGTTAGACAATACATGGATGAAAAAACAATATTCTTACCATGTGTCAAGAGTAATATGATGCATATGTATGTGAATAATTCCTCCATAGTGGTATGACACACTCCTATGAAGAGGAATAAACCATGTGCTGCATGAAGACCACTCTTCTCATGCTTGGAAATCCAAGTTAAGAAGATCATATCAATGTAATAGATGTTTCCATCCACTACTTCATCATTCTCACCTCCTCCTTGTCCACCAAGTGCATCAAGTGTGAAGTGATCCTGGGGACACTCCATCAATAACCCTAAGCTCCCAAGTGACAATGTTGTTGGCCTATGCAAATAGGCTCCTGCCAACTCATAACTCTATTCTTTGACATGCATCTTGTCAAAGACATCTCCCATAATGCTGCTACACATAAGAAGTCCCTTCCAAATTGGAAGTACCTCTTGATCATGTAAGGCCAAGGAGTAGCCCCTTTGCACCATGATAGTGCCATCTCCTACTCTTGCAACATCATGCAAAGTGTGAGAGAAAATCTGCCCTTGCTCTCTCAAGAACAACCAAAGAAAAAAAAAATTGCTGCCCCCTCATACCCTTTGAAAGAGGATATGTCTCAAGATGGCAAAAATCTTTTAAGAGTAGCCAACACAGCCATGCCTCCTGTTGCCCAGTGTCATAAATTTGCAAGTGGATCACTCGCTCTTGCTCTTCATCCACATCCATTCAACCATTTATGGATAACCCCTACCATCCTCCATGTGTTGATGAACATTGCACTCCATGTCATGTTGAAGTGCACCTCTAATGGGGTCTCTCCATGAGATCTCCTTCTTATCAATAGTCCTCCAAAACCGATGGGGTCTTGGATCTGCTGAAAGTAGAATTTTCTCTTTGAGCTGAGAGATGCTCATTGAGAAAGTGTCATATGGAAAAAAGAAAGTTTTTCTCATCTCAATATTTCTACTATCTATCACCCTTTCCTTCAATTCTTCAAACCCCAACCTCAAGTGTGGTATGTAATCCAAAAATGGCTCATGAGGATGTTGGTTTATTTCTTCCTTTAGTTTTCCAATGTTGCACAGCGCAATGCAATATTGCTACTCTAGGTTAGCAATGTATGTTGATTCTTGGTCATATGAATTTCCACAATCTTCTAAAATATTTGCTGCAATAATAGAAAGTGGAATTTAATTCATACCTTGATGGAACTTGGGATCTCCTTGTGTGGCTGCAAGAGTTCTTTCCCCCAATGTAATGGCTGCCTCAACTGAAAATGTAGAAGACTGCTCTTCCAAGGCTATGACAGCGCTGGTACAAGTCTCCTCCCATGGTGGTGTGGGCTTTTCCTCCTTTGATCTCTTTCTGTCAAAGGCTCTAATTAGCCTTTGAGTGAACTCAAAAAAAGAAGTCACCCTTGCATGTCTTAAGTGACTGAACCACCAAACATTAGATTCAACCTCTAGGTGCAGTGCTGCAACTTATACTACCTCCCTCTCTACCACTGGATGTAGTAGGAAGAATGCCTCAAGCTTCCTTGCCCAATCTCTTGCTATAGATGACCCATCAAATGTAGACAATAGGAATCGATTGCCTTTGATTTCCTTTCTGCTGCAGGGCCTCCTCTCCTCCTTCAACTGAATGAATTGTGGGAGAGCTAGAGTCTCCTTGAAGGCTCTAGGTTGAGATTTGTACTCAACAAGGTATTTACTTAGAATCTGATGATCCAAGTATCTCTCGTGCTTGCTTTCTTCTTCTTCCTGAGAATAGGAAGTGCATGGACCTTCCTCTTCTATTTGCTCCTCCTCCTTGGAGAGGTTATTTTTAAGTCTGAAAAGTGATGAGTGTAATCTCATATTTCTGATCTTATTCTATCTTCTTTGGCTGAAACTCACAGGCTGAGCCAAGATTATGCTCTGATACCACTGTAGTATCCCAAAATCGGGACTGCTAGCTAGGCATGTCTGAAAAATTCATTTTTCAGAAATGGATACTACAGAATACGAAATCAACCCTTAGATCCCTTAGATCTAATAATATAAGACCCAAATCCAAGAGGAGATCAGAAACAAATCAAACTAGGTGGGTTAAATAGACCTCCCACACCTAGTAAGGCTTGAAAACTGCCCAACAAGGGACTGTAGCAATACTGCTCAAAAAATAACACAGTTTTAGTAGAGCAAGAATAGGAGGCCAATAAAATATCCTTCAAAAGAATTTATAGCATCAAAATAGATGTATAATGAATTCCATGAGATGCATAGCTGAAAATACAAGACATATACAGAAGAAATGCCCTCAAAAGAGGTGTTGCAACCACATGAATGATTGAAACTTCCTTGAAAGTGTTATTTTATCAGGCTACAAACTGCTGTGGATTACATGTCAGATCTAGAGCAGATCTGTGCATAAAAATTCAGATCCATATTAGATCCATGCAATAGAAAGGCTCCTCTTTTAGATCCCCTGGGGGTTTTGAGCATTACACCAAAGATTAACAGTAGATATGAGATCTACGAAAGTAGATCTGCAAAAATATTCAGAAATTCTGAAGTATTCAGAGTATGCAGATCAGATCTGAAAAATACAATATGTAGATCTCCTCCAATGGACCTCAAGGTGAAGGGTAGATCCCTAACACTCTGAAACCAGCTCTCCAAATAGTGCACCCAAACTCCCTGCAACAACTCCTACCAGAATAACATAGATCTAGAGTAGAAAATATGCTATAGGATATAGATATCAGTTGGCCACATGCCAAAATCAAGAATTGAAGCTCATTCACTCCAATACACTTCCTCCAATAGAGTAGAGGACTTCTCCATTGAAAAAGATCACTGAAATGTCTTAGATCTGAATAGATCTAAACTCCACTTGCTACAGCTTGCAAAGACAACCAAACCCTCAACAGGATCTGAGTTTTAATTGAAAGGAGAATCTTGGCCTTCAAGTCAGATAGTGGACTTTGTAATACAAACTCTCCCAAGAGCTACTCAATGGGAAGAGGAGGAAATCCTAAACAGGAAATTCCGATGCTAAACCGCAATGACATTCTAGGCTAAACAACCAAAGAAAGCTATATGGTCTAAACAGACAATATATCAAAATATCATATCATGAACAAAATAATATCCCAAAAATAGAGAATTTCTACACCAATGGGACTATCTTAAGATATTCCAAAATTGGACCTACAACAATCCATGAACATAATAATGAAAGATAAATATTGCATCAACTCAGAAAATGTAAGAAGAACACATAGCCATCTTATTAATGTTCTAGCAACAAAATGTATACAAATTCTTGAGGTAATGATCACTCAAGCTAGGCAATGCAAGCCTCAATAGAACTTGTACAAGAAAATGAAGAACACTGCTACATATAGAAAGCCCAAGGCTATGAATGCATAGTTTATAGGAGACACTGCTACAGAAACAATGTCAATACATGGATATGGAAATTTATAGCTCAAATAAGTGGGGGAGAAAAGCTATAAACCCCTGGAAACAATCTCAAGACAATCCTAGAAGGATTTCCTGAAATATACAAAAATGGAAAAAATGTCGAAGTAGCAGGGCTAAGTAGCAGTTGCAACTCAAGAACTGGATGACGATGGTTGTAGATGATGCAAAAGCTGAATCAACCTCCTCCAATGGATCTTCCAAGTGAAAGGCTGATCCTAACACTGAAGATCTCTCCCTCCAAATAAACACTGCAACCCTCACTGCAGATATACACTAAAAATAACGCAGTCAATGAGAGGGATTGCACTGTAGATGATGGAAAATGGTTGGCCTGATGCCAAAGCTGAAGGGAATCAGCTCAAATTCTCCCTCACTGATCCTCCAAAGGAAAGAAGACTTCCTCCTATGAAAAATAGCTGTGGAAGTGGTGTTGTAGAACCTCCATTGCAACACCCTGCAAGACAACGTTATACTTCAGCAGAAATAATGTTGTAGTTGAAGGAGGTGGCTTGGCCTTGAGCCTGAATGTGGATAAATGAAGTACAAGATCCCTTAAGAGGCCTCTCTTGAAAGGAGAAGGAATTCCTAGACAAGAATGCCTTGTGCTAAACAACACTGCAACTCTGCTAAACAGCAGGAGAAGGCAAAAGAGTCTAAACAGACCATAAAATAAATAATCATCAAAATATCTTGCTATGGCTGCCTTGCCCTCCTGTTATACAAATGGAAACCCTCTCTCCATGGGTCCCACTCATTATGGTTTCCTCCATCAAGGAATCTTCCTCCCTCTTTCACTGCGCTGTCCCACAAGATGATCTCCACCTCCTATCCCTGCACTGTTGACATGGTCAAACTTGACCTTGTCCTTATGCAATTGTCCTCTTTCACACATGAGGGTGTGAAATCCAGCTCCAATGATGATCCCTTTCATACTATGAGGGATTTTATTCATTTTTTTATTATGTATGGGCTTCCTTACCCAATTATTCCACTCCTAGGTGATAAAAACAAAAATTAATGTTCCAACTAGCTGCATGCTAATTTGGGAACATTACACCCTTAGAAAATTCTTCTATGGTCAATCCTTCTTCTTTGTTGTTTGATACCTCATGTTTATTGTGCTTGGCCATAAAAAATAATCCCTCATTGGCTTCTTCTTCGCTGCCATTGTCTTCATTGGATGCTGAGCTATCTTCTTTAGAGAGAAAGTTCCTTTTGGATCCTTGCTTGTTGAATTTCTTAAAGCCTTTCTTTTCTTTTGAGTTGCCATCACTTCTGTTCAGACATTTTGCTATGAAATTCCCAACCTCACCACAGCTGAAACATATCAATGGAAGTTTACCTTTAAATTTTCCCTTACCAATTTTTAGTTTTCTCGTAAAGTAAGCATATTCTTCATCTGAAAGACCTTCTCCATCATCTTCCTTTTCTTCACACTTGCAGGTGCATGCATTTTCAATTGAATGTTGTTTGTCCTTTTTGGTTTTCTTAGATGTAGTGAACACAGTTTCTAGATGCGAAGTACCCTCTTCTTCATCAAGTCTCATTTCATATGCTATGAGAACTCCATGTAATTCCTCTTTGTTGATTTTGTCCAGATTTGCAATGTTTTCTAAGACTGATACCTTTGGGTTGAATCTCCCTGGTAACATTCTAAGAATATTTCGTATAATAGTCTTCTCGTTAACTGGCTCTCCCAATCCTTCCAAAGTATTGGTTATTTCATCAACATATTGGAAGTATGCAGCAATGTTGCAATCTTCTTTCATTCTGAGTTGCTCAAATTTTGCTCTATAGGTTTGAAGCTTTTCTTCTTTTAAATTTGAGTCACTTGCATATATATTCTCAAGCTTGTCCCATACATTTTTGGCGGTTTTACAACCCAACACCTTATCATAATCATATTCAATAAGTCCACTGATAATAATATTCTTTGCTTTTGCATCATCTACCAAATTATTCTTATCTTGTTCATCCGTGGTTGATGTAAATCCATTTTGAACAGTGTCCCATACTTCATAACCTTGCGCCAAGAGATAGACCTCCATTCTTCTTTTCTAGAGTGCATAATTATTTTCATTGAACAGAGGTACACCATTCTTGGTGTGCTCCATGACCTCCTTCCAACTGTTAAACTGCTATTGAAGGAACCAAGCTCTGATGCCAATTGTTGGAAATACTGAGAGGGGGGGTGAATCAATATTCCTTTCAATTAGAGCATTAGTTAATCTTTAATTATTATCAGTGTTTGTACAATAATAGCAGCAAACAAAAGGAACACAAATGCACACAGTTTTTAAGGTGGAAACCCACTCTGGGACAAAAACCACCTAATGCTTTTCTAATAATTCTTTAATAGTCAACTCCAATTGAAAATAAAGCTCCAACTTCCTAGAATATAGAAAAGCATTCTTCTCCAGCTCCCACTGGATGGATGCTCCAATGACCGAGATTCTTTAGTAGTCAACTGAATGGATGCCCCAACACCCAATGAGCCACAACTCACCCTAGCACCACCATACCACCCTATAGAAGAATAAAAGAAGAATGGACTCCCATACCAGGGAAAATGTTCCACTTTATAATGATATAGAATGATGTAGAAGAAGAAGATACACTATACCATAACCCTAACTATGACACAACCACCTAATGATGATTCTAGACCTCCTGAAACTGCCTCTTCTAATCTTGGCAGATAGACACTAGTACAATTTTTACAATAATGTATTTACAATGATACCTTTACAGTAACTATATGCAGTGCTACCCACTTGAAGAATTTATGTGATAAACATCTTACTGCTATTATGCACCTTGGTTGCTGCTCTTGTCATGCTACCCTCTGCTGCACCTTGCTTTGCTTTTCTGCCCTGGAAAGTCTGGTGCTTTGCAGCCCTTGACAACACATGATCTAGCTTTTTCTTGCCTTCTAGGAGCTTGATATTGAATCTGGTGTACCTCTATTATTTCAGATCCTTAATATGTGATTTTCGGTCCTGTAGTATTCTTCTACGTCGTCTTTCCAATGCCATAGGTCTGACCCAATTTGGATTCTTCAAGAGAAATTTATGCCCAATCTTTCACAATGCCCTAATTATGGACTGTTTTAGTAGAGCGAACTTGTACGGAGTTCCACATGTCACTGTTTCTTCATTCGGCTCCGAAATTGATAGAGAGAAAACTAAATTCCGCGCACTATCTGCCACTTTTTACGAAATTCCAATCCGAGAGAGAGAGTTATGACGATTTTCCCAAGGTCACTTCTTTGAGATGAATTTCAGGAGCCTGCAAAAACACTGACTTCCGCAGATCATATCTCTGAAAATATTGTGCACCTTGATCTGAAATTTTCACAAGATTTTCCTCAAGATTTTGGATTTTCCTCATAAAAATTCAGCTTCTGAACCTTCGTAGAAAAAGAGTTCGAGCGAAAATTCCACGATGACCTATTTCAGATAGCGAAATCCCTTGCATAAGAATGATATGAGGATCACAATTTATATAAATGCTTAGGTTGAGAGGGTCTTCAACAAGTGAACATGGGAGGGATTTTAGGAGCTTAAAAAATGTTAATTATGACTTTTCAATGACCCATGCCACAACCCCATGGGGTTTTAGCCCACTAACTAGGGTTACAAACTTCAAACATGAATATCTCTCAAATCATGAAGAATTACGTGGCGTGCCATATATCAACAGAAACATCTTGACAAGAAGAGACCATCAAAAGCATTCTTGACCCAGAATATAGTAATTTGGTAGGTCAAAATTCCCATGAAATATTGGGGTAGCCCCTGGTTCTGCTTGGGTTGACATCAATGAAAACCACTGATCAAAAAATATTACAACGTTAAATGCTATACAGCCTGCCTAAAAAATCGTGCCCATAACAACTTGTATGGACTGTACGGAAAAGTACATCAATCCTCCTCCTCGATTTTTGTGCCCAATTATGCTTGGAAAACTGTGCTGTCAGTTGTTGTCTTTTCTCCCTTGATTTCTGTGTTGTACCTTCCTCAAAATGCGTGCCAAATGCTGCTATATGGATTTTATCTTGGAATGTGTGCCAAATAAATTTTGTTGTATGGACTGCTGAAATGTCTCCTTGGGATGTTTGCCAAGGTTGGATGCTCTCCTTCACTTCCTCCCTACTTAGAAATTTTCTCCTTTCTCTCTCTTCTCTTTCCCTAAAATTCCCATGAAAGATTGAATGATCTTTTCTTCTTCTTCTCTCCTTTTACCCTAAATGAATTTTTGGGTAACCCTAAGACTAATGGCTCAGATTCATTTAGATCTAGGGATGTGAATAAATATGCATTTAATTCTCACTTTCTATTTTTTAACTGGCCCACTTAAATAAGGACCCACTTAGCCTTTTATTTCCATAGTCACTTTTTCAATTTCTAATTTTTCATTGACTTTAATAAAGTCACTTTAAAATTATAATGTAACTTTATCACTTATAAAGTCACTTTTAAATTAGACTGACTTTACCACTTATAAAGTCACTTGAGGAGAATAAGTGCAATAAAGTGGACACTTTTCCCTAGGCCAAAGATCAAAGCCTTAGGGAACCACTTGTCCTTTGGTACCCAAATTTTAACACACGGATGACACTTTGAGTGATGTGATTGAAAAAATTGGGAGATCAAATCTTGATTCAGCCCCTACGTAGTTAACATAGAAGCTTGGGCCATCTCAGAAAGGTACTCCAAAATGGAAGATAAAGACACTTGAAAATGTTCGTCCTAATGAGGTTGGAAAGACGGGAACAAGAAGTTCCACCAAGAAAAATGGAGGTGATGTAGATGATTCTGATTTGCCTATTGATATGTATGCTTCTTATGATTATGAACTGAATTTTTCGATGGATTTTGAATCAAATTCCTTCAAATAAGTTGATTCTCATGATGAATGGAAATAAATTATGTAGAAGTAATATGATACCTTGATAAAGAATGACACCTGGAAGTTGGTTGATCCTCCATCGGGAACCAAACCGATTGGCTGAAATTGGGTCTACAAGAACAAGTATAAAGTTGATGGCTCACTTGACAAGAAAAACTCCAGGCTCGTGGAAAAATATTTTTCACAGAAAGAAGGGGTTGACTATGAGGAAACGTTTTCCCCCACAACAAAATGGGCTACCATCCGAACACTCTTTGCCCTGGGAGCTCGAAAGTCCATCAAATGGATGTAAAATATACTTTCTTGAATATATATCTGAAAGAAAATGTTTTTATGTCCCAACTAGAAGGATTTGTTATGAAGGGACAAGAACACAAAGTATGAAAACTTGTAAAATCCTTGTATGGCCTCAAGCAAGTAGTGCGAGCCTGGTACGAGAAGTTAATTGAGCATCTGCTGAAACTCAAATTCTAACATTATGATCTTAATGATGCAATTTTTTTTGTCAAGAAAGTTGGAAAAACAATTATATATCTTGTGGTGTTTGTAGATGATCTTTTGATGACAGGGAACAATGAGAGTTACAATCCATAAAGAAGGAATTGAGGAAATGTTTTTAAATGGTTGACTTGAGCTATGTTCACTACTATCTTGGTATTGAAGCAACTAAACATCCAAAGTTTATATTCCTTTCTCAAAAGAAGTACATTGGGTATTTTTTGAACATTTTTGGCATGGATGAGTGCAATCCTTCGAATACTCTAATAGAATATAACTTGAAGCTCACACCCATTGAAGGAAAATAATTTGAGGATGAGAGAAAGTATAGACAACTTGTAGGAAGTCTCAACTACCTGACTACTATTAGACCGAACATTTCATTTGTTGTTGGATTCCTCTCCAGTTTTATAGAAAAGCCTTGTGAGGGACATTGGTCTATTGAAAAAAGAGTTCTAAAGTAATTGAATGGGACTCAAGACTTTGGACTCAAGTATACATAGGTGGGAAACTTCAAGTTGATTTGATACTCTGATTCAGACTTCGATGGAGACAAAGAAACTGTGGTATCTACTTTAGGTTATGCTACGAGTCCTAGATCAGGAGTTGTCTCCCAGAGATCATGCAAACAAAAAGTTCCAATAGACTCCATAACTGAGGCAGAATATGTGGTAGCAGCTAAAGAAATAAAGGAAATTGTGTGGCTCAGGAAAATTCTAGAATATTTGCAGAAGAAACAAGTGCATTCAAATCTACTCATGATTTACAACACTTTTACAATAAAGTTGGCAAATAACCCAAAGTTCCATGATCGAACGAAGCCCATCAATGAAAAATATCATTTTATTTTACATCATGTTGAGGCCAAGACAATCCATCTACGCCATTGTTACACAAATGATCATATTGCAAACATCTTCACCAAAGTTCTTGGAAGAGAAAAGTTTGAAAGATTCAAAACGATGCTTGGACTCATCAACATCCCTTCAGATTGAGGGCGGGGAACGTTGACACCTAATCCTTGGGATTGGTTGAATATGTAAAATAATGTAAATAAAAAATAAGGAGATTTTGAATGTGAAGAGACATTGGGAGATGAAGCCCAAGAGTATCTCCCTCCATGTATATATCTATGATTACCCTTAATGAAAAATCATAATTCAGTTTGAGGAGTTACCTCCTGGCCTGAAAATCATCATCAACATTGGTTGTTGATGCAGGCTTCTTTTCTGTCCTTTTCTTCTCAGGACACTCAGAGGCATAATGTCCTAAATTATGACAAATGAATCACTTTACCTTTGACATATCCTTCTTCTTTTGATCCTAAATAGGAGCAGGTATTCTACCTGTATTATTCTTATCAAATATTCTAATGTTTCTTCTTCCTTTTTCTTTCATTGTATGAGTTGCAAGGGCTTGTGTTTCTTCATCTTGTAGATTATGAAAACTATTCATGGAAAAAATTTTAGTCTCCTCTTAGACATAATCAATCCATAGTTTATTAAACATAGACATATTTTCTCATGCATATATTCCTTGAATAAATGGATCCCATGAGGAAGGAAATCCATTGAGTCACTCTGAATAGCTCTATATAATCAATGTTATATCCAACGACTATGAAATTATATTTTATCTTAGAGACTCTCTCTGAGATATGAGACAATAGAACTTAATCTAGTCATCATGACACTATGAAGTTGATGCCTCAAGGTTAGTTTCCTACTAGTGTTGCTACTCTCGTACAATCCCACCAAAGCATCATATACGTCTTTGGTAGTATTCAACTAAAAAACATATGGAATCAAGTGGTCCTTTAGGGAATCTATCAAGATTCTGTTTCCCTTGGCTTCATTATTCTTATACTTAGATTTCTCCTCAACTCCCTCTGGCTCTGGAATGACTTTCTCCACATGATTTTGAAGCTCATTCTTTTCCAAGATAAGGAGTATCCCGGTGTTACAATATATGAAGTTGATGGAGCCATCTAACCTGTCTTCAAATTTGAGACTTGGTGCCATTTTTACAAAGTATACAAAAACCAATCAAGATACCAAACACTTGTCTCTTAGGTTAAACTCAATGGCTTCTCTTTCAACAAAGGTATGATACCAAGTTTAATTTTCTACAATATGCACAATATAAACCAATTTTATGATCAAATAATCACTACCTAGTGATGTTCAAACAATTTATCTCACACCATTGATATCATTGAGTAATTATACATAAAAAATATCAACAACAAATGCAGCAGAAACAATACAAATCATAGGGACAACCATTCATAATAGGGACAATAATTTTACCCTGGGAAACCAAAACTTGGGAGAAAACCCAACAACTTTTATTTTAGGAGAAATTATTCTTTAGAAAGGTTTACAAATCCAAATTATTTATAAATTTGTGCCAATGTACAAGTAAAAGTACCATTCAAACCTGTTCAAAATAAAAAATAAGATAATACTGGTCAAAACCACTCAAACCAGTCAACTCTTGTCAAAATTTTCATTGTGGCTCCCATGGTGAATTGCAATCAATCTATGATTTAATGTGGTCAAATTGGTCAACCATGATAAATTTGTGATTGTATGCGATCAAATTCATCCTGTAGCTTCCGTGGTCAACTGTGGTCAACTTGTAGTTAACTATGGTTAATTCCGTTCAAACTTGTCTTGCGGCTCCTATGGTCAACATGTGGTTAAAATCATTCAAACTTGGCCTGCATCTCCTGTGGTCAATTGCAACCACCCTACAGTTAATTGCAATCAAATTTGACCCTCTTGCATCCTAGGCAACTGTGATCAATGTTAAAACTAACTAATCGGTCAAACTCTTATCAATTTGACCTCTTTCTCTCACACGTGAAGATGCTCTAGAGGAGAGAAGATGATAAATTAATGATGATGAAAATTAAGTGTCACATCATGTATATATACTAGTTGAATGGGGGTGAATTAGACGAAGGGACACACCCTTTCATGTGGCATGGCCACCATGCCCTCCTGGGCCAACTTGATGCCCCAAATTTTTTTTTATTTTGATTTGTATTCAACACCGACTTAGGCTTACAGGAATACCTCCCGATGATACAAAAATCAACAAATTGGAAGTATCTAATGATCATTATTTATCCTTTAGAGCCTCCTGCACTTTTTATAGTGTCACTAGAAGTGGTTCATGATAATTTCTAGATTCGAGTCCTCCTCAAAATCCACATCCTTACTAAAAAATGTATTCCTCCTTTCCATACTGAAAATCCTATGTTCCTTTGAAGTCTCATTATACCCAAAAAATATCCCCTATCCTAAGGGTTGTAACTTCATCCTCTTCTTCGCATGGACATGGATGTACATTATACAACCAAAGATGAAAAAGTGCCCTATCTCTGGCTTCACACTTGTAAATTATTTCTCAGGATTATTGTCCCCCAATATCCTATTAGGAATATTTTTGTGAACATAACCATTGTGTTGCATGCCTCCTCCCAAATAAACATAGGCAATCATGAATCATTTTTTTGGAAGATCCTACAATGGACTGTTTCTTTCTCTTCAGAATCCCATTCTCTTGAGGGTTGTATGAAACTATCATCTCCCTCTTGATCCTTTCCTCCTTGAAAAAATCCTTAAAGTCGTTGGACATGTACTTTTCCCCATTATCTGACCTCAACACCTTGATCCTCCTCTCTTTCTAGTTCTCCACTTGGATCTTGAACTCCTAGAATTAACTAAAGACTTCATCCTATGTGTTCTTGAAGAAAATCCTGGATTTTTTTGAATGTCCATTTATGAACATGACATAATATAGTGACCCATACAATGATGTGACTAACATCGATAAAAACAAATTTGAATGAACAAGATCCAATATTCCCTTGAACCTACTCTTGTTTCTTAGAAAACAAGCTTTAACATTGTTGTGAAGTGCACACCCTTTGCATATGCCCTACTACTCAACATTGAACTCTAAGAGAGTAGTGGCATTATTTCTCATAATTGGAAATTCCCTGTAGTGAAATTTTCCCATGCTCGTATGTCATAACTAACACAATTTGTCACTATTGTGTGCCAAGGCTTACACTGACTTCCCTTGCAACTTGTAAAGACTACCCTCTCTAATCCAAATGTTTGTTTCTATGCTAGGGCTTGAATCCTATTGTGTTGGTTCTAGCTCCCTTTGGACATATGAATATTTATCCCTTATGAAACATTACTATAAATCCTTTATCCTCCATTGTTAAGACTGAGAACATGTTCTTCCTTAACCTTGACACATATAGCACTTCTTTAGCCTTCAGTGAATTTATCCTTGAGTTGGAACATGATAGTTCCAATACACTTCATTGCATATTTGGCATTGTTTCCAAGCTCCACATGTAAATATGAGTCTTTCTTTGTCAAATTTTTGAATATATCTTGTATTGATTTCATGTGGTGTAATGCACCACTATTTAAATACCAAGTTCTCTTGATGGCGAAAATGGTAGATAAAAAATAGACTAATGAGAGTCCTTGAACCTTATTTCATGCTCATTAAGTTGTAACTCAATTGATGGCATTGTCTACTGCAAATTTCCTTCCCATTTTTCTCTAGAAACGGTGATGAATAATGCCCATTCTTGTGCAAAATGAAGCACTTGATTTTACGCAAGTCCTTCTGTTTTCCCGACTATGAGGTTGACCCCTCACTGTTTATATTTTTCCTAGAAACCTTTAATTTTCCTTGCTTTCTTTGACTAACCAAAGCTAGGTTCTCCTGTCCACCTCCTTTTCTGCTCACCTTAGAATTTTGTAGAGCCTCTTCCTAAATACAACCATTGAAATACATATTCTTGTTGGGAAGGTGGTCTAAAGCACAAATCCCCTTGACAAATGGTTCCCATGACCTTGGTGAACCCATTCAATACCATGTTCACTAAATATGCATCCTCTTTGTGTATGGGTGATATTCATGAGGTAGTTGGTAATATTTTTCAATATTAACATCTTGATAGATCTTAAATTTTTCTTGAAGATATTTTTTTGGTTTCCATTATTGTTCTAGAATAAATCCACTAGAGCCTTAAACATTCCGCTGGTCATCTTATTTTTTTCCAAGTGAAGGATCAAGTGATTTTTCATGACATCCATAATGACTCGTTGATATTAAATGTTCTTTATATGGGATTCCAACAGTTTTGGATCTGTTGGTCATTGAATCTCCTTATCAACTATCTCTTAATGGGAATTATGTTTCAATTGGAATATAACCCTCACTTTTAAAGGAAGGAAATTTGAAACCCTAACCAACTTATTTTCAAACCTGATATTGCTTGCTACCATTTCTATATTTGAACAAATAGATCTTTATCTGAGAATTCAATTCAATTTTTATGTTGTTCCAGTTAGGAATTCAATCTCCTCTTTATAGACGCTATAATACCATGTTAATTTTCTAACCTTAATCAATGCCTAATTCTTTCCCACTAAATTTTCTTGAGGATTTTCAAATTTAAATTCTAGGTTTACTAAATAAAAATTTAGCATTTTAACTATAAAAGAAATAATAAAAAAATAACGGAAACACAAAAACCAATTTGCACATAAAAATACAACAAAATTTTTATAATAAAATAGGCCCCTATTCATGTCACAGACCATAGGGCTTGCAAATTAAAAATTAACACAACATAAAACTGAAATCCACACAATACGTATGCATATAAAATATTGGAAATAATTCATTAATGAAATAAGATATTTATAAGAGAATTATTGGTCTAATCATTGGCCTCTCATTCATCACTCTCCTTCACTTACATGCCTCACGAGCTCACCTAGATTTATATAAGTGGATCTAAACCCAAAGTAGGTTCTAGATCCTAAACAAACTCCCACAATATCTCTCATGATCTATAAAAACTCTCACCTAATCCCTTATTTCTAGATGAGATATAACTAACCCTAAAATCTCTCAACTCTTCCAAAATACTCTTGAAATTTCTTTGTTATGAAACCAGCTCCCAAAATAGAAGAAAAGAGACCAGCGTCTTAGAAATCATCCACTTCGAGGGGGAAACCTCATTTACATTACATAAATGAACAATTATTCGATGATACAAATAAAAAAACCTCCTTTATACATATAGGAGTCCATGGGGTCACAATATAATCCTAGTCAACCTAAAAATAATAACGTAACGACACAACAATAACAATTGTTACACAGTAATTTGTCACCGTCCCTGCAATCCCTCGTCCTGCACATTGGAGGGACTTTTCCATGACCTGTGAGCAATGACATGACCTGAAACCACTTTCATGGCATCCCCCTTGACAAGGAAAATCATTCCCCTGAAGATAGTTTCCTGTGAAAAGCCATAAAAATAGACCTTTTGGCCTTGGCGCGACCAACCAGTTCAGCCCTCACGCCAATGGGGGAATTCCACCAAAGAGGGCACGACAACTGGCGCTCTATCCCAGTGTATTTCTCGCGCCAAGCTTAATAAGAATTAAAAAAAAAAAAAATGGCGGAAGTTTGATTTCAACCAACTCCTGAACGAGTCTCTAAAATGAGTTGGGAGGTTTGGCTCCGGATCTCCATGTAGGGGAAGTGGTTTTCCACCTATCATGGAAGCTTCTTTGAGGATAGGGCCAATCCCACCATTGTAGGGATCCCAACTCCCCTTCCACCATCTATATAAGCTTGTCATTTTCCCTTTGCAAGCTAGCCTGAATAGAGCTGAACCAGTAGTAAGGAGATTATCGTGAGACAACCGAAGAGAGATAGACTTGTCCCATTCCCAATGAACTTTATCGAGATGTACTCCATTGTTGACCCACCGAAGGAAGATCCAACATCAGAGCTCAGGTTGTATCTTTATTTGTTGTGATTAATAATAAACGACTTCGATTATGGTTCCATTCATATGTTCATGTATTATGTTATGAATTGTATCTTCTCTAACTGATACATAGTTGCATGTATTAGGTTTTACGCTTGTGTTTGTTGTTCCTTTGCGTACGTGCAGGTGTTCAAACGTGCTAGGCGGGAGAATTTTGATATGCCAAAGCGAAGGACTGAAGCGCCATCTTCTCTGCAAATAACAGTGGCGTGGGACTTAAGGTAGGCCTCTTATCGCATCTTAGTCTTTTGTAACTAGGAACCTACGTCTTAGCGTGACTCGATTGTTGCTAGACCCGATCTGGGCTAGTAGGGATCACCTCTGTCCGTAGAGGGGATTTACCTCTCCAACAACAATAGTGGCTTTTATGGGGCACAATAATAACAATATGGGGGCTACAGGGGTACGAAAATAACAATAAGTGTGCTACACTAACAACAGTAAAGGGCTACACTAGTAATATAGGGACCTAACATGCCCCTCTCCTTCAAAATAATGTCGTCCTCAATGCTTGAGTAGATCTTGATGCTTTTGTATAAAATTATCATCCTCCCATGTGGAATATTCAGTGGGTAAGTTCTTCCACTCGATGAGATACTCTAAAATTGGTCGATTTCGTAGTTGTTGAGTTCTTGTTTCCGTGACTGCTTCAGGTTCCAATATGATTTTTTCTTCCTCGTCAAGCTCTGGAAATATTGTTTGAGCTGGAATTTTTTCAACTATAACCTTATTTAATCATGAAACATGGATAACTTGGTACACTGGAGAAGAAGCGGGAAGCTCCAATTTGTATGACATAGTACCAATATTTTGGAACACCTTGTGAGGACCATAGTACTTTGGTGATAATTTATTATCCTTCTTAGATTTTTTGGGGGAAATTTTTTTGTATGGTTGTAGCTGTAAAAAAAAAAATCTCCTACATCAAAACTTATCTCACTGCAATGTTGATTTGCTTGTTGTTTCATTTGATTTTGTGCCAAATTTAAGTTATCCTTTAAGACTTGGAGAACTTGTTTTTGATGCTCGATGTGATCTTCCACTGCTTGAACCTTAGAATTTTCTCTTAATGATGATGTGATGGACATTGGATGATATCCATAAAGTGCCATAAATGGGGTTAGTTTTGCTGCATTATGGAAGGAAGTGTTATACCACCATTCAGCCATAGGTAACCACTTGACCATTGTGTTTGTTTATCAGATACAAAACAACAAAGATAACCTTCCAAACATTTGTTCACTATCTCAGTTTTCCCATTGGATTGAGGATGATAAGAGAGATATGAGCTAGTTGAGTACCCAAACAAGAAAATAATTCTGTCCAAAAATTTCCAGTAAAAATGGGATCTTTGTCATTTAAAATAATCTTTGGGTTTCCATGTAGCTTTTGAATTGTTTCCATAAATGCAGTAGCAACTGTACTTGCTTTAAATGGATGAGATAATGCACAAAAGTGTGCATACTTGGTAAGTATATCAACTACCACCATGATGACGCTATTTCCTTCGGACTTCGGTAACCATGTGATAAAATCCATTGAAACCTCCTCCCAACGTTGACTTGGAATGGATAAAGGATGTAGCATACCTGGGGTCTTAATTGTCTCAACTTTATTTTGCTGAAAAACCAAACATTCCACTACAAACTTTTGAATATTAGATTTAAGGCCATTCCAAAAAAGTTCTTTCTTCACCCTATGGTAAGTTTTTAAAAATCCTGAGTGTCCTCCTAAGGGTGACGTGTGAAATTCCAAAATAATATTCTATTTTAGTTGGGAATTCTTACAAAGATATAAGTGATATTTGTACCATACGGAATCATTTTTCCAACTAAATGTATCAAATGTACTAGGATCTTTCTGCAACATTTGAATGAATGTCCACACTTCTTCATCATTATTCCATTCATCCCTTGCTTCAGTTATCCTATCTAGTTGGATAATAGAAATGGCACAAATAAATGCTTCCACCTCTTCATCCTTTCTCGAGAGTGCATATGAAAAAACATTCATCTTCCCTTTTTTGTAGATGATTTCAAAGTCATAACCCACATCTTTGTGACCCATTTTTTCTGTTCTTTTGAAGATAGTCTTTGTTCCAAAATGTATTTAAGACTATCGTGATTATTTTTTACCTTGAAGTGTCTTCCCATTAGGTAAGGTTGCCATTTATTTAGTACATGTAGTATTTCCAATATTTCCTTCTCATAAATAGCATTTTGTAAATATTTTCCTTTGATTGGACAACTTTCATAAGCAATGGGTCTTCCTTCTTACCTTAAAACAACACCAATTCCATTTCGTGAGGCATCACACTCCACAATAAAAGTTTTATGAAGTCCGGCGTAGCTAAGACTGGTGCTAGGCACAATGCCTCTTTAAGATTTTAAAGGGTAGTAGTTGCTTTAGGAGTCTATGTAAATGCATATTTCTTCAATAATGTTGTTAGAGGTGCTATTATTATATCATAATTCTTAACAAACTTGTGATAATACCTTGTTAACCCAAGAAATCCTCGCAACTACTTTATGGTTGTGGGGACTTTCCATTCCTTATTTTAGGGTTGACATTAACACCCTTCCGAGATACAATATGACCCAAATATTCCACCTCTTGTACTCCAAAGAAACATTTGGAGGTTTTGGCATATAATTGTTTCTCCTACATTATTTTGAGCACCTTGTCAACATGTTGAACATGATCCTTCCAAGATCTGTTGTAGATTAGTATATCATCAGAAAATACCAACACAAATTTTCTAAGGAAGGGTTTGAAAATGGAATTCATCAACCCTTGAAATGTAGAATGTGCATTGGTAAGGCCAAAAGGCATGACCAAAAATTCATAATGACCCTTATGAGTTTGAAATGTTGTTTTTGGAATATCTTCAGTCTTCATTATAATTTGATGATATCCTGAACAAACATCCAACTTGGTAAAATAATTTTCTCCATTTAATTTGTCCAATAATTCATCAATCACAGGAATGGGAAATTTTTCTTTAATAGTGAGATTATTGAGCTCCCTATAATCCAGATAAATGCGCCATGATCCTTCCTTCTTGTGCACCAATACTACTGGAGCAAAGAAAGAACTTTGACTAGGTTGAATTATACTAGCCTCTAACATTTCTGCAATCATATGTTCAATTTCGTTCTTTTGTACATAAGGATATATGTAAGGCCTGATGTTTGGAGGAATACTTCCTGGAATCAAATGAATAGCATGATCATGATCACAAATAGGTGGGAGTCCTTTGGGAGTTTCAAACACCTTGTAATTATTGTCCAAGAATTTTAAGAGAACTGGAGAAATAAATGATTTTGATGTTGGAACTTCTAGTGAGCATAATTGTGCAATTACACCTCATTTTTCTTTCTTCAGAAGATTTTTCATAACATTAGAGCTTATTATATTTCCCGGCTTCCCTGGGATACCCTGTAATTCAACTATTTTTCCTTCCAAAAAAAATTCAGGAAAATTTCTTGAAAATTAAAAGCTACCATCCCCAAAGATTGTAACCATTGTACTCCTAGTACAACATCAAAACCTCCCATTGGAATGGAAAGCATTGGACTATTCAATACATATTCCCTCATGTTTATATTGATATTATGACATTTTCCAGAGCAATTTATAGTTCCTCCATTTGCAAATATCACTTGACACTCTGGTGCTGGGTATAAGAAGCAATTCAATTCCTTGGCTACCTTACAAAGAATAAAATTATGGGTACTACCCAGATCAATAAACACTATTACATTTTTCTTCTTGATATGTCCTTCTATCTTGAGAGCTTGAGGAGTGGTAATTCCTGCCAATGCATTTCAAGATATGATTAGACTCATTTCTTCTTTCTCTAGGGTTGGTTCCTAGTGTATATCCTCTTCTCTTGAAGTTTTTTGTTCATTTTATTCCTCCTCTTCACAATCTATGTAATATAATTTATTCTCAGCAACTTATGACCTTTAGTGTATTTTCTATCACAACTGTAGCAAAGCCCTTTTGCTCTTTTTTCTTCCAATTGTTGTGGTGTCAACCTTGTAGTTTGTGGAAGTCTAGGAGTAGCAACACTTCCATCTTATAGATGTGAGTGGTAGGCTTCCTTGTCACCATAATTTTACATTCAATTTTTCTTGCCAACCTGAATGCCTTCTCCAAAGAATTAGGTTCCCAAAGGTGAACCTCATATTGGATGTTGTTCTTTAAAGTCCCTAGGAAGACATCAATCATGTGTTCCTCTAGAATATCAGTTACCCTTATATTCAAATTTTGAAAGTCCTCAATGTGCTCCACCATTGAACCCTTTTGTTTGAGATTTATCAATTGTCTAAAGAAGGTGTTTCACTTTGTATCTTGATAATGTGCTATCATTTATTCCATAAAAATTGACCAAGTGACAAATTTTTTACGAGAGAAAATCCATCGATACCATACACATGTATTTTTTTTAAATATAAAGTTGCAATGCATAACTTTTGTTTGTTTTGAACATTATGGAGATCAAAATATTTCTCCATCTGTAGTATCCATGTTACGGGATCATTGCCATCAAACTTACTCATATTGATCATTGGAATATGGTAGGTCTTCAATTCACCATTAGAGTTTATGAAATCACAATTAATATTTATTTTTTTCTCATCATGAGTTTCCTCTACTACCTTTTCGCCATTAGGAATCATTTCTTATATCAACAATGTCAAACCTTCCATGTCTGCGTTTAGATCATTCTTCATGTCTTCCATGTTGTCTTTCATTTTTTCGTTGATGTCATCCATCTTAGCTTCCATGCCATCCATATTATCTTCCATTTCATTCTTCAAACCTTCTATCTTAGCTTCCATGCCTTTATTCAAACTATCCATCTTAGCTTCCACGCCTTTCTTCAAAAATTCCATTTCATTTTTTGTTACCCTTTGCGAGAGAGAAATTTGGTGCTCTTGCTCTTGTAATTTTGATATATCATGTTGCACCTCTTCCTCTTCATGATTCGTAGTAGAGTATTCTGAGGGCTTAATGGGTGTTGAATTATTTTTAGTGGAAATTTCAGCACCCAATACTAATATCTATGCTTCAATATTCCCTTGGAATCACTTCAAACTGATTTTTCAAACAAGACTTATGTAATTCGAAAAAAAAATACACACCTTTTTCTTGATTTTGAGGAGTTCGATATTGAAATTGATGTATCTCTGTAATTTAGGATCCCCGATATTTTATCTATGGTATTTTAGTAGCCCTCTGAAACATCTTTCCAATGCCACAGGTCTAACCTGATTTGGATTATTCAAGACAAAGTTATGCCCAAACTCCCATAATGACCTAATTATGGACTAGTTCAGTAGAGCGAACTTGTACGTCATGCCACATGTCACTTTCGTCCTTTGGCTCTAAAATTGATATACAAGAAACTAAATTTTGTTTTCTTTTTGCCACTTTTTATAGAATTCCAATCTGATGCTCATAGAGAGAGTTATGATGATTTTCCCAAGGTCTCCTATTTTAGATGAAATTTGGGAGCTTGCAAAAACCCTAACTTCCACAAATCATATCTCTGAAAAAATTGTGAACCAAGACCTAAAATTTTTACACGAATTTCTTGAGGATTTCTTTGCAAATGGGTTTTTTTTTTTTAGTGTCTAAACCTTCGTAGAAAAAGCTATAGCGAAAATTCCATGATGACCTGTTTGATGTAGCAAAACCCTATAATCCAAAGCTCTGATAAAAAATGTTGTGAAACCATCTCACAAAATAGAAGAAAAGAGATATAAACACCTTAAAAATTAGCCACTTCGAGGGGGAAACCTCCTTTACATTACATAAATGAAAAATTCTTGGATGATACAAATGGAAAAACCTCCTTTCTATATATAGGAGTCCATGGGGTCACAATATAATCCTAACCGGTCTAACAATAATAATGTAAGGGCACAAAAATAACAGTAGTGGCTTTTATGGGGCAAAATAATAACAATATGGGGGCTAAAGGGGTACAAAAATAACAATAATGGGGATACACTAACAAAAATAAGGGGCTACACTAGTAATATAGGGACCTAACATTCTCCTAATTACAATAATTTTCACTTTCTCCTAAAACTATATGAAAATACAATAAATAATTAAATCCTAACTTATGCAACCAACTCCTTTGGTAAAAATATAACCCTAGGTTAGATTCTCATGTATTAGACTCCCCGGGGAAAAGAAATTCATGGTTTTTCCGACCATATTCCTTCATAAATTGATCAAAATTCTTCTTGGATCCCATACTTTAGTCTATAATTGATCATCCTTTCTTTGTTGTTCTACATAAATTACTGTTAATTTTGATTCACCGGGTTTCCAATTTTTGTTTTGCATCCTTCCATTAATTTTTTTGATGTACACTTGTGAAGCCAAACGTATCATGTTGTTGTCCTTTTGTCTCATCTTGCAATATCTCTGTTTATGTACGTTTTCCATTAGTTTCCTTAATTCTTCAATTTCAATATCTAATCTATTTTTAGGCTGAAATTTATTGTTACTAGTTTGGAAAATAAATTCATTATCTTTAACATTAAATTTAAAATTACATTCAGGTTCCACATTTTCACTGATTGAATATTTCTCTTCCTTATTTGCAACTTGATTAGATTCAAGTTCCATCAAAATATTCTCTAGAAATTGTAATTATTCTTCACATTTCATTAGCATTTTATGGTCACTTTCACAAGTCATTTCAACGCAATGGTCGTAATCCCTGCATGAAACAAAACCATCATCTGCAACACATCATGCATCCACACACCAATTGTTAGATTTAAAACCAACATAATTTTTATCTTCCATTGACGATTCAGTCATCATATGTGGATCTTCTAAACAATTTGTAGTGCTATCTATGGGAATATAACCCACAATCATATCAACATATTTCATTTTAGCATAATCATTTTCCTCACCAAGCATCGATCCTTTTTTTTATTCATAAATGCATACATTCATATCAATTATCTAGATTTTTCCACTTCCTTTAACAAAACTTTGAACTTGTGTTTCTATCGCCTTGCAATCAACTGCTTGATAAGCCATCTAACCATATTCTTCATTACCCTTCCATTTTTTTGATTCTATAGTAGCTATATAAATACTCCATGACGTGCCTTCAACTCAACAGTCTCTTTCTCGAAATCTTCATCTTGTACACCAACTGTTATGGAATCACTGTAGTTTTTCCATAAATTATGCAAATAACTATCCATAATCATCTTCAAATCCTTTATCATGTTAACCATCACATACAGATATTTCAACACATATGAAAATTAAGGTACCTTGAAAATTTGTTGATGGTATATATATACTATTCATGATTTTTTTATAAGCCATGCGCATATACCATTTCATGCATTACCATCATTACAATGTGTGAATAAATAAAGCTATGCATTCTCTAGCCCACACATGGTTTTATGAAACCATATATCACTCACTCAAAACCATGTGCAACAACTCACCATTTATCATTCAACATTTATTCTAACCATATGATTTCTCTCCACCAATATGAAAAATAATTCCTGAGAATTTTTAACTACTAATTATATATTTTCCCAACAAAATAAGGCTTATATGGGCTCATACATAAATTTATTAACAAGGTGATTTTCTCATTCCTTAACCACTTATCCTCTATCTTCTTAAAAACCACCATGACCCATTACAATTTATTTGTGCTTTATAACCCTTTGATACAACACCAATTTACCTTTACCATTTACTTTCACCTTTACCTTTACTATTTAATTTCACCTTTAATACACCAAATTTACCTTTACTATTTAATTTCAAAATAATTGATATTGAGTATTAATATATTCATCAAATGCAATGTTGAATACCAAATTTGGTTGTAAAAAAATACCACAATATAAATTTGGAGGCTCACTTATAGAAATTTTAAATGATCAAATTTTATATAAATATGGTGATTTGATTTATTAAGCCATGTGTAGGGTGTTAGTGTTAGTATTTTATTCCTTCCACCAGTGATCAAATTAAATATTTCATGTCATCTTAGGGGTCCCATTCTAAAATTTTTGTCATTCCATTAGGTCATGCAAAAATTTGGTCACTTGGTGCAGATTTAGATCAAGTTTCACTCTTTTCAAAAAATTCATTACTTGCTGGCTCATTTTCATCACTATGTTGAGTGTTCATCATTCATGAGTTTTATATCACCTTTTCAGTTATTTCACCATGAAGTTCATTCAGTTAGGGTTTCCATTAGGTCTTAGGGTTTTAAAGGTCCATCAAAACACCATCTACATAAATAAAATACCAACAAGTTAAAGAGTGACAAATAAACACATTTTTACTATGTAAAGCTTAATTTGTAAATTTTATTTCAATTTCAATATGTAATTTCATGTTTTCTATATGTAATAAGTAACCATGGTTCCAAGCTAGTGACAAACTCAAGGTTTCAATTGAAAAGAAATTCAAAGTTCCAAAAGTCCTAGTGTTCAAAGTTCAAAAAAACAAAATCCACCAACTGATCAGATTCAAAAGATCAAAAGAAGGTAAAAATTGCAATGTTTGAGTTGAAAAGTTAAAAAGAAAAGTGGTTCCCAAGACCAAATTTGGAATTTTCATTAAGGTATAAAGGCCATAAAAGACCAAGAAAAGGCTCATTTTCACTCTCATCCATACACTTCCCTTAGCCAGAAAATCAAATTTTCAATCGAAGAAGGAAATTTTTTTGGAGGCGCTACGCTCCTGGGCTTGGCATTGTGCTCCTAGAATTGAGGCGCTACACTCATGGAAATTTTGCGTTGTGCTCCTACGAAGGGCACTGCGCTCCTGTGTTTAGCTCTGTGCTCCTATCAAATTTCCTTTGCAAGATCCCACAACTCTCAAAACCTTATTCTAAGCATTCAAACCTTCAGTTGAAGTTATCTAAAACTCCTAGCAAGTAAGTACATAATTTCATGACCTCATATCCTTGCTTGATAATAAATTTGTGATGAAAAATCTCTTCACGCTTAATTTCATGTTTTAAAATCTAAGAAACCCTAATTTTATTCTCATATGTTAAATTATTTTTCTTAGACACAATTTATCCCTCCCACATCTCAGAAAATGCTTTCCCTATCCCTCCATAACTTTATCCCTCATTCCCAAGCCCTATTTCCAAAAACCATAACCCTAGGCTCCAAATTTTCTAGGCAGCCTCAATATCCCTGTAATAAATTTCCCTACCTTGTTTCCCTAATTTTTTTCTACTCCCTACCATTTCCCTAATCTCCCTAACTTCCTTCCCTAATTCTCTAATTTTTCCTACACCCATTCCCACTCCCTAAACCTACTTCCTTCCCCCTTTTCCTTCCCCTTCCCTAGGGTTTCCAAAACAAACACATGGAGGAATAAATATATTTCATAGAGGAGGACAGAGGGGAAAGAAGACCATACAAGGGAGGGAGGATTTTGATTCTTGAGCCATCTGACACCAAAGAGTTAATGGCCTCAACCATGATAGTAACTTGCTTCAAACATGTGGGTTGCTTTGATTTTTGTGAGCTAGTCCAGAGAGTTCAACATCACCTTGCATTGAGCATAGTTTTCATCTCCAATATCCAAGACAATCAAGTGACCATTGCAGGGGTGACCTTTACCATCTCCACAGATATTATTGATGCAGCCATAGGGATAACCAATGTTGGGGATAAATGGTTCAAGGCCATAAAAATAGATGCCCAGCACCATGAATCATTCCTCAATTCAAGATACAAAAATTAGAACAAGAAGGGTTTTCCTTTCAGCCACCTACTTGACATATTTTCTCCCATGATGAAGATCATCATGAAGTACTTCACTTGTGAGGGAAGATTCTCCCGACTGCACTCATATCACATCGGGTTGTGTATGCACTTTACAAGGGTAAAATTTCTCAACATCCCTCATTATTTATATAGAAACATTGACAAGAAGGCTTACAAAGTGCAGAGAAAAGAGCTAGAGAATCAAGTGAACAACCTTTTTCATCATTCTCTTATCAAGATAATTGTCCTACATCATCTCAATCAGCTACACATTGCTTGAGAAACCTTCATTGAGAATGATGTCTTCATTACTCCACCATCTCAGCCTGTTAGACCAATTCCATCACCAATATCAGTGCCTAAAAAATAAACAGGATCATCTAGCATGACTGCAGTGAAAAATACCAAAAAGGAAAAATAGGTCAATACCTATTAGAGGGGACCTAGGCAAGTGTTTGCTCCATATATTGTGGAAGGGGCCTTGCCTTCTTCATGAACAAAGAAGGTACACCAGTATGAGCATCATAAAGAGACATTTGTCCATGAAAAGGAAGACCTCAACGAGGAAGAAAATTACTTTGAATTGATGGATTTGGATGATCAAGATGATCAGGAGATGTCAAAGCTGATCATCAAATAGAAGGATGCCATGATCAAAGAATTGCAGGATAACATGGCTAGAGCTTAGTTTGTCATATCATTCCTTGCGCAGGCAATAGAGAACTTTTGAGGTCTAAAATGGGCCTCCTAAGAAAAATGTACAACCAAAATAAAATTTATAAGAACAGATAGGATTTAAGATGATGATGTCAACCATAGGGGTTGATTCACCATTTTTGGGGTAAAAAGGTAAAAAAAATAAAAAACAATAAAATAATAAAACTACTTTTTCAACTTGTATTTTCAACTTATCTACTGAGGATTTTACTCAAATTTTGAATGGGAGTACTCATTGGATGAAAAATTTAATTCATCATCCAAGGATTACCCATTTTTCATACTTTTGATGGACCTTGTTATACGAAAAATGAGAAATACATGAAAAAACGTGATTGCAATCACGTTTTTCATGTATTTCTCATTTTTCGTGTGGAAGGGTCCATCAAAATTATGCAACATTTGTACTCCTTAGATGAGGGATCAAATTCTAGATCCAATGAGGATTCCCACTTGAATTTGAGTAAACCCATTCGGAGATAAGTTGAAAATATGAGTTGAAAAAGTAGTTTTTTCTTCTTTCCCTCTAAAATTTGATGATGTAATCTAATATTATTTTATTATTTTCACTATTATTTTAAAATTTCCTTAGGAGGCCCATTTTAGACCTCAAAATTCCCCTAATGAGAACAAGCAGCTGAAAGATCAGCAAGTACTCATGGAGCTAGAGCTGCTCAAAGAAAAAAGAGGTAAGGCTATGATGTCACTTAATGATCCTAACCACAATGACATGCAAACCAATAGAACAAGACCAAAAACAAGAGGTCTTAAGAGAGCTTTACAACAGCAGAAACTTGAGGATGAAAACCTCACTTTTGAGGAGAGGATTGCCAAGGAGATTGAAGATGACAGAGATATATGGCTAGATAGGCTAAACCTCCACCTTGAGAAGCTCCTCCATAAGGAAAAAAATATTAGAAGATGCTCATAAACATGTCCAACAGGTACATCACAAGAAACAATATCTGTAACATCAAAATCAAGAAACTGGAGGAAAAAAAAAAGAAAAATGAGGAAGATAAGATTGAGATCCTTGCTGATGCCTCCCTGATTGTTTGAGGTACATCAACAACACTTTATCCACCAATTTTGAAAGTTTTTGGGCAAATTTTTTTAATTTTCTGCATTTTGAAAAATTTTCACTGAAATTCAGCACAGTGAGCTTGTCAAAAGCGCAACTCCTAGGGCGTTGCGCTTTCTCTATGAGCTTCCAAATGAAAAATGGTCACTACCATTTGATTCATAAGGCCCTCTACATGAAATTTTGACTATTGGCACTCAAAAATTGGACAATATAGTAGGGATAAGTGGCCAAAAACACCTCAAAATCACCTTTCTACCCTTATTTTTAGGTTGGTGCTGCACTTTGAAGAAATGTTTGGAGATTGCAATTTTGGAGGCCTTAAACTCATCATTTCCAAAAACCAAGGGCAATTTTGGAAACTAGAAAGGAGAAAATTTCCCATGAGCTATCCTGAGCTCAATTTTGACTTCAGGATGTCCCTGAAATTCACCCTTGAAGTTGGCGTTGTGTTCCTGTGTTCGGCGTTTCACCCTTGGCAAAGGCGTTGCACTCCTAGCAAAGGCACTGCGCTCTTGCAAGTTTGCTGATTTTTTCAAAAAAAATCATATTTTCTCAGTTTTGGTCAAAGATCCATGAATTTTACTGATGTAATTTAATGATTTAAATTTAATTAAGTCACTTTTAGTTACTATATGGTAAATACATTAGGTAAAAGATGATTTTGGCTAAGATGAATCAGTTTCACTAAAGTTAGGGATGAGTTTGTTCACCTCCCTAGTCTTTAGGTTTTCAGTTCATTATTTTGTGGATCAGTTCCTCAAGTCAAGGATTTGACCCTTGAGCTGGGGAGAATAAGTTTTTGGCATATATCTTCCACCCTTTTTCTCATTGCAAGGGTCGAATGTTGTTTTATTGATCAGAGAACACTATTGTATCAGACTTTTGTCAGGAATTTATTGACAGAGTTGCAACTATTTTGGTGGGATTCTTGTGGTACTGTATTTTGACATAGTTTCTTCTTCTGTTTAAATATGTTTGAGTGTTTTTTACTTTCCATGATCATGTCATTTCTATAATATGGGTGATTCTTAAGTGAGATAAGCAGAATTCATTTTTAATGCTCTGTTTTGGGAGAATCATCATAAAAGTGTTTCATTTATTCAGCTAAAAAAGAATTCATGTATGCCATGATCTTTTTATCACCTCGCCACTATAATTCACTCCATCAAACCTTATTAAAGTGTTAAATTACCTACCTACCTTGCCCCATTAGATGTCTGCAATTGTTGGTCCTTTTTCACTGACCTAATTCACTCATCTAACACCCAAATCAACCAATCAAAACCCCTGTGCTACTATACCTAGCCTAAAACCTAATTGATCTATGCCTCTTGGTTGTGATATTTTGGATAGATCCCTCTCCTGCCTAGTAGGGCTAGGTACTTAGGGAGAGCTTGGTCTATGGTTACCTTTGCTGGTCTCTCACTAGTACATTTGGCGGAAATTCCGACACCTGGTTCCAACCCTTCTGACAAAATGTCGGAAATTTCCCCAATTTTTTTCAACTTTTTCAAATCCTGCCCGAAACCATTGCTATACCGACTTTTAGAGATGAGTGTCACAATACCAACACTTAGAGGCAAGTTTCAGTCCTCTAAGTGTTGGTATTACGACGTTTGCAAAATAGCGTCGTAATTGTGATGGATTTCTGAAGTATGTCATTATTGCGATGTTACAAAGACAAGGTGTCGCTATTGCGACGTTTAGAGGCAGGTGTCGCTATTGCGACGTTTAGAAGAATGCGTCGCTATTGCGACGGTTGGTGGAAAATTGTTTCTCTTGTGACGGTTGGTGGCAAAGGGTTGCTCTTGCGACGGTTAGGCAATGTGTCGCTCTTGCGACAGTTGGTGGCAAAGTGTCGCTCTTGCGACGGTTGGTGGAAATGTGTTGCTTTTGCGATGGTTGGTGGCAGAGTGTCACTCTTGCGACAATTGGTGGCAAGGGTGTCCAGTGGGATAATCCCACATTCATCGGGTGTATAAGCGATATTGGTGTTTATATACAAGTTTAGGTTTTACATGTTTCTATTATGAGCCCAAGGCTATGCACACTCATACAATCAATTAGGACTCAGCGCATGCGCTCAACCCCTCCCCCCATGACTTGGATTTGGTTGTGGTTTAGCTTGTGGTTCTGTGACTCGGTCCTATGGTGATTAGTTTAGGTGCTGAGTCGGGCGCTCGATGGAGTAAAAAGCCCACAATTTTATTAAAAATACAAAAGAATTGTAAAAATCCCACAATTTTATTAAAATAATAAACAATTCGTAAAAAGCCCACAATTTTATTAAAAATATAAACAATTTGTAAAAAGCCCACAATTTTATTAAAAATATAAACAATTTAAATTAAATATAAAATTGATATACACTTTTTTATTGGGAGTAAAAAGCCCACAATTTTGTAAAAAGCCACAATTTGTAAAAAGCCCACAATTTTGTAAAAAACCCACAATTTGTAAAAAACCCACAATTTTGTAAAAAGCCCACAATTTGTAAAAAGCCCACTTTTATTTTCTTTTTGCTTATTGAGCTCCAATTGAGTTCAACATGTCTTGGGTTTTCTACACCATTGAGAGAGATAATTGCTAAATATAATTATTATTTTCTTTATAGGATAATTTGCATCAATGGAAGAAAACATTAGAGGTGGAAAAAAAATTCAAAAGGGTGAAAGGGGTGATGGTAGAGTTTATTGCCCTTGCAAAAAATGTTGTATGAGAAATAATGTTAGAGTTTTAATAGCAACAACAACAATGCATTGTAGGAAATATGGGAAAATTGATGGTGGATTGAATGACTATCGTCCCGTGGTAATTAATTATCCATCTTCATTATCTATCTTCATTTTGATTATATCGTAAAATTTTATATTATTTTAATATTTTTTATATGCGCAATAATTTTTAATGATTAGAGTTTGTAATTTTCATAAAGGCACAGTTGCCCCCCAAATTTTTGCAGATGATCCACCAGCTTCCACAGCTAAATAGTAGTAGATTAGATGATGTTGCACCAGTACAAGAGAATATTGCAGCAAATATTAGTTTTGGAAATGATGTTGTACAAGGTGAAGAACATGAAGCGAATGATGAAGGTAATTTTAATGATCCCATGGAGGTAGATCATGATGATAATAATGAGACAGTTCACATTAATTATGGGACAAATCAAATTCTCCAAGAATTGTATGGTGAGTCAGATGATGATGGTGGAGATAGTGACAGTATTTATGGTGTACCTCTGATTAAAAGGTCAAGTGAACAACTTTTTGAACACTCAAATGCAACTCTTCTCTCTACTACATTGTTGTTGGTGAACTTAAAGGTTATGAATAATTTGTCGAACATATGTATGACACAACTCCTAAGGTATGCAATATGTATATATGATCACATATATGTAAATGCTGATTATTTTCCCTTTTTTTAATTGTAATAAATGTGTAAAATAATAATTCAATACTTATATATATATATGATTAATAATCTTTACATTAACTAGTTTTTGTTTATGCTGTAGATTTTTGGGTGAATATTTGTTACCATCGCCAAATACTTTACCTCGAACATATCGAGATCTACGTGCTATTATGAAACACTTTGGAATGGAATATAACACTATATATGCATGTCCTAAAGATCATATTATATATTACGGAGAACATGCGTCGAAAACAGAATGTCCAAAATGTGGTACCAGTAGATATCGAACAGATCAACTAACCAAAAAGGCGCCTCAAAAGGTTCTTCGTCATATTCCTATAATTCCACGTTTGCAACGAATGTTCAGGTGTAACAGCATAACACAGTTTATGGATTACCATTCAAAGAATAGAAGTGGAGATGGTGTTCTTCGAATGCCTACATATGGTTCTGCATTTAGATAAATCGAGGAAAAATATGTAGATTTAAAAAATGAACCTCGTAATGTCAAGCTTTCATTGGCAGCTGATGGTGTTAATCCATTCGGAGAGCTTATATATACTTACTCAGTGTGGCCTATTTTCGTTATCAACAATAAAATTCCTCCTTGGATGTCAATAAAGAGGGAGCACATAATGTTGACTATGATTATTCCAGGTATTTGATACATTATTTTTTTGAATGTAACATTTTCATTTCTCTCGTTGTTTGCATAAATATATATTTTATTTATTTACTTACTTATATATACATATATCATGCTAGTAATTATTATGTACCATAATTTTGAACAATTAGGTAAGTACTAGGTCAAAGATATTAATGTATATATTGAGCCTCTTATCTATGAGCTAATACAGTTATGGCATAACATCACTATGTATGACATCACTAAACCAATCAAGCAGAAGAGATTTGAATGTCGTGGAATGATTGTATGGACAATTCATGATGCCCCAAGACTAACACATGTTTGTGGTATGTAATATTTCGTTGCACTTTAATATAATACATAATTATCTAAATTAGATATACCATATTGCATGTTTTAAAAATGATCTCAGAGTATAATTTTTATTGATCCATCTATTGTAGGTCTTCAAACAAAGGGTAGATTTGCATGTCCAGTTTGTGGCCCTAAGATGAAGTATCATCATTCGCTAGACTTAAGAAATATGGTGTTTGATGAGTTTAGGCACTTCCTCTCCAGGAACCATAAGCATCGTACTAATGAAAAACATCTTTTCAATGATAAAGAAGAAAGTGGATTAAAACCACGAAGAATGACACCTCAGTTGTGGAAGTTGGAATATAACAGAATTAATAATCATCAAGAAATTGGTACATAATTTGTGTGTGTGTGTGTGTCTATATATATATATATATATTATTTGTTTATGTAATGTTTGGAATTTTTGTTTTAACTAATGAATTTATTTTATTGTATTTTATAATTATTGTTCTGATTTATTTTATTCTTTGATATCAAGGTCATCGTTGCGGTGAAGGTACTAATATTGTACTTCCACCTGGAATGAAATGTTATCCTTCTCAATTCGCGAGGTTTCCCTACTATGAGGACCTAAAAATAGCTCATTTGTTTGATACAATGCATGTCGGGAATAATGTGACAGAAACGTTATGGCGAACCATAGATGGTGCACATGATAGAGATAAAATTGACAAAATTTGTGCTGACATTGAGAAATTGAATCATGCAATGAAAAGTGTGATCGACAGATCAAATAACAATGGAGGTCAAAATTATAATAATATTCCATGGTTATTAACAGAACAACAAAGAAATGATGTAAAAGAGGTCGTTAGAAGAATTAAATTTCCAACAGGTTTTGCTTCAAACATAAATAATATCTTAACGAAGAAAGGTGACTTTAGTGGGGTGAAAACACAGGTAAATTTTTTGGTATACGTTTTTGTATGTTATTGCTTGAATACATATTTTAAATTTTCCTTTTTTATATTTAATTTGGAAACCAATAACGATTCATTTTTTATTGTTATAATATGTTCTACTTGTATCTCTTCCAAATGAATTCGACAACAATATCAAACAAGTTATATATGGTCTTAGTATATACATGAGGTAAGTAGTTTTGATTTATATGCAAAATCTAATTGCTACAATTTCTTTTCGTACTTAATGAAATGAATCCATTCGATGGGTGAGGTGGTGAGTAAAAAGAAGCTTGAATAACTTCAACTTCAACTAACTTCCCTAAAATGATCTATTAATTTACTTGTAATGAAATATATATTATGTTTCATTGAAATAACCTTGCGTAATGATTTTCATATGGTTGTCATTGAAAGAAATCCATCAAGATGAAATAAAGTATTGGAAGAGAGAAATTCCTCGGCTAATGTGTGAAATGCAAAAGTATCTACCTCCAACATTTTTAAATGCGCAAGAACACTACTTGATACACCAAGTTGAGGAGATTGAAATGTGTGGACCAGTACACACAAGGTCAATGTGGATGGTCGAGAGGCACCTGAAATCCTTGAAGGCTTTGGTTAGACAAAGAGCATGACCCAAGGGTTCTATGGTGGAGGGATATGTGGTATATTAATCCATGGTGTATATTAGTCATTATCTTCCTATATTAGTTGTGCCAGCTATGAAGGCAGTGGATTTCATTTGGGATGTGAACTCCATCAAAAAATTTGAAGTGGAGCACCTGTTGGGAAAAGGTAGAATGAAGAAAGTGAGAGGTAAAAGATTTATTGTGTATAATACATATAATGTTTCATTTTTTTACATCATTTATATGATCATTATATTCATTTATGTCTCATTCTTTTATAGTTTATTAATTAATATAATTTACCAAAGTTATAAGTAATATTTATTAATATTGGTGAATTATTGTTTTTTTATTCAGGTGCTCAAGATTATGAGGAACTACTTTTATACATTGCAAACAATCTTGAGTGGATGAGTGAATGGATTGAAACATGTAAAGCACGTAACAACAGTAGGTTATCATGGAAAATACTGTCTAAATTGATTAGAGAAGCGTATCGTAGTGGAGATGGAAACGTTACGGACAGGGAAATCAATTTAGCATATGGTTTGAAAGATAGAAAGGTAAGAAATTAATTCACATATTTTATTCATTACTTATTTTATACTATATTTATAATGTGACAACAAGTTTGATTTTTCAGATAATTTTCATGCTGTGTAAATTATATGATTAATTATTAATTGAGAATGCATCTTTTTCATGTTTGGCATATTGTAGTTGAAACACCACAAGGCTATGTAGTGCAATGGTCGTAAATTTCACGTTAAATAGTTGGATGATAATAGGAAAACTTTTGATAGTGGGATAACTGTAGTATTCCAGGTCACTAATGTTTCCTCCAGGAGTGACAGACATCCTCGAGAATCTGAAAATAGATATTATGGGTTTTTAGATGATATAGTTGAGTGTGACTTTAATTCCTTCAAAACAGTTTTGTTCGACGTCAAATGGTATAGGCTACGAATGAATGTATGTGATGATGATAGAACACTTATTCAACATGAAAATGGATTTCCAATGGTTAAAACATCGTAGTTTGAAGCAAGAAAAGATCGCTATGTTTTTCCAAGCCAATGTGAACAAGTCTTTTACTCATAGGTTCCAGGTGAGAACGAATGGTCATTTGCTATTAGATATGATCCAAGAGGAAGGCCAGTAGAGTATACTATAGAGGAAGAAGATGATATTGATCAAGAAGAAGATGATGCAGTGGCAGATGAGCAGGAAGATGCATTGACAGACGAAGAAGATATATTAGAAGATGAAGCAGGCATAGGAGATGAGGCAACAATTATTGATGATGAAGTCGATGAGGATATTATTGAAAATGACATAATTGATGATGTTGATGACATGGTCGATCATTTCAACACCATTTCTGAATCAGATGTTGGTATAGATGTCGATCAGTTGGATGAAGATCAAGAAGATACAGAAGAAGAATATTGATACAGATGTTATGTTCGAGTATGAGTTGGTATGTTATAACTTTATATTTTAATATGTAGGAATTATTGTCTTTAAATAATTTACTAATTATGTGGGTTTGTTGCATGTTGTTTATTATTTCAAACCAATAAATAATGGCCTTACTATTGTACAAGCTAAACTAAATTTATATGCCATTTTAAAATCAAACCTAAGTTGGCATTTGAAAGGTATTAATACCTATTTATATGGTGGAGAATTACCGCCATAAGCTATGGTTTTAATAGGAATTTCAAACAAATTACAAAGGTTTCAGATTAATCATGGCAGGCCTTTCAAAATTTTACTTTAATCACTATAGCTACCCTGCATGTAATCAGTACTATAGCTCCTTGCCTTTTCTAATTGACTCAAACCCTACTGGATATACGCCTTTGTAGATCAGTACTACAACTCCTTGCCTTTTCTAATTGACTCAAACCCTACTGGATATACACCTCTTACTACAAAGAACCGCTTGTCGCGCAAGAAACTCCAGAAAGCAGGCCCTTGCTGCAAAGAACCGCCCGTCGCGCAAGCTGAAACTCCAGAAAGCAGGCCCTTGCTGCAAAGAACCGCCTGTCGCGCAAGAAACTCTAGAAAGTAGGCCCTTCCTCCATCAGCAGGAAAAATGGTATGGCCAAACAGAATTTTTCCAGATTTTGAAAAGCAATTTTACTATTTAGAATGTCCAGGATTTGAAACAGAGCAATAAATTGGGCTGCTCGTTTTCCTTGAATAGGGCATGCCTGTAGATTTAGTTTTGTTTTTAATAAAATTCAATGTAAGACATAATGAATTCCCCAAACCTCAGTCTCCAACATGCTTTCCATAAAATTTGGCAGTTGATTTCCATCATCACAATTTGGTCTTTACAAGAAGAAAAATTGATCACCATTTCCTACCATTTTCCTTCAAACAATATTAAGCACATGTAACAACATTTCTAAGAGGCACATGTTTTCCCAATTTTTCTACAACAACATATTCTAAGAGGCATAGGTTTTCCAAGATCCAAACAACTACATCATTCATCCAAATATAGAGTTAAATACATAGTTTTAATCACCTATAGTCATATAAGGGACCAGTTGTATCCGAAATGAAGCACATGAGAATGGTGGTTGATTGATATAGGGTCATATATAGAGTTTTCTTCATATAAGGTCTTGGTTTTTCCTCCTTCCAAATCTGCATGTGTTTTATTTTGTGGCTCTAATGTATCAAAATTTATATATAGGTTGACATCCACTAGGTGTTCCAAGAGGATTCTTTACTACATCAAGCTCAAACCTCTATCTCATTTATTTCTTGAAGCTCAAATGTTGTGTGAACCTTAGGCATCATTGCACACTAAAGAATTCCCGAGCAAAGGTAATTAATAGATACCAAATAATTATCTCTACATGGAGTTACAACACAGGAGAACAAAAAACGTATTAAGATAGGTCTAATGGGAAAATAATTTTAAACAAGAAGAGAGGCAGGTCTTAGCGAGAATAATGGAGTTATTAGAACCACCAAAGATTTGATATCATGTCATATAAAGGTGTAACTCCAAACTTGGATCATATTCCATTAACATGAATCCATATTTAATATGGTAATATGACTCTTGAATTCATCTTTCAAGAGATTAATTGACCTTTCATGTTGACCTATCTATTCATATCTCTCCTATTATTTAGAAATGATTAAAATGACAAAAAAATTAAGAATTATATGTCCAATAGCACTAAACCCAAATTGAACTACGATCTCAACTTGCCAAAACCCGCTGAAACTTCTTTCACTAAGGTCTATAGTTTTACTTGAATTCACTTTACACGAGTTCACACTTGTTATCTTGTACATGTGTTATGCCTTACATTTTTGTTATCTTGTACATGTGTTATGTCTTACATTTTGGTCTTCATCATCCTCGTCTCTCATTTTGTCTCTCACAACAAGTACTTATATGCAATCATGTCACTCCTTGGTCCATCACATTTTTCCACATAAAATGAGCTTTCCCATTCCCATCATGCACTGGTCCAGATAACTTGCCTTGTCAACCCATGTGCTGATTCATTTCACCCACTTAAATTATCAAGATAACATGCATGCCAACTTGTTTTACCCACTTAACTTATCAAGCTAACCCATGTGTCTTCTCAACACACATTGCACCAAACTATGTCATGTCATCTTGTGCTATGCTAACTCCTTGGTCACATGCTTACCTCTGACACCATTTACCATCATGATGCCATGTTAAGTCACTATCCAAAATTCCACTTAAACTTTCTTGCACCAAAATAACCTCAATCACACACATGACATTTTGCAACCCCTGCACTTCTTTACAAACCATGAAATCATCTGCTCCACTATATATCCAATGACCTCCTGTTTATGTACAACACACTCAGACTAGATGTAAACAGTTACCACAGAAATCGTTATAAGAGTTACACCCAGACCATGACCTTTCAAATGTCCCACATCCCACGGAGATGAAAAATGAAAGTCTCATCATGATGAGCACCAAGATGTAAGCTCCAGTGCGATTTATTAAAACACAGTTGTAAAATGAGATATATTTTATGAATTTTGCAGTTCAATTAATTCTGAATTGTTTGGATGTGATAGCAGAACTGGCCAAGGCAAACAATCAGGATGATGTTTTTGCGGAACCCCTTATAAAAATACCCCATACATCTGTTTCTTGTGTAGGTTACTAGAGGAGGTTGGAGGGTGGATGGTTTTGCGGTTAACTACACATCTATGGTTGTATCTTGTGTTCATTTCCACTTTTTGTATGGTACTGCTGAAACTAGTAGAAATTCTACTTTAGAGGTCAGATCACTGCTATAGCAGAATGTGATTATGTTGTTGCTTTTATAGTGTTTTGTTTCAAATTTTTTGTGATTTATACACAACAGACTCAATAATACTGAAATTATGAAGCTGATTTTTTTCAATAATTAATATACCTTTTGAGATTTTAAAAATTCACTACAAATAACCTAGTTTAGTCTCATTTTCAACTCGTCTCTTGTTTGGGTGCCTTAACGTGTAATGACATGTTTCCAGGACTTAATTCAATGCAAGGAATATTTAAATATATTTAAATAAAAAAATCAAAAGGATATTACCTTTATGAGATGAATTGCAGATAGTTTGATTTAATTTTTATAATACTAAATGAATAAAAAGTTTTTTTTATAGTAGTTAAAATATTCACACTTTGTTATAAACCCATGTTGGTGGTGAATAATAAAAGATATTTCCCTTACAACCCCCACAATTTTCATTTTATAGGGTTCCAGTCATACAGTCACACCCCTTGCTCCAGTTCACTCGCCTAATCACTAATGGTAAATGGATGAGGCTAATATGGTAGATCATATTATTGTATCATTTGATACAATGTTTAGCTCTTAAATATATCATTAATGGCATTGTTAAAATTTATAAGGTCTGAAAATAATTATAATTCATATAAGTTTTTAATATTTTAACTATTTCATGTACTCTATCTAAAACATATTTATCATGATTTTTATTTTTAAATTAATGATAATATATATTTTTTTTGTGTAGGAAAAAATGAGTTCTAAACGTTTTTGGAGAGCCATGCATTGGTAATTTTTGGCCCAACCATACTTACAAGGTGGAATTCCCAGAATTTCGACCTGAAAAAAGAACTTATAGATTATCTAGAAGCCCTTTTTGGTGGTATTACATTTGAGACATGAACAAGTATTTCTGTGAATGTATTATCATGAAATACATGGGACACCTATAGGACGCAATTGCAATTTAACCCTAGATATGAGCGTCCTCTCTCAGTTTCAGAGAGTGAGTGGAGAGCACTCATCCATGACGGAAAAGAGAAAAGGGCAAAGAAATAAGGAAAAATGCCAACTGGACCCGCAAGGTAAATTACAACTTTAATTCAATAGCTTTAATTTTCTCTATGTCTAAAATAAAAGTGTGCTACGTCATATCTGACTTCAATATTTTGATGATAGGTTGTCTGACACCTCGAAGGCAACCAATGCTAGGATTGAAAAAAAATGCCATCACAAGCTAGGCCAGGGTGACTACTTGAAATTAGCCGCAAGAATTGTAAGTAGCTAAACATATTATAATTAATTCACTAGTAGAAAATGATGAAATTAATGACCAGGTGACTAAAAACGTTAGTCATCGCAATTATTTCAAGTGAAATACTACTAAATTTGAGAAATTTTAAGTGACCGAACTAAAAATGACTAACTTAAATGACTAATCTAGTCTAGGGATAAAATATATGACTAGATAATAAGTGACTAAACTAAAAATGACTAACTTAAATGACTAATTTAGTCTAGGGATAAAATATACGACTAGATAATAAATGACTAAAGTAAAAGTGACTAACTTAAATAACTAATTTAGTCTAGGATTAAAATATATGACTAGATTATAAGTGACAAAATTAATAATGATTAATGCAAATGACTATTATAGTCCAAGAATAAAAATATGACCAAAGAACATGTACAAAAAGTATATGAATTAGTCATTTATGTTAGTAATTTTTAATCGTATCACTCAATAAATGAAAATTTGCAATTTTTATACTGAAGTGTTACAGTTCACTAAACGAGTCTCTGAATCCATTTGCAGTGTTAATATTTAGAGACAAAGGGGTCTTTGAGTCCATCTACAACGTTAAAATTCTGAATACTCTTTTGTCTCTAAAGTTTAACAATGCAGATGGATTGATCTATAATTAACATAAATATTGCATGTATCATCTATCTACTTTACACTAATGCCTTCATTATAGTTTTAGTAAAGGTAATATTTATATAGTCAAATTAATATGTATATTTATATTTCTTTGGCCATAAAGTTTAATCTTTAAACTTCATTGATTTATGTTAAAAGTGTGACTCATATTGTATCGCCTTCCAACGTTTTTGTAATCATATCAAATAACATTAAAAATACACAATCATATGTAATGTAGGGTGATGACTTCATAACAGAAACTACAGAGGAAGATAAAAATATCTCTTTCCATTTCGGCTATCAATCCGTAGTTGAACATCGCAGAAGCTTGGGGCAGGTCCCAAGATCCAAAATGCCTGATAAGGTAAAATGTTAACCTTTCAATATGTTTGTTTTCGTCCATAATTTTAATGTCTAACAACTTTGTTTAAATCAGGGGAGCAGCACTGCCGATGAGACAAATAACCCAGTTGTAGAGCCAGATGTAGATGTTCCTCACGTGCAACCTGATCATTGTAGTGGGGACCAAGCCGACAATGCTACTATCAGTGAGGGCCGTGACGGTAATTAATTTCCACTTATAATTTTTTCTAATTATACCTTGACATTTTTCCTTATAACATTTTTTGTTTAAATTACAGAGAATTTTTCCCTTGAGGATCTTACCACCAGAGAGGAAGATAGGGCAACAGTCCCAATGGCGACAACTGGTGCACCAGGTAAATATTCTCTTTGCAAATTTTTTTATTAATATTACCGAACTAGTTCAATGATATTTAAAAACTGACAATTAAAATTTAATATTATCTATTTTTGTAGGCGATTCCCCATCACTAAATGAGACCAGACATCGTGACTACACAACTAGGTCAGCAGTGCGGGTTGAAAGGCACGAAACAGGAGCAGAGCACGATGATATTGATGATGTAATTAGGAGCTTTAGAAATAGGAAGAAGAAAAAGAAAATTCGATAATGTAAAATATTGTATTATTATAATATAAATCGCTATCAGTTACTTGGAACGTTATAAGTATATAAAAACTCATTTATCATACTATTTTTATGTCAAGCACTAATTTCAATGCTTGCTTGCGCACTTTTTGTCGTATTGTTTTTTTATTATTATTGAATTTTTTTTAGCCATGAAAGTAAAAAATGAAATATAGACGGTATTGGGGAATTGAGAGTGATGAGGGGTAGGGGCATAAGAGCTTCCACATTCACGTGGTTGGCCCTGTTTAGTAAAGAATAATTATTTAT